>CAKLNU010000915.1:1257500-1857500 GCA_922788865.1 Poeciliopsis turneri
ATAAACAGCATGGATTCGGTTAGCTTCTGCAGACAGTTCAATAAGCCGGAGAACTTTGGTGAATAACCTGTCACCATGCACATGCTCACTGTAACCATTATACATTGAGCATGTGCGTAAGTGCTGTAATGATTTAATATGTAAAAAGAGTGAAAATAGAACTCCAGCATCCTTTGAGTTACAATAAACAAAAAAAAAAAAAAGAAAGAGTAAAAAATGTTCCCAACACAACTAAAAAGTCCTGAAATACTAGCTTATTTAGGCAAATGGCAAAAATAAATGTATAAGTCACAAATAAAGACAAAAGCAGAAACTTTGTGGAGTAAATAGTTTACTACATTGTTTTCATCATTTAAGCGAGCCGTTACACTGAGTCAAATGATTCATTTCTATCTGAAGTCCTGCTCACTTGCTTTTCGATTGTCAATTTCATTCTAAGAAAAAAAAATGTGAGAATAAATTCATTTTGGGGTGCAACCATGTTTGAGCAATATTATTATTATATTGTGCTCCTGTGTGTGTTTGTATTATTCATTGTCTGCATCTGTTCCTCTCACTGTTCTTCGATAAATATCATCAATCATCAAAAGAAGCGGTGTTACATATTAGAGTCGTGTGCTGTGGGTCATTGAAAAGCCTTTATTCTTGTAGAGCAAAATCAGGACTGCATGACGGGAAATGCTTCTCTCTTGTTGGCTTAAAAAGAGATGAATCCAATTTATTTGAGATTTTTCTTATTCAAGGAGGTGTATGTGACTTAGGCCAATATAATGAGTGTGTCTGTTAGATTGATGTGTCTGCTTAATGTTAGAACATGGCCGCTGCTTCGTTTGTCTTCCCAAGCTTTCCTGTTCAGTTTGCTAAGAGACTGGGTGAGTCATGGTTCTAGCTTAGTGGAGATTTAGAGAGGGATGGATCAAATGAGGAGGAGGTAAAAACAGTAATCTCAAATCTGTCTAACACCCACTCTGATCCACTCTCTCACGCCCCCTTCCCTGTTGTCACTCCGGCTTCCTGGTGATTTAAGGAGGGGAACTCTGCCTGGATTTTCTTCGCACCATGTCTTCAGAGAGTGTGGAGCAACATACTGCTGGAAACTTCAAATTAGAGACAACATTTGGGCAAGAACATTGCTATAAATAACAGCAGCCTCACCGAAATGGCAAAATGAATCACACAACTGGAGGATGGACAGAAAAAGATGTCCTTAAAGGTTTCCTTAAATGTTCTCGTGGGATTGAGACCCAGGGGAACATTAGCCTTTCTGCACAGTTTTTTCAACTGTTCTGCACAGAAAACAAGAGGCAAGCCTGTGGTTTACCTGTTTTATGCCATTTTAGGTATTTGAGATTCAATACACACAGCAGTGACCCTTTATTACTTGCTGCTATTGCTGCATAAAGATATTAGATCTCTCTCTCTCTCTCTCTGTCTTTCTCAAAATGTACTGTTACTGTTAAACACCATGGTACTGAAGAACACATTTTGCTATTTAGTATTTGCTTTTTGAAAAAAAGCAAAGAAGTATTACTTGAAGCATTTTTCTCTCAGTAAAAAGTGAATTCAAGTCGGAAATACTTTCTTGTGCAAACGAGGGTTTGAAACTCCTCAGTAGTGTTGCATTCCCTTTGAGTGTCTCCTGCACTTTCTTGGCATGGAAATTAAAATATGCACGTGGTTTGAGTCCAAATGTGTGCACACCTGTCTGTCTGCTGCCGGCCCTCCACACGGGCACCCCAGTTTATCTGCCGTAAGCTGGCGGCTCCTTGGAACAGAGGTGCTGTTATCATTCATCAGTGGAGCAGCATCAGTGACTGCCAGTTTCCCTGATCTATAGTCTAATTTACACCTCCAGCACCAGCCCTCCTCCCCCTTAAACCCCTGTTGACACTAAGCGGGGTTCGCAACTATAAATCTAGGAGTGCTGCGCCGTTGCTGAGTTCCATTTGTCAGTGTGATTTTGCTTTGAAAGGCAACAGTTTTGAATCGATGTACTAAGCCATTGAAACCCGGACAGATAAAAGGCGTTTGTTACCTGTGACTCCATAACCTATCTGACAGCCTAGAAGTTCTAGCTTTTAGCATAAACTTTTATCCAAAAGTTGAAATCAATGAGCAGAAGTGGCAGAGGGAGAGAAAACAAAGACGGAGGACTTTCACAAACAGCGACTACAATAAGGAGCACCACTACAAGTCTTCTCTTTCTTCTCCTTACACTTTCATTATCTCCCTTTCTCATTTCCTGCATTGCTTTTCTAGTGGCAGCTGTGGGCCTCAGGGTATCGATTGTATGCTGAGGACTAATGGGCATGACAAAGGCAGTGTGGGGAGGCGTGCAAGAAGAGGAGGAGAAATTATCAGGCAAAGTGACTGAAGGAACGGAATGGACAATGAAGAACCCAAGAGACAACATCGCAGAATTCACAGGGGATTCTTTGTAGCATGTTTCATGTTACCGACATGTGTATTACATCGAGATTGTTGTTTTTAAATAACATTCAAACTTTTTCTGCCTGTCAGATTTTCAAATGTAAAAATAAATAAATAAGCACAACCACGCAGGTCCTGCTGAAAGAATTTGTTGTGTTAGCAGGTCTTGCTCAGAAAAGCAACCCTTGTCTGCTTGTGCTGCTCAGTAAAGCAAAAACAATAATAAGAATAATTAAGAAAGTAATTTCAGCTTTAGAAAAACTCCAAGATTCACAAAAAAGTAGAACAGCGTGAGAACAAGGTGCTTTGCCGATACAGTGTGGAACAATAAAGTGTTTAATCCTTCCCTGAGCTTCATCTTTTTATTGCTTTTTCTTTAAAGAACAATGTTAAATTTGATGCTGGATTCAACAGAAAGAAGCACCAATTATGTAGAACTGTGATCTAAGCTGGTGAATATCGTTATATTATCCAGATGTTCCTGTTCAATTTGTTTCTTAAAAGCTTCGTTATAAAGCATTAAATATTAACTTGCCACAGAAGTAAAATTACCTTCATGTGCAATCTGAGTATCCTGAATGTCTGTAATAAGAAATAGACGGCTTCTTTGGTTATCATCATTTGCAATTGAACTTTTCTTCAGTAGTTTATTAGTGAGAATTGTAACTTCAACAGAATGAGGAAGCACAGGAAAGGAATCGGACTGAGCTCTGCTATTCTGCGATCTTTCTTTCTCTCTGAGCAGGCAGTCTACATGAATGGGTTTGAACGTAGATGTTGTTCTCTGATCCCTCTGACCTCCTCCTTTCCTCTTTGTTTGACCACTACCCAACGAAGCCTACCCACTTTATCTCTGCAGCCCACAGGAAATCATTACTCAATGCAACTTCTCCACTAACCTCCTCTGTCCCTTGAGCTCCAAGCTGGCTTTTTTTCCTCCAATTAAAAGATGTCTCTCATCTCTAGCAAGACCTGTGGACCAAAAGGCAATTAAAGCTACACTATCTGTATACATCAAACCAATCATGTGACAGGAATATGATCTTTGGTAAGGCAGCAATGTTACAGTGTTCAATTTTAATAGGTATAGAGGTGCTTGTGCCTCCTAATGCTTCTGATAATGACCTGGTAATATGTGGTTGTATAGCTCTTCCCTTCCCAAATGGCTCGTGGTTAACTCATAATGAATTTGGGGTGTAAAGCCGGATGTCCACCCAGGGACCTAATTTATAAAGCAAAGGTCCAACAGTGTCAAAGCCATTTTCCTCTGAGATGCAGCCGCACAGCAAATGACTCGACTCCACGTACCGACACATTCAGCATGCCCAGGTACACTCACAATGATTCAAGAGACTCATATTACTGGAAAATAAAAGTGTTTCTCAATTTATAGCGAGTATCTTTTATGATTCCCTGCAGTAATGGTTCTGGTGCTCTGCTGTGTCCAAATGAGTCTATAAATGTGTGTTTTTTGTGGTCGCATAAAAAATTTACTTCTACAGTCACCTTTGTTTTATATGAGCAAACTTTTGGTTAGTTATGGTATTTATAAAGCTTTTCTTACTACAGTTGTGCTTTAAGCTGTATTATCTACAAATCCTAGGCAGCTACCAAAGCCAGTACTGTTAAAAACTGTCAAAAAGGATAAACTTTGGAGAACAAAAGAGCTCTTTGTTCCACTTTAGGTGGGAAACGCATGGTTGGAAATAAAGTCAGCTGTTTTTACTTTGCATTACCACCGAAGGCTCTAAGAGATATATGATTATAGGAATAATACGGCATTATCTGTGGATCGCTGTTTGCAATGTTACATATTCAAAAATTAAAAGCTCATAATGATGTAAAGAATCATGTTGCTGAATAAAATTACATTTAAAAACTTTCATTATAAATCTGAATAATAACGTAATACATTAAGTTTCAAAATCAAGTATAATAGTAATATACAGGTGTCATATGCAGATGGCTTTTGGTTCTTTGGTAATCTTTGATGCCCTGTATATTCTGTAAAGTCTGAAAAAAAAAAAAAAAAAAAAAAGAACTGAACCACATTGCAGTTCAGGTATCACTGAATTGTCAGTACACAGCCAGGAATGGGACCATCTGTCTTGTGTGCTGCATTGCATATCAAGAAACACCTTAATTTAAAGGCTTTTTAAAGAATCTTAGAAAACAAGGCAAAGCACTTCTTTTACATTCAAGACATTGAGACACATGAGATCTATTTTGCAACCAAAACTATGTAACCTGTTTAAATGTTACATTAGCATCTGAAACATAATTTACAATACATAAAACAACAATAGAAATATTTTTTCCTCCATGTGTCTTTTCTTTAAAAGCTGAGAATGATAAATATGAGTGAGGAAAAACTCTAACCCAGCTGCGGTTTAATACAGCGATTCCCTGAGTCCACATCAGCTCAACAGTCTTTCCTCCCGCAGGCAAATTCAAAAACGGACTAGACACCAGATGTCGAGAAGTCAGATGAAGTAACCAGAATGACAAAAACGTCCCCTCCAGTGAGATGATGTGAAATAAAGCCAGGAGGACCGCGTCCTGCCTCCTGCTGGTCAAGTAGAAAACATGGGGGCCAATCGCTTGGAGAATCCCAGCTGTGTTTTGACAAAGGCATGGCAAGCTTTTAGAAGGTATGGTAAGAAGGGAGTTTGGGGGTAAATGCTTAGTAATAGTGTGACTTTAATCCCAGGACTGCTGCATTGAAACTGGTAATGCTCCAGAGGACTTTGTCAGAAGAGCTTAAAGCTTGCCCACACTCCTGAATAAAATTACATAAGACAGGTTAATTGTAGCTCCCAAGTGCTGGTACATAAAATATAGCTACAATGACTAAAAGGACCGGCTGAGCAATGATGTGTAAAACATACAGCTCAGTTAGGCAGAGCAGCAGCAGAAGACAGAGGCGACGAGGAGTAATCTCCATGTGTGTAAATAGGGAAAAGAAAACAGATGTTGTTGCTAATACGGCTTTAATAGAGCCACTATAACCACCTATAAAAGGCACAAAGAGGCAATTGATGAGAGCAGACACTGACAATTTAAAAAGTCAAGGCATTATAATGTCACAGCTCATCAACCAAGGCCCATTGTGGACAGCTTTATCACAGCACCCTTTAGAAGAAACCGTCCTCTTCAGAAAATACACACGTTTTCACAAACACATGTGAGTAGTACAAATCCTCATTCGGCTCTTGTGTTTCAGACGGGTTTGATCAAGCTGACACGCTGTCAGATTCGTGTCAGGATGCAGCCAAGGTGAAGGTGTTTCAAGTTAGCTCATCAAGGTTTTATGGCTGCTAAATTAGGCCTGCGCTAGTGAAGGGAGGCTCGGTGTGATCAAAGGCTGGGATGATTCTGATTTGAGTCTTTGCATGTAGCAGGGGGAATGAAAATGTTTTCTGAGACAAAAAAGAACAAGAATCAGCAGGAGAGGATTTACAGAACCTTCCGAAAGTATTTAAAACCCATGAAGTTTTTTTTTTTTACATTTTCCTATGTCACAACTTGAAACTTATATGTGTTTTATTTCAATTTAATTTGATAGAAAAATACAAAGTGGGGCATATGTGAGAAAGTGAAAGGGGAGAGAAAGTGGGATGGCTTTAGAAAACGTTTTACAACTAAAAATTGGAATGCTGTGCACACGCATTTTTATTAAATGCCTTGAGTCAAAACTTTGCAGAACCAGTTCTCACTATATCTCAGTTGCAAGTAATTCAGAGTATGTCTCTCCCAACTTTGCAAGACATGGAAGGAGACACGAGTCGGCTTATAGAGACGAGATTTGTGCACTCTACAAACGGTGCAACGATCTGGCCTTTAAGGGGCAATGTTATGTATTTTCTAGACATGCTGTGTCATTTTATAGCACAATCATTTTATAGCACAATCACAATCAAGTAACCATGTTACACAGCAAGAGTAACCGTGTTACTTTATTGTAACAACCGAGTTACTTGTTTCAATTAAGTAACTTGATTGAAACAAGTAATACGGTTGTTACACAGTTGTTACACGGTTGTTACACTTTTTTTGTTACAAAAAAACAGGCTCTGTAATTTGACAAATTGAAATTGGACTTGTCTCCTTAAGAAGCTCCTGTTCTTTCCAACACTCATCACAACAATGTTATGCCACTTCCCACTGTTCTTGGTAGTGTTGGCCTGAGAAGTAGTTCATATGATAGCTCAGCAGACTCATTGTTCCACGAAGTGTTTGACAGTTGTGGCTGCCACTAGTCTCTAGGAGCTGAGTGGGGAAGGCGCAGGGGAGGATGAGACAGCAACACTCAAGCAAAGTATTTGTGGAAATAGGAGGTTCTTTGAGCAAAGGTTCAGACATCACTGCCAGGCAAAAAGACTGAAATATGCTTTTTCATTTAATAAGTTTGTAAATAGCACATATTTATTACCAATGCAGTTATGCCTTTTACTGGTCACAGTGTACGGGAAACTTGTTTTGTTTTTTATAATTTTATGACAACAACATGTCTGATCTCAGATGTTGTTTAGACATGAAAGAGGAAGTAGAAAGAGAGATATGATGAAGGGGAGATCTAAAGTAATAGAGAGGGTAGAGATGGAGGAAGACAGTATAAAAATTTTTGGATCATTAACAAAGAGGCAGAAAGTTAAATTGAACAAGGAAATTAAGAAGGAGGCTAAAGGTGTTCTTTAAAGTCAGTGCACAATCAATTGACAGTGAGAGAGAATATTTATTGCATGAGTGGATCCACTCTACTTACAGAGTGAAACACTTCAGTTTCCAAATATGAGTAAAATCAGCAAGAACTCAACCTTCTCGCCTCCTCCTCTGAACAACCAAACCTAATACACGCTGCCCATATGTGGTCACAGAGAGTACTACATCCAGCAGTTCAGAAATGAGTATCACATCGTGCATCCTGTGGGAACAGGACAGATTAAGAAGAAATGGAAGAAAAGCTTGGAGAGGGGGTGTTGAAAACATGAAGCAAGTCCCACAAAAAGCTAAGGGCCATAAATCGGATTAATAGTGTGATGGAGGAGATCTGATGCCATTGCTGCTCAGAGTTGGGGTATGGATCATTGAGATGAGAGCTGGGGCTAAATGCGGAGGGACAGCCGGCTGTAAATGCTATCTTCCCTACCAATGAGGCAGACATATCCATTATAAATGATAACATTGAGAATACGGGACCTCTGTTTGCTTATCATGAAGCTCATTTGGAAGAATATTGAAAGTTTCACTCCACTGCCTTTACAAGAAACAATTTTCCTTATTATGCTGAGATCATTGCTAATGACATCTCCAGAGTGGCTCCTATTTTCACGTCCAGCTTGTTATTTTGGGGGTCATGTGAGTTAAAGACATTGCCCATCATATCTCATTTATGTACAGCTCTGCCGACTTCTTTTTTTCTCAAGTCTGATCCTTTCCTTGAGTAAATGACTGGCTCTGTGGATGTAACTGCTATTGCAGTCCCTACCGAATACTTGAACCTCCAGATCAAATGTAATGAACATCTGTGCGAGGCTTTAACTTTATGCTTTCAGAATCTAAATATTTATTTAATATTTGTGTAATTCTTTTATTTTTTGTCACAGAAGCTTATACTTGTGGGAAAAGAGCTGGAAACTGGCATCCAATATCACGAGGCGGTCTCTCAGGTGGAAACGCCAAAGCAAGCGAGAGAGAGAGCATACTCTAGTTTTAATATGACAAAATGTTCCAGATGTGGAACATAAGAACTCAATGGTAGACATAGAGAAAGGGAAGCTGCCATCTTTTATCACAAAGAGCAAACTAGTAATACCTGTCCTTACAGGACA
Source organism: Poeciliopsis turneri (assembly GCA_922788865.1). Classification (NCBI taxonomy): domain Eukaryota; kingdom Metazoa; phylum Chordata; class Actinopteri; order Cyprinodontiformes; family Poeciliidae; genus Poeciliopsis; species Poeciliopsis turneri. Next base: position 1,265,762 of record CAKLNU010000915.1, read on the forward strand.
TATAAGGCTGATCAACAGTTGCAATGTTTTTTGGGGCACAGATATCGTAAAAATGATGTATCCTCTTAGTAAAGCCCAAACACTTGGAGAATTACCAATTCTTACGCTTTTAAATCATGCTCAAATTAGAAAGGCATCTATCCTAAGGGGATGCAAAGCTGACAGCCAACCCATCTTCTCCACCCTAAGAAGCAACATTTCTTTCAGCCGTTAGTTTCCCTTTCTGTGCCTTATAACTCAAGAAGAAAATCTCCCCCACATTCAATCCCCTCCAGTCTCCAGACAAGCACTTTATCTTCCTGTCTACAGGCACAGCAGCCTAAACACACTCTCTAATAGACGCTGTTTTCTATCCAAGGCGAACCTGTCCATGAGCAATGAAGCCTGAATCTACTGCAACTATATGCTTTTATCTGCATGCACACTATTCTGAATAACCAAACAACATCCTCTGAAAACGGCGTGGGGTGATATAATAGAAACCGCCTGTTTTTGTGTCGGAGCTGAAAGAAAGAGAATCTTTTCTTCCAAGTAAGATTTATCCAGCTTTGTAGAGAAAACTTTCAGAAAAAAACGGCTTTACCCATTTTTCTCCTAATTTGAGATTTCTGGCTTTCAATAAGTAACAAAAACAGAAAAGCAATTTGAAGCTGTGAAAATAAGTAGGCGGTGAAAGCAAGTAGTTTTCATCAAAAGAGCCTTTGACTTTAAAAGGGTCCTTGTCTCCAATACAGAAGGAGAACAGCTGCCACACTGGACTCACTGAATTAAAACAGAAACAATGACAGTCATAAGATCCACAGCACGAATCTACTTAACAGAAACTGAAAGAATATGTCAGCTTTTTAATCCAAGTGAATAAATCACTTTCTTGTATTAAAATAAAATAAATTATGTCAAGTTAAAATGATACAAAGGCACTTGCTATTAGAATAAAAACAAATAAAACAAATTTACATTAGAGTACTAATAGTATAAATAACTTAAATTAAAATTAAACTGATAAAAAAAAGTATATGCTTTATAGCAGGGATGTCAAACTAAATGTTATCTTGGGCAATATTAATATCATGAATGTTCTCAAAGGGCCAGTTGTGCTAATATGTATTTATTTATTATTTTGAGCACCAGGTCTTGAATCCCTGCCACAAGGTGAGGCTCAATCCTGCCTCCTTCTGGATGTTTCTTGACATTAAAGATATTAGATAATTGAGTCTGAAATCCTCAGTATTTTAAAAAACATTTCCTGTCATTAATAAAACCAAAAGGGTAACATGGATAATTTGGAGAGTCATGGAGCTAAACTTTCTCCATGATTTGATTGTGCTGATGGGATCACAAGCTTAGAATTAATCCCTTCCTCCTATTTCAGATTCTGAGCAGATCTTCTCTCACCTTCAGGAAATGTGACCTGATTTGATCACAAGAAGTAGAATCGAAAACTGAAGACAAATCAAGAGGAACAGCGAAAAATCTATTTGAATTAGATCAAATGTGATCAGCGTTCTCTCACATTGGTTTCAATTTTAAGTGTTGCAAACCATACTTCATGAATATTCCTACTACTGCCAACAACATATTTGTGGTCTCTCTCTGGAGGTTCCTAAATATTTATTTATAAATCAGCAACACTCTCCTTAAGCGGTTAATGCCACTGTGTGGGCAGTGGTGAAAGTTGCCAGAAAAGTTTGGTGAAGTAATACATGCTTCATAGCAGGGATCTGCTTGCTAAGACCGTGAGTCACCAATGAGCCTTCAGCTCCCAGTGTAATAAATGTTAGATATGATCAAAACAGTACAGTTTTCATCCAGGTATGCCTTATTCTATTTTTTGTTCCAACTATGCCTGTATCCTCAAAAAGGCCTCTCAATTCATAATAAATCTAGGACTTAATAAATCTCGTTTCGGTAAGAAATTTGAGTAAACAACAACAAAAAAAAAAACTACCCAAGCCAATGCAGAAGGTTTAAACCTTCCCACCAAAAACCAGAAAGAATCAGGATGGTTTTTTCAGTTAGGAGAACATGTAAACTCCTGATCAGTAAAACAACCGGCTCAGCGACAAATAAACAGCTTTCAAAAGTAGAAACAGAAATTCACATAGTTCCTCTTTTTATTCTTTACTGAATGTTCCTCTAATATTGTTTCCAGACTAATAACACCTGCATCATCTGAACTATTTATAGCACTGCTTCACATAAATGCATGTACCAGGAAAAAGAATAGCCAATCCTCAAAATGCTAATGTGTTACCTTGTCAGAATTCACTAACATTTCCTTTAATGCTTGCAGATCTGATGCCAGATTCAGCAAAAAATTTAAATATATAATTCTATATTCATAAAATTGTGCATGTTTAGGCAGACTAACATTGAGGCAACATAAACCAAACAAAACTGCAGTCTAAACAATGTGAAAATATGACTGAAAAGGGAAATGTGACATGGTGGCTGCAAAAGCTTCTCTAAAAGTTGTTAGCTCAGATCAAATTGACTAAATTACCCTGCATTCAAAGGCCTGCGATTCAGCTAGGTTTAATCATGCCTTATGGATAGGAAACTGCCAACCTAAAGTAGTGTAATATAAAATGTTCATTTTAAATTGAACATTTTACCCTTGCAAGGCTCTACCGTCAAATACTTAATTATTATTATCTAATTAACGCTGTTGAGATATCAAAGTCTTATTTAATATGAAAAAAGTCGAGAGAAAAAATATATCAGCGAAGTGATTCCTCCTTTTCCTTTGCAAAATCTTTGTAGTCCAACGGTCGGCGTTCTGCTCCTCCCCTTTATGCAGAGCAAGTCTCGGTATCCGGAAATTAACAGTCCCGTGATGTTAGAGGAGGGCTAGCATAGCGTCGGAATGACTGCAGTGCCTTTTCTCAGACTGCCCGTCCAAACCTTTATGCTGTCAGCTAACAGTTTAGCTCCGCTCTGGTCTATAAAACATGAAATTACAGCAGAGTAATGCTGTCGGATTTGTGTATCCCTCCGCTCGGCCGTTAAAGAGATGACTCCCTCCACAGGACCGAAAGCATCCGCTCTGCTAGCTTCGCTGGAGCCAGGGGTCGGATTTATGAGCCGTCAACTCTAAAGGGCTTATTGATAGGGGCTGCGGTGAAGGAAGTGACTCTGAACTCCTCGAAACAGAACCGTGAATATGTCGCGGTTTGTCTTGGAAGAGCTGTCGGATTTCAGGGACTACGCTGGAAGCCAGAAGCTGATTGACTTACTATTTGTTTCTAAAGATGAGCCCAGCAGGATCAAACTGTCAGACGTTCGTGTGAGTCCAGATGGACGTCACATCCATGTCCTCCTCCGCCAGCCTAAGGTCGGTCTCATGACTTTTGACAAGCATGAAAGACCCCAGCTGGCTCTCAACCCGAAGAAGCTGGACGTGTGGTTCAAAGGGGGCGTCTCCATAGTGGATGTATTCTACTTGGATCCCCTTCATAACAAAGGCAAGGGGACAGGAGTTGTTGCTGTGGTTGTTTATGAGAATGGGAAAGCAGAGTTTTGGAAATTCCTGGACTGCAAGACCGGCTGGTATCTCCTGCAGACCTCTGATCTGTGCAACAGCCCCCGGGCCAGAGTGGTGTCAGTGTGTGTGTGCTCCAGCCTCCTGGTGTGGTGTGAGGAGAGTCCGGCCTCAGACAGCTCCCCCGCCCTCAGCTCCACCAGGAACAAACTGAGATACTGCGTCTGCAGGAGGGACTGCGTGGTGGAGGATGGAGCTGTGAACCTGGGAGGACTGAAAATCATCCTTCACAATAATCCTAAATTCACCGTCGTCAGCTCAGGCGACTACGTGCATCTGCTGCCTGACCTGAAAGCCAAGCTGCAACTGTGCACCTCCAAATTCTTCCTGACGTGGTCCCCTCACCACGACTCCTTCACCATCAGCACCACGTGCAAAACCACCCCGATAAAGAAGCTGTCGGCCAAGGAGTCCGACTTCAGGCGGCTGATTGCAGACTGTTTGGGATACCTGTCAGCTCTCGAGCCGCCGGAAATCTGCAGCTTTTCTCCCACAGGCTGTGGAGGCCTGCTGCTGCTCCTCAGCACGGGCTGGCTGTACCTCCTGCAGGAGGACAGGATGCTGCGGCGGGTGTACAAGCTGGCGGACAACTTCACGCCTCAGGCAGACACTCACACCAGCCTGTGCTTTTACGTGGACACCGTGGCGCTAATGGTCGGGAAAACCCTGCACCTGATAGAGGTGAACTGTGGCAGAGAGCTGCAAAAGATTGCGTTGAAAAGAGAGGGGTTGCTGTACGCAAACCAGGAAGACAGACGGACTCCCTTTCTGCTCTCAGAAACTGGACTTTTCATGCTTGCGGAGAAGGACTCTACGGGGAAAGCTCTGGGCCTCAGTCCGGCTGAGAGTAATCAGTCCGGCGCTGTCCTGGTTGAAGCCGTCTTCGAGGAGGCGTGTAAGTACTACCAGCAGAGGAGCCTCAGCAGCACGCAGCTCACCGTGGAGTCCCTGAAGAAGGGAGGACGGTTCCAGGCTCCCATCTCTCTGGCCTCCATTCTCAGGAACTACCTCAACTCAGGCTTGAGGAGAATGGAGACAAAGTCGCTGCAAAATGGAGGAGGTGACTATATTGCAGGGCAGGAGAAGTTGATGTGCTCTCTGGAGGGAGAGCTGAGAGCTCTGGTGGCTCTGGAGGAGCTGAAGGGGAGTTTAGTGAGGGGGGGTGCGAAAGAGGTAGAGGCAGTGGGAATGACGCTGGTGGAGAAAGAAGTGGTGAGGTTGCTGTCGTCCTCCGAACTGGACGGCGAAGCGTTGCTCTACCTGAACTCCATCTTCAGCATGTTCCCCTGGCAGGCGTGGAGCGCTGCTCAGGCTGCGCTGCAACTGCACCACAACGGGGAGGGCTCCCTGTCCAGCAGGGCAGCCCCAGACGTGTGGAAAATGGTTCTCACTCCTTGCCCGAATTCCCTTCCCGCCACGAACGGGCAGTCAAAGCACAGCCCGGGCCTGAAAGGGGATAATAACTGTAAGGTCACGACCTCCCCAGTTGCCCTGCCTGTGTTTGAGCTTCTCTGCCAGTCGGTCGTTCGCTTTCAGCCTGGCTGGCTGCCAAGGTTCCTGCAGCTGTCCCAGCAGCAGAGCTCCGCGGCGCTGGGACTCAGCCTGGCTTCATCCTCTTGGGGTTTCCCCGGTGGGAGAGGCGGGGAAAGCGGGGAGAACAATGTTCCCCTCTACAGGCGGGCGCTGTGGGTCCTGTCCAGCCTGGACCCGGACACAGAGCAGCGGCAGGACCTGGAGGTGGAGCTGCTGCTCATCAGTGGGCGGCCCAATGCTATCCTGCAGGCGCTGCAGATCCTCATGGTGAAGCGCCAGTGGGAGCGGGTCACCCAGGTGGCCCAGCAGTTCTGCAAACAGAGCCCCCTGCTCAACAAGGAGATCTTCAACTCTCTGCTGTGCGAGGTGTCTCAGCACCGGGAGCTGGACCCCTACCTGGACCTGCTGTGGACGCTGTGCCCCGAGGACTACACCGTCACCACCATCCTCAACCTGGTGCTCAAAAACATTTCCTGCAGCTCTCCATCTCCCGCTCCATTTGCAGACCCCCACAGCGGCCAGCTGGCCATAGGGCAGCTGAAGCCGCTGCTGAGGAAAGTTCTGCAGAGGGAGACGAAGCCCAGCCAGCGGTACGCCGATATCCTCCAGTCGCCATTGTACCCGCCGCCGGCTCTTCCCCGCCAGCCCACCAGTCGGCCGAGCTCCGTGTCCGACGCAGACACTCTGTCTCCTCACACAGAGACACAAGAACTGAAATCATCTCCGAACACAAACGCTCTACCTGCAGACCCAGGTGGACTTTCATAAACCCAAACGAACTTAACGGAGAACGAAAACATGCCCGAACTGAATGTCAGCATGCTTACTTTAGCACAAAGATGCAAATAAGTTAAATGTTCATCAGTGAAGTAATTAACTGACACTAGTGAGGTGGCTTTTAGCAGGTTGTCAGAACAAATCTGACAACTGGAAACTCTGAAGACTCAACTACTGAAGACTCAACAGGTGTACGTAATGCAGTGAAAGTTGACATTTTGGTGTAAATTCAGAATCTACAGAGTTATTTATCGCTTAAACTGCATGAGAATGAATCTGTTCTCGCACTAACGTATTTAATATCAGCCTTATTAAAATAGAAAGGTTACTGTAATAAGACGGTACAACTAATTGCTTGATAAATATCAAAGCCACTAATTCAGACTCGAAGTCTGGATTTTTTTTTAAGTTTCCTTCCTTTCCTGCTGTGTTATCTCCAAAGACTTTACAGCATCTACTTGAGTAACTTAAGCCTTTATCATAAGCTATGCAGTATTTAAAGAGCGGTCCAAAAAACACTTTAACTACATATGGGGTTTATTATATAGTCTTTAGTCCTTTTATCTTGAGTGCATGCTTCCATGCAGAGAGCGCCGCCTTTCTGTTCTTGTTGGCTCAAAGTGAGGTAAGACAGGCGGGGTCAAGGTTCTCCTGCTGACTTTTAGTTTCACATTCGACAAATTAAACAGGCTTAAACATTAACTCCGTTTTGATTGACTTGCCCTGACATGACAACCAAAACATCCAGGGGTCTGTTTCTGCCTTTGGTGTCGTCCATTTTCCCTTCCAGGCTCCATCTTGTCCCCTCTAAACCCAACTCACGGGACATTCCAGACCACATTCCCAGTAAAAGTGACTCACATTTTGGACTTTAAATTAAATTTTCAGCGCTAATCTTGTTGAGATTCAAGTGTGTGTGCGTGTGTGTGTGTGTGTGTGCGTGTGTGTGTGTGTGTGGGAGGGACATGTTTGGACCAAATCAGTCTCTATGTTGCTTGGGTAAGATCTCATATGTTGACCTTCTTGGAACCACTGTGGAAAATGTTATTAGAGATGATACGCTTTCTGTATTCTTGGCTCTGCACTTTTATATCACACCCATCAGTGTTGACTGTTTTGAGCTCTGGATGTTTCTGTTGAGACTGAGCTTTTCTGATTTAGGGTGGGTGGAGAGAGGGTTTTAGTTAAAAAAAAAAAAAAAAGTATTGTATTTTGTACTAAAATATGGAAACATCCATAATATTCTTATTTATTTTTAACCAAACCTCTGAAGACTACTAAGCTCTGTGTGGGTGTGGCTCAGTGAAACTCGGATGTCTCTTATACATGACAATCAGGCTTCAAAGTGCCTCAGGACAGTCGGTGCCTTTCAGCTGACAGAGCGGTGTCACATTTCTGCCGCATCTCTGCAGCTCCCTCGTATTCCTGAGGGGGAACTCCCAGCATCCAACCTCTGGATGCTTTCCTTTCCTCCTCGGCTTTTAAATTCACTCAGACATTCTTGGGATTCGTCGCTCTGGTGTCTTAATGTATGACAGAACCGACGGTCTGATGTCAGATCACTGTGCTGAAGGTGAACTGAGACTCTCTGGGAACTCCCTGACTTCCCCCACGCAGGCCGCTCAGAACGTTGAGCTTCCTGTCTGGATGTGCAATGTTCATTTGCCTTCATCTCTGCCTGTTTATTGCTGCAGTTTATGTTCATTTCTTCTTCATATCCACATCTTTTTGTTTATTTGTTTGTTTGTTTTTTGCCATTGTTTACTGAAGGAGTTTAAAAAGTTAGACAAATTAAAAGTATTTATCAGCATATGTTTCTATGCTATTAAAACTTAAAAACCAGATTTCCGTCTGAACCAAGAGATTTGTTTGTCCTGTCTGTCTGAAGTGGAACGCAAGGTGTTTTTGTAGGCAATGAAAGCAATTTTAGCATCTTGAAAAGATTAATTTTCAGTTGTCAGTTTTCTCTGAGCGTGAAACTTTACAGTATTTTTCCAGGATGTAAAAATTATTTTTGTTTTTCCTTCTGACGATTAAAAAAAAGTCAAGATTTGAATGAGGAAAAAAAGAGTGAAGCTGGGCAGCATTCAGACTAAGCAGATTACTACAACATGTGAAATACAGATACTTGAACAAATTCAAAATATCAAGTTGTTTATTAGTTACTAAATAAAAAATTGGATGTTGTATTTAATACTAAATTATGCACAGTCGAATATTTGCAGGATTATTTTCTAATAAATGTGAACGTTATTGCTTAAAGCTTCTGTAAGCCAAAAAATAACTTCTTTGCATACCGCCAAAATGAAAAATACACATTCAATTAAACTTTGTTATGGCCTAATATAATCATGTGACTCAGATCAGGCCTGATAACGATACACATTTGAAGTATTACTTTATTTATATTCTGTCTCACAGCCCAAAGCAGAATTTGTTCACTAAATACAATAAATAAAGACATCGATCTCCAGAGTACTGAATTACTAACTTGAAACCTCACCATACACTTAAAAGGGTGACAAGAGGTTCTGCCAAATCCACTTAAGGCTGCAGTGTTTCCATGTTCAGGGTTTATCTGAGTTGCACTTTCAGACTCATGACTGTAAGTGGAGCAAATGTGGGACACTAGGTGCTTCTGTGGGGCTCTCACAGCTAAATGTCAGCTTCCACATGAAGGAGTGAAGATGTAATCACAGCAGCAGAGATAGAAAGTATGTGACTAGTTCCTCTTCTCTGCTCTAAGAACACAAGAAAGGAGGTTCAGTTATAATAGGCAAGAAAAGAAAAGGTTGGGTGCAAAAAGCTGCAGAAGCCGATACTGCCTCATTGTTTCTTTCTCTTCCACTTGATCCAACATTTGTTCCCCCTCATTGATTTTTCCCAGCATCCTGCGTCTCTTATTACACGGTTTCGGGTCATGCTTGTGCTGTAATGTCATTGATTCACTTGTTCTAATTATAACTTGCTTCAAACAACAGGGCGTCTCAACAAGGCTCCGGTTCTCTGCTCCCTGGCGCTGCTTCCTCTATCTGTCTCCGAGCTTCTGGATCGCCCTGCAGAGCAGCACAAATTGATGCACCGTGAGAGGGATGACTGCGTTACAACACATTTTCATCACATGTCGAGTCAATGTGCAACAAAGATCCATCATCCTTGAAACTAAAATATTTCAGAGGGGGGGGTGGTGATGAATTTTAAGCAACTTAGCTGACTCAGACCACAGATTTGATCGACACGATTCTGCTCCTGCTTTGTTTTTTACCATCATGGATCATTGACTCCAAATTGAGTTTGAGCTCTTCCTCTGAAGGTCGTTATTGCGTTTCCATGTTGATTGGCAGAGCATTACTTATGCAAACAAGTTTTGGAGAGTGATGACAAATATGTTGTTGGAAACAGATTGCTCTATTAAAGGGTAACGTTATGTGCATGCTGCTGCAACTTTGAAAACTGTTTTGGTTTGTTCTTTACAATTAGTAAAGACAATGCTGAGTACAAACTTGCACGATTAAGATTGAGGGTTTTTTTTTGAGTGACTTTGGTGTTAATTTCCCTAAATCAAAAGACTAAAATATTTATTTGCATAAATATTAAATCTGTTTTGTTGTGAGTCAAGCAAATAACTTCAAGTTTATCCTTTTTTCTTTTTTTTTAATCACAGAGATTTTGAATGTGGATTAAACATGGCAGAGGTCCACCCATTTTCAAGAAATAAATCTGTCTAGTTAAAATCTAGACAAGAAAATCTACGTAGAACTGCAAATATTTGGTTTTTTTTTACATCTTGTCACTTTACATCTTTAGACTTCAATGAATTTCTAAGAAAGTAATCTATTAAAAAGCAAATATTAATGTGCATCTATTACTCTGTTTCCAATAACTTTGGACATTTTTAAACTGATTTTGTCAGTTTTTCTTTGTAATTTGGATCAAGCTCAGTAAGACTCAATATAGCGTGTCTGTAACTATCAATATTTAGCTCTTGTCAATTTACATCTGGACTTTGGCTAGGTCATTCTGGAACATCTATTTTCTGTAACAAGCCATGTTTAATCAAAATTAAAAATATTTGTCACATTTTTGTTGTTGTAGCACATTAAGGCAAAGATTATTCACTTTTCTCAATATAGCAGGGGGATAAAAGTTCATGTGTCTTGCAGAAATTACCTCTAGTCATTTGCACCATGAAAACACTTTTCTGCTTTTTGATCAACATAGAAACCGCCATAATAAAATTGCACAAAATATGATGAACAAAAGACTCACTGAACTCTTGATTAGTGTTTTTTTTATTCTGTATAGAAAACATTTACAGAAAAACTCTTTTTAAAAATCACAAACAATCAAATGGTGTAAAGTGCTGCATAACAAAAGCACAGAATTTACTCTGCAGAACAAAGTAGAACAAAAATCAACACCAAACAACATTATTCAAAAGATGTTACTACTCAAAATAAGAAAAAAAAAGGTCATGGCATTGTAAAGTAATCAAACAGCAGCAATGATAAGATTAAAACTATTTGCAAGTCAGTTAAGTACATTGAACCCAGAAAACATTTGTTCCCAACATTAGTGCAAGTGAAAATAGAAATTCTGTCAAAAATAAAATGTGTTTCCCATTGTCAACAAATTGCAAAACCACAAATAATGTCAAAACATTGAACTGTGCGTCAACATATATACACATATGTAATCAACTAGAAACAAGAAATATGCCTGATGAGACTGATTGCAGCCAGGAAATTTTAAAAATCTTTTGAGGTTCTTGTATATAATCAGAGTCCCTCTAGATGGCTTTTAAAGGGACACTGTGGTCAGGTTTCCCTCTCCACTCTATAGTAAAAACCAAAATTTACAAAATATTCAAGTAGGTATATTAATTTTAACTTTTTTTTTTTTCCAGTTGTTTTACCCAAGTGACAATGTGCCACATATGCTTTGATTTTTCTCAAACACAACATTTGTGCCTGCAGACCTTTAAATCTGCCCCACGCATATGCCGTCCCATCTCAGGCGATTTTCATCTGAGGCCGAGGGATGTGGCTCATCACGATGTGAGCTCTGAAGACAGAAAAATGAACAGCAAAGTCAGCCTTATGCACTCACCTGAATCACCTATACATTTTTCGCTACTTACTCAAAAACATCAGAGCAGCTCATCCTCCTGTAGTACTTTGCGAGCTTCATGGAAAATATAATGCTGGGAATGAAGAACACCAGGCACCAGCCCAGACTGAACCAGAACGCATTCTAAATAAAAGAAAGAAAAGAAACCATTTAAAAACTTAGAAAATAACAAGTAGTCTCAAGAATTAAAAATACATTAGGAAGAAGTTTGTTCTCCTCACCAAAGACCCCACTATGTTAACACAAAAGACAGTCTCAAAGGCGTCTACAGTCCTGGCAACAGGCCCGCAGCGGCCAACCTGCTGGGTGACCTGAGGGAAATTGAACGCGGCTCAAAAAACACTTTACGAACACAACGCATTCATTTCTGATATTGCGATAAAAGATTTGAAGAGTTCCTTTTACCGTAGCTGTGGCCCAGTTTGTATAAGCAGTGAAATAATCCAGCTGGCATTTTAAAAACGTCTCACTTTCCTGGAATTTGGGAAAGAATCTGGTTAGACTCCATGAAATTTAGTTGTCCAAAATATGGAAATAACGTAAATTCTAGTAAAAATCTGTGAAATGGCCCATTTTTTTCCCCACTGATTTTACAGCACTGATTTGACTTTTGCTTAGAAATGAAAAGTACCTTTGGCATTAAATATAACAAATTTAACATGAAGCTCTTCATTTAAAAGTTGCAAAAAACTATCGAAGTAGTAATTTTGTTGTTTAAAGGGTGGATCATTAACAATAAACAAAGGCAAAGGTTTCAATAAACGTTAATCTGTTCTTAGATTGATCCAGATTTGGTTCCAGTTTAGGGGTGAGATTGATCTGAACTATATTACACTTCTGCACATTTATACCACCATCATATGATGGCATATTAATTAGTAAATAACTGCCTTTCTGTGCGTAACATGCAATAACATGTATAAATAATTGTTACAGTGATAACTCCATAATGATGTCACTAACCACAGAATGCTGGCAGAGGTGGACCCATTTTCTCATTAACTTATTTGACCACTTTAGGTCATTAACAGACTGTATTTTCAGCATTTAACTTTCAGCCCGAGATGGTCAGGCAATCATTAGGTGTGGAAAAAGGAAAAAGAAGATGGTCACTTGAAAGCAAGAAGTATCTCATCCATCCTGATTTTACTGTAATTATCCAAAAGATACTTCTAAATTCTGAAGTGCTCAAATTTATACTGTTAGGAATAAAATCTACATAAATAATGTTTTGCTACAACATAAGTGGATAACTCAAGATATATTCAGCAGCACACCAAATGCTCTGTTGATATGGAACCAGCAAACACACTGTTTCCACTACACACACCCATAATAAGTAATCCATGGCCCTCTCACCCTCCTCTTCCCCACTCGCTAAATGACCTCAGGCATTAACAGACCACATGGAGCACATTTCTTCAAACTCATGTGACTCGTGGCTCTACTCACGGTCTTTACAATCTGTGTCGTATTTGTGTTGAGAAAGTCTTGTGCTGCTCGAGTATTCCTCAGCACCTCCCCCACTGTTCCCTGAAAGGGCCGGAGAGAACCGAATGAAACCAACAATGAAACGCAGAGGAGAATTAATGAATGATTTCTGCTTTCACAGATCCAATTCACTCACGTTGATGTTTTCTGAAGTGGACTGAAGATTCCCGATGGATGATTTCAGGTTTATCTGTGGCGCAGAAAGCAGTGGTCGTCTCGTTAATGCAAACAAAATGCCCATGATAGGGTGGCAGAATGCGAGCAGGTATCATCGGAGACGAAGCCCAGCACTCACCACTTGAGGAAAGATGGTCATCTCTATGTCGGCTTGAATTAGCCTCAGTTTGAAAGCTTCATTTTGAAGTTCATTTCGAATGTCGGCCGGCTAGAAATGGACAGACAGTTAAAATAAACATCATAAACAGAAGAAACAAAACATTTCTTTTTCATTATAAATTGGTCTTAATGTGACGAGACTCACTTGGTGAAGACTCAAGTTATGAACTTTTTCTGCTGTTTTATTCAAATTGATCCTTAAAATGTCATCCATCTGTAAGAGAAAATAAAGGGTCACCGGTTGCAAAGAAATACATATAATAACAATAACTCTACATGGGAATAAGCTTTACCTGCCGTGTGATAGCTGTACCGTTGAAATTAGTAGCTTTGGAAGAGATGTTTACAAGTTTCTTTGTCAATTCAGGGCTCAGGATTTTGACTGAAGGCAGAGAGATATTTGTATTCTCAAACTCCTTGTTGATCTGGGCTGTGTACTGTGAGCACGAGATCATTAGAGAAGATATTTAATACATAAATAATATATGCTTAAAACGAGATAGCATCAACTAAACTCACTTTTGACACATTGAGTATGTCTTCAAGATCTATAAGTTCATACAGGTGAAGCGTCGTCCACAAAGGGTGGTTTTTCTCACAGTCTCTGGAAAGGCAGACATTAAATATAAGTTTAGGACATACATATCGTCTTGACAAATTAAAAGGCCAATCACTGATACAATAGGTTTAGTCACTCAAGCCACACAAGTAGATACAAATTTACTCCTGTGATCAGTGGTGGTTAATTTGAGTTTACTATAATACCAAAATGCGAATAAAACTTTCATTAATCACACATTTGACTTTGAAGTTATTTTACATTTTGAACCAGAGACAGTCAAATGGTGTTTAGGCTATTTAAAGAACAGTGAAATAGCCCTTTAATTCAGCACCGAATAACAATCTATGAATCAAATACCAGCCTTTTGCGTCATTGACCAGCTGTATCACATTGACTATTCACACTATTATTCTTAAACACTGATACATAAACTGTGCATGAATGGTTTATGTAACAGTGTTTGCATTAGAGTTGAAGTGGTGATGCGTACCTGTAGACTTGGGAGAAGTTGATTTTGCTCTTGAGTCCCAAAGTCGAGCTTGATTCGAAGTTCTGGATTAAATCAGGATTATCAATGAACTGTAAGCAGGAAAGACAGTGACTCAGGAATCTTTTAATCCATACATGTGTTTTATTTACCACATTTAAACAATATTCCTAAAAAGAATAGATATACCTTACAATTAAAGACAAAAAATTATTTACCCTAACAGATAAAATATTGGAGTTTATTATATACTGCCTAGCTGATCTCAGTCTGGCCATCAGGAATTAATTTAAAGCATCTCTGATATTCCTTAAAAGCCTGTATAAATGGTTTCAAACATTTATTTGAAATTATTTGGTTATATTTTTTTGGAATAGTGTTATGTAAAGAAACTGTATTCCTGCAAATCATTTCAAATGTATAGTATAACAGGATATAATAGAAGAAATATAGTTTGGACCGCTTTGCTATCAGTGTTTTGTGGGCATATGAAAAAAAAAAAAAAAACTAGAATCATAAAAATTATCCAATAAGAGATGCAGCTACTCAAGGAGATTCACAACTGGGACCCAACCTTTTGATATAGACTACTTTGACATGAAATTCTAGGAAAACACACTGGTAATGGTTCTAACATGAAAAAAATGTGAAAAAGCCTAAAGGTTATGGATACTTTGCAAAGCACAAGATAAAACATTTATATCTAGAACTACATAAAAGATTTTGTGTCATCAATAGTTATGTTGTTATTTTGCATTCAGATTTGATCTTTAAGGATTATAAAGCATTTCAAACGTGTATATTTGTGTATATCTCTACCTGCAGCAGTTCGCCATTGTTCCACGGTCGACATATCAGTGTGTACATGTTTCCACCCAGTAAGAAGAGCACCAGCACCAATATCATCAACAGCCAGGAAAACAGGAAGCTGAACCCTGCGCCCCTGTAATCAAATCCAGGTTTAATTCTTTAAAAACACTCCCAAAAAGCTGAATGTAGACAGTGGGGTGGTTTCCGGCTGGCGCAGGCGTCACTCACATCATGAGAAAGATGCCTCCACAGTTTGAGGTGCTAGAGCGTTTGGAGGGGTCTACCTTAGGAGAGAGACCCAGAGGGCCTAAAGTCAGACCCAGGATGTTACAGACCACTACCAGGAGGACCACACAGCACAGGGCTAGACCCACACTCCATCTAACAAAGAAATGTTACACTAATTAGGAAAGTTTTGCTTTGTTTTGTTTTTTTATTTATTGCATACATCTGCACTTCCATAGTTTATACCCAATATCCTCTACTTTGCTCGTGTCTTGTGAGTCAATGTTACTCTGGAGCTGTTTTAGAGTCCTGGACACATCATCCAAAGATGAAAGTTGGAGATCCTGGAAAATCTGCGAAACCTGGTCTTTTATTCTGCTCAGCTGGTCTTTGCTGTCTAAAAATACAAAGGCAAAAAAAATAATAATAATAATTAATAATTATGCAACTTATATTTGAGGAGATAAATTTAGTATTCACTCACTTGTAACTAAATCCTTAGTTTCATTGGTCACCGACTCAGGAATGGTGATGAAAAACGTCTCCGCCTGTAAAATTATAAAAAGTTTCTACAAACAGCTCTGAAGCATCTACGACAAAGGACAGTATGTGTGTCATTTTCTTTCACCAGGAAAGGAAATGATGCTGACTGTTGTATAATAATACTGTCTACACTGACAATAAAACTTATTTACACCAAAAAAAAAAAAAAAAAACAGCTCTTTGTGGCACAGAAAGCCTGTATAATGACATCATAATTTTTCAGTTGAAATTTGTTTTCAGACCATTAATGTCTTTATTTGTTTACAGTTCCCACTGACCTCACTTATTTTAGACTGGAGATCAGCTTTAATGACTTCATCCACTGCAGACTGAAACTCATGCAGGCTGGGGGCCTGTGAAAAAAAAAAACCACACACTTGTGTATAGCAAGTTATACTGAAGAGTTTCCAACATGTTCTAACTTACAGCAACAGAGGAGGGCAGCAGAGTGCAACAAAAAAAACATCTAACTGAAGTTACCAAGACAATGAATGATTTTCAAAGTGTACTGTCAACTTTGTACATGTTCATTTTCTTCTCAAAATAAAATATATCTTAAACTTAAATAAATCAACCTTACACTTATAATCGAAGATGACACAGACTGAGTATTTTAGGAGGTGGGAAAAGAGTGGAGGAGGAGAAATTCATCATTCAGACAAATCCAAAGAAAGATTTGTCATTCTCGTCAGCGTCTCCGCCTGCGTCAAACATAGTGTGACTGCAGAAACCATTTTTCCTGTTTATTCATGACAATATGCTTCGGGACAGAATCTGAGTATTATGTAAACTGAGCAATCAGCCCTGACTCATCTCTTCCATAAAACACTTCAGCTAACAGAACTGGATGTTCAGCACCTTATGTGTCCTTGTCATTCTAGGAATCCAAAACTCATCCATTCAACATAAAAATAAATAAATAAATAAAAAAAAAGAATGATTCATGTTATGTTTTAGGCTACAGAAGGCCAGCACTTACAGAAATGGTGATGCCCAGTGTTAGTTTCTCCATGTCTGCTGTTAGGGTGCTACAGTCTTTGCATTCTGGCTTGGACAGCGTTTGAGTAATCTGATCTCTCACAACGCTGATATTGTCCTGTGTACGGTCTATGCTGGACTGCAGTTGGGCTAATGATGAGTTCAACTGGTCAAGTTGATCACCGGTGGTCGAAGTTTCTGCTCATTCAAACAAACAAACAAAAAAACACAAAAATAAGCCTCTAATCAGTGATCATTTGAAACACTTTTTACATATCTTTGTGGTTTTAACAGGTTTTGATCAAGAAACCAATTTTCACTAATACTAGTAACTTCTATAAGGGGTTTTCTATGTAAAGTGTCATAATGGAAAACAAATAATTACAAAACACTTCACAGTCAGGTGGCACTCCTGGTGAAGACTTGTAAAAGCAATAAAATACATGAGCTCTGGAGATTGTTTTAACTCCCTTGGCTTTAGTTGTACATGCATCTTCAGCAGCAATTTTCATTCTCATATTGTAGCAATACATTACTATTTAGTCCCTTCGTACATTTACTTTTTACCCTTTTACTTAAACCATTGGGTGTCACTTTTTTTTGTGGGCATTTTTATGAATTATGAGGATAAATATTAGCAAAATCTTCCAAGTTTCATGCAATATTTTCAGAAGAATCTTTTGTTCATTTTGGTTCTGATCCATGTTTGGATCAGCTGAGCGACCTCTGATCAAACTGTACTCCCACCAGGTCTGAGGTGAGTTACGATAGGCAAGGGACATCCTGTTGTCCTCCTTAAAACAGCTGCATAGAAAAAGACTGAAACTACAAAAGTACAAAACGGTGAAGGGGAAAAATGACCAGCACCAGTTGGTGACCACACAAATTCCTCAATTTGTGTGGAAACTCTCCCTATTTTTGTTCCCAATGTAGATAGGGGCATGTTTAGGCAAGTAGTCACTTCTAAACTTGTTATGATCCACTAACATCTGCCCTTGGTAATGTTATATTCTATTGTTTTTTTCTACTTTGAAAAGAGGCTTTTTTTGTTTCATGGGCATTTAATGTCATACTTATGCCCAGTGTTGTATAAAGTACTGAAATCTCGGAGTCAAGTAAAAGTATAGGTACCGCTCCAAAATATGACTTTGGTAAAAGTAAAAGTCACTGATTGAAATGTTACTTGAGTTAAAGTATTAAAGTATCTGAAACGTCTTGTACTTAAGTATGGAAAGTACTGTAAAAATGGATGAACTCAAGTAATGTAATGAAAAGTACAAGTAAAAAGTAAAACAAGCTAAATGCGGTTTGATGACATTTTTTATATTTTGGTAAACTTGTTAAATACACTTAATGTACACAACCAAGTGCAGGCAAAATGAAACCTGCTAATAGATAAACCTGCAGGCATCATTTAGTTAAGAAAATTAAGTGCTTTACCTAAACCACAAGGTTAACTTAACCTGCTTTAGGTTAACTTAACCTGCTTTACAACTGAACCAGCTTCTTAGTAAACCCTCCAGGACAGAAAATAAAGTTTTTGTAAGCTTTAAGTTTTCCCTTTAAGTAAGGCCAGTGCTGAAAATGAGAAAAATAAATAGTCACTACAGAAAATGCGGCCAACATGAAGAAAAAAAGCCGTTACAATTACTCTACTTCACAAACTATAGGTGCACACAACTGGTCATTATGCAAAAGAAAAAAATAATTGGGAGGGAAATGCAGCTTATTTGGCATCTGAAGAGGGAGAGCTTTTTTGTAAACTTAATGGGAAAAAGGTAACAGACCTCCGTGATGCTGACACCCCACCTACTCAAAAAATCCAGCAAATAGTCTGATTGGTTAGTGCTCCGTTTGTGCAGCTTTGGTTTCCGAGATATTAAAAATTATTTTTTAGGCCATCCATTACTTACTTAAAGAGTAAGTAAAATGAATTTTGTGTCAGTTGGTCACAAGGCAAGAAATCTATTTCCATTAGTTTCTCAGGAGTTTAGATGTAAAATTTGTTGACTCTCCCTGAGTGAACCTCCGACACCTTGAGGAAGGGGAGACCGAGAGAACGGCTGGCCGAAATTAGCGTTCATGAATCGGATCAACCTCGAGTTAGGCGCCGCTCACACTGGATATCGGAATAGCCAAAATCCAAATTGAAAACAACTTTGCTGCGTTTGTTTTAACGGCACAGACCTGCACAAACGGAGCACTAACGAACCAGCCCACTTTGGTTTGTTTTGGAACAAAATGGGGGGATGGTAAACTCTGAATGGCCTAAAAAATCATTTTAATATCTCGGAAACCAAAGCTGCACAAACGAACATTTTAACGGCACAAACGGAGCACTAACCAATCAGACTGTTTGCTGGACTTTCTGACGTAGTGGGGGGGTGCGAAACCTGTGCATCCTATTGGTGGTGATGAACAAGCCCAGGCAAGCAGGCTTTGTTGCAGTCAATCAGTAGGTGGGATCAAAACATTTGCGTTTCTCTCTCGCTTTTTTGTAACGAGTAACTAAACCACACATTGAAAATGTATCGGAGTAAAAGTATGCAATTAAGTTCGGAAATGTAGTGAAGTAAAAGTGAAAGTTATCAAAAATTTTCTTACTCGAGGAAAGTATGAAGTACTCCAAAATATATTTAAGTAAAGTATCCATCCATCCATCCATTTTCCGTCACCCTTCTCCTTAATGGGGTCGGGAGTTGCTGGTGCCTATCTCCAGCTGCGTTCCGGGCGAGAGGCGGGGTTCACCCTGGACAGGTCGCCAGTCTGTCGCAGACTTAAGTAAAGTAGTGAAGTATTTTTACTTTGTTACTATACAACACTGCTTATGCCGTAGGGAATCACAGAATCAAGAATTCCTAAAGTAATTCTCTTAGGTATTCGGATTAACTTAAAACATTAAATCTAAGTTGGGAAAATAAAGATATTTTCTTTCCCGCGGTCAATAAATGTACTCAAACTATAAGTTGGATTTTTTGGGTGTGTGAGATTAAGCTTCCACAACAAAAATAAATTTACCCTCAGCCTTTATGCACATTTACCAGAGCTGTCAATAAAGAGCATCATGTACATTGTGTTTGGAAAATAATTTTTAAGCTTATTGTGGAAAAGTAACAAACTTTCCAATGATTTGTGTAAATGGCTTGAACTAGTAAATAACCTGTACTCGCAGAGTGCTTTATCAAGTCCAGTGTAATAATAACTACAATTATTACAATTTCTGGGGGAACTTCTACAATTCCATTTTTCAGTTTTACATCTGAGGATAAAATCTGACAAAAAAAAAAATGCCCACACACAGGAATGCTTGCATATCAGGTTTCTATTTCTTGTAAACTGTAAAGCAGACTAAGTCATAAAGGAGGTAGAAGAGCTGACGCCTTAGTTTCCAGTCATATAAGATGCAAATATGAAATACTACTTCAATTTTAATGTGCAATCATACATTAAAGTGGTTACACATTAAACTTAATGTGTAACCATTTTACACATTAAAGTGGTTAAATGATTACACCCAAACAGCTCTTCTTCTTTGGGAAGGTCATCCCAAAGTCCTTCCCAAAGTTCTCGTTGGGAAGCTCTTCTTCCCAAACAGCCCAAACATTCAATGTTATAGGAATCAGAAGCAGTACAATGAGATCAAGTATACTCTGCACTGAAATCGGCTCTTTGTCGAACTAAAACAAAACAACTACTCCAAACAAAGGCTCAGTCAGGAGCTTTCTTGACTATTCCGTTTATAATTCAGTGGGAGCAGCTGACTTGTCTGTATTATGTAACTTTTTATTCCTTAAACTACCAATTAAAACATCGACCCAGGAAAGTAAAATGCACAGCATGTACAAAGAACATGATAACTCCATTTGGAGCAGGAAACAGAGGTGTTCATTTGCAAACATGAGCGAATGCATTTGCATGCTCTCATGGGCCAGGCCTGGTCAGGCATGGAAATCATACCATTGTGCAGCAATCTGACCATCTGCAGAGCTGGATCAAGAGTTCCTCTAAAGCGCTGTTGGATTTTCTCTCCCAACTGACGTCCAATGTCTGCAACACCCAAACAACTCAGTTTGTGACAGGTGGCCAATACAGTAGTTCCTCTGTTTTAGCAGTTTTAGTTCCCTGTTCTTACCGTCTAAGTTCCTGGTGACATCGTACACAGTTCTGTAGCTCTCATTCACCACATTTTCCACTTGCTGACATCAAACAATGGAAAATTAAACACCTGAAGTGTGTACTCATGGGTTATACAATAATACAGTTCAATAAATCACATGAAATTATAGTATCTCTAAGCCAGGTCCCACCCTGTTCCCTTTACATGACCTTTACTGACACTGCAAAATAAAGAACTGGATCTAAGTCAGTTGACAGATGTAAGAAGTTTTGTAATTTAATCTACATTGCCTTGCAATGTTGATCACTCATGCTATTCAATCTATTTCAGTGGGATTTCATGTGGTAGAGGCATAATTTTGAAGTACAAGAAATACAATACATAACATTTTTGAATTTCTTTCTGTTAAAAATCTGAAAAGTGTAGTATGCATTTGTATTGACCCTTCCTGAGTCAAAAGAATCCGCTTTCTATACAAGTTAAACACTTAATTTGCAGTTGCTCCTCTGTGGGTGATGTCCAATGGTGGACAATGGGTGATTACTCAATATACTGGCATTGGAGTAATTGAAATACTATTCATTAAAGAATCTGAGCAACATGTGTCATTTTATATTCGGTTCATAATAATGCACTATTTGTGTTGATCACTTAAAAATAAAGAAAATAAAATATAGTAAATGTTTGTTTGTTATGAGATGAAAAGTGACATTGTTCAATGAGTTTGCATATCACTATCCAACATGTCAGCTTGAGGAATATTAATGGTAGAACTTCCCTGTGGTAATTTTTTTGAGTAAGCAAAAACTAGGCTTAAAAAAAAGAAGAAAAATAGTAAAAAAGATAAGCTGATAGCGACTGCCAAACTGAAAGTTATCAACACTTTGACCTGTGTATATTTTCACTTACTTGTGGCACAGACTGCAGGAAGGTGCTCATGTCACCTATAGCTTTGTTGAGCTCCGACGGACTCTGGTTCACACTCACTTTAAAATCTTCGTTGCTTCTGAACATGCAAATGTTACCAGCACTGCAGTGAGAAACAGAGAAAGAACAAAAACAACACATGAATGTACAAACAGACACATTTGCTTAATGAATAGGCAGTTTACCCAAGAGATGCACACATGCAGTGAGATGCACACATTTAAAGGAACTTCTCATTATGTCTCTTGAAAACACACACACATGCACGCATACTCACAGGATAATGATTGTAATTGCAAATAGGCTGAAGTAGAGAGTTCTTCTGAGACAATTGATGCAGGATGTCTGCTTCTGGTACATCTTCCCCCCACAGTTGCCACAGCAGCGACAGCAAGCCACGAAGAAACCAATTATGGGCATCAGGACGATGTACAAGATGCCAATGGCAATACACACTAGGAAACCCACTTCATACACAAGGATCTGAATACAAAAGCACATGCGATAATTAGGTCTTTGTTGGTGTGAGATCCCAGTGAGACATCAACAAACAAGTTCTCTCTTTAATGTTTGACCATGAGAATAGCAGTCTTAGCAGTTTTCAGAGCATTCAGGCTTTTTTCCAAAGTTCAACAGTCACAGGTTCTTAGCTCAACAATCTAATAAACATCGAGAACATAAAGAAAGAAACTGGAAAAAGACATAAAATCTAAGGAACTCGCTCAAATCTGTCAGTAATTAGAAAATAATTCTGACCACATTCAGAGCAAATTAAAGTTAGATGGCTTGGTCCTAACTGATGGCCTAGAAACAGTGATATTTCATGTCCAAGGCATTTTACTCGAAGTGTGTGCTGGTGAATAAAAGCAGTTAACTTTTGCAACATTTCATAATGCAAAACTTACTGACTGTATTGTTTATTAAAGTCTTTCTAAATGTCCAGCTGTTTTAGTGAGCAATGTAAGGCCATAATCTGGAAGTGGAAATAATTTGATGTAACTCTCTGAACCAGTCATGGCCAGATTCTCCTCACTAGATTTCTAACATAAACTCTGGAGCCAACGACTCCTAATAGAGAGCTCAGAAAGATCTGGAATTAGCAGGTTAAATTTTTCCACGTCAACAGTAAGTTAGGCACTCAATTACTAGCTGCCATCGACTGTGTAAAAACTCCACTGCTTAAGACTCAACAGCTGAAGAAAATGCATAATTGAAGTTTTGCTTTATTAAAAAGCTCTTGTAGGAATTACTTGCTTAGTTAGAGAACATAATCTGATAAAATTAGACCAAAATTGAACTCTCTGTATCAATGCAGACTCCATATTCGGACCAGAAATGTGTTAGCACATCACTCTAAAAACACCAGGCCGAAAACAGTGAAATCCGGAGCCCAGAACGCTCCAGTGTGAAAATTTCATTTCAATAGTTGATTTTTCACCGAGACAATAATCCTAAATACACTGAAAATTAAACACTGGAGAAGGCGTTCTGGAATGCTCCGGTCAATCACCTCACTGGAATGCAATTGAAAATCTATGAAAAGAGCTAAAGTTCAGAGGGCATAGCAGAAACTCCTGGAGCCTTCAAGATTTCAAGACATGTGGAGGAGAAGCGGGAGTCTAAGTTGCACTTAAACAGCTTAGCTCACGAGTTCACAAAAAAGGCTTTTTTTACTTACTACTTATTACTACTAGTGTTCAATACATATTCCCTGTGCCAGTCTGTGTCATAACTTAGTGAATGGACTTGTTTTGATTTCAACACATGTGGTCATTACTTGGGTCTTTACCAGCAACTGCTGTGAAATTCATGCCAATAACCCCATTGGCATGAAATGAGATTATGGAAATCTTTTTCGAAATATATTTCATGAGAAAAAGATACTTATTTTCCAAATTATGTACAGTATATTTCAGATTCAAGCACATTTACTTACTTCAGTCATCAACCCTTTGTTTGACTGCACTTGCTGAGGATCCTTGATTATCTCCAGAATTAAGTCTGTGAAGAAATGTGAGGCAAAGTTGCTACATGTTTCTGAAATTTAAGAATAAATGGAAGGCATTTTCAAAGAAAGCTGATTTGATGTTTCATGCTTCCTGCCTCTCTACTCTGGTCAGCTTCGTATAAAAATCCTGGCCACAGGGACAGTGTGTCCTGTCCTTTGTAAAACATCTTAAAATTTTCACATTGTACGAGTGGAAATCTGACACCGACATCTTGTGGTTACTAGGAGACGGGTCGGCCTTCAGTGGGAGATACCACAATACAAAGCCAGTCATTAATGGTACCTCTAAGCCCTGGTATTGTGGATTTAGTTCACAACAAAAGCCGGTGCTGGTAACTGAGAGTAGAAACGGTCAGGTGCTGATCAAACAAGCTTTTTATGTTTCATTTACCATCTGTGTGACATCAGAAGACAGCCGTCTATAAATATAATCCCCTGTTCTTCTACTTACACACATTTAGACATTTCTACCCTGCAGTGCAGGGGATTATGATCAAAGTGAGGCACATACAAACTTGAAAAAGTCATGAAATAATTAGCTTTTTGTCACAGACAGATGAAAAACGGTGTTCTGTTTAACTGGTATGGTTTTGGGTTTTCTAAACATCAAGTGGCTTCTGCTTAAATCGTACTCAATACATCAATAGCAATTGGGTCAACTCTGAGCTTGTACTGTCAGACTGGTTTTTGACTCTTATCCAAAATCAATATAAAGTTGGAAGAATGAGTGGAACAGACACTGCTTTGAAGGGCAACTTCAATAAATGTTAAGGGCCTGCTTAATGTTAAGACAGCACACAAAAGTTAATGATTGACTGGTCAAATTTCGAGAAGTCACATTTACTCACTGGTTAACTACCTCTGTGATCTTTATGTGTGGAGATTGATGCCTTTTCCCAATTCCTCCCCCCATATGTAAAGTTTGCCCAAGCAAGTGGAAACCACATTATTTTATTGTGGCTAGTCCATAAGCTAGCAGCAGGACATTAATATGTCTCCTAAGCAAACTCTTATATGGAGGAACAAAAAGACAACGCATACCTTCTGGAAAAGGGTGAGGCTGGACCGTGTAAAGAAAGGACTGGACGAATGGCTTCAAAGACGCCACATCCGCTTTGGTGTTCTTGTTTAATGCAGTGTTGTACTGAGGTTGGGTGATGTTGTGAGCGACTTCAGCCGCTTGACAGCTGAGCTGTGTAGAAACGTCCTGGGCCGAGCTGCTCCCCAGCAGCAGCAGCAGCAGCATCGTTCCTACTGCCCCGCTGTACGGCCATCGCCACATATTCTCACATAAGTGCATTTTCAAAGGTTAAACCAGATTGACAATGTTTATCGGAAGAAGAAGTCACAGTTTCAGAGTGATTAACTCATGGTGCGAGCACTGCCTGAATGTACCTGGAAAAAAGAAGCACAGACTGAATACAATGCTGAACACAGAGAAGAAAATAGCTCCAGTTTTTAGAGAAAAAAAAAAAAAATCACTGAAACCCACAGAGTGAGTCACACAAACACAAAGAGATGACAGAACAATTTCCCTATAGTGACAGGGAAAATAAACGATGTTGTCTTTTACAACGTGAACTACGACATTGACATTATGAAAACAGGAAGTTATAACTAAATAAAGGTCAATTTAACTTCTAAAACAATGAAGTGTGAGAGATAAATGTCAGGAAAATGACTGTAACCTGCCAGACCTGTGTTCAAAGGGTAACACGGGTCTGCCTGCATTAGACAAACTTGTGCTAAAATTACCTGCATTAGTTTTGTTTATCCCAAACCATGCCTGTTCTGCAAAGCTCTGAAGATTATCAGTTTGTCTTTATGTATGCTCTATTAACTCTTCAAATCCTGACACTGGGAATAATACGCAGAAATGTAATTTTTTTTCTCAATCTGAACAAAACCAAAATATTTTTGTCTAACATTTGACACATAAGGTGCTATGGCTTCTCAAAAGATATATTGAAAACAACAAAGAGACTTTCAGTACAGCCCAACTTTTAAGACAGTGCTAACTTTGTTAATGATGTAGTGGTGGCTGGAAAACATGAATCAGGAAAAAAAGTTTTATCTTTAGGCATTTAACTAAATACACCAACAGTGAGCAGAAAACATTTAAGAGATGCGATGAAAAGAGAAAAATTCAATGTTCTTACCTGGTCACTGGGTACAAGTCATTAAGTCATGGCCACTACGGAAAAAAATAAGATCAAAGTAGTAAATAGGATAGATTTGAAGACAAGATACTGTGAGTAGCAGCAATAGTTACATTTTCTAATTTCCTTTCAGCCAACTCACCTTCCTTAGCCGAACAGCAAAGTTATACTTATGTTCACCTGATCCAGAGCTATTCAGAGGGAGGAGTGGGAGAATTTCAGTGCCTTAGAGGCAATCTGATACAGTCTGCTCTTGTAGGGAAGTTGTCTGTGTGCTGGAGTCCACAGCTCTGACACAGAGGAGAGAGGGAGGGGAGAGGAAAGGGATTGGAGAAGAGAGAGAAAGGGAGGGTCCTAAAAATCAAACACACAGAGAAAGAGCGACAGGAATGGGAGAAGGAACATGTGGAGGGACAGAGATGAAGAACATCATTGGCAAACTTTCTGAAATGGTTTCCTGGATCCTGGATTAAGCGTGTGTGTGAAACATTTCTTTTAGATGACAAATATGTACACACTGACGACACCTGACTCCAAACAAGGTCAATTATTTGAGTCCAGAGCTAATAAAATCCCATATGGTCACGTGATCATGCAAAGTAACTCAACTCTGCGAGGGAAAAGCGGCCGAATAGCACGGCACACAACTGGATATGTGTGAAGATAGTTGAGGAGGACACTCAGGATTGGGAGTTTTCTGAGATACAAAATATCCAAAGCATGTCATGGAATCCTGCAAGAAGATTTCAGGGAATATTTGGGTGTTATTGGAAACAGCTGAGAAATGTTATCAGAAGTATCGAAATGGAAGCTTTTCTGCACCACTTCTCAGTGAAGCATGTCAAAACAGGTACAGAGATCCTGAATTGTCTGAACAACACCCCAGATTAAACAGTTTCAGGAAAGGAACTGTGATGGGACAGAACCTGCAAAGACATACCTTTCCACTGATTTTGCTTATTGTTAATAATTGTTGGCGTGAAGATAGAGTTTGGCCTAGGAAACGTTAAAAGGTGCAGCAAAAGTCTTGCACAACGTTAAAGCAGTGGATGAATTGAATTTGTTCGTTTCTGTTTTCTTTGACGAGGTGCACACTGGCTAATCACCTATAACTGGTTAACCTCTACCCAGAGTCGTCAATTACAAGCTGATCCTTTAATCTGTTCATCTTGAAGCTTTAGCATGTGAACACCACCACAACCAAAGAGTGCATTAAACAATCTAGTGTCTTCTGAAATAGCATCTCAGAGTTGAGCACATTTCAAATTATAGTCGCAGTGAAATTTGTTGGTACACTGTGTAAAAAATATATATACATATATTAGTACATTTATTAAGTGGAGGAAAAACATATGCAACTCCTCCCTTTAAAAATTAATCCTAATTTTCTCCTAAAGCTACATCTTTAGGAGAAAATTAAAAGTAAGAGTAATACTACTTCAACATATTTTTACTCAAGTAAAAGTGAAAATACGTAGAATTTTCCAAGGAATCAGTCAGGTTAGAGTAAAAAATATTTTTTAAAAAGGCTACTCAAGTCGGGTTTCATATTATACAATCTTATTATTTAAAAATTATCCAATCAGACAGCCAAAAATAAAAGTTTAATGTAAATTCTGGTATTTTAAACTAAAATAAATAAAAAAAATAAATAGCATTATGGGCTGCTTTAGACAGGGCTGACAGGGGCTAGAAATGGCCCTGGCCCATTTACTGTAGAGATAATACTAATAATTTTTTTATGATGATGTGCTCTTTCAAAGAAATCATTAACTAACTGATTCCTTGGACCAATTTCATGTTTTTCCTTTACAGTTAAATTTTAACAATGATTTATTTTATACAAGGAAATAGTGCCAGTTTTGTTTCATGCTTTTATTCTGGCTCCACCCTACAGTTTCCCCTTGTGTAGATAGTTATGCTAATAAGATGTAGCTGTACTAGTAAGCAGGAGTTTACTAGTACAGCTCCTGTACTATTTCAATTTCAATTTTGTTTTTTCGTGCTAGTCAGTCTCGAGTCGACTAGCACAACTCGACGTTTTCTACGCCCAGACCTCGGTTTTAATCGTTTATTATGTCAAATACTTACTTAGATTTAAATTCATAATTTATGCGTCGTTTTGATGCAGTTTCTTTTTAAAGAAAGGGGCTCAGTGGGTAAAAGTTGCTATTTCACATAGCCTACTCATAATTTGCTTCAGGTAAACCTACCTGGAATGCTGGTGGTGTCTTAATTATTTCTGACCATAACTTACGGTTGGCGCCGTACCGTGGAAGCGATTATGGGTCTTACTTCCGGTGCCCACCGGAAGTAGCAGCATTTCATCGTTTTTTGCTAAGATATAGTCGTGATATAAGTTACATCTCTCTTTTCGGTTATTGTACAGAATTTAGTAAAACATGTTTATGGACATCCTGTCAGAGAGCTGCTCAGTGGAGAGGATCGTAATTGTGAGTTTAATCACGGGGAGCGACCCTGAACACAGCGAAAAGTTTTCTGAAACGTGAGTTAGCATGGCTGATAGCAGCTCGTTTCTCTGAAAGGCTGACAGTAATAAAGAAGAGAAAAGCAGAGAAACAAAAGTAAGTATCTGTATTTGTTTATGTTTGTAGCCTATGTCGTCTAATGGTTGTAATGGAAAGGCTTCACTCTTTGTCTTTAGAGATTTACTTTTCGACAATAATGTCGAAGGACGAGGATGCTAACCCTGAATTAGCATCCGCTTCACGGTGCTGAAGCCGAATAAACAAACTTGGAACTGGATTGTTTTGTGCTTAGTGTATTCGTTAAAATATACTGTGATATTTGCGATACGGTAAAAGCAAAAGTAAATAAATAAAAATTATTATAAGACCTTTTGTTGGTACTTCAATATGGAGTCCTTAAAAACTCTTTACTCAATTTGCTAAAAATGGTAATTGTCATTTTTTTGTTTTGTCTTGATGCTGAACCTAGAGGTTCAGCTTTAAAACTTCACCTAGTAAGATGATGTAGTTTTTCTACATCACCTTCTATCAGACTGATTATACTGACAGAATAAAAATCAAAGGCAACAGTTTGTGAAACTTTGATTTAATAACCGCCAATTGTGACAAGTAGTCTTTGTGCCACATCATGCTTATATTCTGGAGAAATATGGTAATGGATTACTAATTAGAAAATGGAATTGCTGATTCAATTTAGAGCATAAATATTATGTTCTTTTTATATAGGATTTTTTTTTTTAACCACTGCTTATTAATTAATTAAGGTCTGACTTTAAATAATATTAGATTTTAGATGTTAATTTCTGTATGTGAAGAGAAGTAATTGTTTATTATGCACTGTTGTGAAATTCTTCACCAACACTGACAGTCTAAAAATATTTGATAAAAGTGTATTCCTAGATTTGTAATTTCCTGGACTCAGTAACTGTGACTTTCTTTTAACTTTACCAACAATGCTCAGCTTCAGTTAATAAGAATACTTGAGCAAATGCTGAATCCTCCACTTCAACCACTTGACCCAGATCAGAAAATAACTTCGGAGGAGCTCCAGTGATCCACAGCTCAGTTGGAAGAAGCTTTCAATATGTGTCAACTATCATTTACACTCTCCACAAATATGGGATTCAGGAGAGTGTGGAAAGAGAAAAGCCACAAGGAGCCTCATTTACAGGTTGACTCAATTCATTCTCAGGTTCTGTTTATGTTTTGGGGGTTTATCTGGATCTACACATCTAGTTTCAATAAATGGGTAATTAACACACTTCTGCAGCACTGCGCGGCAGCTGAGGAGGTAATCCAAAGATATGATTCAGAGCGCCCCAAGGAACAGGATTGAAAACAGTGATTTAGCAAATCCAGCAAACGTGGCAAAATGCTCTCTGCTCAGTTGACAAAACTTTTCGACTGACATGTAGAAATTTTTGAATAGCGCTATAAACTCCACATCACCCAAAAGTACACATATTTCTCTTCTAATTTACAGCTTTGTGTTGCTCTGTCTGCAGTCTTCACTATCCAAACAACTAAGTAAAACGAGTATAGACCACAAATACTGAATGACCTTTTGAAAAAAGAAAAAAAATCCTTGGTTGGATAAATGTCTTCTATGTACTAAAAATTATCTGTTGGAATTTTTAAGGAGCAACTCTTGTTTTCGATAAATATAATTATAGCTAAATTTTCTTGTATGGGTTGTAGATATTTGCACAGTTCAACCATATAAGAAAAACAGATCTATGTAAAGATGACTGATGGTGTCATTCTTTCGTAAAAATTAAATGGAAGATGTCTGAAAAATCTCAATATGTAGCCAACCTCTTCATCTGCTATTATATCTACTTTCAAAGGTTCAGGTGTTTCTCCATCATTTTAGTCAAAGCTTATCCCACAACTTTCTCTGCCCTCCTCTGAGGGCTGAACAGTATGTGACAAGATTTATCTACTCACTATGCTGTGTAAGCAGTGGTGTCATAATTTCAAACGCTACCTTTAATCCTCTAAATTGTCTATATTTTGTTATATAACTAAAACATATTTGGAAAAAATAGTTTCATGAGTAGTACACTTTTTTTTTGTCTTTTTTCCAATGACAACTGATATTCAGTGAAAATCCATCTTTATTGATAACATACAATAATTATTACTGACAGAAACCTGGCAAAGAAATATATAAAACCACCCCTGTGATGAGGTGCTACAAGAGCCAGCTACAGGTGCATTGCCTTTTCTCTGCCTCACACACTTATATTTCCCATATTATATCAACATGTCAAGAGCGCAGAGTGGTGGTGAGTCGACCCTGCGTTTGATTTCATGTCCGCCTTCTGAACTGATACACCACAAATAAAAAGTAGCCTAAGAGGCACTGGGAGACAGTTGGAAAAAGGGTTTAAAACACGACAGCTTGTTGTGGATTTTGTACACGATGGTGGAGGAAACTGTCCGGCTGCTCAGTCTGGTGCTTAGGGGGACCCCTGGTGGACAAATCGGGAGTTTCACAGCTTCACAACTTACAGGGCTTTTTATGTGTGTACCTGCACACTGACAGCAATTTGCAAATGCATCGATTTACCAACTACATGGGAGAATTCACCCCAAATTATTGATGTAGTTATGGGATTTAATAACAAAAATGTGTAAAAAGTTTAATAAATTTAAATCTTATTGAAAGCTGCACCACTGTGGCACAGAAAAGCAGAAATATCTATTTATTTACAAGGTTGTGACTTTCAGAGAGCAGAAACTTATGGCACAGCTATGACGTGTTTTTACAGAGAAAGCAACAGCCTGACTCGCTAGATTTATGTCAAACACCGCATCACTGTGACAAGCATTCTGACTCAGCAGCAGCACAAATTCCTCCAGGTATCATGAGTATTGTACAGATGGGTTAAACCTGAACAGAACATCAGTACATAGAAAAATAAATAGTTTGCTAAAATGAAGGTAAAGTTATTTCATCAGTGATTGTACCATTAAAAATCATGTTTTTTTAAAACTTACAGGGCTTTTTTTTTTTTTTCCCATCTCTTTACATTAGATTGAGTTTCTCATAGTTCAAAGGAATACATAGAACTTTTACAGAAAGTACTACCTAAAAATATACAAGCACAGACACAAACATGAGGAAAGCCAACAAAAATATTAAAAATAAAAAACAGCGCAGTGTGTAAGAGTCTTTACATGGAGCTCCTTGGTCTGCAGCTTTCTTTGTTGTAATTTAAAAACATTGCTGGGAAGCTTAATACAAAAGTTTTTCTATTTTACAATCCAGTTAAAACTTGATTTTTAAAATATTCTGAGTAGCAAATTCGAGTTTTCTGTTACTATATTTTTCTGAAGAACCCTGCTCCCTCACCCTCCTGAAGAATAAGAGATTTAAGGACAAAATAGACAGCTTTGCAAGGATGAGACGTTAGATGAAGATTTAGTGGGGAAACAAGTAACCGCAGTTCTGCTTTGGATTCGCATCAGATTAGCTGTAGCGCAGTAGTACAACAAACTGTTTATTACTGAGGTCAGATAGCAGAGGTGGGAGAAAGTCACTGTTTTGCCAGTCCCAAGTTAAGTCTAAAGCCAAGATGTCCAAGTTTCAGGTCAGATCTAAAATCTTAAACTTAGAACTTTCTTTAAACCAGGAATCTGCTCAAATATTCAACTTAAAAAAAAGTAATCCTAATTTCTAAAGCATGTTAGTATGACTTAAAAGCTGTGTTTTCTTGTCACAAGCAGTTGAACATGAATTTACTAACCTTTCCCCAAAAAATGTCCTCTGGGAGGACTGTACTGTTTTACAGTAAATATTAACATTATTTGATTCAAGAAATGGCAACAAAAAAAAAAATGTTGAAAAACATACTTTTTGTATGGGACAAAATTTCAACCATTCCCAAGTTGAAAGGCTTAAATCCAAATGAAGTCACAAGTCAATGGCGGTAAAGTCCAAATTGAGATTCTACTCTTGTGATTTCCTTAAGTCGTGTCTGAAATAATTAAATGTTTGACTCAGGTCCACACCTCTGCCAGACGATGGATGACAAAAGCTTACAGAGTTATTATCACCACATTAAAAATGATTTAACAGCAATAATTATACATTAATAATATACTGAAAGTCTCAAATGTTTTACATTTCTTACATAAGCAGTAATAGAAAAAAAATACATGTCAATTTCATAAGAAAAATAGACTGCCGTTAATAGTGGAAAACAGTGCAAAGAAAATCCTGGGGTGTTACTGTTTGCTTGCCGGTTTTTTCAAATACTTTACATAAAAAAAAAATAAAAAATAAAAAAAAAACAGATCTAAAATATAGAAAATAAAAACAACTTTGTGGCGTCTGGTGCTCTGGTCCAGATATGCTGCGTACCACCTCTTTCCAGTACCTCACTGTTTGGGGCCACAGATGTAGGCGACAGTGTTTGTTGTTGCGTGGACTGGTCTGTCTGTGTGGGTGTGTGTGTGCGTGGGTGTGTGCTTGAGTGCGTGTGTAGGTGAATGTGTGAGTGTGTGTTAAGAGATTTTGCGTAGTGGTTCTCAACTCCGGTCCTCAAGCTCCGGCACTGTACAGGTTTTTGTTCCAACCAGGTCCTACAAAAACAAATAATTGAGTTTTTAAAAACTGAACGTTGAATTTTGACACTTTAAGTGCACATAGTTGAATGTTTACAGCCTGCAAAAAGGTCAGGTTAAGGTAAAATTAAGGCTAAGCATTTTTTTTCTTTCAGTGACAGTGAGATGAACAGAAACAATGAGGTGCGTCTTCAAGGGGAGGGAAAAAAAATAAAATAAAATAAACGCACAGCTGAGAGACCCGAGGTTGGAACAAAAACTCACCAATGTGACCGCAGCGGTGAGTACTCTGATGGGACACGTCGACATTGGCTCAGCTTTGTGGTGAGAGTGGACGCACAGGCGAACAACACCATTACCACTCCTTTAAGAGGACTGACAACAGCCAAAGCGACGGAGGGGACGAGGCTGAGCACCACTAATTATGTGCAACAATCTGCAGGAGATTCAGAGTTTTGCTTCAAGCATCAGCCCACCAGTTTTAATTTCTCTTACTGACTGCTTTCCCAGCGATGGTACAGTTTTAAACATCAATTCAATAGAAGTGCTCGGTGCAGTCCTCCCTCAACCACCCTGCTATTGTCATGGCTGAGGCAAGGTTCCAGTAGTTTTTAACTTTAAGTTTTTTACATCTGGCTTAGACCTCAACAGTCTACTGGGAGTTGTCATTCTTGCCCTCCTGACTGGAGGGGGCTTTGCTGTTCCAGGGCGAGTGAGCCCCTAGTGCAGGCGAGCTGTTGAAACTGTCCTCATCGTCCAGGCCATTCGCCCCATCGTACTGCGTGTTCTCCAGTCGTGTGATCAGACGCTCGTCTTCGTCACCAAACTCCCCTCCCATCAGTGTGGGCTCTCCCACCATCATCACATCCTAAAGGGGACAGCAAGGGCCAGTACACATTATCCCCATAATACTGGGGGGGGAGGGGGTGCTCGCGCAATGAATGGCTGTACGACGACTAAATGGGAGTATTTTTTCCCATGTGGTGCAAACCAACTGGGTTCAATTTTTAGTCATTCAAACTGACCTTAATGAATGAAACGCTTTATATGCTACAGAAGCCACATTTCACGGAAAAACAAAAAGCTCTAAATTTTGAGCGATTAACCCACTACAGTTAAACTTAGCAGGGCAAGGTTTTGTTGGGGCATCTGTCTGACTACTCCAAGAACCAGGGTTGACACAGCTGGGCATCCCTGATCCTTGAGTGCTGCATCACAGGGGGGGGGGTCATTCCACCTCGGGTCTCATTTGCTCAATCAAGCAATCATGAAGGCAAAGACAGCTGTTATATGTGAATCAGGCACTTTGACGAGCTTGGTTGTAGCCAACACCAAACCCAACTGTTCCAATGAAAAAATAAAATAAAAGTCACAACAAGGTCACTCAGCTGCATGCCCCAAAAATACATTCTGCACTAATCAAAAAGTGAGATCTCATGTGCATCCTCGACATGAACTCTGGCACCAGAGGACCAGAGACTGCCCATTACTGGTACACATGAGAAGTTTAGCATGTCACTAATTAGGTTTAAGTTTGGGAAGAGTAAACTTATCCCTGAACCTTGTCTGACACAAACCACATTTAGTCCTCACCTGCTGTTTGGTTTACGACACATCAAATTACTTTATAATCTCACTGCTCTTCTGCTTGTCGCGATCAACTGTAGGCCAGTCAGGAAGTAGTAATGCTTACAGGTACCTGGGTGGAGAGTGAGAAACTGTTGGCCGGACTCTTCTTTTTGCTGTTGCTGTTGTTATTGCCGCCTCCGCCGGAGCTCACATTGCTTCCGCCGGACACTTTCCTTTTCCGCCGCTTGTTTGGAGCTTGTCTTGCTGGCTCAGCTGCACACAGGTTAGAGAAGCTGCGTTTAGTGGAATGGTTTTCATATCATCTGCACTTCTGAAACTACAGCACCCAGCTAAAGTATTCACACACCCTTAATGGGACAATGACAAACTTCAGCTTAGTTTATTGGGATTTTGTGCAACACATGATTGAAGTGGGTATAAAAGATTTACAGGATGGAAATCTGAATGTCAATTTCAAGTCTTGCAACAGATTCTCATCATTCCTATTTGACCTGCCAATGGGCTGTTTATGAAGATGGACATTTGGGAACAAACAGAAATCTTTTTAAATAGAAAAGCATTATGTTGCTTGGTGGATACGGCTCCATCATTTCTCTTCCAAATCACAATTATGTACAGTGTTGTGCAGGTGTGCCACATAAAATAGAAAATATATATTCAGGCTTGTGATTGTACTCTGACAAAATACAAAGTACAATAAGTTTTCAGCACATTGAATCATGGAATTGGTTGGTGAATACAGTACAGTTTAGGAGCATAAGATGAACTGAGGTAAAGATGCACTCAGGGGTTACCTGGAGGTGCTACCATCCTTTGCCACTTCTGGAAAAGACAGGTTTTCAGACAGTCTCTTGGACTCAAACTGTAAGTCTTGTGTCTGGACATCAACTCCTGCATCGGCTCCAATATCACACATAACTACAGGGAAACAAAAAGGTAACATATGTCAAATTTTACCTTAACACTCAAAGTGAGGGGGAAAAAAAAAAAAAAAGTATAGAAGGTTTGAAAGAAAGCTATCTTACACGGAGGTAGTTGAGCGTCGAGTTGGACAGCCCACACCTGGTGATGTTTTTAGCTAGTTGATCGAGCATCTGAGGATCCTTAGCAGTTAAGATAAGAAAGGTGAATCAATAAAATAGAATATGGAATGAAAAAGTTTTTAATCCATGCAAAATTTCCATTAGTGCAATTTTATTTCACGCTTACATGCATAGCCAAAATGCTCCTTGGCAAAACCTCTCTGTGTTGCCTGATGCTGAAGTGCCATGTCTTGATTCTCATCATGTCATCAAACATAAATTCTAGATACAGGCGACCCTCAACACACACCTAATCCACAGGAGAGACGGTCAGAGGAACTGGAGAAAATGTGCTTTTTATTAACCAAGAGGGAGGATAGAACCAAAACCTTTACCTGTGTAAACATGGGTTTGCCATTTTGAGTCACCATGGTGCATTGGTCACAGTCAAGAGACACAAAGTTACTGTGAAAAGACTCCTTTGGATGCTTCAAAACGTAGAACAGTTCTGTTGCACCTCCCTCAAAAATACTTCTGAAGTATCGAGGAATCAACGTCCTGCCGATCGCTGTGAACAAATCGTGGGGAAAAAAGAAAAAACAACGTAAGAAAACACAGCGGAGAAACAAAAGAGACAGGACGTCAAAGAAATATAAAGTCCACATAAGCAGCAGTATAGTATCTCTCACTATATCGTTTGGGACCATCTTCCAGACAGAAAGTGACTGTAAGCATGGCGTCATCCTCAAAAAACTCTGTAGTGAAGGCATCCCACCAGAGATTGTCACAATCCTGAAAGCAGAGGTAGATTAATCTATCAGAAGTGGTTGGAGAAAATGTACTTTGTCTACAAAGAAAGAGAGGAGAATGCATCTAAAACTAATTAAATACACCAACGTCTTAAAAAGCTCCTACTCGGGCTGCCACCTTATCGTGGTGGAGGGGTTTGAGTGCCCCAATGATCCTAAGAGCTATGCTGTCGGGGGCTTCATGCCCCTGGTAGGGTCACCCAAGGCAGACAGGTCTTAGGGGAGGGACCAGACAAAGCGCAGCCCGAAGACCCCTATGACCCCTATGATGACCACAAACACTGTCGATTAAAGTGCCACAACAAATGCACAAAGGAGGCGCCATCCTGCAGCCATCCAGGCTCACCTTTGGTGAGCCTGGCTCCAGAGTGGGGCCCCACTCTGGAGCCAGGCCTGGAGGTGGGGCACGTTGGCGAGCGCCTGGTGGCCGGGCTTTTACCCATGGAGCCCGGCCGGGCTCAGCCCGAAGAGGAAACATGGGTCCCTCTTCCAATGGGCTCACCACCTATGGGAAGGGCCACAGGGGTCGGGTGCATTGTGTGATGGGTGGTGGCCGAGGGAGGGGGTCCTGGCGGTCCGATCCTCGGTTACAGAAACTGGCTCTTGGGACGTGGAATGTCACCTCTCTGGTGGGGAAGGAGCCGGAGCTGGTGTGTGAGGCTGAGAGGTTCCAGCTAGAAATAGTCGGTCTCACCTCGACGCATGGCTCTGGTTCTGGAACCAGTCTCCTTGAGAGGGGCTGGATGTACTTCCACTCTGGAGTTGCCCACGGTGAGAGGCGTCGAGCAGGGGTGGGCATACTTGTTGCTCCCCATCTTGGCGCCTGTACATTGGGGTTCACCCCGGTGAACGAGAGGGTAGCCTCCCTCCGCCTACGGGTGGGGGGACGGGTTCTGACTGTTGTTTGTGCTTACGGGCCAAATGACAGTTCAGCTTACCCACCCTTTTTGGAGTCCCTAGAGGGGGTACTGGAGAGTGCCCCTCCTGGGGACTCCCTCGTTTTGCTGGGAGACTTCAACGCTCACGTGGGCAATGACAGTGAGACCTGGAGGGGCGTGGTTGGGAGGAATGCTCCCTCCGATCTGAACTCGAGTGGTGTTCTGTTGCTGGACTTCTGTGCTCGTCACGGATTGTCCATAACGAACACCGTGTTCAGGCATAAGGGTGTCCATATGTGCACTTGGCACCAGGACACCCTAGGCCGGAGTTCGATGATCGATTTTGTCATCGTTTCGTCGGATCTGCGGCCGTATGTCTTGGACACTCGGGTGAAGAGAGGTGCGGAGTTGTCCACTGACCACTACCTGGTGGTGAGTTGGCTCCGGCGGTGGGGGGAGGATGCCGGTCAGACCTGGCAGGCCCAAACGTGCTGTGAGGGTCTGCTGGGAACGTCTGGCGGAGTCCCCTGTGAGACGGAGCTTTAACTCCCATCTCCGGCAGAGCTTCAAACACGTCCCGGGGGAGGCGGGGGACATTGAGTCTGAGTGGACCATGTTCCGTGCCTCCATTATCGAGGCAGCTCATCGGAGCTGTGGTCGCAAGGTTGTCGGTGCCTGTCGTGGTGGCAACCCTCGAACCCGTTGGTGGACATCTTCGGTGAGGGATGCTGTCAGGCTGAAGAAGGAGTCCTATCGGGCCTTTTTGGCCTGTGGGACTCCGGAAGCAGCTGATGGGTACCGGCGGGCGAAGCGGCGTGCGGCTCAGGTGGTTGCTGAGGCAAAAACTCGAGCGTGGGAGGAGTTCGGAGGGACCATGGAGAAAGACTTCCGTATGGCTTCGAGGCGATTCTGGTCCACCATCCGGCGTCTCAGGAGGGGGAAGCAGTGTAGCACCAACACTGTTTACAGTGGGGGTGGTGTGCTGCTGACCTCAACTCGGGACGTTGTGGGTCGGTGGGCGGAGTACTTCGAAGACCTCCTCAATCCCACCAACATGCCTTCCATTGAGGAAGCTGAGCCTGAGGACTTTGGGTTGGGCTCTCCAATCTCTGGGGACGAGGTGGCCGAGGTAGTTAAAAAGCTCCTCGGTGGCCGGGCCCCGGGGGTGGATGAGATTCGCCCGGACTATCTCAAGGCTCTGGATGTTGTAGGGTTGTGTTGGCTAACGTGACTCTGCAGTATCGCATGGACATCGGGGGCAGTTCCCCTGGATTGGCAGACTGGGGTGGTGGTCCCCCTGTTTAAAAAGGGGGATCGGAGAGTGTGCTCCAACTATAGAGGGATCACACTCTTAAGCCTCCCTGGCAAGGTCTATTCGGGGGTACTGGAGAGGAGGGTCCGTCGGCTAGTCGAACCTCGGATTTTGGAAGAGCAGTGTGGTTTTCGTCGTGGTCGTGGAACACTGGACCAGCTCTACACCCTCGGCAGGGTCCTGGAGGGTGCATGGGAGTTCGCCCAACCAATCTACATGTGCTTTGTGGACTTGGAGAAGGCGTTCGACCGTGTCCCTCGGGGTGCCCTGTGGGGGTTCTCCGGGAGTATGGGGGTACCGGGCCCTTTGATACGGGCTGTCAGGTCCCTGTATGACCGGTGTCAGAGTCTGGTCCGCATTGCCGGCAATAAGTCGGGCTCTGCTCTCAGTGAGGGTTGGACTCCGCCAGGGCTGCCCTTTGTCACCGATTCTGTTCATTAATTTTATGGACAGAATTTCTAGGCGCAGCCAAGGTGTTGAGGGGATCCGTTTTGGTGACCTTAGGATTGCATCTCTGCTTTTTGCGGATGATGTGGTCCTATTGGCTTCATCGGGACGTGATCTGCAGCTCTCGCTGGAGCGGTTCGCAGCAGAGTGTGAAGCGGCCGGGATGAGGATCAGTGCCTCCAAGTCTGAGACCATGGTCCTGAGCCGGAAAAGGGTAGAGTGCCTTCTCCGGGTCGAGGGAGATGTCCTGCCCCAAGTGGAGGAGTTCAAGTATCTCGGGATCTTGTTCACAAATGAGGGAAGAAGGGAGCGTGAGATCGACAGGCGGATTGGTGCAGCGTCCGCCGTGAAACGGGCGCTGTACCGGTCCGTCGTGGTGAAGAGAGAGCCGAGTCAAAAAGCGAAGCTCTCAATTTACCGGTCGATCTACGTTCCTACCCTCATCTATGGTCATGAACTTTGGGTAATGACCGAAAGAACGAGATCGCGAATACAAGCGGCCGAAATGAGTTTTCTCCGTAGGGTGGCTGGGCTCTCCCTTAGAGATAGGGTGAGAAGCTCGGTCATCCGGGAGGGACTCAGAGTAGAGCCACTGCTCCTCCACATCGAGAGGAGCCAGTTGAGGTGGCTCGGGCATCTGATTAGGATGCCTCCTGGACGCCTCCCTGGTGAGGTGTTTCGGGCACGTCCCACCGGGAGGAGACCCCGGGGAAGACCCAGGACACGCTGGAGGGACTACGTGGCTTGGGAACGCCTCGGGATTCCCCCGGAGGAGCTGGAGGAAGTGGCTGGGGAGAGGGAAGTCTGGCCTCCCTTCTAAAGCTGCTACCCCCGCGACCCGACTCCGGATAAGCGGCAGAAGATGGATGGATGGATGGATGGATGGATGAACGTCTTAAAAAGAACTTCAACCTCTTACAATGTGTGTTTGTTGTGCAACGTGCAAAAAATAAGTTTGGAAAACACTTTAAACGAAGCATGCTTAAGTATATTAGACACTGAAGGGCAATGAACTATGGGTAAAATTCCAAACATGCTCAGTAGTCAGCTTAGATGGGTTTGTTGTCTCATCTACACTGAAAACATAAATGCCACAGCAACTTCAAAAATTATGAAACAGACTACAGGTGCAAAGAATTAAAAACATCCAGTAATGATTTTACTATCATGTACAGTATCTGATTGTGTAGGACTTAAGGAGTTCACCTTAGGTGAGGCAAAAATGTGAATAAAAGCTTCAAAGAGTCAACTTTGATCTGAGCTAGAAACAGCACTCACTTCTGTCCAATTCTGTAATCTTTTGTTTAGCTCATATATCCGGTAATCTGTCTGGTTCCCATACGGTGTGGGTCTCCTGAAACAATAAGATGAGTCAAATGTCAAATACGTAATTAATTAAAATAATTAACAAGCAATCATTTGTGGCACAGAACAGAAATTGTTTAAAATCCTAAAATATGACTCTGAATGGAGGAGTTAATAGATATCTAAACATAGGAATGTTTTGAATTTGCAAACAGCTCAATCAAATTAACTGAGATTACATCCCATGTTGTAATCATAGTGTTAACATTTAGGAAAAGAGCAGCAAAGCTTAGGTGAAATATTCATTAAAGCATAAATTTCCTCTGTTGGCGTTTGTTGAGGCCAGGAGAAGAAACCCTCTCATCAAAATCATTTTTAGGAATGAGATGGTGTTTATTTTCAGAGATACATATTCAAAACAATCTGATGCTCCAGGATTGTGTCTCGTCAGCAAATGTGAAATTAAAAGGAAGTTGTCATGCAGCCGCTGACTTGCTCCATCGGGAGATATCGCACACGCTTTTATTAAAAGTGATTTTAATTCTGTTGAGCGAGAGAGAGTGCAAGTGTTGTGAAATGTTCACAATTTCTTGCTGTACAAAGCCGAGTTGTAAATTGAAACTTAACGCTGTCTTTTTCCCTTTCTTGCACTAAAGTACTTCAACTTCCTTCAGTTTAGTGCAGTTATTCCTTTACCAAACATTCAGTGACTAGAAAAATTTTAAAGAGTAAAACTAAAGCTGTCACAAAATATGATTAAAGTTTAACAGTTTTTATTTTTACAAAAAAAACTTTTGTGCATCCACATGGGAATTGAGATCAGTACAGTTAATTAAAACTCAAACAGTCAGGCATTTTAATGTCTGTCGCAACATGCTGTGCTTCTGAAACATAACTGCTATGAAACAATGTGATATTAGTGATGCAGCGGTCTGATTTCACTGACGGCTCATTCTGGAGTCTGAAGTAGCAACACTCCAGCATCAGGAGATGTTCTCGGATTCAGCTTGGGCAGCATGTTAGCAACATAACTAATGATATCAATGAACACCGTGGTGCCATCAGATTTAAATAACCCTCATTTCTACTCACTCAGAATGTCCCTACCATGGTGACTTTTAGAATCTCAGTCACTAAGAATCAGTATCAGCCGTGGGGATCAACATTAGGGAGAGCATGAAACTTGAAATATAACACATCAAGAATTGCTTCCAAGCTAAAGACAGATTATTTGGAATTGTATTTGGAAAAATTGTGAAAACTATGACTTCTCATTTTATGACTGTTCCATGGCAGCATTAATGAATATAGATATACTTTGAAATATTATTACAGATGCAGTTTAATCTGCTTGGTGTATGTGAAAACCCAAACTATGCATTGGGTTTATCTTAAGGAGAATTCTTTGTGTTTGTCTCTATGCAGTGCGACACATTTATAGTCCTGCAATCTATTGCAAAAGACCAAAAAATTAACTGATTTTTTTTTTAATACTTCATATTATCACAAAAAATGACAACAAAGTATCATTATTTCATTAGTAAGTTACATTTTTAGTTTCAGTGCTTTGTTTAATGCCTAAAACAGTCTTGGTTTTAAAACCACACAGATCATGGCAGACTTTAAGGCTGCAAATGAACCCTTATATCCCACGTAGCTGATAAACAAGGTTAAATAAAATATTCCAGGATATTAAGTAATGACAGAAAATATATTTGGGTTGCATACATAAAATGTGCATTTAGACCAACTAGATGAGCATATGTTCCAAGCTGAGCATGCTCACCCCATTCCAGGCTCCATGTATGACGGTGGGTACATAGGTGTAGGCCTAAAAATGTATTAAAAGAAAAATCTTACAAATGCAGATCATTACAAAAGACTTAACTCTATGTTATATGATATTAAAGAATCACATTTAAATTTTTAAGATGCAAGGATCAAAA
The DNA here is from genome assembly GCA_922788865.1 of Poeciliopsis turneri. Classification (NCBI taxonomy): domain Eukaryota; kingdom Metazoa; phylum Chordata; class Actinopteri; order Cyprinodontiformes; family Poeciliidae; genus Poeciliopsis; species Poeciliopsis turneri. The sequence continues at coordinate 1,307,756 of CAKLNU010000915.1, forward strand.
CATATCACTTATCGATTTGTATCTGTAAATAATTCAAAACATATAGCAGAGTAAGACTAAATAAAAAAATAAAAAAAAACTGAACAGGACACAAATGTACACTTATATAGATCAAGATAACCAATTAGTGAATCAAAATAAGCTAAACAAAACACAATAAAACCAGTGAATTGTTGTGAGTTGTTCTAGTTTTAGAACCCTCTCCTTCAATGCTGAAACTGATACCTACCCCACATCTCTGTCCAGCATAGCGCCTGGGTGGAAGGGGGGAAAGCTGCCACCGTTGGGGGGTTCCTTAGGAGAGTACAGTTTGAATGATTTTGACGAACAGCCTGCACAGAAAAAAAAAAAAAAAAAAGGAGAAGAGGTGAGGGGGAGGGAGGGAGCAGAGAATTAAAAAGGAGATTTAGATTACTTTGGATTTACTGCATTCAAATCACAGCATCAACTAAGTAATCTAATGTTGGATGATTTGGTTGCGATTTTCTCAAATGAAAGCATGCTGCAAAAACAATTTCCTGCCGCATTCATTATCTAATGCATCTTCAATCTACTAAATGGACAAGAAAACAAATCATCATGAGGGCATTTATTAGCCTTCGCACATCTGAGGCAAATAATCAGTCAAGTAGGCAGATGAAAGCAAAGGTGGCCTGGTTTGTTGTCATTTTTTTTGTACCTTTTCATGCAGCCATCTGCATTAGATGCGCGATCCCAGAAGAAAACAATCTTTTTACTCTTTGTGTATGTGCGTGTGCATGACTCCCCCCTTAAGTTGCACAGAGTACCCATCCCCCTACTCCATACGCTGGCTGCTGTTAACCCTTTTTTCCCCAGACAACCGAGCAATGTTCAAACAATGTTTTAAAAAAAAAAAAATCTATTCTGCAGCTCTGCTTGAGATGCGTATGCACAAACAGCATGATCCACAACTTCATGTAAACATGTTCAAACAAGAATATTTCAGAAATAATCACAGTACTGAACTGAAAAAGCAAGAGAGTATAAGCCCTGGAAATTTGACCCAGATTTGGTAGACAGCTCTTTTTTTCAGCTTTGTTTTTTTCACAAATGCAAACAATATTTGTAATGCGTGATGAATTTAATGTATGTGGTCCGGATTCTTTGCAATCATAGATGTAACACTCCTAAAAGCTTGTTAAACGTACGCTTTCACTGTTAAAAATGTTAATGCGTTACACTTTTCAGATCAAATATTCTCAGGCAAGACACCTGAGGGCAGCACAATGTTCCTTTAACTCAATATCTATGCACAACAGTCTGTCACTGTCAGTTTGGCAAAAGAAAACAGGATCATACATAATTAAAAACAGCAGGGAACACAAACACACACACCAACAACAAACACCGCCAAAGAAAGGATCAAATCTTACAGGAATTTCATTTAAATATTTTCTCATCAGTTTTTGTGAAGTTATAAAAAGGAACTGTAAGGAGACTACTCCCCCAAAAAGTGATTGCAATACGCAAATTAACTTGGGTAAAAAGGGAAGCCAATCCCTTGGACAAATAGGAACCCCTCCTTCATTTGCTTTCAACCTCTTCCTCCTTTCTTGAGTAAATCCAAGAGTCAAGGCAGGTCATTCTCCACTCCCTATTATGATAAGGGCTAAACCTGCAGTGGAAAACTCAACAATGGCATTATGTGCTTTACATCTGACCTTTTCACCTGCTCCCCAAGAATACTGATCATTAGTCCCAGACTGTATTCAGTCCTACATTTAAACTCTTTGTTTCAACTAAGTAAATTTATGCATATTGAAAAAGCACAGCAGTCAGTGGAAAAAAAAAAAACATCATTTGAGATCTTTAAAGTAAACATTATGGACATATGCTTTGATGCATACATTCATATGACCTTTTTAATTTTCTCTTCAAAACTTACTTTCCCAATTATATAACTTGCAGAACACCCATCTGTTTTTCTTTGTGTGATAAAAAAAAGACTAAATTAGTCAGAATATGAACTGGAAGGTCAGAACAAATAGAAGAAGAGAAAAATAAATAATAATAAACAGGAAAGGCTAATGGGTGCACCTTTGGTAAGCATGGAATGTAATAGCTTACAAAAATAAAAACAAATCACTTTACTAAAACCTAAAAAATACATAATTTAAATAGGCAAAATCCCCAAATGTTTTTGAGGCAGGTTCAAATAACCAGCTACTGTTAAAGTAATATGAGTTGAAGGTAAATAACTGCAGTCTTTAAGCAGCTTTCATCCTATGGGAGCTGTAAAGGCACTCAAGCAGTAATTTAGTCCACCTAAACTACTTTACTGTAAACAACACTTGCATTGAATTAGGCCTATCCACCCCCAAAAAACATTAAATCTAAAAAAAACACGACCCATTTACAGCCATTCAAGGCATCAAAAGACAAATGTTCACAGATTTTCAAAGTCAAAACACTGAAAATAAATTACAAGCATCTCTAACGCAATTAAAGCAAGAAAAAAAAAAACACTAAGTAGTAATAACCAGGTTTTTAAAGTACTATATATATGTATAAATATATAAATCATTCAAACATAAGAAGTGCTGAGGAGCTTCAGATCTCACAGAGGTTAACTGCACATAAAAAAGACCTTGGTGTAATTTAGTCCGCCCAAACTCCTTCACTGCAAACAATAGAGCTGCATCCAGAGGATGGCCCTCAGCCAATAAAACATCAATGTGCAAACACTCTTCAGCATACTTCCACAGCAGGTCAGCGGAGTCATGTTATATCTCTGTGAGCAATAATGCATCGTATACATTTAAGAGTGTGGCAGCATCCAGTTTACCTGTCGGGACCAGGCGTGAACTAACTGCTGGGCCGTCCTCATTAACGGTAACCGTTTAAAGACGGATGCCATTGCTAAGCTATTAACCTACTAGCTAAATGACCACCGTAACCACCGCGCGCCTTTTAAGTTCTTATTGCCAACCAGCGTCCTGTTTCAGTGTTTCTTTGTTACACAGGCTTGCAAATGAATATGTATAGCTAAAAGTTTTTAGCTACCTGCAGAGAATGGTTCAGAAAAAGTCGGCGTCGTTCAACGCCTCGGCTCAGTGTTTCCTTGCCAGCTAGCCTCGCTGCTAGCCGGAGCGGCGTGATGGAGAAAGCCCAGCGTTTACCGTTGGTAATTTACTCTCAAGGTCCAAAAGGCGGCGGCCGTGACAGGAAAAAAAAGCCTTCCGCGACTTCCACCGATTTCAACCGACTTGGAATTATACAATGCCTACGTTTTAGCAGACATTAGCTAGGACGACGGAGATACCTATGCTTGTACTACTACAGGACCCCTTTGTTCCTGCAGCCGAGACGCGAACAAACGAAGACCCCGCCTCCTCCAGGCTCCTCCGCCCATCCCGACTCACAGAGCCGGACAAAAACAGGCCTCCCTCCTTCTCTCCCTCACTGGGCCCCCAATTTGTTTTGTCTGGATCTCATCAGTGCGCCAATGGCCTCCAGCGTGGAACAAGGTGGGTTCCCATTGAGAGGAACAATTCTTTTCCCACAACGCAATTTATCTTGTATTAAAGGATAAGGAAAATGTTAAGAAATATGCACTCTTATGGTGTGTATACTGTGGCTCTCAAAAGACTATTGACACCGCTTTTAAAATTTAAAATGCCAATGATGCTATAATAAATCATCAATTTCTTCCATATGTGATGTGACATTCATCCATCACAACTCAAATTGAGTTTTTAAAAAGCGGAAATAAGCTTGATGAATAATCACTCCTTTAAGTGCATAATTAATTGAAAAACCTTTTGTTTTCAATTTCAGCATTCATTATTCTACTACATCTACTACATCTCTTATCCTCACTCTTCTTCATCTGTCAGATTTTCTGTTGAATTTGGTTCTGGGCTTTTACTCGACCATCCCAAAATGTTTCTAAAGTCACAATTTTTGTTAAATTGGATGTATTTTTTGACTCACTGGGATAATGGGAATTCAAAATTCCTCTTCTGTATACTTGGTTGTTTTCTTCCTCACCAGTTAGGAGAAAAAAATCCTTGTCTTTGTAACAATGAACTTGTTAATAAAACTTTTTTTTTTAAGTAATCTCCAGCTGACCACAAATGGGTCTGGCTCAAAATTCATTATTCAATCCGCTTTAGAAACATGGGTTTCATTCCATCTGAAGAAAAGTACCCCAGATCGTGATGCTACCACCACCATGTTTTGCTAAGGCTCTTTCAGTTATTTAAATCCCAAATGATTTAAATCATTTTGGGATTTAAATCATGAACTGAGGACAAATGTATTTGTTGATCTGAGATTTCTCAGGCTTAGATAGATATGAACATGGAATGAAATGAAATGTATGAAAGAGCTTATCCATTTAGGACTTAAAATGCTCTAAGAAGTGCCTTTAAATGAATTCTGGAAGGGAGCCAATGCAAAAGAGTTAAGACTGACTGGCTTAATGTGGATATGTTCATTTAAAATCAGAAATTGCATTTTACTCAGAACTTTTTTCCTAAAATTGTGTGCCTGTTTGCTTTGGTGTTTTTAAGTTTTAATCTTATGTCATCTTATTAGCTTTATTATAATAGTTCTGCATAAAATAATGCGAACAATAAACAAACACAAATAATAAGTATGTCCCACAGAGTTGTATGTGATATTTTAATCACGAAAAGTCTGTGTGTTCTAAACTTCATAATGAGTAAAAAATATTCTTCATCAGTTCAAAATCTCTCTCAAAGTCACTTAGGTTGATTAAAATGTTCCACTCAGAAAATCTATGTAATTCCTGCCAACTTTTCAAATGCTTCCTTATTTGGACTGCAACTCTAAGCCTGTCATAGCCTTAAAGTTATGTGATCTGCAGCCTCACTTTCAGTCAATATCCACTCTTGTGTTTACAAGCAATATATCTGAAGGATAGAAAACCTTTTGTGGTCTCAGGGTGCATTTAAAGCCCATTTGTTGAGGCTTTCACTTTAGCTGCCACTCAGTTTGTGGAACTCAATAAGCCTGGAATGCAGCAGAGTGAAGAAGTGCATTTGACCTACAGCTATTCTCACTGTATAAATCTCACACCAGGCACAAAACAAAAACATAAAATCAAAGTCTGAATTTAGATTTAATATTCCATCAAACAGAAAAGCACAAGTACAGTGTCTAAGACAATTATTCATACTGCTGCATCTTTCTCAACTTCTATACTGTGATGACGGTAAGATTTATTTTATTATATTGGGCTTGTATTGCTAACACAAAGCATTGTGTGGGTCTAAAGTTAGCATAGTTTGTCGCTAGCTTTTTAGTCAACACAAAAAAGTTATGTTCATACATGGTTAAGTATGTATGAAATTTGTATTTCTGCTAATAGATTAAAGATTAAAGTAGGAAGTGTGTTTTTATATATTTATTAATCCCTCTTTACTCTTTAAGTGCAATCCAGTACAAGGAAAATGGCTTAGACCATCATAAAACGTCTAATTAGAGATCAGCTGTGTGTAATTTGATTTCAGTATAAATGCAGCTCTTTTGTTATGATCTCAGAGGTTTGTTAGAGAACATTATAAAGCAAACAGCATCATGAATACAAATACTGCAGACAGGTCAAGGACAAAGTCTGGAAAAGTTTTAAGCAGGATTGCATTGTTAAATATTCTAAGCATAACTTGTGGAGCCCTTTTCAATTATCTGAAAATGGAAAGAGTGCAGCACAGCCAAAAAGCTGCAATTGTCCTCTTAAAGTCAGCGATCGGGCAACCATTACTCAGAGAAGCAGTCAAAACGCTGGTAACTCTGGAGGAGCTGCAGTGATCCACAGCTCAGATGGAACAATTTGTCAACTGAAAAACTGTCAGCACCAAACATGTGATGGACACAGCAAGAAAGAAAAAGGTCAGACCTCAGAAGTGAATCAACTTAAAGTAAAAAAATGTTCAGGAATAGTACACTCAAACTCTCAATGATAAATGTTTGCTTCCCTGGCCTGCTGATGAACTGAGATAACGTTCTTAACTACTTCCTTGTTCATATATGATGTACTTACTGCAGTAAAAGAAAATTGAAAAAGCCCAAAGCCCAATAATAAAAAAATAAATAAATAAAATGACATTTTCAAGAGGCACAAGAAATCGTCTCCAAATACTATATTTGCTACAAATTAAAGAAAAAAAAAAAACACGACTACTGTGATGTAAACCCCTGGTTCAATAACAAGTACTTGTATTACATGTAGTTAATCATTAATCTCAATTGCCTTCAATACAAAATGCAGCTGTTTTTCTTTTTTATTCAGAAAAGGTTGAATCTATCAATTATAATAGTTCTACATTAAACATAAGTTAATATTAAAAACACAAGTTCAATTTTGCTAGCCCTAACTGTCAAGCTTTTTGAACATGGTACATTTTCAGGTCTGCACAGAATCACAATACCTAAATGACATAATGAGTCTCCTGGAGATTGGCAAAGTGAGGGGTAGAAAATGGATGGATGGATGGATGGATGGATGGATGGATGGATGGATGGATGGATGGATGGATGGATGGATGGATGGATGGATGGATGGATGGATGGATGGATGGATGGATGGATGACATATTTTCTCATTTGTTTACTCAGACTGTTTAACTGGCTGGCTTTTGTGCAGAGAGCGGTGAAAGTGCAGCATCTCCCTCTGCTGGCCGGTGCTGAGAATGTTTCAGTGTGTCTTCAGAGCAAAATATGTCTGCAATACCTTTTGCCTAGATGCTTATTACATTTCCTTGTGTTTGCTCTTACATTTTAGTGGTGGGCTTAAATATTTACAACTGAAATAAGGCCCCCTGAATCATACAATGACAGAGGAGCAAATCTCTACCAAATTAAGAAGTTAAATAAGTGAAATGGACTAATTAATTTTAGATCCAACAAGATGTTTGAAATAAAATCAGAAATAATTTAAAAACAGTCACCTTTATTATATACATAGATTTCCTGATAAGACTCAGTCTGGGAAAAAGAGCTGACTGCCTATTTTAGGCTTTGGAAACTGGTCTGGTACCACACAAGTTCTTATGTATCCTCCTGTATTTATAGAATATAGACTCGAAAAAAACATGGCCATATAATTTTATGAAGAGCTGAGTTGCATTACATTCAGGCCTACCTACAACATGTTTCTTATACAAAGCAATAACTGTCTTAAATAATGATGTATAAAAGGACTCATTAATAATTAGGTTCATCAATGAATCTCTAACCTAGTTTGAGAATTGTTCAACTGGATTAACACAGCTGTCATGTACACTACCGTGGATTCAACCTCCCTTGAAAACCAAAATACTCAGGCAAGTCCTTCCTTTCACAAATTCATGGCGCAATAGTGAAGCTTTTTGTGCTGAACAGGATGTTCAAAATCTTGTTGCTGCTGTTGGAGACACCACAGCGTAGGCACAGACCTGACAGGGAAACTGTTGTGACAACTGACTGGTAGTGATAGCAACAAGGCAGGACTAAAGCAGCACTGCGCTCCGAGGATGCAACTGTGAGCTGACAAAAAGAAGCTCAGCAGCCTGAAAGCAGGATAAATCAAAGCATGAGAAATAAAAGTGTGGTATGTGGAATGTTCTTTTATAGTGCTTCAGATGACCCCACATATAAGTAAAGATAAGATGTGAAGGTTTTTTGTGAATAAGGATCTCAAGTGTACAACGATGTTGTATGTGAATAGCTGTCGTTTTCTTTAGCCACTGGGAAACTCATATATTTTAAAAATTTATTTGCAGTGTTTATGTCTGTCTTATTATCGTGACTTGCAGCTGATGAGAAATATATAATATTGCTTTTGCATAGTGAAAAATTATATTTATCGATACAAAAATGTTATACTATGACCTACATGATCACTGCCCCCTGCGTGTTCTCTGCTGGTGAGCACAGCAGATTTCAGTTGTCCGGTACACTGTCCATTAGTTTCCCTTAACAGAAAGTTGAGTGGAAGGAAAAACTACAGTGACGAAAAAATGTGCTGAAGTTAAGACAAGTCCGCAAAACAATGTCCATTCCATAATTTGAAAAAAGTCTGGACTGTTGCTGTGTGCTTCTCAGTCCTCTTTACCAATGGAAATAAGGTTTGTATTTTGTTTGGAAACCAGTGTCCCAGAGTGGAGACACATGTGATCCAAAGAAACTTAAGACAATTTTCCTCTGCTGACAAGATTTATGGAGGTGCTATTTTAAGTTTTTATCTGAACTTGGCATGCTAATAGCCATGATAGCACAACTGAATTGACCAGCAACATGGACTGACCAAAACTCCATGAAAAATATATTGAGTATTGTCGAGAAGAAGAAGATGGAGACTTGAGAGCCAATTATGCAGGAAAGCTGAAAGCAGCAATTAAACCAAGCCGGGCTTCTTAACACCTCTGCAGAGGAGTTAAAGGCTCATCACCTCCACGCTGCACTGTGTTGATGCAGCAATTCATTATTTTCAGTGGCCAAATATTTTTGGATAAAATATTTCTTTTTCTTTGATCTTAAGCAGCATTACATTTAAAAATAATTAATATGTACATTGATGTTTTTAGATATCAGTGTTGGAATGTTGACAACATCATAAGACATTATAATTATGCATTTTCTTTGCAACTTGATTCCTACTTTTAAACTGAGTAACAAATAAGCCGATTTTTGTGATTCTATCCTGTGGCTCTGGATGTAGATGCTCTTTATTGCTTAAACAATAACAATGGATTATTTATTGTCCAAATGCTTCAGACGTAATCTATTTTATGATTTTAGGAGCATTGTCTGATCTTGTCACACAGCAACAGGTTTCATATAAACCTTCTTTATTTCAAAGTAACAACAAGTGTGCCATTTCCTATGAGCATAGTTTATTTTTGATATTTTTGGTTGCCTATTGAATTGCGTACTTGTGCTTCGAGCCCACTCTCTTGCGACCGCAGACACAAGTGTCTCTTTTTGTTTTCAGTCTCAGCAGCATCATCCTCTGTAGTCTGGTTCCAAACACGCCGTCGTGTTTTCACCGCTCTGCAGATCTCTTACAGAATACACTTTGTGCTTTGATCCAAATCTCTCCTTCTCAGGCATTTATTTTTCTCCCCTTCCTCTCAGCTGCTGAGGCCCATGGCAGCTTTCTTTTGCCATCCTGTCAGCCCAAAGCAGATGTGACATCACCGCAGCTCGGCGCCACTCCGCAACCCCCCCTCCCTGATTCCCCAGCATCTCTTTCTCCCACGCATTCCTTCTTTCTCTCTGCCTCTGCACACACAGCCATTTTGATCTAACAAACAAAATCTGTGGGTTCGGAGAAAAGGCCACGGAGGGAATGGGAAAAAGTGAGAACAGCAGAGGGAACGGCTGAGAGACTCAAGCGTTTTAGCGCAACAAAGATAAAGCTGAGACTGTGGTGGGGTTGTTGTGTAACAGTAATAAAAAAAAATGAGAGAGAAAAGTGCTTGCTGTTTGACTGCCATCTTGCTTTAAGTCACTCTTTTTTTTCCAACTGGGGACACTATGACTTTCTGCATGAGGTAACACTGCTGTTCCTGCAGAAAGGCAACAAGGGAAGCAAGAGTCAAAGACTCTTTTTCTCTCTCTCAGAGAGGGAAAGAGAGAGTGGTGAGCAGAGGGGAGTGCATGCTTGAGTCAGGCTGTTGTGAGGTGGGGGTATCTTCAGCTCCGAGGCAATCTATTTTTACCATTTAGCCAGAACAAAGGATGTGATTGGCTCCTCTATGTTAGGACGAATCTTCTTCATGCATGGAGCAAAGCCCGAAAAGGGCTGATTCACAGCTAAGTCCCAGCAACAGCAGAACGCCACGGGGTTGCAGAAGAACAAGACAGACGGGAGCAGCCTGTTATTTATTAGAACATGTGCAAAACTCCTCTGTTGCATCATGTGAAATCCTCACCCAATAAGCGAAGAAGGATGACTTCACGAAATCGAAAGTTTAGCTTTAACTTGAATTTGTTTGTGCCATAAAAGTACTCCAGAAGCATTTCGGGAGATCTTCCATCTACTCTGCCATGAAAATGCAAAGTATGCAAACATGATGATTTGCAGCTCGTGCCTTAGAAGGAAGAGGGAGACTAAAGCATGCGAGCTTATCTATGAGATCTACCAGCCTAAACTTGTCCTAGCAGGCTGCTCACAGAAGTGTGTGAGACTGCAGGCACATGCTTATTTGCATGAAAGGATTCGTAGCTTGCAAGTCTTTGAATGATGGCAGGTCTTTCTGCTGCACTTTGTTCTTTTATATACATCCCTCAAAAACACATGGATGTGATTAAAAGTTGCTGCTCCACAGTAAAGTCTGGCAGGGAAAGAAGACAGAGATAGTTGGAAAACTACAGAAGGCAGCGGGAAAGCTGGATGGGAGGGAGGAAAGGGAACAAATCAAGCAAAGATCTAATACGTTGTCTGATGGGCTATTGTTAATGAATCAAGGCAGCCTCGTTCAAATTATTCTGAAGCTCTAATTCAATCTGCCATCTCTGATTTTCCCAGGTGCAGATGCTATTGTTTAATACTCACTCCCTCGTGTCACACAGTCCGTCCCCTGCCGCCACTTTTTCCACAAACAAAGCAGTCATCTCCCTCTCAGTAGAAGACAAATTGAGAGCAAGAAAAAAATAATAGAAACCATTTATGCATACCAGGCCATTTGCTTTTTAAAATAGGCCAAAACTATTTGTTTGCCAAATAGAGACATCCAGAAGGAAACATTTTAGAGAGTTTCCTTCTGTGTGAGAACTCCATCCAAGCAAGATTTAGAGTGATTTTTGCAAATATCAATTTTTAATCTCCGATGTCAACATTAATTACTGTAGAGAAACATTAAACACATAGAAAGGTAAAGTGCAAAGTCACACTTAAAAATAAGTAGCTTAGCTTAAAGCAAATTCAGCTCTTTTTTAATCTTAAGCACCCTCATTAATTGTTAAAACTCGCCAAGGGAGAGCGGTTTAAATGTATTTCACAGCCCGTGAGTTAGTAGAGTCTCATTCAGGTGTAACCAAGCATTGGTAGGTCAGACCAATAAGATTTATCAAGCTTTTAAAAAGATACAATTTTAAAACGGCAAACGCAAATAAGAAAATGCCAAACTGTCTATACAGATTGAAATGCTTTTAATGAGATGATGGAGAAGGTGCAAGTTGTCTTTAGTTATATGCAGCATATCTTTCGATCACTGGACATTCATGTACATCTTATTTTATCTCTATTGAAGGTTGACCAGTCCTTGGCTTTATTTATCCAATAAAATACATTGAAAAGGTCCCATCCAATATTTGCCAAAATAAAGAGTTTCAAGGTCAGTATCGGTTTGTTAGTTTCTTCTGCCCAACCAACATTCAACCACAATTAGATAATGATTGGCATCTTTGTGAAGATATATTTTCACCTTTCTCTTTTATTCTTATGTTGTTTAGACGGAAGGGGAGAACAACTTTTCTTCTATTCGTCTAGTCAACTAATTTTGCTCCATTGGATGTGTCTTGGAAGTTAGAGTTTGGATCTGGAAAGGATGTTTCACCCGGGTTTAGCACAAGCTACTGCAAGTCAAAATGCCAGTGGGATTTCCTAATTCTAATCCACCTGATAACATTGTATTCTGTTCTACTTTACGCATCCCAATATAAAAAATAAAGTTGGAGCTTGATGAACAGCTTTGAGTTCAAAGTTCAAAATGGCTGCTGCTCATATAAAATAGGATTGCTGTGTGCTTCGGTGCCAGCTGTAAGCTGATAACATCTGTTTCTATTGTTTCTGCATTCAAACACTAAGGCAATATGTCTATATCTATGTATTGCTCCCCCCAGCCTCCAAAAAAGTCTTACTTCAGAGGCATTTTGTTGTATTCTGTACAAGGAAATTTGACTTGACACACACAAGTAATGTAGCCCTTCCCCACCAGTTGCTGTAAATTGTCAGTCATTAAACTGAAAGAATTTGACTTTTTCTCGAGGGAGAGAAATTTGACTATCTAAATTTCTCATTGTCATGAGACAATTGTCTCATGACAATTTCTCATTGTCATGAGAAATTGACAATGAGAATTTCTCATACTGTCTGTATTTGTCTGTATTTGTCATACAGACAAACACAGACACTATTTGTCTGTATGAAAAACTATTACCTGACGGTAATGGTGAAAAAACTAAAGTAGCATCACCCATCTCTCTTATAAAAACTCCTGTAAGCGAGATGTCAGAAAAGCGGCAGGCTGCAGCCTAGCTTCCTGAGCAGATTTTAAGACTGATATACCTGCTAAATCAACTATAAGACTCAAAGTGACTCTATAAAGAGCAAAAAATTAGAATATTTAAATATTAAAGAGAACATTATCAGGACTTTAATAATATAACAAACGGTTGGAGAGCAATGGCTATTCATCAGCCTCTACCAATTTCAAATAAACAATAACAGGCCTGCAGACTTTATCTTTCCAGGCCTGCAGTGGAAAGATAAAGCTGCAAAAATGAGTAAAAACTGCCAGCAAATGAAGTACCTATCGATATTTCAGTTTCTCTGTCTGTGGTAAAACTCTGAGCCATTGATCTGCTGCACAGCAAGCCAGCGTGACTGAGAGGCTCTGCTAAACAACTCAATCCCACAGTGTGGCAGCTTCAGTTTTAACCTTGTGTTAAAAAGTCTGGTATTGGTTTCACCACCGACACATACACACACAAACACCCAGAAGTCACACAGCTTGGCGCTGGCTACGGGGGGCTTTACAGCACTTTTTGCATAAGTCTTTTTTTTTTTGACAGCACCACTGAGTGCAGAGATAGAGGAGGAAGGAAAGAGTGAGCACTCACCGGGACAAGCACAGCCTCCAACAGACATCTTCTCACATGTTGGGCTCCTCTCTGAACGAAACAGCTGCACTCAGTCCACACGCCGCTCGCATGGGCTAACTCTGAGGAAAACAGCACAGACATAGAGGGGAGGAGAGATAAGAGGGAGTGGTGAAAAAGCAGGCCATGTACAACACAACCACACTCCTCTCTCTCTGTCAGAGGCAGGAAGTTGGCAGCAGTGCTCAAGCTGCATCATTAATAGACATATTGCAACATGAGTGGGAGGGAAAACCAGAGAGCAGTGAAACAGGAAGAAAGAGTCTAGGCAGTGTGTGAGACTAGAGGAGGGAATGTGGATCAGAGTGAGGGCGAATGCACATTTGAAATGGAGAATGCAGGAGGGAGGCAATTAGGGCAAAAGAGACGAGAAAGGGAAAAATGCAAAAGGCGTGAGTGCATGTGTGGCAGTGATGCATCATCTATTTTTGCCCTGTGCTGCTGTGGGAGATAAACATTCTCAGTAGGAGCCCAGAGGCAGAGGGTAATTACTGCCAAACAAACACACACATGAACGCGCGCGCATACACACACACCGTGCCTCATGTATGACAGATTCTCGTCTCTCTTTCCGAATCCCGCTCCATCTTTTTGTTTTTCTGCTGCAGAGAGAACACTGGTGTTAATCACTACAGACAGGATCGATTAAAAATGCAAAGGCCTCCTAGAGCGCAGGGACACTGGAGACCCACAGGAGGCACGGAGGACGTGTACATGCAGCATGCACGTGTGTAGGTCCAACAAGGCTGCAGGTACACAGCCTTGCTTGGCTTCAGATGTCACCACAATTATTTTGATTATTTTTATTTTTTTTTGTACTTTTATTTCTCTTTGTTAAATCTCTCCACTTTGTTGTTTAATCTCTGCAGGCTTTATTTTGTTCATGTTGCCCACTTCTCTGGTTTTGCTTGTGTCCATAAATTCTGTTCACAAAGCCCATATTTTTACAGTTTCACACACACAAGCACAAGCACAAGCACACAACTTACTTCCAGAAATTTAATACCTTTGTTGTTGTCGCGTTCTCGACAGATGACTACAGACAGTTTCATTAACTAATCTGTCACAGTGTCACTATGTTCTAAACCTAAAAAAACGCCTGAAACTTTTTCCATTTCTCACAAACTTCAGAGTATTTATGTTATTGGCCAACACAAAGTAGAGCCTAACTATAAAGTGCAAGAGTCTGGAAAGTATTACATGCTTTTGTGTTAAACCCTCCTGAGTCAGTATTTTGTAAATCCACCTCTAGCAGTAATCACAGCTTTTGGGGTACGTCCCCAATAGCTTGGCACACTACAGATTGGGATTTTGGACCATTCTTTGCAAAATAGCGAAAGCTCCGTTAGACCGGATGGAGAGAGTTTCTAAGCAAAAACTTTCAAGTCATGGCTTAAACTAGTTGGTTGTAGCGTATAAAACCTAATGACTCAGAGTAAGGAACGTCAACCATCCGAATTTTTCCATTGGATGAGTCTCAAATTGAAGGGTCTACAAGTTTAGCTGTTTTTTTTTTGTTTTTTTTATTGCTCCAGTCTTTCTTGAGCAGTTTTCTTAAGTATCCACCCCAGCGCACTCAATCTTAATGACCTAACAAAACATTGGGTTGGAGCGAAGGCCAGAATTAATTGCACCTCACTTTTTTTTCCATTTTTTCCCCGCATGAAGTCACTGGTCTTTACAAACACGACATGGCCTTTCAGCTCAGACATAATGAAAAACTCCTGATAGCTAAATGTCTCGTCACCACTTTCAATCTGTGCTGTGTGTAGTTGTGCAAGGCACAATAGACATCAGTAAACATTCAGATTGGATTCATTTTTGGTAAGTTTGCAACATTACAAAGACAAAGGAAACAAACTGAAACACCATTTTACAAACCAACAATTTATCAAAAATGGAATTTTCCTGAAGCCAGGGCTTGTACTTTCCTACCATAACATAAACAATGGAGTCAGAGCTGCTCTGGTGGTCAGTGCACAAAATAACAATTTCTGCTGCAATGGACTTCCATTGAAATAATATTTTTGTAACAATATATCGACATTTCTGAAAGATGTTACAGTAGATGTAGTGTTCTGGTACTCTATGTCAAGCACCGTAGCAAAAAGTGAAAGGAAAACATTGTGTGGAAATGGCATAAAATAAAAACTTTCACCTTGTACAAAAGAAACCTCAGAATATGTCCTGAGTATTTTATATGATAGGCAAACACAAAGTAAACATTAATTTTCAAGTAAGTTTTTGCTTTTGCTAGGCCATTCCAACACCTAAGCATGCTCTGATTTAAACCCGTTTGCAGTGGTCAATGCTACTTATTGTAGCTGGAAGGTGAAACTCGGGCACGGCCTGGAGTCTTTTGCAGCCTATGATATGGTTTTCCCATTCCATTGAGACCAGCTTCACTGCCTTCCCTCCCACAAGACAATGCTGGCACCACCATGTTGCCAAATCTCAGCAACAACACCCCGCCTCACCTCGACTGACCCCCACGCACTCTCCTGGTTGAAGCTCAGTTCAACAAACTTAAGATTCTTGTTTTCTGTCTGTCATCTAATTCACTCACAGAAGGCAAATAAACGTGTCTCTGTCGAAATCAAAGCTGACAGGCACATTCCCCACACTCCGTCGCACTGACAGAGACATCACAGTTAAATGTCATACACCATGTCAGACACTTCTGTCAGGACCAAGATACAATGAGCAAACCTCCAGGCCCCCCCTTTTTCTCCTGTTTTTATTTCCCCTTTGCAGACAGCGATCTTGTTGTCCCTTTGGTCTTTCTCGCTCTTCCTCTCCCTCTGTGTGCTCAGCTCTCTCATATGTTTTGCTTTCCTGTGATGCTTGTAAAGCTGTCACGATTGTAGTTTAACATTAACAGATCTTGCTACTGTAGACTCTGAACAGCAGAATAAATAAAAGCCGAGGAGAAAGGGGACATTTCCACTGCTGCCTGTTAAAGAAATAAAAGATGAAGTGTGTGGGAAGTAATGGTAAAGGGGTATTATGACCCATTTCAAGAGATTTGAGTTGAGGACTAAACTGCCCTGTTAGACACACTCTTTCTAAGCTCTCTTCAAGGTGCAGAGATTGCCACTCTGTCAACACGTCCTCACATTGCTCGGAAAGCTCTCAGAGAAAATAATGAAGCCCCCCCCCCTGCCTGCATTCGAATCCCTCTCGCCGCCGTGGGAACACGTAATAGCAGCAGCTCAATAACAATATGTGACACACAGCAAAGTGCTTGCACACAAGCTCACTGACTGAGGCACACATCTGCTCCCACCACGTTGTTTTGCATCAAATACTTGTTTTTGTGCACCAACGGTCTACATTTTTTTACATGAATCCCATCAAAATACCCAAAACACTCCTGGTGGTTCTTGATGTCTCTGCCACATATGGTTTCTCCTCATGCTTTTTTTTTTCTTTCGTTCTCTCTCTCTGTCTTCCTTTCTTTCCTTCTTTCTTTCTTTCCTTCTTCTCTCCCACACTCTCTTTCAGACACAAACATACCTAAATATCCTTCCTGTGAGTGCTTACCTTTGTCTTCCCCTCTCTTCTCCTCTCCCTCACTTGCTTGATGAAAGTCCTCTCAGGTCACCAACGCAGCAGGTCCAGTCGAGAGAGACGGAGTGCTCTGATAAGCAGGTGCAGATAGCAAACACAAATGGAGAGACGCTGGTGGTGGCGGTGGTGGTTGAGGGGGATCTGGCAGTGTGCAAATTGGATGATGAGGAGGAAAGGAAGAAGGAAAGGAAGAAAGAGGAGGAGGTGGATGTGTGTGTTGGTGAGGTGGAGGGGGCCAGGGGGAAGCTTTCAGCTGCACTGGTATGAATATGACGCAGAGGCAGCAGCCAGATCCACTTCTCCTCTCCTCTCATCTCCCTGTACCCAGCGAGAAAGACGACCGTGAGGTGGGAGGGGAGGCTTGTAACCATGACAACGGCAGAGCACCGGTAGGTAGGTAGGAGTTTAGGAGAGTGCTGGGGCACATTGGCGCTCCTCTTCCTTTCTTTCTGTCTTCCTTTCTTTCTCTCTCTGTCTCACTCACAGACAGACAACCTCACACATGTACAGCAATGTGTGCAAGCAGGCATGAGCGACATCAGAGGCAAAATGTCTGGGTTTGTTATGACGGCAGAAAGTTGGAGAGCATGCTGGAAGCAATCACAGATGAGCTGCTCTTTAAATCCAAAGCAGCAACAGCTGGTAATGAGAATAGTGGAGACAATAGTGTGTTGTTAAAAAAAAACAACCAATCAGTATGATTTTCACAGCATGATAAAACACTACTGGATCAACAGAGTGACACAAACATTTAAAACGTTAATGGTTAATGTGATATTTTTTTTTCAAACAGGAAAGAAACAATTAGCCCTACTGCTGCTGCTAAAACCAATAAAATAAACTGATCACTGCTGGTATTATAAGTTAGGGGCCAGAAGTGCCAAATTCCAAAAAAATAAAGGATATTTATAAAGTTGAAATTGGTAATATTTAAGTACAATGTATAATAAAACGCAGAAGTTTTTTTTTTATTTTTTATTTTTACCTTAAATCAAACTAAACTTTTCCTGTTATGATTACCAGAATGATTTCTACTTTCTAAATTCCAGAATAATCAGAAAGATAATATTTTAAAAGCTTCTGCTATTACTCTTGGTAAATTTTTTCAAATGCACAGAGATCAGTATTTCTGGAAACTGTCGATGATGACACATGATAATGTCATAGCTTAATAAGGATCCATGTTGGTTAACAACATTGCAGAACTCATGAATATTTCAATCGAATTTGAAAACACTGGCTCTTATTGTGACACCGCAAGACAATCAAAAGCAACATGCAAATGTTAATCAAGATACAAGGGAGAGAATCATGGACTTCCACAAGGCTAGTTAAATCCTGGGTGCAATTTGCAGTTGCCTGAAGTTTCCACGTCAATCTGTTCAAACAACCAAATGAAAATATAAACTGCATGAGAAGATCTAACCATCACATTTTTGAGAAGGGAGAGAGATTGTGGGTTCTGGAGATGAGAGTGTTTCAATGTGAAATGTGCACATCAATCTCTGAACAAAAGCAAAAGGCCTTGTGAAGCTGCCGATTGAAGCTGCTAAGAGTATTTCTATGCACAGCAAAATGAGTCCTGTACCGAGGCACTCTAAAAGCAAGATGAAAAGGCAGATTTGCCGTTTGCAAATGCACTCAGTGAAAAAGCTCTTAACTTTGAATACATGTTCCGTGGTTTTATGAAACTAAAATTGAAATATCTAGCCATTACGCACATTTGCAGGGGAAGACTGGGGCGAATGTTGTGTGGATGCACAAGTAACCAAAGTACTCCAAAATATTATGTGGAAATGCTGGATCAACGTCTCAAGAAATCAGCGAAAGAGAGCTTTGGTGCTAATGGATCCAACACTAGATAGCAACCTTAAGCATACAGCTAAATTTGCTACAAAGTGGTGTAAGGACAACAACGTTAATACTTTGGGCTGGTCATCACAAATCCCTGATTTTAGTCTAACAGAAAATGTTTTTTTTTTTCTGACTTAATCTCAGACTGAGATGAAACAGGTTCAGTGTGTATAAGACCTAGATTAAACTTTACCTGTGATGCATAAGCATCTAAAAGAAAATAGTGATGCACACATTCATAAAATAAAAATATCAATATTTGTATAAATGTACTATTAATGCATTCCTAAAAAAACACAATAAGATTAAAAAAAAAATTTCAATCAAAAGTTTGATTTATTATATTTAATGTTTTATGTATAAGTTACATTATAACTTCTATGCCACCATCTGTCACGAAGCATTTTAAACTGTTATTACGGTTGCACGGTTAGACACTAACATGTAAGTAGTTAAGCTGTGCTGCTGTTTAACTGCAGACCAATTATCTTGCCCATAACAACATGGTCCCTGCTGACTGACTTTGGCAGGTAATGCTGTCAAATAAAATGAATTGACAACACTCTGCAACAAGAAACTATGAAATAATTACAGAAATGATTAAGCAGTGTGTGCTGTGCTTTCTATATATAATAAATGTAACTTCTTATCAGGACTTTGTTTTTTGTTTTTTTTACTGAATTGTTTAATCATGTATCACAAATTACTTAAACATTTCATTATTCCATCATTTACTTCATGTATGCATTTTCCCTTGATAATGATAATCTATAACATTTATTCACCTGATAATGAACAACTGAAAAAACTGCTACCATTAGAAAATGGCATGTATCACAAATATTTGGTTTAGGAAAATAAGAAATTGGTCCTTAAAGACACAGTTAAGGACCAATAATTGTGTTTTCATATAGTTGCTCCTAAATGGCAGATTTTACATGCATTAATATTCAGACATCCTTGAAGGATGATGATGGCTAGTCTGAATGAAAGCTCAGACATAAACAGACTTTATTGTCACTGAGCTGCACATTTAGAGAGTACTTTCTGAGCAAAATTTCATTGCAAAACTCTAATAGACATAAATCAGGAATGTAGAATCTACACTGAATTTGTACTTATCTTTGTGTTTTCTTCTTCTTAGGCTTGTTTAGAAAAGAACTAAAATAATCATGGTTATTTGTGATTAAATAATTAACAATGATAGTGAATATGTTGTACTAAAACACTTCCGACTGAACATAGCGGTGTTTCTGTGCCTTTAAAAGAGTGTTAATTGAGAGAATATCTTCATATCATTAATTACCCCTTTGTTTCCAAGAGTGATCCTGGAATCTCTACTTTTTAGAGCAACAAGGGCTCTGAATTAACTTTAATCTTCTCAGCAGAAACTATTTGGGCACCCTACTGTTCTGAAATGTTTGAAATGGGTTTCAGCCTAACAGGCAAATGACCTAAAGCATCTCCTGATTTTCCACAGCTCTGTTTGAAGAAGAGACCTTCAAAGGTCAGCAACACATGTATCTTGGACCAAATGATGAGAACGGTGTTGGAGAATGTGGAAAGAGTTCTTAAATACTGCAAAAGGCTTTCGGCTAGGAGTTGTTTCCACCCAGAAGAGATTCTGACGAATGGAGAACACACTGATAGACAAAGTGGTAAACCGCGCAGAGACCACACAGCTTGTGCACATGGGCTAGAAGCTGCTGTGTGGTTTGGTGCGCCTGTAATCCATTTTTACCTATGAGACTTAGGGATTTGCCATTAGCTTCTCTAAGACTTGCAGTACAAGTCATAATGAGAAATTAATCTCCCCCCACTTTTGTACTTTACGCTGTTTAATCTCTTCGTCTCGTCACTGGCTGTTTTCTCATTGCACTTTTCATTTTTATGCTAATTGTTCTTGATGCCTGGTACTGTACACATTTAAGAGCAAATTTATTTATGCTCCTGGAAAGGTTAGGCTAAAAGTAACATTTTAACTTGACCGATATGTTTCAACGAGAAGTAATATTAACAATCCTGATTTAGGAGATATAGAAACATTATTATGATGGCAAGAAGCCTTAGAAACTCAAAGACTTCACCTAAGAGAAATCCTTAAAATACCAGAGGAGACTTGAAAAAAGCTGCTTCGAGCAATAAAATGAGCTCGGTTGCTATGGTGCTAATTAATTATTGACTGGTTATTGAGAAAGTTATTATTAGCTTTTAACATACCAATTATTACTACAAGCAATTATTATTACAATGTACTTCACCAAACTGATGTTTCTTTTCATTTGTCTATCATCTGAGAGACACCTCTCTCATTATCAGATTAT
This sequence comes from Poeciliopsis turneri, assembly GCA_922788865.1. Classification (NCBI taxonomy): domain Eukaryota; kingdom Metazoa; phylum Chordata; class Actinopteri; order Cyprinodontiformes; family Poeciliidae; genus Poeciliopsis; species Poeciliopsis turneri. Next base: position 1,328,356 of record CAKLNU010000915.1, read on the forward strand.
TTTTGGTTGACTGAAAATATTTTCAACCTAAATCTCCCAGAACAATGAATATTTAGGGGCCTGTGGGTGACTGCTGTCCTCCACTGGATTTTGTCTTTAATTCAGAATTTTGAATTCAGGTTTGAATGGGGCAGAAAGTGAATCCCTGCTATTTTCAATGAAAGCAAAGTGTGAATTTAACACTAATCCTGAGATCACGTAAACTCCATCAGAATGCACATAATGTTCTATGGAAAGCCGCAATTTCAAAGTATTATGATTTTAAAGTATAACCACAATAACACAAGATGATCTCATGATATTATTATTATTTTTCTCTTTTGTTGAATTCCCTAAAAGTGCAAATATTTTTTTTTCTGTTCCGCCGCTCTCTGAAATATTAATTTGAGATTTTTTTTTCTTTCAAATTGATACTTTATTTATTTATTTTTATCCCTGCTTGATGTTTGGTAAGCTCTATAGCATTTTTGTTTTTGCACGATTCTCCGTTTCCCAGCGGGTAGTCATAATACACTAAAGAAAAAAAAACATATCAGTATTTAGTAAAATGTTGGTTGCTTAGGAAGCCGTGCAATCAAGTTTTGTAGGCGAACCAGGAAAGAGAACTACAAACAAACAGAAAACGTCGTCACGCGACATTTGACCCTCGGCGTCATTCTGCGTCATTTTGCCGGGATCGCTGAACCACGTGTTTCCTACCGGCTTGTTCCTCGCCTGATTCACTAGTTTTTCATTCTCAAACGAGGCTCCGGCAGGGAGTGGGCATGCAAGATGGCGGCGCGGTGGGGAACAGGCGAGGAGGCTTTATTACCGTGTAATTTGGATTTATTCCCGCTGGAAACACTAGACGAGGTGAGGAACAACTTGTGCTCGTTTTTTCCCCTCCGCCGGCTGATATCTGTGATTGGAGTTTTCTGTGTCTTTGTAGAGCTGGGCTGTTGCCAGTGCAAAGCTGGCGTGGGGAAGTGACACGTGGATGAATGAGTAGTACTGCTCCATCAAACAATATATTCCACGTGTTTTTTTAATAACAGAGCGTTACCAATGTGTTGTGTCTTTTATTGCGGCATTAGACCAGAAGGAACTTTATGCTGTTCTGATTTCTTTCTGAACGAGAAAGCGTTACTGGGGCTACTCTGCTAGTAATAGCCGGGTTCTTAACTCATAAAAATAATAACAACATCTAAGTAAGACATGGTGACAGCTGCGTGATACTATTAAATGCTCGCTTTGGATGACTACACGTGGTTCATTTGCTGTTAGATGTTCATCGTGAAGCTTATTGAATGCATTTTCTCTCCCGTGTCCAAGCTAATGCTCACGTGGTGATGATGAAAAAAGGGCAGTCCAGCTCAGCTCACGTTTTCACCATAATGTGGTTCGAAGTGTAATTTGTTCAATCTGATTGCTTTTCCTGAATGGCTTAGACAGCAGCGCATTGCAGCAATGTGGAGTAAGTCTGTTTACTTTATGATTGTAACCAGTACAGTTGCAAATGTTCACCAGCACTGGGACTGCAGTAGCCATACCGGTTTTCATTCAAACAGACCTGTGGACATTAAGCCACATGTGTTTATTCACACATGCGCAGGAGGGAGGGTTGTGTTCGCATTCTGTTCTTCCAGACATTGACTGGCAGTGCAAATGAATTGCAGTAACACCTTGTGGAGTAACTCTTCTATGAATAAGGGGTTATAATTACACACTTTGCTTTACAGCTTTAAAAGGATAATAATGGAGAGATGGAGGGCCCTGCTATGGTTTGTTGTAAAGCAACACGTGGGTAGTGCAGCCTTCCTGTGGACGGAAAGTGGGAAGGCTCAAACATGTCTGCGCTGTAGATAGAAACACGTGGGTCGGTCAGTGTTGGGGGCCAATGGATTAAAATGAAAGATTGGGTTGTGTGTGTGTGTGTGTGTGTGTGTGTGTGTGTGTGTGTGTGTGTGTGTGTGTTGTGTGTGTGTGTGTGTGTGTCTGTTTCTTTCTTTCATATATGCCAAAGAAAAATGACGAACATATTGTTGTTCTCTTGTGCATTTTAAAGTGTAGTAATTAACTTGCTCCAATGGAGAAGTAAAATTACACTGATACCTGTTTAAGACAAGTTAGTAAACCGTGTACTTAAAGGAATGTAGCATTTTAATTTGAGATTGTCTTGCAGCAAGTAGTTCTGTTTAAAAAAAAAAGTGTCATTGCTTTATATTTAAATCAGAAAAAGCAAAAACAAAAATATTCCTGGTTAAGACAAAACACTCTTTGCCTTTTTGCTAGTCAGCAGTTAGACTATTAGGTCTAACTAGCTGATTTTAGCTGGTTTCTTAGCTGGGATAGAGTCTGCAGTTGACTGCTTAACGGTTTTAAAGTCAGGCTCCTGGGTGGGGCTCCTTTGGTTGTCTGTCCTGGTAACAGTCTTTTTTTTTCTCCAGCCCACCCACTTGCAGTGTGCTGCAACAGGTGGAGGTAGAAAAAACTCCCCTGCTACACTAATCACTCTGGGACTTTTTCTGGTATCTCATTAAAGGGTCTTTAAATCTCAAAAAACGAATGCTTTTGTTATAGGTGATTTGATGTATATTTATGAGATGATGACATGATTTGCCATTTCTTTGTTTGCCGCCATAAAAATCAGAACGTTTATCTTCTTGTCTCTGTCCAGCCTGCAGGGCTCAGCTCCGAGGAAAGCCTGCAAAGCTGCATCGACCCCTCCATCCTTTCCATCTTCGAGGACGTGTCAACATTGGAGGCAAGACAAATTATACCTTTGCATCTTAAAAAAAAAAAGAACGTTTGAGGCTTTTATTTCTAGAGCTCTGAATAAACAGATTAAACAACTTTAACCCAGGTTACAGGTCTCGATGAAGAGAGTGAGGCCACGCTGCTGACAGCTTTGACTGAGATACTTGACAATGTAGACGAGGAGAACCTGTCACCGTTCGACACGCTGCCTGACTCAGACATGCTGTCCAAGGGCCGGGAACACTCTCCGGTGAGTGCTCTCATCTCGTTCTAACTCTCAAAATCACTTTTGTCTTTGAACATGAAACACAGAGTAAAAGGGAAATTAGAATTGTACAGACATACCTCTCTCTAGAGGCAGAATACGGTTATGCAGCCTGAAACATGTTTAGAGTATAATATCCCTAAATCTTCTGTTTTGTCCTGGTTTACAGTCGAGTTTGTTTCCACTCAGGGGTCCAGCTAATATTTTTTGAAACTAAGGGATAGGGAAGAAATGTCTTCCATCACTTGAGAATTAATTTCCAGCTGTACAACAGGAATGCTTGGCATCGGATGCAAGCTCAAAGTTCATACTAGTTCAGTACTTCAGCTCTAGTGCTCTACAGAGAGGAATTGCTACCCAGAGCAAAATATTCAGTGCGATATATATAACAAACCCCAAATGAAATCAGACGAATTGTTTCATAGTAGCTGCAGTTTCAAATCTAAGCAAAGTCACTCTTGATTATCAGAAATATGTTACTGTAACACATCAGTTGCAAAAATAAAAATACATTTTCAGCACAAAAACTAAACCCAATTGACTCTGTCACACAGATTTCACGTAATGACTTATTTAATTGAAATCAAAACTCCATGAAAACATGTGGAAAACTGTAATAACAAAGGTGTTGTCCATGCAGACCTTTGTGTGAACGCGATAGGAAGTAAGAGGAGACGGCTCTGGTCAGGATTGCAGCCCAGTTGCCTGAAAACATATTTTGCTTATTTCATGTTGGTTACACTGCAACAGAACTGCAATCCCTCCAAAGTTGCAAGAGATTTGCCTCATTAACAGATTTGTTATACTTGCAGCTTGTGAGATGTAACAAAATATGTGTTATATGAAACATAAGCGTTTAAAGATGATTGTTTTCTATCCATTAAAAAATGTGCTAAAGTGAGAACCTGTCCTTTGTTCCTGTGCTTACTGCTGAAAGTAGAAGTTTATGTGGTTCATTTAATAATACATCCATTCTTGACTGATTTGTTTCATTAACATTGATCATAACCATTGTAAAACAAGGATAATAAAGGTGGGTGGTGGGGTTTAAATGTTTTCAAGTAAAAATACCAAATACTCCTGTTGTAAAATTTAAAGTTAACTGAAATATAAACTTTGAAGGAGTTTAAAGTGGGAGACGAAAAGAACAAAAAAAGGAAGAATGTTATTTTTGATCAGCCTCACACTACAAACCTCAATCCGTGTTTCAGAGCAGACATGTGGACGAGTTCCCTCCTGTTGATTTAATTTGATTCGACTTGCTGCTGTAAAAAAATGAACCTAGCCAACTGCCATGTTTCTTGGAAATGTTCTAGTAGTGGGAGCATACCTTATGAGTCCAAACGTTAATATCATTATGCTCTGTCTCCAGCTCAGGAGAATGCTCTGCCTATCTCGTTCACCTCAGAAAGACTCGCTCTGTAGCACCAGGCCGTTATCAGGAGGAAAGGTAAAGTATTCACTCATAAAAAACCCTTTATAAAATACTCCAGCAGACAGATGGAGAGGTTTGACTGGATGTTTTCCTTCTTGGTGCCCAGAGCCTGTCCAGGATGCAAGGGGGCTGTGTCCAGAGGAGTGATGGGGAGGAAGAGGAGGACGGCTCCTTCTCTCAGAGCCCAGACAGGCTAGAACCTTCTCCAGACCCTCCAGGTTGGGAAGGTCTGCCGTTGCCACTCCCTGTCCTCTTGGAGCAGGAGGGTCAAGATGGTCTCTCAGTTATCCTGGGAGATTTGGTCCGGCACATGCACCCATACTGCATGGCCATATCTGTAGAGAATGAAGAGGGAGAGCAGATGTTGCCCGAAGGGGGAATAGTGCTTGAGGTTGTGGACCAGAGTGAAAACGGAGATACTATCTTTACCATCCCGAACATGGATATGTCTTATCCTCTTCATCAGCCGCTCCCAGAAATCGAGATCAAACCAGAAGCGGCAGAAGACGAGCTGGCTGACAGTTCAGAGCATATAGTAGTGGACGATGAAGATGATGTCCCTGTTAGAAAAACCTTTGAAATCGCTCCTGCCAATACGCCAATGGTATGTTTAGATGTGAGCAATGAAGTTAAGAGGAAAAAAGAGAGAAAGACAACAAGCCCAGCAAGAAGGAAAAAGAAATGTAATGAGAAGCAGCAGTCTGAACTTGTAGAAGGAAGGGTCCTCAGGAGTGGCAAAGTCAGAAGGGTGATAACTGAGCCCCCCAAAAAGCCTCAGAAAGAGTCCGGTAAAAAAAAAGTGCACAAAAGCCAAAAGGTTCCTTCTGCCTCTTCTCGACCTGAGCCGCTTTTAAAACCTGAAGGAATAAAACAAATCAAAATGGAGAAGGAAAACACCACTGTAGCTCAGGCTCCTGAAACGAACGAGAAACTCGTCTCACCTCTGCTCCCCGAACGGAGCGCAGCCCTTACACCCGAGGAAAGTCGGCTGACGTGTTCAGCTGCAGCTGTGAGCTCTCAGCAGCCCAGCAAAACACCAAAACAGTCAGCCACTGCCCCAGAAGAAAAAGAAAGCTCATCATCTGCTTCCTCCGTTTCCCTCCCTCCGATGTCTTCAGAGGGCCCTGTAGCTGCTTCAGTTCCTGAGATTTCCCCTCCTGTCAGCATTACCCCTGCAGTCCCAGAGGCCAAACCCAAACCGCTCAGCCTGGAGGAGTACAGGCGACTCCGGCAGCAAAAAAAGCCTGCTCCTGTGGAGAAACAAGACAAGAGTGTCACCAGGTGGCCCAGCCTTCCAGAGCTCCCCAAGGAGCTACCCCCTTTGCCTCACCTTCCTGACCCTAACCCCAGGGATCCCAGGCGTGCAAACCCTCTGGCAGCAAGGAAAGAAGCGGAGGAGGTCAAACCTGCCTGGCAGCCGAACGGACCTTGTGCACCCCCCACCCCAGAAGCTCTGCTGCAGCCGCCAGCCTACATGATTTCTTCATCCACCAAAGCCTCATCCGCCGTTCCTGTTTCTAAGCCCCAGCTAACACAGGCGCCTTCCAAACTGCTCCAAAATCCCCAAACTGTTCCCCCTGATTCAGCAAAAACTCCAGCTGCACATCCAGATGCAGCTGCCAAGCCTTCAGAACCTTATGTGCCTCAGAGCTTTGCTCCTCCTGCTTCTTTAAAGCCTTCAGTCCAACTTGTGTCTTCAGCAGATGGGAGATGTTCCCCTTCTGATTCAGGAAGAAAAGGTGAAACCGAGTCTATTAATCCAAAATCTGTACAAGACACTAAAGTCTGCCCAGAAACCACTACAGATGTACATAAACCCACAGATGCGTCCCAGGATATGCCCGGGATCACCGTTTCTACCTCATCAGGTAGCCCACTCACATCCGACAGAAAGTCGTCCAAACCCACAACCAAAGAACAAAGTGTCCAACTCTGTCCTGCCGTCTCTGTGAATCCCCATTATCACAAAAACCATTCTGCTCTGGTTGAATCTAAACAAGGATCCACTACAGCCGTGAAACCACAAAGAGCTAAGAGCAACACGCAAGAGCTGATCGAATCATTCACTAGTGAAATAGGTGAGTTTGGATGCTTCATAGAGAACATTCCAGAATATTTTATTAGCGATGCACCAATAAGTATTTTAACTATTTGACTTGCCAACAGCACAGTTGGGATCCATCAGCTGTAAAAAAAAAAAAAAAATCTCTATTCTTCCAGCCATTGATTATTTATATCAAGAACAGAGGGGACAATTTATTAACATTTTAAACATGTTGAAACAGTGTTTCATTAGCGATTAGCACAGCTAGCGATACAACATAATCAATATGTGTGTATTTGCTGGGGAAGATTTCTACAACAGGTAATTCCAGAGTATCTGAACTTTCTTTAAAAAAAAAAGTTAAAATTTGTGTATCTAAAATTAAGGCCTGAAAATGTCTTAAAGTAAATTGACTTATACTACCTCATTCCCAAAGGGCTTAAACTTTGTCTTGAGAGAACTATTTAATCTCGTATAATTCTGTATTTTTTTCATTTTTTTAATGAGTTTTCTGTCAGGAAAGTTTGGTTTGTACTCAGACATCTTCATTGCCTTCTGTAATTCCATATGGTTGAGGCTACTGATAAACCGTTTGCTAATATATCCTTACTAGATATTAGCGACTATCATAGTTTTATCGCCAGTTGACTGGAGGAAGTTTGTACATTTCTGTGGAGATGTAGGTGTTTAATTCTTTTTCATAAAGGTCTTAAGAAGGTCTTAAAAAGTCTCATTTGAGTCAGTGAAACCTGCAAAAACTCACTGATATGAACAAAGATTTTTCCGTTCCCAGTCAGCATATTAAGCCAAAAAGCAGCCAGTTCCATTTTACAGCCAGCTTCTTAGTGCATCGGTAGGCTTCTCTTTTCGCTAGTATAACTGTGAACCAGGCATGCATGTTTGAAAGTTCACTCAATGTTGCTCTGGTACACACACTGTAGTTATGAGTGTAACTTTTGTGTCTTTAAAGGTATTGAAGCTGCTGATTTGACGAGCTTATTAGAGCAGTTTGAGGAGACTCAAGGTAACCACTTTTGATTTGCTACCATGTGCACCCACTCTTTCTTTTATTTTTTTTTCTTCCCCCTTTTAAAGTTCTACTTTCCATGCATTAAATCTTCTTTGAGGTTGTGATGTTCAGTGCCACAGTGGGTCATGCAGCTCTACTTTAGTACTAAGCTAAAAGCAGCCAGAGGATCATTTTTCATAGTTTCATAATGGTGACGGGTAACGGCTCACAACGCTGCAGCACTATATTCGGTTAGCAGGAATTGAACACGTAAAGGAGTCATTTCATGTTAGATGGGAGTTTACTTGCGTTTTGACCAACAGAAGGTAGTCAGACACGTTTGATTTGTGACAGGCTTTAGCTTAAAGGAGGATTTGTATGTAAGAGAGATTGGTTCTGCAGGGGGGCTCCTGTGTCCTCTGCTGCTGGAATTCTGCCTTGTCTGCGGATCCATTTAACTGTCGCCCTGCTGTCTTTGTGTGGGCGGATGCACAAGAGGCAGTAGATTAGAAACAACTGGTCGGGCTACGCAGTGCGTGCAGCAAGTCCAGTCAGAGCTAGAAAGGGCCGGTATGAGATTCCCACGGTGTCGACGTAGCTTCCTATCCCAACACAGATGATGCAACATTTCAGTGGTCTTTACATCACAACTTTTGAAATCCCTATTAAGCCTTAATAATGGTTGCCAGGACATGCCTAGTCAGTACTAGTTAAATAATGAATTGTGAAATCATCTAAGTCCATATTACACCGTTTCAACTGCATGATATCGCTGTGTCTTTCTGGCATTTTCTTTCCCAACAATGTCCATCTGCTGACACATTCACATCCCTGTTCCCTATTCTTTTAGCAAAAGAGGAGAAATGTGTGCCGGAGGTCTCTGGTAGAGCAGCAGCTGTAGGAAACTCGAGGTGAGTTACCCTACAGCCCTTTACGCTGCTCTGAATTACTGATTCAGTTCTAGTGTGTGGAGGTGACCTAAATCCACCTTTTGCCAAGACCTACCGCAAAAAACTCCCCATTTGTCGGTCCTCATGTCTAAATTAGGCCTGAAGACCATCGGAGCACTGCTAACACACTGTTTGCTTTGCAGAGCTGCATCTATTCCAGAGAAAGCTGTTAAGTGTGAAAAAACTAATGACCTCTCCAATACTGCAGGTAATTAGTCAAAGCACAATTAAGTCTTTGTTCAGCTTTTGCTTTAAATGAAAATAAACTTTGCTTCGATTCGTTGCTTTAAGATTTAGTGTCCGAGCGAAAGCAGTCAAAGCACTGAGCTTATTGGCAAACATTAGGTGCTCACCCTTTCTATTTTCTATTCAGCTCTGACTCCCAAGACTGCTTCTCCCAACCAGATGTGGAAACCTCTGGCCTCTGCGGCTCTACTGGGAAAGCCCAATAGCTCTGAAGCTCCCAAGTCCACCCACTCCAAGGTGATCCAGATAGAAGCCCAGCCTCTGCTCCCGGTTAGGGTCCGTAGTAAAGCCACTCCCGCTGCTGCCCCCGTGGTCCCAGATCTGGCATGCATGGATCATGACTATTGCCTCTCCAACAAAAGTATTCCACCTGGCGAATCAGGCAAGCGCTGGAACATTAAACAACAATCTGTCTTCACCATTAAGCCCCTCAGGCAAAACCCTTCAAGCCTACCGCCAACACTTCCACCAGTATTTGCAGCATCTCCACAGGAAGCCACCTATTCTGTGATTTCACCCAGATCTCAAGATTGTCCACAAACCGTTCAAGCCCAGAAGAACAGAGATGCGTCGGAGCAATGCTCCGTCGTGGAGACTTCTGATTTTTCTCCATCCCAGCAAGAACATGTCACAAGCCCCAGAATGGGGTCATCAAGGAGGTCCTACCGCCGATATGTTGCTTCTCGGACCCATAGTCCCAGCTGTAGTCCCAAAGAAAGAACTCGTGGGCGTTCAAGAAAAAGATTTTACCGCTCCCCCAGCCCAATGTCCAGTTGCTCAGACGCCTACACCTCTAGATCCCGGTCTAGATCCAAATCACCAGCAAAGAAAAGGTTTCTTTTTTGGTTTGTTGATCCATCGTTATTTTGAACAAGTTCTTTAAATTTTTCTTACACCGTTTCTTACTTTTTGCTTTGTAGGTATCGACACCGCAACTCAGACAGCAGTCTTAGCTCCTCATCGCGATCCTCCTCTCGCTCTTCTCCCCTCTTCGCTCCCGGTCCCCTCCACGGAGACGGAGGTACTCTTATTCCTCCTCTCGCTCTGGGTCCTGGAGCCGCTCTACGTCACAATCCCCTTCCCCTGAAAGACAAGCTCAGTGGAATAGAAGCAGGGGGTTGCACAGGTACTTGAGTCATTCTTTTCTGGGTGCTAACCATTATTTTTGTAGACATGTAACAAAAATAATCGTTAGCTTTAAAATAACTTTATCTTCTCTTTCAGCCCCTCATACAGGTCTAGATACTGTACTGGTATGAAAACAAATGTGGAAGAAATAAAGAGGCGCAAGGAGAAAGCCATTGTAAGTTCAGAGTAAAATGATAGATTTTATGTCCAAATTAAAATATTTAACTTGTTTCCAATCTAATTGCATCTGCTTTTTAATTTTTTTTTTTTTCCAGGAGGAGAGGCGGGTTGTTTATGTTGGCAAAATTCGAGGAAGCATGACCCAAAGAGAGCTCAGGGAGCGCTTCTCTTTATTTGGAGAAATTGAGGAATGTACCCTGCACTTTAGAGAACATGGGTGAGTAAATGTGTTTAATATTAATCGATCGCACTGTCTTTGAACCTGGTGGGTCTCGCTTGTGACCTCCTTGGCCAAGCTACAGTGCAACAGCAAATTCAAGCTTGTTCATAACTGGGGCCTCCTGGCAACATCCCCAGGTCGCCTTTTTAAAAGCAAGCTACATCCAGCAACTGAGGTCTTCTAATACTTCATGTGGATACTTTTGTGTTAAAACTGAAAATAAATTGCTGAAATGTTGTCTTCTCTCCCAGGGATAACTATGGGTTTGTAACTTACTACAACACCAAGGATGCGTTTACAGCCATTGAAAATGGCAGTAAGCTACGTAAACCTGATGAGCTCCCCTTTGACCTCTGTTTTGGTGGAAGGAGACAGTTCTGTCAGTCCAGCTATGCTGATTTAGGTGAGCATGCCAGAGGTTCTGCTGTTCCCCCACGATCACAGTGGTGTTATAAAAACATTTTGTCATGGGTTGCAGAATATTTAACATGGTTTGTATAGTTTAGTGTTAATGCTGCTGTTGCCTCTCATTAAATTAGAATTAGTAAATTGGAACACTCTGGCCATTTTCTTTTTTCCCCATTGGCCCTGATTACTTTTCTTACATTATCTTTGGTTCAGCATTGGCTGAAGATGATCAGTGTGACAGTTGTAGCTTATATCCTGGACATGTTAGTGTCTGGTGGGACTTTATGCAGGGACTTCAGCTGCAGTTAAAACCTTGTGAATCTCGTGTACACTCTTGAAGAATTTTTATTTTCTCCTGCACTTTTTCCTTCCACTGAACTTTCCATTAATTGCTTGAATACAGACCAGTGAGCAGACAACTTCTTCAGCAAGAACCTTTTGTGACTTGAGCTATTCCGAAATAATAATCCGATTTTCTGAGGAACATAATTTTAGGTTTAATTTAGCTGCAAGTTATAATCATCAGAAATAGACACTTGCAGCTCATTGTCCTGTGTTACGAATCTTTTGGAGTTTCACTTTTTAATTTATCGAGATTGCTCCTGTGAATCATTCAATTTAAAATTGTACATTGAACTATAAAAAAACACAATAATTTAGACTTAAAACCCTTCAGCATATGTTGTAAATTCTCAGCTTGTGCTGCTATTTTCAGGGTGATACAGATTTCAAATTTTAATGTTGCTATCTTTGTAATATATTTCCCTTTTTCTTTTTAGATTCGAGCAGAGAGTATGACCCATTTCCTACAAAAGGCAAATATCATGCACTAGACTTCGACACTTTACTGAAGCAGGCTCAGCAGAATCTGAAGAGGTAACAGAAGGTCTGCACCAGGAAACTGCTGACCCTTACCTCAGTCGACTGATGTCTCTGCACCTGCAACACTGTTTTTACATTTTGGTTGCTGAATCATGATTATTTTTGTGTTCATTTCTCCAAGCTACCACCTTCTATTGAAGTGAAAATTTATAATGAAACTGTAAAAGAAGTTTAAAAAAATAGAATAAATGGTAAAAAATGTTTCTTTTTATTTAAATGTACAATTGAAATTAAATTGTATGGAGGGAATAATTTTAAAAGTAAAAAAGGAGTTGAACTTTTTGGCAGAGTATGTAATGCATTTAAATGTACTACACACTTGAATTAAAAAAAAGCCACACGAAGGTTTTGGTGTTGTGTTTTTGATTTTACATTAGTTGCTGTTGTTTTGAGTTAACCACTGATTTAAAAAAAAAACTTGCAGGATTACAAGCCAATCTCCAACCTTTCATTCGTCATCAAAGTTATTGAAAAAGCTGTTTTCAACAATTATGATTGATGTCTTTCAATCTGGTTTCCATGCTCACCACAGTACAGAGGCTGCACTTGTCAGTGTTCAAAGACATCCACATAGATCCAGAGTGTGGAAGAACCATAGTGCTGGTTCTGTAGGACCTTGGTGCAGCGTTTAACATTGTTGAGAGCTGGATTGGACTCTGGTACAGGACTAAATTGGTTTGAGTCCTGCCGAAAGAACGGGACATTTTAATGTGTCAATAGGTAACTTCATTGGAGTGGACAGAAGTGACAAGCAGATGCCACAGTGTTCAATTGTGGGGCCCCTCTTTTTTAATATTTACATGATCCTGTTGCCTCAGATTACAAGGAAAAAAGATTAGTTATAATGCACAGCTCTGCATTATGACTACGAACCCATTCAAACATGGAGCAAATGCACAGTATAAATTAAATGTGTGGATGTGCCATAACTTGCTTCAACTGAACAGAAACAGGTTATTTTTGGACCTAAAGAAAAACGATCAAGAGTCGGCATGCGCCTTCAGCTATTATAACTGGAAACCACTATTCAGGCCTGAAATATAACCTTATGTTAGTAGTCTGTAAGACAGGTCAAACTCAACTTGTTTTTACTAACGTAAAACAAGTTGAGTTTTACATGTTAGTAAACATGCATTCAGTCCATGGACTGAATGCCACATGGACCATTCAGTCCATGTGGCATTAGGTAATGTTGACTCCACAAAAAGTACCAACAGAAGATCCAAAGATTGCTCGGGAATTGCTGTTAAATGTTTATTTTAAACACTAGCACCTATGTTTATTTGTGTTGGAACGCATAGAGGCTTTTTGAAGATCATAAGGCAGGAGGCGAAAAAAGCATTGTTGCTTTTTCCACCTGCCCAAGAGTAGAAATCTGCAATTATTTTTTACCATAGTATAATGTATTAAAATGTGAACGTAAGGGGTGTCTGTAAAGAGCTGTGGAGATAATTTACACTGAACATATGCACAAAAAGCATTTTAAACAGATGGCAAATTGAAACATTTTAGTAACCCTTGCCTTTTATTCAGCTTAGCTTTAGTTTTTGATTAATAAAACTAATATTTTTTCCTTCAACATTTGATTTACTTATCGCAAAAATATAACAAATTACATCTATTTTTTATATCTGTATCTAATGTATATATAATTTTTTTTTTATCTATTTTTAAATCTAATTATGTAAATAAAAGAAATGTTAGTCTTCAGTTACAATGGCGTCTGCAGAGAAGGTGCTCTCTCTACACCTAAGAGCTTTGCTCTGTTTTGTCACCTCGAACCGGTTCTGACTGGTTTGAGCCAGTCTCGTGAGCATGCGCACTCGGTGTAAACAGGAAGAACCAAGGAAAAGTAGGTTAAATTTATCATAAAGCGAAGAGGATGGTCGGAGACAGACGGTCGAGGGGTTTTCTTACTTTATAAATTTGTCCACATGCGTAGTATTCTTCGTGGCCTAAAATTGACAACAATTTTAGAAACACTTTGCAAAAGCAGGTTTAGAATCCTAGTGAAGAATATAGCCGCTAACACCGTGAGCTTTACCGACGTTACACGGAGAGTGACGCGGTGCATTTCCTTAGGGGTGCCTGTTTGTGCTAAAAACCCGCATTTGGTTTGCCGCCTGTTTTTTTGTTTTCCTCCGGATTTTGTGATCGTGTCAAGGAAACCCTTGTACGATGGTTCAAAAAGACAAGACTTTAGACACTCCTCCGTTAGATGTTGAGCCGAGCCCCAGCCCAGTCTCTGGAGAGGCTTGTGTGGAGGCCCCGGGCCCAGTGGCGGACTCCAGCATCGTAGTGGAAACAACGGGCCACAGAAAATTCATTAGTGGTGTAGTTGAAGGTAATGATGATTAAACATAAAAATGCTATCTATCTATATTATTATTAGTTGTTTTGTTTTTTTTAATGATCTGTAAAGAGTGAGAGATTGATTGCTGCAGTGATAAGATGCTCTTTGTAATTTGTCATTATAACAATGATGTATTCCCGGAGGCAGGTAGGTTAAATTTTAATGAGACTGTGAATGTGACATTAACATACACGGTGTTGAATGGGTTTTTTCTTTGCACCAAATGCATGCTCACCATCCAGGGTTTCAGCTCAGGCTGGAAAGCTCTGGAATCTAAATTGATCAATTATTTAAAAAAAAAAAAAAAAAGCAGTAAGAAAAGATAGATATCCCAAATGTAATCGTTTTATCGTCTAAAAGATAAAATCGGGATTCATGGGAAATGGAAGATATTGTAGGTCGAGTTGCTTTCAGGTTTATTCCTTTGTCTTTCATTTGCCCCATGAAAGCTTACCTCCCCCCAACTCACAGAAGACCTATAAAATGGGGGCATTTGAACAGCTTTTTGGCCTTTAGATGATCATAGATCATGGTTTTGGACATTTTTATTTTTTTATTTTTTTGCTTCAGCCTTATCATTTCAAGATATAGATTTGAGAATGCCAAAAGGCTATAAAATAGTCTAGTAAAATAATATCAAATGGGAAGCCAAAATTAGCATATGTGCATGCAGCTTTAATGTTCTTTCCAGCTATAATTCATATCTGAGGGGTAGGTTGTTTAATATGGCAGCCGTGGGGGGGGTCAAAATATGCTGCCAATGTGACTTGAAATGGAAAGAAGACTGCGTGGAAACTCATTATATGTTTTCTCTATGCAGGCTTTTATGGGCGTCCATGGACTATGGAACAGAGAAAAGAGCTGTTCAGAAGGTAATGTGCATTCTTCTAATTAAAGGTGTCAATAAAATGTTATTTTGGATTATGTCACTGATTATTCTACATTACTAAATTACCCAGGCAACAGAAGTGGGGGCTGAACACATATCTTTATGCACCCAAAGATGACTACAAGCACAGAATGTTCTGGAGAGAACTGTATTCAGTGGAAGAAGCAGGTGAATTTTTTTTGACTAAATTTCTTTATAAATTTCTCTTTATGTCCATAACATAAGGAAACATCAATCATAGTTATTGTTAACTGTGTGGTTTTTTTTGTTTGTTTTTTTTTTTTGTATTATTATTTATTTTTATCTCATCTGTTTTGCAGAGCAACTCATGACTTTAGTTAGTGCTGCCAAGGAGCATGGAATAGAGTTTATATATGCCATTTCCCCTGGATTAGACATAACTTTCTCTAATCAGAAAGAGGTTTCTGCACTTAAAAGAAAACTTGATCAGGTATTGAAATATTTTAACACTGGAATAAAATCTTAATTATGGGCACATTCCTAATGTACTACAAATACACTTCTTTGTTTTTTAAATACCTGCCATCTTTTCTCCTGCCCCCTTCAGGTTACTCATTTTGGCTGCAAATCCTTTGCCTTACTTTTTGACGATATTGACCACAACATGTGCCCTGCTGACAAAGAAGTATTCAGCTCCTTTGCTCATGCTCAAGTTTCTATAACTAATGAAATCTACCAGTACCTGGGAGAGCCTGAAACCTTCTTGTTTTGCCCTACAGGTACTCCCTCTTTCTTTGCAATTTTACACAGTTCTCAATGCCCGTATTATCATTTATTTAATTATTTTCTTCTTTGCTGAAATGCAGAGTACTGTGGAACATTCTGCTACCCAAATGTCTCCCAATCCCCCTACCTCCGCACAGTTGGAGAGAAACTCCTGCCTAGCATTGATGTGCTGTGGACAGGTGGGTGTAAAAGTGTTCTTTCATATGAGCAACGTTTCATTAGTTCAGCTAACTCTCATTGGTGTAATAGTTGCAGAATAAAATTGCCTATTTTAATATGCTGTACTCTCTGTAGGTCCCAAAGTGGTTTCTAAAGACATCCCAGTGGAGTCCATCGAAGAAGTGTCAAAGATCCTGAGAAGAGCCCCTGTTATTTGGGACAATATTCATGCCAATGATTACGACCAAAAGAGGCTCTTTTTAGGTCCGTATAAGGGCCGCTCCACTGAGCTGATCCCCCGGCTGAAGGGAGTCCTCACCAACCCCAACTGCGAGTTTGAATCCAATTTTGTCGCAATTCACACTTTGGCCACCTGGTACAAGTCTAACATGAACGGTGTTCGCAAAGATGTGGTCATGAGTAAGTATGAGCCAAAGCAGCAATCTCAGCTTGAAAAGAGTTGCTATGCAGCTTTGAAAAGTTACATTTCTCTCAATTTAGTAAGTTTGGATCAGGGTACAAACACTTAGAATTATTCTGAAGTCTACAAAATAGGATTAGATAATCCTATTAAATATGCACTCATGCCAAAGAAAACAGTTGCTCAAACAGGCTTGGTTTAGATCCTAAAAATGATTTCTACCCAAGGTATTTTGTAATTAGAAAAAATTAGCATTGAATAATCTGAAGTTTGTTTAAGGTCTCCCATCCACCTGCTTTTATTATCGCTCAGACAGGTCCACACTGGTAGATTTCAAAACATTTTTTGTCCTTTCCTCACACATAGGAATTTTTTGAAGTTAAATAAAACTTTTGTGAGAACTCTTTACCAATATGAAATTGTGATAATGTAGCATAATGCTTGTAAGTTATTAATTTGCGTCTCTCTGGACCAGCTGACGGTGAGGACAGCACTGTGTCCATCCAGATCAAGCTTGAGAATGAAGGCAGTGATGAGGAGCTGGAGACAGACATGCTCTACAGCCCACAGCTTGCTTTAAAGCTCGCTCTGACAGAGTGGCTTGCAGAATTCAGTGTGCCTCTCCAGTACAACAGTAAGTGAAATCCCAATAAATATTTTAGGCTCCATGTTCAAGTGAAAACCCAGTGGATTAACCCTGTGCTCCTTCAGGCCGACAGGTGCCTCAGAGTGGTGCCAAAAGCACAGCTATTGATGTATCTTCCATGACAGCTCCGTCCCTTTGCTCCTCCACGTCAGTCACTACTGTGTTCCAGCAGCCCATTATGTCTCCTGCAATGCCCCCTCTCCTCCTCGATCCCCTCCCACACTCCTTTTCAAAAACAGCTGAAGAGGTAGAAGAGGTGAGATTTAAAGATTTGTTAATTTCTCATCCCTGCACCCGTCTTATTTTAGTTGCTTTTCAAAATGTATATATGATTTACTGTGTCTGTGCAGGTGGATGTGGAAAAGAAGGATTCAGATGAGGAGCCAATGGAGATGGTGGTGGAGAAGCTGGACGAGCCAGAGGCAGAAGCCGATCCAGAAGAGAAAGATGTCGCTCCCATCTTGACTGACAAAATGGCCGAGGACCTGAAGCCCATGGATACGGACAAGGAGAGTCTGGCTGAGTCCAAGTCTCCAGAAGAGTCAATCCAGGAGGATTCTGGGAGTGATATTGCTCCTATGCAGACGGATGATCAACTCAAGCAGGTACTAAGATTCTTTATATTTGAAGCTTAGGACAAAAGTATTGCAGAATAAACCTCTAAGTTCAAATATTTTCTTTTTAAATCATCAGGATCTGTACGTGCCCGGCCCTGACGAGAAGCCTCTGTTCACAGCAGAACCTCCAACACTCGAGGACCTGTGTCTCCTGGCTGAGCTCTTTTACCTGCCTTACGAACATGGACCCAAGGCCTCACAGATGTTAAAGGAGTTCAACTGGTTGAGAGCCAACAGCAGCGTCGTCAGCGTCAACTGTAAGAGAAAAGAAAGTGAAAAGGTGAGATGATTTTTTTTTAAGCTGGACTTTTCTGAAGAGAGAGACATCTGTGTGAGAAGTGAGGTACATTATTAACTGAACCAGCTGGTAATGGAGTTGAAAACAAAATGGTGGATGTGTACTACCCTCAGTGTCCATTGGGTGGTGTTGGTATGATGGTAAATTGGCTGCTTGCACAGTGTTGAGCCATTCTTGTTTGTTTAAACAGCTTCCCTCATATTAAGTCATCTGTTATTTTTGTGTAATGACATTTCAGCTTGTTACAGTGAAAAAAAAACGGGTATAAACAACAAAAAGATCAACCCTTTAATTATTTAAGCTATATTTGGAGGAAATATTTCACTGTCATATATTAAACCAAAATTATATATTTACTGTGAAAAAGTCGAAACAAGAAATCTTTCAGATTTATGCTGTAGTTTTCACTAAATGAATTCAGTACAGTTGAGTTCAAACACAAATAACAACAGAGACAAGCCGGTTTAATTGATCTCCAGATCAGATCAAACCAAGACAAAGCAGGCAGATTGAGTTTGTTTATAATGCCTATTGATACTAAACAGTTACCTAAGGAAGACAGGCCAACTAGTGCTCCAAATCGAGCATTAATTTGGATTTGGATACAGACCAGGAGAGTCTGGCTCAGTCTCCTCGTCTGTGATTAACAATGAGTATTTATTATCTTTCTGGATCTTTGCATTCAGGTGGCTGAATGGCAGCTGCGGGCAGAGAAGTTTCAAGACATGTGCTGCTCCGTTATCCACATGTTCACACGGCTGTCCAACACAGCCAACCGCACCATCCTGTTCGACCTCTACCCTTACATCTGGGACATCAAGAGCATCATGTCTATGGTCAAGTCTTTTGTCCTGTGGCTCGGTACGTATTGAGGAGCTTTGGGGCCTCTTTGTCTTGGCAAAAAAAAAAAAAGTAGCTTAGAGACTGATATGTATACACAAACACATATTTGTTAAAAGAAACTTTCAGAAAATTAGATTTAATGGAGCAAATACTTAGATCAGTAATTTATTAAGAGCGTAGATTTAATAAGTAAGGTTTATTTAAATTTCAAAATTTTAGCATCTTCACAAAACATTTTTACATGACAATAATCTGAAGATAGTTCTATGAGCAATTTTACACAGATTAAGCAGAATGCATCAAAGAAATTCCTCCTTTTGAACACATGTTGATTGTTTTCTGTAATTTAAATGTTTTTACGTCAGACTGAATGCCGCTTGCACTGCTGGCAGCCTCCCTGTATATCAAACAAAAAAGTTCAACATTTACAATATCCAGTATAGACAATGCCACTACAGGGTTACTGCTGCTTGCTGTGTGTCCAGTAACATCACTGCTACATTCCCACTCAGACACACTTGCCTCCATTTCTGTCTGTGGGGACGGGCATAGGGGAAATCCCTATCCCCCCTGTTTCATGCCCTGGCGCGCACGCGAGCTTGGAGAGCAAGTTGACTGACTCATATTTGAAGGCCATTCTGGTGCATAGAGAAAAATAAACTCAAACATATCTGAAGTGTTTTAGCTGAAGGTATTTGAAATATTACTGAAAATGGTTTGCAAAATTGCCTCAGAGACGAGGCAGGTAGTTGGATGATGATTATCCCCTGATTTGTTACTGCAGTCTATATTAGGCATAGGCCGGTATGAGATGCTCGCAGCAAAAATACTGAAACTTGCATAAAAATGCAGAAAATCAATAATCAATCTATTGTTATAATATCAATAAAATCAGCTAAAAGTAGTATAATTTGGATGTTTACTAACCTGAAAAGTATATATATATATATATATATATATATATATATATATATATATATATTTTAATTTGTGGAATAGCACAAGTGTAACACAAATTAGCTATATAATTAATAGTCTGCTTGGGTAGAGAAGAAATGCTGCTTGTAGCTTGCCAAATGTAGTTCTTAAGCAGTAGTATATCTGAGAGAGATGTGGTCCAGCTTTAGTTAAACACAATCACTGTCCACGCTTTTTTAAATTAGAAATATTTCAAACAGATGATTTTGTCTTTTCTGTAAATGAGTGAGAGGTTTTGTAGTTCTATAGCCAGCTGGTAGTATCAGAAATAGGTGGGGGAGGGTCAGCACTACATTTTCTCTGGGAGAAATCTGAGTATACAAGCTAGAATTTTTCACAGCATTGAAAAGCTGTCGTAGCAACAACCGGCTCATGCCTGATCTTTAGCGTTAACTTTTAAAGAAAGGAGCTGGTCTCCTGCCGTGGCAGCAGACGTGCCTCTACGCACTTGTGTGCGGTTAAACACTGGATACAGTTTGAGTAGCATCCACTATTGGAACGATGTCTCATTCTTTCAGAGTTGCATTGATTACCCCGAAGCACCAGCATGGCCTGTAGGTTACTTCCTGTAACCCAGTTTCATTCACAGGTTTCTTCCCTGTTCAGCTACTTTGTAAAGCTGGGATCCTAGCCAACAGAACACAGCAGGCAGCAAAACCTGCTCTGGAAAAAGGCTTCACTTCACACATTACACCTCTGACTTTACCTAAAATGGACATATTTTTCTATAAGCCAGAGACACTGAGAAACTCGGTCTCCATATTTATTTAATTCAATTTTTATCTGCTGCCGTGTTGCACAGTTTCTTAACGCTATGTTTGTTACCTTACACAAGTTGTCTCATCAGATCACATGAATTTCCCTTGATTGAAGCCTTGCAGCCGGCACTTAGTCACAATCTCCCTAAATGTTGTACTAAGAACACCTACTAATAACTATTTTCTACTGTTTTCTCCCTTCACTATGTACAGATGGAAGAATCCACAGTACAAGTTTCTACTGCTATTGGATCGACAGTGGCCGATGTATGCACAATGCAGGCGTTGTCTCTTTCCTTTGTTCATGTTTGAATTTGATCTATGTATAAAAATTTCTCAAACCAAATTTATTTATGTAAAACAATTGAATTGGAGGAAAGGAAACAACCCTCCGGATGAAGTCACATCCTGCGCAGCGATTTTTAAGCTTGAATTCCAGTGGTTAACTCCAAAAATTTCTCTCTTTAGCGGCATCTTCCTAACTTGTTTTTTGTTTCTGTCAGTAGGCCTAAATAAACTCTCAGACCAGCCTGATGCACCTGCCCAGAGGAACTTGAGTTGTGGCCTCAACATTAAATGTATACTTTTCTAAATAGAGGAAGTAAGCTCACATCCACGGTAGCTGGATTAAAAACAAGCAGTCACTCCTGCTTCTTGTTTACATTCAGCTGATCCAGGTGATTCTGGTGGAGGTAAATCCACAGAGATTGAGCTTTGTTTTTTTCTTAAAAATAAATGAGTAAAGTTCAGTTCAGGGTTCCTCCATGTGGGTGCATCTGCATGCTGTGCTGTCAGCTCTTCCCAGGACATTGTTTTGATCAGTGAGGTTCATGTGTAAAGCAGGGTTAGGCGTCCTGCACGCGCGCTGCATTTGGCTGGTCACATGACAGGGCTTCTTGTCAACCAGGTTCAGACTTCATTAGCAGCTGCTTTATTCAGTCTGTTAAAGAACCACGCGTGCTTTAGATATATGCTTTCTCTGCTGTATTTTGACCTCGTAGTTATCTTTTATTTTTATTGTCTTCTTTTATTTCTCCTTTTTTTTTTTTTTTTTAAACTTTGAGTTGTTTTATCTGTGGCTTTTAATATCAAACTGAGAGGCCCTTTTACTGTGGAAGTGTGCTGACTTCCTCTCGTTCAGTCTTCCTGGTTTTTAATGACTCGTGCTCCCCCCGTCATGTGACAAGGCAGATAAAATGAGAATGTGACTTCACACGGGGTGCTAAGATCAGTGGGGTGATGGCAGCTAAAGCTTTCTGTTGTGAGCCATAGACAGAACAGTTTATCCCACTGTTGGTCAGTAGTGTTCCATCAGCAGGAGGAGTATTGCCTTTCTTTACACACAAAGGTTGGAGGAGATTAAGAAAATGAGCAGATAACCTGCAGCCTGAGACTTTTAGCTGGTTAATTTTATTGCTAAACACATAATCTTGCTTTTGAGTTTCACCTTAATTCCACAAACATGAGATTTAGATGCCTGAACCCCATCACATCATTGAGATATTTTTATGCACCACTATTTTTTTCCATTTTATGTTTAATAAATGATAAAACAAAATATATATTACATATTTCCCCCTTCATTCCCCACTCCTTTCATCTGTATCAGAGCCCCATCCTGTGGTAACAATGTCCGCTTGGCTCTGCTCCTAACAGGGTGTCGTAGTCAGTCCTCAGCACAATTCCCTAAAGGAGAACAAGAATCCTGGGCCTTTAGGGGAGGTCTAGCAGGAGAGTTCCAGGTATCTAATGCACCGAAATAATGGCAATAAAAAAAAACAAAACAGTGCTGTGGAAGACAATGGTAAATGTGCGGAGGTATGATGAGGTTTGGTCTGTCAAAGGCGAGCTGATCGTAACAAACTAATCCTGTAACATCCAGGTTTATAACTTTGGAGAGTTGTCAGACTCTCTGGGTGGAATGGCAATTTCCCCCATTTTCTAAAAGAGCCTAAAGGCGTGCAATTTTTTCGGCGTGTCGTTTTCTGGTTGACGTCTTCTAGTTTCTTTCAGCAGCTGCCAAAGGAGATGCTGTATTTCCCTGGCGCAAGCGGCGCAAGCGAGCATGGCTAGGTTTTCTTTTCATGACATGTCATTTCTTTGCAGGAAAGCACAGCGCAAAAAAATTATAAATAAAAAAGACCCCTGTGTTTGCGAGCGCACGCGCAAAAAGCATCGCAGCGCAAGCGAGTACGCAAACCTTTGTGCAAAGGGAGAACTCCAAGATTAAACACACCAGCCTCCTCTCTAAAACACCACTTCCATTTGGTATGCCGTTGAGCAAAAGGACTCTCATTTGATTTCCACCCCTCTGGTATTTTTTTCTTGGAGTTCTCCATATTTCTGTGCCAGCATCATTATTTTTCTCAACAGGAGGGTCCTGCGCAAGCGTAATATTGCGATGCCTTACCAAAGGGAAAGAAGCATCTCCTTCAGCCAGTAAAGCCTTAGTCAGACCAAAACAAAACCCTCACTTCACTGTGTTTGCAAACACTTGTGTTTTTCTCTGCTCCGAGGAAAAAGTTAGGAAAAAAAATGGTGTTTGCTCTGGTTGTCCACTGTCAGACCAACAAGGAACTTTGGCTATTTGATTAATCTTAACTTTAAAAGCCCTTCGCTGTCTTTTGCGGTTCGTTTTGGGTTGACAGTGGCACGACTTGGCAAATGCACAGTTAGGCAGTCAGCCAACGCAACAGACTGCCTGTTCTGTTAGACTGAACCTCTTTGTTTTGATACCCACAGAGGTTGTTGCCAATAGATGGGGCAAACGATCTTTTCTACCAGCCTCCACCTTCTTTGCCAACCTCCAAAATCTATACCATAAGGCCATACTATCCCAAAGATGAGGTAATGTCCCTTTGATTGTAGCCGTACTTTGGTGTGCCTGTTTTCTATGTTGCTTTGCTTTAGACAATAAAATGTTTATTTAATGTTTATTTAAAAAAGCACATTGTTTAAATGCATTTTCTCATGCATTTCTAATATTGCATAAAATAAACTTAAGTGCTCAAATGAAAAAACTGCAGAATGTGCCGATTTACTTTTTCTGATTACTCAGGAAAAAGTAATCAGATGACTAATCGAGCTAATCACTCTATTTGTCATCGGAATAATAGCTTGAATAAAGATTACTGAAATGATCGTTAGCTCTAGTAGCAATTAGCCAGCTTCATCTAAGGGCATAAAACTTAAATGATCGCTGTGTCTGCTTCTTTTACAGACTGCAGTTTATAAAATCTGTAAGGAAATGTACTGTGAAGGGATGGAAGATGAGCCCTTCGCTGAGGGGGAACCTGACCTTATTGGGGACAGGTAAAACGTCAATACGAAAGTTGTCATCAACCTTTGACTGAACCCACAAATCGTTGTGAGTGACCAAGCATCTGATTGCAGGCTAGTTGGAGGACTGCTGACAGTGAGCTCAGACTATGGGTTCGTACTGGAAGATGACGAGGGGATCTGCGGTTACGCTCTCGGCACCGTAGATGTGAAGCCTTTCATCAAAAAGTGCAAGTTGAGCTGGATTCCCTTCATGCAGGAGAAATACCACAAACCAGACTGTGAAAAGGATCTGTCTGAGGCTGAGGTACGATCAGACTTCATTTGGATTGGCAGCATGGTGTCTCCTGTTACTGACTATATTGCATGGTCTACGTTTCGTTTCTGTAGAAGATGATTCTGAGTTTTCATGAGGAGGAGGAGGGTCTACCGGACTCTTTCCTGTCCAATTTCCCGTCTCTCATCAAGGTGGACATTCACGCCAAAGTCACTGACCCCAGTGTGGCCAAAAGCATGATGGGATGTCTGTTATCTTCTCTTAAGGCCAATGGTAAGTAGTAGCTGTTCCAATGATTGGTCTGCCTGTATATTGTAATAATTCACATGGTCAAAATGAGCTACATGTGTGTGTTTTGAGTTATGTTGTGTTTGTAATTGTAAAACTTCATTTTAGGCCAAATAGCTCAAGTTCAGCCACTCAGTCTGACTCAGTTTCAGACTCTAGGTGGGCAAAGTTGGTAGAGATTTTCCCCAAAATCACTTTCCACAGGTGTTTCTACAAAATACTGACTCTGAATACAAATGCATGCCACACTTTTAATATGTTTTGAAAACCATAGTTTCTTCCACAACACTTGCACATCTTTGATCTGTTTAAATTTATTATCATCAAAATCTGTGGTTGTTGCATGATTTTTTATTTTTTTATTTTTTCCTTCCTCTTAGGTTCTCATGGTGCTTTCTGTAAAGTTCGTCAGACTGATAAACGAATGTTGGAGTTCTACAGTAAACTGGGATGTTTTGAAGTGGCCAAAATGGACGGCTTTCCCAAAGACGTCATCATTATGGGACGCAGCCTTTGAAGAAATGCACAGCGACTGAGCGAGATGGAGTCAAAACACCTTAAGCATTTTTGGTACCTTCATGTGGATAAAACTTTGGTTATTTTTATACTGCCATTAAATTCAGGCTCACCCCAGGATGCGCTGTGATTTTTGGATTTTGTGTAAACAAGCACAAGAATCGCACAGAAACCATAATCCACCCTTTAATGGGTGTAGCTCAGTTGGATTTGGCAGATCAAGAGCCGAAACATCCAATCAGAGGTCTCTAGCCACTCCCAGGTAGTAACATCAAATGGTGGCCCCTATGATTGTTCTTGTAGGACCCCAAGACTTGCCACTACATCCATCCCTCCATTCATCATCCCTCTTAAAAAAGAGATGATTGTAAACAGCTGCAGCTATGAGAAAAAGGTGGCTCCTAACTTGGGCTGTCATACAACCTTCTGTTTTCAGCCTATTTTGTAATTACACAATAAAGATGTTGACAGGAGTTGGACGTCAAACAGGAAAAGAGGTGCTTAAAGAATGTTTTGTGTTCAATTTTTTTTCTACATGTTACACAGGGAGATAAAAACCTGAACATCAAAGAAAGTGTTGATGAAAATTAGCCAAGAGGTTCTTTGAATTTTTCCTCAAGTAGCTGCTAAAATTTGCTAAGCGATAGAAAAGCTTCCACATGTTCACAGTTAGCTACTCATTTTTTTTGTTGTCACTTTTGTTTGCTTCACTCCACTCCAGCAATTACTCATTAGATCTTCATATTTGATTGTTCATTTAATTTGAAAGTTTGTAGCATCTTCTGGGGCTTCCTTTCCACTGTTTTTTGCTTATGCTTTTCCAGAGATTATTAATTGTGCATTGAGTTTTTTTCCTAATTGCAGTGGAATATCTACTTTTTTTTTTTTTTTTTTTTTTTTAAACAAATTAAAATGCATTATTGGGACCAAAATATTTTAAGTTTCAGTAGGTTGGGTTTAGGAACATTGGTTAAAAATACTTCTCTTCTACTGTAGTTAAACTGTTTGCTGTACACTTTGAGTTATTTAATCACTGCTTTACATTAACCTCTGATTTCTCATACTTTCATTCAAATGAATGTAATTTCAGACGCGCCTCGGTTGGTGGTTCCATGTGTTTCAGCTGCAGCTTTAAAACTCTGTCGCTAAATTACCGTTGGCCTTTTTCTACCCGTATGTTGTTTCCTGTTCCGACTCATTTCCATTCATTTCTGCAAATGTATAGTTTTTCATTTTTCTTGTTAGTGAAGCACTTTGGCTAATAACAGGCGAGTTCTGATGGTTAAATGAAGATCAGCGGTTGCTGTCCCGTAGCTGCCTGTCAATGTGACGTTTCCAACCTGTACAGTCGTAACGTGCATGAGGCGTGTTGGATTTGCTGTGGCTGATATTGGTTACAGTCGCCTCTGACGTTACATAAAGAAGCATGCCACTTTTGAACTACATGCATAAAGGTGTTGTGCTTAGATGGTTTGTAAATATCATTTGTGAAGTATAAAAAGGTTTTGTATATTATTTTTGAAACTTGCTTCCATTTTGTTGTAGTGGAAAGAAAGTAGAATGTTAACCCCTTGTTAGACAGAGCCGTCCCACTGGTCAACAAGGACTGAAACTAGCTAACAGACCTGCTCTTCTGCAAATGAAGTTGGTTTTTAGTTTCTTGACTCTTCCAAGGATATTTTACAGTTTGATGCTTGTGATTTTTTTTTTTTTTCTTCTTTTTGCCAGCTGCAGAAATCCCTCAGACCATACAATTCAGGTTTGGGGGTGGGAGTCATTAAAGTGACTGTTTATTTCTGTACAAATTTCTATGTAAGATAACATTAAACTAATAAATCGTATAAAGACCTGGTTTGTGTCTTTGTTTCACTATTTTTTTTATCAAGCTGTAACGTCGAAACTGAAAGAGTGATCAGAGATGCTTAGTTTTACATTCCTAAATATTTCTGTGGCTACATTTTGTCAATTTGTGTGTGTCATTTATGATGTGTGGTGATTTGTGTTGATATTTTGAAAATATTGCAACAAAATAAAAATAAAAAATCTCAAAACTTAGGTTTGTGTTGTAAAAAATCACAATATTTAATACCGCCTTGGATAGTTGCATGTTTTATTTTTATATTGATAATTTTGATTAGAAAAAATTTTACTTTTTTTCAGATAATCACTTTTTTTAGTTTTTCTTTTTCAAAAGGCTGAGAAACTTTCAATGCATTGTTTTCTGACTTGGGATGTTAGGGGTCTTGGGTACTGATAGTGTGGTGTGCCCTCAATAAGAGATTAGTACATCTACTTTGAGTGTACAAATCATATTTTTGGAATTTGCATTTGTTTTTTAATTTGTTTTCCAAACCTTGCGAGGGAATTGCTATTTAAATGTGCGTTTATTCTTAATTAAAAAGAAGAATCAGATTTCGGCGATTGCCACCAATCTCAACGATACGTTACTAATTTCAGAAAAGTGGCAACAAAATTGATTTCTAGGAATTTTAGGCACTGACAAATTACTCTTATTATTATCATTATTATTATTATGCAGAAAGAAAATGCGCCAGCGACTGATTTTATTTCCTTGACGGTGATTGGTCAAGAGGACCAAAACAAAAACCAGATCCGCTGGCGCATAAATGTGACGTACCTCTTTCGCCCTTGCTTCGCGACGCTCTCCTTTTAACGGACCGTTGGTTTATGTTAAAAAATTTAGTATTCAAGCCAACTTTTGACGCTTCTACAAAATGTCTTTCATTGAAGACGAGTCCTCGGTCCATCAACCTGCCACTGAGCCAAAGTTGGAGAGCTTCTTGTTCAGTAAGAATAGTTTAACCAGTTTGAAATGTTGCCCTCACGGCGCACACGTGGATTTTTGAATGCTATGATGTCTCGTGTTGTGGTGCTGTATATAAATTTGATGGCCTTATTTTAATTCCAGCCTGCGAGCTGTCTTCTAAAGTACCCTTCTACACTTTCCAAGGAGATGAAGAAGAGGATCTCGAACACTATCTGGAACTTAGGACCGTATGTTCAGTTTTTTTTTTTGTTTTTTTTTACTGTGGTCTTTTATGGTCACGTTACGTCTGTCGAGGTCTTTGGCCTCGATGTTGCAGCTTTACAACCCCAGTAGCAGATTTTTAGTTTATTTATTTTTTATTTGTGTTGCATAAATGCATATAGATGACTATTATTTCCTCAGGTTTGCCTTGGTGAGGGAGCAAAGGAAGAGAATAACGTGGTGGAGGTAATGGCCATTAATCACCTGGGAAAGAAAGTCTCAGTACCCATAGCCAACCTTCACATCAAGTGTCTGCCCATGGTAAGCTAATCACACAGTCAAACATTATAAAGATGAAGCTGTCCTGAAGTTGATTTACTTTTTTGTTTCTTCCTTTTTTTTCTTTTGTTATTTTTTGTAGGTGAGTCTGGGAGAGTTTGAGCTGAAAGCTCCAGTGACTCTGCGACTCAAAGCTGGAACAGGACCAGTTTCTGTCAGCGGCCTGCACCTCATCGGTAACTTTCACTGTGATACACGCAGCTTACAAACCGTTCACACACTGTGGAGACTTTCACATTTTAAGTTCCAAACACAAACATGAATGTGCTGAATAGGGATTGTATATGCTGTATGAACAAATGCAAAGCAAGACATAATTTTTAAAGGTCACATGGTTTTAAGTTTTTTTTCCTTTTTTTATTCTAAAGGGTGACATTTTCCCTCATTCTTCCTCAGTTTGATTTAGTTCCAGGCTTTGACTAGGCCATTTGAACACTTCTAAGCCATTCCATTTCAACTTTGACTTTATCAGACTGAAAGGTGAAACTCCACCCAGGTCCCAAGTCTTTCACAGCCTCTTAATAGTTTTAATTTTCCAGAACTGACCTGTTCTTAGCTCGGTCCACTTTCCCCATTAACTCTCACCAGTTGGAAAAAAGAATTCCCACCACCGATGGTGTTTGAGTGATTTGCAGTGTTTTAGTTTTCAAGCTATAACCCTGTTCAGGGTTATAGCTTGGCAAGATAGCCTTCAACATCCAATGTCCTGCCACGTTTGGACGCATCGCTGCTCTAAACACATTAAACAAAAGGCTGAATTACCTTCTTGGCATGTCAAGAAGTTTTGCAGGCTTGGTCATTCATTTAATTCTAGTGTGTTGGAGTAGGGATGCAGAACAGGGGCACTCAAGGACTGGTGTTGCAGACCCCTGAGCTCATAGCCCCAGTGACTGGAACTGGACCAGTTTCTCCAAGTCCAAACTAGTTGACTACTTTAACTCTCTGCTTGAAATTCACTCAACTATACTGCGAGCCAGTGCAGCTGCATTGGAAATGGAGCTGGTTGAGAAATACTAATATAGGTTGGTCCATTATGAAATTCTGATCCTGTCCCTACCTTTCTTTCTCAGTCCCACAGAATGAAGACTCTGATATGTCTGAGGAGGACGAGGAGGACGACGAAGAGGATGTTGAGGAAGAAGAGCTTCCTGCTGTCAAACCAGCGAAGAAGAAGAAGAACCAGTAGACAAAGAGGACATTTAAATGGCTGTCGATGGGAGAAGTTATCAGGTTGTTTTTTGTACCAGATGGACAGATTTTACACCCTCTTCCACACAGCTGCGTGAAAGCTCAGTGCGGCGGCAGCTAAACACGGCGTTAAAATGATTGGATAAGACAGTTATTTGAATAAGAAGTGTTTTTTGATATCAAAATATTCACTTTTCTTTTTACTGTGTATATAGTGACATTCCCGTTGTTGTAACTTCACTGCACAATCACTGGTGGGAGGGAAAAAAAACACGCCTGCTGCCACCAGCCAATGCTAATGTCATTTATAACATTGTGTTTTGTCCTGTTCAAGGAAAAACATGTTCTGAATGAAATAAATGATTTGTATGCAGTTCAATAATTGTTTGACGATTATCTTCAATGTTGCAAATAAGTTTTGCTCAGAATTTTGCATACACTCTCAGGAATGCATCAGTTCTGTGAATTTTGTGTTTTATCTAATTAGTTGTTGTTTCAGGCTGGTTTAATATGCAACTTAAATGGATTTCACAGCTTATTTTACTGTGCATTTACTTACATTATACAGATGCATCTCAGATTAGAATATTATTAAAAAGTTCATTATTTTAGTAACTCAACTCATATGTAAACATACATTACACTGCCTTTATTACTGTTATGATTTTCTGCTTGCAGCTAATGAAAACATTTAATATTAGAATATAACACAGGTACAATATACATTTTCAGTATAGATGTGGGCTTAATGGAAAAATATGTTGGGTACCTGTTTAAAACTTATTTCACGTCAGATTTTAAGACAAATGGAGGGAAGTATTTTGGTGCAAAATATGCGCTTCAAACCCAGAGCAAAAGTAAAATACTGGCTGAGCGTGATGAGTCATTTACAGGAACATGAATCCTGTACAAACACAGACTGGAAAACCCAATCAGATAAGAAACTTGCAAACATAACATAAAAAAAAGGAGGTTATAGTTCACATAATACATGAAGATCTTCATTTGTGATGTGATGAAACAAAAATTGACCATAATGACCTTTGCATATAAAGAAAAGAAAGGTAAATGGTGTCCAGGCTCAAGGGTACAATCTCGACTGAGAAGTTGCGTTATAACGCCACCTCTGGATGGAGCCCAGATTTAATGGACTTGTTTATACTGTAAGATCCATTTTATTCTCTAATCCAGGGATATTTAAGCTTTGTCATTTTATCACATTTTTTTTTAACCCTAATTAAAAACAAAATATTTCCATCTACACCAACCATGACATCCCTTCTATAATGCTGCTGCTGCCTCTGACTTTATTTAAAGTTAAATTTAGAAAAATTCAACCATGTAAAATGTACACATACATTTTACATGGTTTACTACATATGATGTAAAATATGATGTAAAATATCATATTTTACATGTATGTGTAAAATATCACATTTTACATGTATGTGTAAAATGTACACATACATTTTACATCATATGTAGTAAAAGTAGAAGGAGTTTTTTAGTCTTCGTTTACATCACAACAGATCATTTTAATGGGTGTCTGCACATTTGTGATCCACTGTAGGTTTTTTTTTCATTGCACATTTGATGTTTCAACAGGCCAACCCTCATCAACTGGTATGATTTTGGCCTTACAGCAGAATTTACCAAGATGATCATAATGAATTTCGCATTTTAAATAGACCTATGTCGTAGCCATATGTTCAGATTTCTCACAGTTATAAGCACAAAAGTGCATTTAAAATCCCTGAAAAGCGGCCGAACTAGAGCTGAGGAACAGAAAGATGCATAAGCTCAGAAATGACTGCAGGCTGCCTGTGAACCACCACCAACAATGAATAACTCAGAAGCAATGTCCGTTAAAGCTTTATGGAGGCAGATGGGGGTTATATCCAGTTACAGTGAATCATCTACATGCATATTCTCCACTGTACAAACAGCCTTGCAGGAAGACTTGGCCTTCGGTGGGAAGCTATGCTGCGTCGTTTAATGAGCTCACCTGCAGATAGAAGCAGCTGTTCTGGTTTGTCTTAGTGGGTTTTGTTGAAGGGATCTTCTGTATGCTTGAAATACAAAGACAATTGAGTTTCTTTGTTCCACATCCTGATCTGTTCAAACTGTTTAAGACATCACAGCTGCTTTAACGAGGTTTTTTTTTTTTTTTTTTCCCCAGGATTTGATTTTAAATTGTCAAAGTCAATGGAAGTTACATGTAAGCTGCCCCACATAACTCACCTGATCTTCCATGACGCCCACGCATCTCAGGAGGAACAGTCAATTACTTCACAAATTCAATTAACTGAAACTCCTATGAAGTAGAATAGAGATTATTACACACAGGAAGCGTTTATTAATGTTTGATGATTGCAGCATACAGCTAATGAAAACCCAAAGTTCAGAATATGAGAATATAACATAAGACCAATAATAATAATAATAATAATAATAATAATAATAATAATAAAGCATTGCTGCTACAGAAATATAAAGTTATTGGATACACGAGGATAGGGAAAACTGCTAACCTGACAGTTCTTCAGCAGACCCTCACTTGACACACACCACAAGGAAGGTAAGCCTTAAAATGTCCAAACTAAAGCAGCTAACTGTGCAGTGTAGTGTCCTAGCATATTATCAGAAAGTTGAGCACACAATCCAAGTTGCCTGAGGTCCATTATGGAGGTTCCCCAGACATAGCAGCCACCTACCAGGAAACATTAGAGCCCTTCATGGTTCCCTCTGCTGACAAGCATTGCAGAGATGTTACATTTAGTTTTGCAACAGGGCTCGGTGGCTCCCCACTCTGACTAAATTAGCAATATCTGCTTTGATGACTGCGGTATCGTTTCTGGTTTAACCAGCAATAAACTGAGCTGACTTGAACCCCAGAGAACCTGTGAAATACGGACAAGAGGAAAATAAGAGGCTCCCAAACCCACGATTCAAAAAACAAATGTGCGGCACATGCAGAGGCTTTTTAGTGGGATAACTACTCTCTGATACAAGTCACCATTTTATTGCTCTTATGTAATATTCTCATTTCTGAACAACTGGATCAGCTTTATGGCACAATCATCGAATTTAACTGAAACAAACATTCAAATGCAGCATGAGCTGCCCTTTCTGATTCAAAATCCTGAACTTTCACTGGTTTTTTTTTTTTTTTTGTTGGTATTTGAAAGAATCACCCAGAGTTACATTGTGAATTATATCAGGACACAGCAGTGAGGAAATGTATCCTGACTCAGTCCTGCTTCTGGTGCAGCCATGTTGGGTGATGCCCCTTAATGACAAACCGTCTGTGAACAACACCGCTCCTGCCAGCCAATCACAGGGCACCAACGTCACGAGACAGGTGAGAAATCAATGTATTACAATCTTCCCGTTAATGTCACCTTCACAGAGAGCAGGTGCTGCTGCTTTTTTATTTTCTGACTCATAAACCACACCGGGTCGCTACACAGAAGGCTGAGGGAGCGTTTTGGGAACATTTGCACCAATTTTATTGGGCATAAGGATTTTATGGTCCAATGCTGCGCCCCCACTTTCATGTAGGTTATCCTGTCCAGAGCAGTGTTTGGTCCCTGTGACAAAGAGTGCTTAATAAGACAGTAGAAACAAAAACAATATTATTCCATATGAGTGTTCATATTTGAGGAGTTTTAAACCAAGACATTTAGGGGCGTAAAACTCCCTGATTATTTTTTATTTAATTTTAAGTCTTTCTGGTAACCACTCATGTCTGAACGTCTGAACGTCTGAACACTGAAAAGACCCACAAAGCAGAACAATACAAAAATGAAAAAGATTTTTCCTGCCGCAAGTTGCTCTTTCAATTTGTTAACTGTAACTTTAAAATATAAAGTCTGCATGAATATGACTCCTCATTAATTTACTCAGTAGGTTTAAACAAGTGAAACCAAGGACCGTTGGATATAAGAAACAATTAGGAGTACCGGTCTTCGTATTTTCTATTGCTGACATGCACAAAGTGGGGTGTTGTTATTTTTAAATTCAACTCAACTCATTTTGTGGGTCGTAACTACGCCACCATCATATTTAAACTCTCTGGCTGCTCGTTGTCATTTGTTGGCTTCTTCTGTGGTTTAACCTTTAGAGTTGACACTCAATGAGGCTCTAATTTTAACCCTTATTTTTCTCCACCATCCACCTGGCAATGTCTCATATCCACAGCAAAAACAGAAGAAATGCGTAAGTGGTCAAATTCACTGTTTGTGCCCTTTTGCACACGTAGAAGTAAGAATAAGCTGCTCTTATTGTTCTTTTGACACTGAAAATATTTCAAGTACAGTCTGTCTGTCTGTCTGTCTGTCTGTCAGTCAGTCAGTCAGTCAGTCAGTCAGTCGTCTGTCTGTCTGTCTGTCTGTCTGTCTGTCTGTCTGTCTGTCTGTCTGTCAGTCTGTCTGTCTGTCTGTCAGTCTGTCTGTCTACATGTCTTTCGATACTTTTGGTGTTTCCACTTTCGACACTTCACGGCAACGCTCTAGTGTATCCTAAAGTTACCATGGCAACAGATAATCCTGCTTTGTGCTCTGATTCAAAAACAGCTGTTGAGCAAAGGAGTGCTCTAAAGTGTCTACTATATTCATAATTCATGTGATGCGAACGTATTACCATGGCTTCATTTGAAACGGTGTTTGCCTGTTTCTCCCCAGCGGAAATTTGAAACACACGACATCGGACTGGCTCGTGTTACCAACGATTTCCACCAGCAAAAAATAGACCTCTGGATCAATAAACGTTGGCTATGGATCTTTGTGTTTGATGTGGGCTCGCTCTGTGGGCATCTCTTGGTTTTCTGAGTTGGCGTTTTGGCACGGATTTCAAAGCAGATGAGGGTTAGAATCCTAAATGGTTGATGAATGGCCGCTCTGTTTGCATTATACTGTTTGAGTTCATGGCCTTGTCTGCGCCACTGCAGACCAATACCACGAACTCAGCACACTCCTCCATAGTAGCAGAATTTATATTCATTTGCCTTTCATGTGGCCCTCATCCCAAAAAAGGTCCCTGCATACCGCCAGTGTTGGCTCCCTCTGTCATCCACTGCAATGCTTTACGGGCATTCAGTAGATGCATTTTTTCCCCCCCATATTTGTAAAGTTAGCCTGAATTCAAGGTCACAAAAGAAAAGTGTAACATTTCAAATGCAGCGTTAAACGTTTTTGCCGTCATGTAAAATGCACGACGAGAAGGAAATCTCTGAAACGGCAAAACTAGAAAAAAAAAAAAGTTAGATGCTGCAACAGACTGGAGAAGGGCGTCATTATACGTTCTAGCATGAAAACAACCTTAAACGTACATCCAGAGCAGTGAAACAACATCTTAGATGAGTCCTGGGATAGTCAAAGTCCAGATTTAAATCTAATTTAGAATCTGTGATTTGACTAGGACACGTTTCCACAGATCCTCGCTATCCAATCTGACTGAGCTTGGAAAGGCGCCTCTATAAAGTATTGACTGATAACAGTTCAGATTTTTATTTGTAAAACATTTTCCTTCTCCATCTAGTTCATAACTCAGAACTGCTCTGAGTTTTTAACCCCCAGTGAAATTCAGTGAACACTGCAGTTGTAACATGACATCAGGGACGAACGCTTGGATGCATTGTGTGTTATTTTTCTTTTCTTTTTTTTTTTTTTTAACTTTCCTTAAGATGCATTGGCAGCTCAGTGAAATTTACCAGTGGCAAATTGAGGCCTCTAAGGCTAAACACCTGTGTACACAATGCTCCACAGTTCACGGTTCCTTGAAAATGGAAAAATGAACACGTCAAAAGCTTTGAGGGGCCCCAGAAGAAAAAAGTGACATTGGTACTGGAACTATTAGACTCTTCCGAGAAGTGTTCATCCGTCCAACACTGTTTCTCTGAACCACCACCCAGCCTCTCCCCTCAAACATTCACCCTTCCCCCCCCACTTTAACTCACAATCATCCCACTCATTCTTTTCATATGCATCAATCCTTCCTTTTCTCCTCCTCGTCTCCTCGTTTTTTCTGGTATTAATCATGAAGATCTCCCATCTGAGCCAAATCAGAGCACCTTCACATTTATCTGGACTCCCCCTCCCTCCATACTTCAGCATGCCTCATTAGATGAGTAAACTCCCACTGCTCCCAGAGCGGCCCATGCTATAGCGCATTACTCATTTAAATACATCATTAAGAAATTGCCTACTTGGAACCAGCATTATTTCTTCTATCTGTCTTATGTGAACATGTATTTATATGTGCTGCATTTAAAAGTTTCAGAATGAGCTGAAGCTTGCATTACTATTCTTATTATTCAGAATAAGTACAGATACTGATAAGTGTTGAGTTTTTAATAAAAATATTTTTAAAAAAAAAGATCCAGGATCTTTTCACCTGACAAGAATTCGTCGACGTACTAGAAGGTTCATTTTACAATTTGCAATAAATGATTTTACACGTCCTGCAATATATGTGATTAAATGTACATTTAATCGCTTGTCAGATTAAATGTACATTTTTAAAATAACAACCTTTAAGCCTACTTGTGGGTATTAAATATACTTCTCATTAAGTTCATATATTTGCAATTAGAAATAGTCACTTTTATTGGTCTGATGTAATATTCTTATTCAAAATGCCATATTTTTTTTTATTACCGCTAAGCAGAAAATCATCATAAATAACAGAAATGAAGTCTTTCAGACATGTGCAATCAATCTATACAAAGTCTTTCGTCTATCTTTTGGAATGCTCAGGGTTTTTTACTCCAAACCAGAGCCGGTCCAAGACAAAGCCAACCAAGGAGCTGAGAGAAACTTTCAGTTTTTTGAGCTCCACCAAAAAAACTTACATTTTAACACAAACCATAGATCTAGAATTGTTTCCCTTTGTTTATGGAGAATAAGAAAACTACTAAATTGGATTTTAACAGTTTCAGAAAGGACAACTTTTTAAATATTTAAGATTTAAATGGAAGATTTAAAAGAGTTGGCATGTTCGCTTTGTAAAAATGCAAAGAACATTCTTCCTAATTTGATTGTTGTGCTGCCAGAGCGACAGTCTGATGCTGTGGGTTTCATTTCGTTTAAACTCAGTTTGTTCACGGAAACATCTCAGCAAACAGATCGATTTAAAGTGTTTTTGTTATTCCATGCATTTCTTTGGTTGGAAAAGTGAGCTTCTAAAAAGTTTGGTTTCAATGTTTGCCAATTGAAACCTCTCTAAGATCTCCCCTAATGCATTGTCTTCCCTTTTTGCATTGTCTTCCCAACAAAAAGAGAAGACAATGCATTAGGGGAGATCTTAGAGAGGTGACAGCTGCCATCCATCAATCTGCAAACTGCAATGAGTCCATCTCTAAACACTGAATGCATCATTCTACTCTGGGATCATCTGCAAGTCGAGGCCGTTGCCAGTCCCCAGAGGACCGGACACGTCAGCAAGCCTGCGAGAAATTTTAATGAAAGTAATTGCAAATAATCGGGCGCTTAAGTTATTGGTTATCTCCATTCATTGACTTTTAATTGTTGGATGTGATTCTCGATTAATTTGTTTACAGCTGAATCTACAGCTGTATTTATAATCGCACACACACTTGCAAGAGCATGTGGAACTCTCCTATAATGACATACAGAGGGGAAATAGGGATAAATAGAGAAAACATCCATTTTCTGACCACTCTCTGACCATTTAACAAAAAAAAC
Source organism: Poeciliopsis turneri (assembly GCA_922788865.1). Taxonomy (NCBI): domain Eukaryota; kingdom Metazoa; phylum Chordata; class Actinopteri; order Cyprinodontiformes; family Poeciliidae; genus Poeciliopsis; species Poeciliopsis turneri. The sequence continues at coordinate 1,365,147 of CAKLNU010000915.1, forward strand.
AAAAAACAAAAAAAAAAACACACACACACACACAAAGAACAGCTGCCGAGCTTTCCACACACAGGTACAACAGCGGCTGGCGTCCTGCAGCAGGCCGGGGCGTGTTGTACTCCTGCATATGCAGCTCAAACACACCTGCTACAGCGGAGCGCAGCTGCCAGAGCATCACCTATTTACCCCAAACACAGAACAAACACTGTGACTGTGTGCCGACACCTGAGCACACACCTAGCTATAAACACAACTGTAAAAACGGTTAGGTTGGAATCAGTATTAATGGCAGGCAACATTAATATGGTGAAGTTAATTTGAAATCAATGTGACCTCCTTTAGAACAGCAGCTGTACAGTAGCACACATACACACAGAAGGAGAGATGATTCTATTTGGGCTCCAAACACAGATCAGACTGTAATTAAATCTCCTCTCTTTTCTTTGCTGCTTAAGGGAGGTCTGTGTGTGTGTGTGTGTGTGTGTGTGTGTGTGTGTGTGGGGGGGGGGGGGGTATAGAAATGTTTGATATACAAATCAGACAGGGCTAATAAAACGAGAAAACAAAACAAGGGGGGGAAGATTTTACAGCCAATAAATAAGTGATAAGCTTCACTCCCCTCACCACCGAGCCCTTTCTCTTCCTTTTCCTCTCAACCCTGACTTTGCCCCCCAGCTCTCTTATTATCTCACTGTGGGGGAGGTGCGCTGTTTAAAAAAACAGAAAAAAAAAAAAAAAACGAGCATGAGTGACAGATATATAGAAGATGACGATATTCCATCCAGCCCCTCATTAAAACCCCTGCGCTTATGTCATCCACCGCTCAGAGCCTCCCTCTCCTCTTCAACCACTGTCCTGCCGCTGCAAATCAAAAACCCGGCAGAGGAGTGGAGAAGGAGGTGCTGCTCATCAGTTATTCCACTTCTCTGACCTAACTTGACAAGCGGCTCCCATAATGAGACAAAGAGGGATGAGACAGAGATTTTGCCAGAGACCAGGATGTTGACGAGGAAGTGAACTGTCCTAAATTGGCAGATAATGGGCCTGCTGAGGGCCATGCTGGAACAAATCATTGTTCAAACCTCCTCCACCGTGTTCTCTCTGTCTCCGCTGGATGAGCTACAGGCAGGGCTCTTTGTTTGTTTTAAATTAAACTCTTACATTTTTTTTTTGATTTGGTAATAAATTGCATTGGGATAGTTTCTATATCTTTTGTATGGAGAAAAGAGCCCAGTGCCTTGTTCACATGTGATTTTGATCCTTTTTTCCCCACACAAAATGTCTTCAAATCTTGATGGCTGCTGGAGAATCCTCTCTGCTGTCTGAGCTTCAGATTTTCAGTCAACTACTCTGTCAGGTTAGTTTTTCTTTTTCTGAAACCAGTTGAGATTTTTCTTTTTGTGTTTCGGATCATTTTCTCGCTTGAAAAATTCACCCTTCTTTCACAAAGTTCTTATCCAGGCTGCGCCTGTACTATTCCACGATGATTTGTTCCTTCACTGTGAGGTCTGCCGAACCCTGGATGTTCTCGCCACACAAACTTCACCTTCCCTCAGAGAAATTACATCCAAACATTCGTTTCTGGAATCATCTGACCAGATTTTTTTTTTTATCTTGTCCAAATCTTCTGCAGCAAACTTTAAACAACCTGTGACATGTCTTTTCTACACCAGTGGAGTCTTACGCTGTAAGAGTTCGTTGAGTTTATTAATGGAAGCGTATTTCCTGAGGAAAACAGTTAAGTTAAATTCCATATTAAATTCCATATTAAGTGTAGAGGATAACTGGACCTTCTAATATTTAATTCTTACAGAACTGAGAAAAAAAAAAAAAAAATTGTTCCCTTACAGTTTTGTTCTGTTTGTGTTTATTTTCTAACACTTCAGTACTTTTGGCAATCAAATTTATTTTAATATCAGTCAAAGAAAACCCCAGTAAATATTAAAAGTAGCTTAAAAATGATGATTGCACTTATTCAGTGAAAAACCAACCAACCTTGCGCCGTATGAAAAAGTAATTGGCCCATAAATCAATAACCAGTTGCCTTGACGGCAACAGCTAGTTGTTTGTGATGATTGGGAATGAGGTTTACATCACTGTGGGGAGAATTCTGTTCATCTCCTATTTGCAGTATTGTTTTAAAGCAAAGCAAGCTAAGTTTTCATGCCTGACCTGAATGCTTAAATTCATCCTGCAGCTTCTTAATCAGATTTAAATCTGGATTTTGTCCAGGCCTCTCCAAAACCCCTTGCTTTTAGCGATTTTCTTACAGTTGAACTTGCAGGTGTGCTCCAGATAACACTTCTGAATTTATGGATCCATCATATAAGAAAAAACATCTGTGTTTAAACGAAGCAAAGCAGCTCAAGGTCACCACACTACCACTACCATGCTTGTTAATTTTACAAAAAAGGAGGAGTTTAGTGAACTAATGCAGCAGTAAAACAAATACAGAACCAAAAAATGTAGTCGTCAATAACAGTAATTCATATAGAACTCGGCCGTGTTACTTTTTTCACATAGAACCAGGTTGCTTTAGATTGATTTTTTTTCTCAATTAAATCATAATTTTGTATGACCTATTTAAAGGTTATCATTGTCTGATTTCAAAATTTTATCTTGATGATCTGAAATATCTAATGCGGCAAAAAAGCAAAACATGAACAAAAGGGGCCAAATACTTTTTCCAGCACTGTATTTTCCCCACTTTAAACTACAGCAGGTCGCAACGTTTGAGACGGCAATGTTCAATGCATAAACAATGAGAGTGAAAAAAAAAAAAAAACCTTCAAGATTCCTTTAGAGGGTTTTGAGCTGCTTATTTATTCAACATCTTTCACATACTTTGGTTTATTCATATTCTTCTATAAAAAATACATGAGAAAACTGACAAGCATTTGGAGTCCAGTGTTTTGTTTTTCTTTTCCTCAAGCCACATCGACGTCCGTCTGCACGGAGACGTTTCCCTGCTCGCTTTCAGCTGCAAGCAGGAAATAATCAAGAGCTAAGGATTTGCAAGCACATTAAGAGTGGAGTTAACAGTCTTTTTTAGGCACTGACGTCCCACAGCAGGACTCGTGATGAAGAACATGTCACTTCCTCATTTGCTGCTTGGATGGAGTTTAAGACAAAAAAAATTCACATCAGCACTTACAGTGAAGTTGAAAAAGAAACTAGCTGCAAACTTACAACGGGCTCAGGAGTTACTAGTGTTACTGGGATGAACGGGCTACAATGGTATGCAGAAGTGTTGTCGAACAAATATTAAAATCATATCCTAAAAGTGGTTCTGATGCGGTGACAGAACCAAACGCTGATTCTGATTTATTTGGTCCCGTAATGCTTGGTTGAAGATTGGCCGTACAGGCCGTAGAAGTCAGGGTGCCTGGAGGTTTGTGACGCATCCATCAGGCCCCTGACAGGAAAATGCTGCAAGGGCTGACTCGCAGGAAGTGGGGCGTGTGGGGGGAACCCCTGAGAGGGGAAGGTATCCGCCGCCGGGTATGGAGGCTGGGCGCGGGAAGCCGGCGCTCTGGAGCAGCAGCAGTTATTCAGGGTGCACATCAGCACCTTCCTGCTCTCATACATGGATTGCTGCGACGCTCCTCCACTGGGGAAGTGGGACGATGGGAAAAGGTTTCCTGAGTGGTGGCTAGAGCTTGACCCCAGACCCACCATGTGATGCGCCGCCGAGTCAAGGAGGCGACCGGAGGTATGGGGAGTTTGGGGAAGGACCTCGGAGGAATACACAGAGGAGGAACGGTGGCTCTGCTCAGTCAGGAAGGGCTTTTTGCTGCTGTAGATTAAATGCGAAGGATCCTGGGAGGAGGAGTTTTCTGAGTTACTCTCCAGGAAGGCCATGCTGTATTTCCTCTTCTGCAGGCCTGAACTCATTCCCACCTGAGAACCAGCATGGCTGCTGTGAGACTGGATGATCTCAAGAATGGACGCTTCATTAAATGGCTCTGAAAAAGTTAAACAGGCAAATGTTTAATAGGTTACACTCATCTATTTATTACCTCCTCGATGCTTCTCCTGCTTACCTTCGAGCATTTTTCGCAGGTTCTTCTCTCTCGTCGAGAGGTCGGATAAAAAATGATGAGAGTTGAGCTGACCTACTCTGAGGGCAGGGATGGCCCCACTTAGATGTGAGTCTAACCTGGAAGAAAAACACCCAAATAAAAACCACAACCGACAACAATGTGGATCAACCTGCAGGAATTCCTAGTTGGGGCACACTTCAACCATTATCCTCATACAAGGTGTTGGTGTTCCATTTGGGATCATTTAGGTAAGTAAATGGTTAACTCCTCAAGATTAAAGGTGATGTAATTCATTAACACTCTGTACCTTTACCTCTATGAGACCAGCATCAGCAGTACAGAGTCCCACAACAGAACAGAGTAACCAAAGCAAAGTGGATGAACCAGGTTTAATAAAGAGCTTCTACATTACAGGTGTCAAACTCAAGGCCAGGGGGCCAAATCTGACCTGCCTTCATGTGGCCCTTTAGACTACAGATTATATCAATAAGTCCTTCCAGTTTTTCAGAAATCTGCAAAACTTACACAAAATCAACAAATCTCCTCATTTTGTTCTGATTTTACTGCAAATTTTCTCAAAATTGGTCAAAACATGGAATATGTAATTGATATGGCAAGTGATTAAAAAAAAAAAAAAAAAAAGTCACATTAAATTTTGATCGCAAAAAAGCACTAAAACAATCACAAAATTCTATTTCTCCATTTGGACAGGGATTTTACTATAACTATTGTGAGGCACAAGTTCAAACACAAAACAAGTGTACAAATCATGAAATATGCCTTTCATAGTAATGCAAGAAAAATGTACAAACTGGCAACTTGTAACAATTTTTAATGCTTCCTGCATTCAGAGTGATCTGATTTCTGCTTTGCAGCACACTGAACACTCCTCTGTTGTTGCAGACCTTTCTCTGTGTGCAGCTGTTTAAAGTCCCTCAGCTTGGATGCAAGCAATGATTTTTATATCTAAAGTTCACTGCCAAAGGAAGAAGTCAATAGTTGGCTCAGCTGAAGTAACATACTAAATATAGTGCTGCTTTTCAATTACTCAATGAATCACATGTAACTGTCAAAGGCTCCCTCTTAGTTTACAGTTACCAAGATACAAACACGTTCTTGTTTTATCACATTTTAGATTGTAAGTAAATAAAAAAAAACGGTTTCTTAAATAGACACCTACCTATCCATCAGTAGCTGGTAAGGTTTGGTGTTCTGAAATACAAAAAGATAAAAAATCCAAAGGTCATTAAAGCCCAAAAGACATCACAACACCAACAAAATAAAAAAGCGAAAGGAGAAGTTTTGATTTGTACCTTCATGAAGTTTAAACTCTCAGTTCTTTGACAGAAGGACTGAACCGAGCTCAGGAGCTTCTCTGACTCCTGCCGCTTCTCGTTGAGCTGCAGGACCTGCTGCGAGTTCTTCCTCGCGTACATGGTGTAAGTGTTCTCCAGCATCTGCACCGTCTCCGCTTGGTTTGCTTCAAGCAGCGCATACATCCTCTGATACTGAGCTCGGACACGCTCCTTCAGCTCGCACACGGCCTCCTGGGGGGAAAGGCATTCGTAAACAAGCGCACATGCTAACAAAGCCCAGCATTGACTTTGTCGATGGGCATTTTACCAAATAAACGCAAACAACTTCTGGAACTTTTGGAAAGTTTTTTTTTTTTGAAGAAGAAGAAGAAGAAGAAACAGTAAAGAAAAAAAAAAAAAAAAAAAGGAACTCAGCTGCTACAAGCTTCCTGTATTCTCAGAAGTGACAATACAGGACATTTGCAAAATGTTTTACAAACATTTTGCAAATGTTTTACAAAATATATTTTCCTTCATGCAGAAGCTATTGTAGCATGAATCAACTTTTATTTTTATGTTTTAGCATCAAACACTTTTTGCTCCCTTTCTTACTTAGACAAAATTTGCAAAATGCAAATTCTGGCATCCCAAAATGAAGTTGACTCGTTCTGTTTAATATTTTATTGAAATAGTCGATAGTTCATCATAAGGTGCAACAGTGAATGTTTGTTATATAAAACAGTTCTTTAGTCCAGTGAAATGGATAAGGTGTTTAAAAGCATCAATTGGCTTTGGCTAAGATAAACATTGAGGGTAAAAGTCTAACGTCTGTCAATTTATCACACATCATAGAATAAAGTTTCCCTTTAGCTCATTGGCTGCATCGCATTACATCACTTTGTTGTCTAAAAATCAACTCCCTATTGGCTGCATAAACAGCGTGTGAAGTAGAAATATGACTTGTAGATAGTAACCGTCTGTCTTCATTGCTGTAGTTTAGATCTTTAATAGTTAATAGTTGTTACTCAGGATTATTCTCCAATGTCTGTTCATTTTTGAATAAACAATAATCCTCAAATTTGATTCAAATCCACTCTTTTTTTTAAAAGGCTTTATTGGCTCTAGTGGCCTTTATTTGATAGCAAATTGACAGGAAAGTGGGTAATGAGAGAAGGGGGAAGACATGCGGCAAAGGTCAACAGGCCAGGAATCGAACCTGCGACGGCCACATCGAGGACTAAAGCCTCCATATGTGGGTTGTGTTTTATAATAACTGATAATAACTGATACACTATCTGACTGATTTGACTTCAATAACAGCTGGAGCTGTTTGAGACATGGACATTTTGGTAAAGTTGCTTTTACAAAGCACACAAAATTTGACCCCAAAGCCATCAATCCGATTTTAGCCCAGTCTAAGTTTCTGTGCGGTGCGTGCTGTACTTCACCTTCAGAAGGGTTTTATCCGAATCCAGCTTGCTGAGCTGCTCATCGATGTTCTGAACACGACAATCCAGTCTGTCTTGCTGCCTCATTAGCATGGCCTGTTGAGAGAGACACGGATCAGAGAGTCGAAGCACAACAGGATGCACTAGAAACACAAAGACAATGATATATAGAGACTCTGCGCCCTGACCTCAGCAAACCTCAGATAACCATGACTTCCTCCACAACCCCGATTAGTCAGGGGAAACAGCTGCCCGCGGTAGGCACGTGCAATTACCCATTAGGAGAGAAGCAGCAAAGGCAAACACGACTGCACAAATCTATTTCTGATTGCTCCAAGGTTTGTGAGGGACCCTGTAACGATAAATGTAGCCCATTGTTGCAATCAGTCGACCTCCTTTCTCTTTAGGGCAAATTCAAAAAGAGCTACAGGAGCCAAAGGCCAGTGAGAGAGCGAGCAAACATAATCCTTCTCTATTTACAGCAGGAGATAGAAATCAATCTGCAGACACAAGCCAACATCAGAGCAAGAGCAGAGGAGGGCAGGTATGCTTTTTAATGAACCGTTTCTGCAAGGCAAAAGGCACTGTGAAGCCCTCGCTGTCAAGGCAACAAAGCCTTGCCTATGTATTTATATGTCAGAGATATTTTATACGCAGGGGAGCAAAAGCAGCACCACCTCTATGCTGTTTTATGTTGCTTTTTGCGCATTACCTCCTACAGTTAACACTGGCTTCTGTGTGTGTACGCATGTCAGGGTTCAACTAAAGAGAGGGTGCAAAAGTGCACAACGCGAAATGTGACTTTGAGAACGATGTGCAAGACCGAGACTGAAAGCGAGCAAAGAAGGAAAAGGAGAACGAGGACATTCCTTTGACCTCTTGAGGGAGTTTCATGGTTGTTACATTAAGGTATCTGAGCAACAGGACTCTTCAGCTGCTGACAACACTCATACTGAAAGCAGGAGCTGATATTTTAACACCACATTACACAAACCAGAGCCAACAGATTTAACTGGTTTTAAACAGCTTTTAGAAAAAGACCAATATGGAGTGCTTGTTTACTAAAACTATTCGTAAAAAGAAAAAGTTTTTTTTGTATAATTTTGAACTGAGAAACTAATCAAAAACACACAAAAATCAAGAAAACAGAAATAAATTAGCTCGTTCTGCTCTCTTTTGATATTATTATTATTTGGATTGTTTCCAGCTTACTGCTTTAGATTGTTTAATAGAAAGAAATGTATTTAAAATGCTAACCCAGATTCATCTTAGCTCCATCCCGTCCAAAATTTAAAACCATTATAGTACAATACAATGCAGCAACCTCCAGTTCTTTCTTCCTCTCTATAGTTTCTTGTTTGACTTTCACGTTGTCCAAGATCTTCTGGTGGTCAAAGAAGGAAAACGATAAAAATCATCTCAAAATGATACCACACTATTGCAGGTTATCCATGCGCTTTCGGATCAACATATCCTCTTGTAAAAGTTTTTTCCATCTTCTGTAATCAACATAAGACAGCAACATAATTACAGACCATGATGCAGCCACCTCTGTGTACCACAGTTAAAGAGGGATATTCTTTGAGATATTCATGTTACCGTTTTTGTTTTTTTTTTTCCAAACTTGCTTCTACCTTTTGATGACTTGTTCATGAGGGTCATATTTGTACAGGTGCGGCTATAAGTCTCACAGTTTCATTCAAAGTCTAAAGAAAAGAGGTTTTGGAACGACTTTTCAAGCAACTCCATGTGCAATTGTCTTTGACATTTTCTTTCAGTCTTGTAAAAACCGTAAAACTGATTCAAATATTTCTGTCATCTGAACGTAAAAGTCTCGACTATGGGCAGTAGGAGAACTGTACCTTCATCTTCATTAACTGAAATACTAGAAATCTTTTCTTCTGATGGAAACTGAAGTTGGGTGAAGATTTACTTTGATTTCTCTCTTATTTATGACCCCTCTAACATTACATCCAGTCAATCATTGCAGCTATTTTAATGCCAGATATTGACCGACGTAGGTTTATTTTCAAATACTTTTGAGTATCAATCGATGCAGTGTTGACAAATCTTTTGAAACCGATACCACACAGAGGAATAGAAAATAATCTTGCATGCAGAGACATGCATTATTTAAGAGATGGTGATAAAGCTTAGCAGTGGAAACAGACAGGCCTATTAAAGTTCTATGAAATATACAGCATAGAGTCCAGCTTATGCTTAAAATTGCATCATATATTTGTTCCAGTGGAACATAACTGAGAAATAATGGGATGACAATATTTGCCTCAGAAATCTGACAATTTCAGAAAGTTAACTTCAGGGTAGATTAAGTTACTTTGGTTTATAACTGAGCATGTATTATTGTTAGTGACGCACCAACCAATCAGCCGGTACGTCTTTGGGCTGCACTGAAAGAACCAGCTGCTTTTTTCCTGGTCAATTCCAGATTCACATTGTTCACATTCACATTCACATAGGGTCTAATATGGACTCGTCTCCTTTTTGTATGTATTTTGTATGTCTTTGCCTGTGTCTGCCTAACAAATTGCCCCTTAGGGATGATGAAGTTTACTTGACTTGACATGATGGTCCTGGACCAATATATGTTGCATTGTTAGTATAACAAGGTCATCAGAAACCCACTCACTCAGTTTGCCCAGGACCAGATCTAAACCAGGAGAAAGCAGCATTTAGTTTATATGCTCTTCAGTTCTGAAACAAACTCCTTGGAAACCTGAAATATGCAGCGACTTTCGACTTTTTCAAATCAAACCCAAACATATTTTTCTTCCTGCAGCTTTTGATCAAAGATTCCCTTTAACAAACTGTTTCACTAATTACAAATGAGTGACTGAAACATGAGATTGAAGATGACAATCATTGCAGTCTTGGCAGTGATTCTTTTTTCTCTAGCAACTCATTTGTTTTAAATTTGCATTTTGACATGTATGCATTTATGCAATGCTTTTCAGTGTTTGCTGTGTAAAAGCAAAGCTGAAATATTTTTCCCATGTCATTGTGGGGTTTTTTTGTGTGTTCTGGTTGCACTCTTTGGAAGTGTATCTCTGGAGTTATGCTAATATGCTCTCCTTGCCCAGTTTGGAGGTACTTTAGTAAACTTAAAGATATAGTTGTCTCTTTCAAAATGGATGAGATCGTATCACACTTTTTTGTTTTGCATTTTTGCACAAGTAAGCGTGAAACTGCAGCGTTTCTAATCAAGGCGATTGTACAGAGAGAGACTCATCCATATCAGATGACTTAGCCATGAAGGCTCACATGGCACCTTGTCTCCTCTGGCTTTGAGTCACGCATTTTATGCAGAATGCATCAGTGGCTCAGCCTATATGTCACATTTTCTAAATAGCAGGAAAACTTTGGAACAAATTACTGCTGTACATCACAATAGCTGCTTTTTCTCATTTTTGCCCCTCGGTCATATTTTCCAACTTTTGTCATTTTCCATCCCGTTCCCATTTTTAGCTTGCTGTGCTTGAAATGCAACATGGAGACCGAGGCTGCGCAGCGGCATGAAAGCCCACCTTTATCGACCTTAAATCTGCCAATGATCACTTTCCACGCTGTCCTATTTAAGCTTCCCGACACCAGTGGGCTACCAGGAAGCTCATGTTTAAATGAGGAGCCTCGGGCTCAATGAACAGAGAGCCTCTTTCACAATCAACAGACAAATATTCCCCACTTCTGATGTCAGTGCACTGCCCTCAGCATTCTGGGGAACTGACTCACTCCAGCTATGATAGGAGAAAATGCAAACAGCAGAGCCTCCGTGAGGGACAGTTTCCTGCTGAGGTGCCTGAGAAAAGCCAAGGTGAGGTTGTGTGGGAGAGGGCCTCCTCCGCTTGCCCCGGGGATAACATTGCTATTATATTACGCTCCCTTTCTCATCTCAAAATTACCAACGAGCATAGTTACTTTTTTTTCTTTTAAAAAAGAAATCTCCTTAGAGAAGCAAAGATAACCAAAGATATGAACATACTGTTGCTACTTTGGTTTTTTTTTTTTTTTTTTTTTCCTCCTCCGTTTGTCCCAAAAGCAACAAGAGTGCTGCCAGGGGAATTTAAAGTGCTTTCACCAAAATAGACCACAGCTCCGTCAAGGAGAAAGACCTCTCAGTAAATACTGATGAGAAGCCACTCCGGGCCTCAAATTACTTTAACAAACGCACAGTGCAGAAGAAGCCCAACGTTTTGGCTGCTGGAGGAATCAAAGAGGGTGTGAGGGTCCAAGCATGGACAGCGTTAATCTGAGAAAAGCCAGGATGTCTTTTTTTTTTTTTTTTTTCTTCTTCCTGGGAATATAAGGTTGTGAAAGAACAACAACAAAAAAAAAAGATGGGTGGGTGTGTGCATGCAAGTGTGCAGAAAGGGAGAAAAGGGAGAGAGAAAGAGCAGCTGTGGAAAGGGCTGAACAGACAGCTTTTGTCCCAATAATAGCTCAGAACCGGGGAAACATTTTGCACAAGGGACTTAGAATAATTTGGGACTTTTTGATTTACTTTGGAGAAAAAGAATTTGCTGTAACTTTCCCATTTGGAAATATTTCAGTTACTAAAAGCATCAATGACAAGGCAACGTGGCGGATGTAAAAATATATTTGCTTCTTACTATCTTTGCCTCGCTGATGGGACGGCTCAGGATGGAAAAGTGTATGTGGGTGGTGGTTTATGACACCTTTCAACTCACATCGGAGTTGTGAAATCAGCTGCTATAAGACAGTACTTATACTCCTTGAACAGTTTCAAGCATCTTAGTGGGGTTTTGTTTGCTGGAGCATCACAAAGTAGCACATGATTGTAAAATAGAAAGAAAATATATATGGTCTTAAAGTTGCCAAATAAAAACCTGAAGTGTAACTTTGACTAGGCCATTCTAAAATGTAAGCCATGACATTGTAGCTGATGAGGTTCAGGTGTAGTTTCAAGTTTTTCGCAGCTTCCAGCAAGTTTTCTCCAACTAATGTTCTGTATTCAGCTGCATCCATATTTCCTGCAGAAGAAAAACATCTGCACAGCATGATGCTGCCACCACTGTGTTTCAGAGTGAGGATGATGGTCTCAGAGTGATGTCCACTTTCAGTTTGCTACCACATGTAGCATTCTGAATATATAAGTACTTACGAATGCATTGATATTAAAAACCGCGCCGATATCGATATCCAGCATTAATACTGACATCGTGGACGATAACCAGTCTGCGTTTTCCTCCACTTTAGACACCGTATAAAAGTGACCACACTTTTCTCTGCTCCAGTTAAACACCCCATAATCAGTGCTGCATCACTTGCTCCATCACATGACCGAACAAATAACACATGACCAACCTTCGGCCCGTCCTAAAACACATACACAAATGGCAACAAAGGCCAGGACTCTCTTGAAAAACTGATTTTCAATCTTGATAAAACACACCTGGTTACATAAAAGAAAGAAACAAATGACAACAAGATGAAAATTAACATTGATTTTTAACATTGAAACTGTTTAACTTATCAGACTAATACCGATACGATAAGAAATGACTAACATCGACGATACCAGTGTTGATGAAATTTATCATACAAACCTAATTAAAACACGTAGCACTTTTCAGACTGTATTTGTAAAAAAATATTTTTTAGAGAATTTTTTTTTACTTCTCCTTCACAACTTTGCACCGCTTTCTGTTGGTCTATCCCTCAACATAAACGTTTTTGTCTTGTAACCAGACCGAACGTGGAAAAATTCAAGGAGTTGTAAATACTTTTCCAACACACTGTATCCCGGCCGCAATAGGCTGGTTTTATGTGAGAAACATTCCTCCATGCGCCTCCCATGCTAAGGTCAACCCTGCCAAGACAAATCGTAACTCATTTGTTAACAGTTTGCTGCCAGATGATCGCTTTCTGCAGCATCTGTTTCCCACCTTTCTGTGTCTCTCCCTTCAAAAGCTTCTCGCCCGGGTTCAGCTGAGACGCCACGAGCGGAGATGAAACGCTAAATTATCGGAAGGGTTATTCATATTAAGCCGCTTTAAATCAAGGCGGCTGGAATTAAGCAACACACAAGGATCTGCTCCCCGCTGCACGGGGGTTGTCACTTCCGGTGGGTGCCGACTACATCACAGCACTTACCCGAGGGCGCAGTGCTGCTAATGCAAAGGCGTCGACCTCCTCGATGGGCAGTGTGATCAAGGTTAAAAGCTGTGGGTGTGCATTTGTGTGTGTGTGTGTGTGTGTGTGTGTGTGTGTGTGTGTGTGTGTGTGTGAGTACTTTTATCTGCTTAGAGGCACACTTCCCCCCCCCCTTTCAAATCAGATTAAAAGATGACATAAAGAGAAAATATACTTTTGCCGGTAAAACCAGAAGAAATATTTCCTGCACCGACATGCTTTCTCCATCTTAGAGTGAACCACTGTAAGTAGGTGTGATTTATACCTGCATTTGTACGCGTTGTGTGTCCACATCGCACACTGTGTGTCTTTGGTTCGTGCAGTGGGAGATGTAGCAGAAGGGGCACAGAGCCACCTGCTCTTCCTCACAGTGGAGCAGCCTGTATTCCTCATGAGTGGGACACGTCCAGGCGCTCAGCTCTTCGATGTCCACTAACAGGTGTCCCGGCGCCGGGCACGGCTGCTGCAGGTGCGTCTGGACGTGGGTCTGGCAGCAAGGCTCCTTGCAACGCAGGCACACTTTCCTCACGGGCAGCGGGGGGCCTCGTCTGCAGAGGACACAGTGCAGCACAGCGGGGGCTTTCTCTGCATTCAGAGCGTTAAACCGCTTAACTATGTTGGCGAGCTTGAAGTTCTTCTCCAGCGCTGGCTTCTGCTCGTAGTCGTGGTTGCACTCAGGACAGCGGACCGCGGCGCTTTCCTTGGCCCAGGCCTCAGAGATGCAACCTTTGCAGAAGTTGTGCTTGCATGGCAACTGGATTGGCTCATCAAAGACGTTCAGACATATAGGGCAGAGAAGCTCCTCCTCGAAGCAGTTTTTCCAGCTTGCATCCATGGCTTCGGTGGAGATCCAAACTGATGGTGTACAGCTGGGAGGGAAAAAAAGAAAAAAAGAAAAAAAAGAGTAGCAGAATGATCTAGTTTCCAGAAGATCTCATGGAAAGATAAGAAAAACATCTTAATAGTCAGGTAGCATCTAGTCTTACAATAGTAAAACAACAAGGAAGGGCTATAAGAAGTGGTGAACACCAATGACCACTTGACTTTAAAATAGGACAGCAAGTCTGAGTTTATTAAAACTTTTATTCATTCTTAAAAAAAAGTGACCTTTTTAGCATGACACTTGTAATTATCTCTACTAGCTCTAGTGTTCGCAGAGTACTGTTTCCAAACATATTAGTAGAAAGTTCAGTGGAAGAAAAAAAACTAGCAGAAAAAGCAACACTGTCATCTAAGCCATTATCTTCGGAAGAACCCAGTCAAGAGACTGGGGGCACAGCCATCTACAACAAAATGTTAAAGCATACCACATCTTATCTGGTTATCAGCCTTTTGGAAATGCAGATTTCATTTTCCAGCTGGACTTGGCACCTGTCCATTCTGCTAAATCCAACAAGACCCTGATTTAATGATGACAGTAACAATATTTCTGAACTGCCACTTAACTTAACTGAACTAAATACAACAGAGAGAGCTAAGAATTATCAGGGAGAATGTGAGAGATATCCACTAAACCACGCAGGCGAGCTAAAAACCCCACGCTTCCTTAACACTTCAGCAGAGACACGGGCTGATCGCCTACATTCACCGCTGCAGTGCTGCTGTAATTAATGCAAAAGAAAACCCACCCAAGAGTCAAGTGCAGACACACTAATACATTGACATAATTCCCAGTGGGCTGAAACTTCTGTATGAAGATATCTTTCTAAATGGCTCTGGAGAAAAATTCTAATTTTCTAAAAATATGATCATTCTGCATTTGCTCTAAACTAACACGAATAAACACATACAAATGTATTGCTCTGTGAAGAGTAAATTGACGTTTTGCTGTGATGCACCTGCACACGACAGAAAAGCACAATAAAACTCCTAAAACTCTGTTCTTGCTCGGATTTGGAGGACCCCCCCAAAAAAATATCATTAAAGGCCCCCCTTTCTGGCCAGTCCGACTGAAAACTTTCTGGAGGCGCCCCTGGGCACAACAGGGGGCAAACAGGTACACAGATCTCGTGTTTTGAAGCAAGCGGAGGAGAAACCGAAATTATTTCAGAGCGAACTTCATAAATCCTCCATATGAATCCGAGTGTGATCTGATCTTCTCACCAGCAGGGCCACACACGCCGTGGCGTTTAAAAGCGAGTGACAACTTGCTGCTGAGAATTTGACTCCTCTCCGGTTGTTACACTGAGCCACGCTGACATTTTAATTACGCGCTGTAATTTGCCACCAAACGAGCGTCGAAGCGGAATATATAACGAGCGTGTTTCTACGGAAGAGAACGACGTTACCAACTATTTATTGTCCATGTCGTCGGCGGACTCCGGTGCTCCCTAGAATAAAGCCGAGGAGCTTGTCATCCAGCCCGCGGTGAAACCCAGCTCTCTCCGGTTGGATTACAGCCGTCTGTCCGACGCAGCGCCCCGACGCCGGGCTTTTTAGGACATTCCCAGCCGCTTCTGTCGACTGTTTCGCTTTCCCGTCAACTCTCTGAGTAAGGTTTTACTGTAAGCAGAGGCAGACGGTGACTGGTCGGAAGAGAGCACGGTGCTTTCACACCGACTCCAACCCCCAGCTCCGACACACCGTGACCCGTCACAGAGTTGACACACAGACGGGGAGGAGCCGAGAGGAGGGAGGGGAGGGGAGGGGAGGGAAGGGAAAGCGAGGCGAGCGAAGGAGCGAACACAGCAAACTCTGCCGGACACACTGCAGAAGACCGGCGTGACCCGCCCGGGAACAGGCTTTTCCATCCGAACCAGGAGAGGGTACAGCGCAGGCCCTCAGGGGCCCATGCAGGGAGAGGAAGAAAAATAAATAAATAAATAAATAAATAAATGAAAAACTGTGAAAACCCTTCTTTTCTTTGAAAGTTTTGTCAGGTACATTTTTAACAATAAACTGGAGTTCTTGTAAATGTATTTGCAGGTTAAAACTACTTTAGCTTTTTCAGTTGCGGTTTCTTCTACCCCTCCATCCTCTATACTCCACAATAATAATACAAATAAAAACATTTATTTTTTTAATTCTTTTTCAGCCATGCTCAAAATTATTCTTACCCCTGGTTGATTTGGGTTTAAAGTCATCTTTTTCTGTTAGCAATATGTTTCATTGACTGGAAGTAATAACTTTTCTGAGCTGCTTCAGTCAACAGACAAAGATCAGGGTGATAACATTTTCAACTTTAAAGGCTTGAAGTTCATCCAAAAGATAAATAATCCTTCAGTTACTGAGAAAGGGACAAATAAACAATTTTTGTTATGTCATCTTTGCAGAAAAACAGCAATGATCCCCCCCCAGAACTACTTCTCCTTTTAGATATAGTTAGCTTTTTTTGAGACGTGCCTATTTCACTTCCTATCAGAAAACAATCACGAGTCAATGAAAATCATTTTAAAACCAAGTCTCACTTAGGTATGAGTAAGTGTGAGTCTGACTATAATACATTTACCAAAATTCTTTATTATATTAGCAAAAATAATGTTAATCTCTGTATATAGTAGCTTAACCAATTTATGGTTTGATTAGTCTGTATTTGTGAACTAGAGATGATCAAGTGCTAGTTTCAGCTATACTAGACACTCACAATGCACAGCAGCTTGTTATGTCATAAAATAAGTTTAACAGAGCAGAAACATCTTTGTATGTTATTAGGATCTATTGATCCAGCCCATTAGATTGCACTTGTCTGTATTTGGAAGCTGAACTTCCACCCACAATCTCAAGCTTTCTTCTGGCTCTAAGAGCTTTTCTTCCTGAATGATCCTGTTTTTAGCTCCGTCCATCTTCCCGTCAACTCTGACCAGCTTCTCTGTCCGTCCAGAACAAAAAGCCCTCCCACAGCATCCTGCCGCTACCACCATGTGGTAAGCAGCAAACAGGTCTTCCTGTCAATTTTTTAAAAACCAGTCACTCTTTTCTTGTCACTCTTTCATTAAGTCAATAGTTATAACAGTTGCCAAGCCTGTAGGTTCATTGGTAGATTTAATGGTAACAGTCCTTCTGTAAGATAATATTCAAAAGTGCTGAATGAGATGCTCAGAGCTTGAAATGTTATTTGATTTTCTGACACTGGTTTGTAACTTTTCCACAACTTTAATCTTACTGTTTTCCTTGTTCGTCATGATGATGCTTGTTCCCCATTATTTTCTTTAGATGACTCTTTAAGTCAACTGGTTGCATTGCTTTTTTTTTTTTTTTTTTTTAACTGTGGGGTATAAAGGGTGGGTGAATAAAACTGCACACCACTCTTTTCCAGCTTTAAAGACCATGAATTGTTTTAATTCCAGGTTTCCACATCGTTTTCTGTTGGTTCACCACATAAAATCCCAATAAAACACAATGGAAAAATCGGATTTTGCAAAACACTGTAAGCGTTATTCTGCCCGAAGGTTTTCTTTCAAACAATGAAAACAAGAATGAGATCAATGTACGTATTTAAAATCCATTTACAGAAGCTAGTTCCTTGTTTCACTTAGTGTCTGGCAATCCCCTGCAGTCAGTCTGAACCTGAAACCTAATTAAAACTAAATACACAAGTTCATACAGCATAGCTCAATAAAAAGTGCAAACTAATTTGCACTCATTAATATTCTCCACGTCTTCTGTTACTACTAATCCTTCATAATTAAATGACTACCAACACACTTTTGTATTTTTTTTTTTTACTTTCTTGCATACTTAGGATTGTTATTCATAAACTGTTGAAGGCAGTGACAACACTGTGTCCAGCATGAGCATTCAGACACGTCATAAGAACCGAGATCCACAACGCTTTTCAATCAGTGATCCTGATTTATTTGTGTAATAGCTACACTCTTTAATGCACTTAGGATTACAGCCAGCCGGTTCACTCATAACAAAAAAAAAAAAAAAAGAAATTCACTATCTAAACTTTTCTTTCATTCTGAATGATAAAAAACATAAATATGCCGTCACATGCTGCATGAGAGTACTTATACGGTTAAGACAACACCAAAATATGCAGATTTTACCTTTCTGTGTTAATGGAGATTGAAATATGATGGTTGGCAGCTTAACCAGGTTTTTTATCTTTTAATTACCAAACAATCAGGTGCTGTATGTAAACGGAAAATAGCTTGTAGCTCAAGGCACTGAGGAGGTCCCATGTTAGGTTATGGAAGGCTGGTATCTTTTCTTTGACATTTCCTGAAAGCCTAATGCATTTCAATTTTTAAAACACACCTGGTTGCACGAGGAAAATAAACGTTACATGTAACACTCTGTGGAGTAAGGCTCATGGCAAAGAGGGAGCTACAACAGCAGCGTTGTAGGTAACCAAAGCTCTGTGGCTTGCTAAGGCAATGCTATTGAAAGATTTGAGACACAGACAGTACTGGCAGCCAAAAAACTTTGGTGTGAACACAAACACATAAAAGAAAAATGTCCAGCATTTGTAAATACTATACAAAAAAAAAAGGAGTAACTGAAAACAAGACCGATAAACTGGTTTGTCATTTTAAGTCCCTTTTCTAAAGCCACTTGAATAAATAGTAGTGTTTCATAAAATGTAACCCAGTTATTGCTTCAGACAGTCTTTGATGATCAAGGATGCTGTGTCAGTGATGTATATTTCAGTTTGCTTTTTTTTTGTTGTTTTGTTTTGTTTGAGCAATACAAGCATCCCGTTTGCCTTGCAGCAAAGTTCTCACAGAACAACCATCTGAACAAGCTGGTTTGAGGCTGGGTTGATAACCTCAACGTACTCACGCCTCAGAGAGAAGTGGTAAACAATGGGCCTAGTCTGAGAACACAGTAACAGTCAGAAATGATCCCCAGGATCGTCCTCTGGAGCAAAGCAGTCCTCTGTGGATGACAGTATATTTCTACTTTCTTTCTTTTTTTTTCCTGCTCGATTTGCAGCACATTCTGGGAGCGATGCTCTTGGAAAACATTTGTCTGCAATTTTCTCTGCCTCATTGCAATGGGTTATCAAACACGGAGTCTGGCAGGATGGAAATCTTCAGCTTCTTCTCTGGCCAGCTGTATTCCTTGGGTAATTTCGACTGATCAAAAGGAAAAGGACACCAGAGGTGAGACAGCGAAGCAAATTGAAAGTAAAACCTAAAGCACAAGGTGTGTTTTTGGGGGGGTTTTTTTATGTTAGTTACCTCATCACGAGAGCCGAGCTCGTGTAAATCTCCCAGCATCTGCTCAACAAATTCTTCAGTCAGCAATATCTATGTGGGCAAAGGGCAAACACCAGTTAAATGCTTTGAGTGTAAACAAATCGCACAAAACAACTCAGGCCGTCTATGTGAATACCTGAAGCCAGGGCCCATGCGCCGCATAGGGATGCTCTTCAGTGGCAAAAGCTCCTTCGACTCCAGTAGAGACAAACGTGATGGCCGTGTCTCCGTTGATGCTTTTATACGTGAAGTGTCTCCCGTGGAGTAACCTGCCCCTGCACACGATCAAATACAACACAGCATGAATTTTTTAGTTCACAGATGTCAAACTCCAGTCCTCAAGGGCCACTGTCCTGCAACTTTTAGATGTTCCTCTGCTGCACCACACCTGAATAGAATAATTAGGTCATTAGCAAGACTCTGGAGAACTGATCTACACAAGGAGGAGGTAATTAAGCCATTTTGTTCCAGCATTTTGTACCTGTGGCACATCAAAAAACTGCAGGACAGTGGCCCTCGAGGATTGGAGTTTGACACCCCTGCTTTAGTTCATCCGATTACACACAGCTTAATCTGACCAGGACAAGTAGCAGGGTTTCTGCGAGTTCTGACCCGCAGCATTATTTCAGTTTCAGGTCTTTGAGATTAAAGAAATAATTGAAATACACCTTTTTCATTATTTTCCTCTCTCCCTCTGACTGCAGTATTTTTACATGCAGACTGCTGAATATAGCAACCTTCATAACAGATACTATTGGCAGCTTTCAGTGATCGCTATTTTACCGTTTTCAAGTCGAATCTCATAAAAGAAATACTATGGAAGTGAAAAACAATTATTTTGCTTTTGCTTCCTAAATCATTTATAGTGAGACAACATCAAAAGCAAAACTTTAAGACCGTACCAAGCATGGCAAATGTTGATATGTTTATTACTAAAATTGAGATAATAAATTTGTTTTGGACTCGGATAGCAATTGCAACCATTTTCAGTGGTAAAAAGCTCTAGAAGCTTCCATTTGACCTGAGTTTGAACCTAAACGTAGAGTGAATACATCACTGGAAAAGTGTGTGATGAGATGCTGAAGATCAGAGGTGGAAAGATGAGAGCAGCACCAAGTCAACAGTTTGTTTACCGGCTGCATTTCAGGAGAGCTCTACCTTGTGTGTTCAGCTGTTCCAGCTGAACAGACGGACACAAAGCTGAAGGGAACAGTTGCTTTGACTCAAACTGGTTAGTACAAACACGTCACAGTAAAGAGTCAAAATATCACATCGTTCCACAGAGAAGATGTTCTTTTTTTATTTAATTTTTAAGTGGAGCTACACTGCAGTTATCATCGCAATATCAATACTGGAACTGCAGAAAACCTGCTTGTTGCCTTAGTGTCAGGCTAGTAAACTGTAATTTGAGGATAAGAAGCCTGTACTGTTATCATACATGGATTTTTTACCACTGACGCTGGACTGCTGCGTGATGAAGAGGATGGCACGAGATCAAAAGTGAGTTTGCCTTGAGACAAAATTGACATTGAGAGTGACAACGAAAGAGAGGCTGAGGAAGTGTGTGTGAGGCTGTTCAATTGTCTGAAAAAGACAGCTAGTGGTTTTAGTGTGCAGGAGGAAGATGGCGATCGATTGCTTTTTTTTTTTTAAGCAGCTGTGCTACAGGTACCGTTTGGAAAAAGTATTCACAGTACTGTTTCATTAAAAAGATATATATATGTATATCTATATATATATATAGATATACATATATGTTATAATGATAATTTCCAGTTGTGCGCTAGGAACATAGCTCTGCCACATAGTAGCATCATAAAGGAAAACCCTGGCCTGATGTACGTTTTTGTAAACCACCATCCCAAAACTATTTTCAGTGGAATTATGATGATGTGACCTTAGATGATCTAAGGGACATTATGTAAGCTGCTGAGTTTTCTTAGCAGAAAACTTTTAAGGCTAATTTTAAAAGTGGGAACTTCTCATGCCAGTAAAGCTGGAAGCCATCAGGACCATTTGCATCAGTTTTTATCCACATTTAAATGTCTCATATTTGGTGCTCTGTTGGGCGAGGGTGCCTCAAGCATTTGGAAATGTGGCATTTTAAGACATTTGTTGTTCTTTGAGGTCTGCATCCTTCTCTTTTAGATGCCGTCTTGTGTTTATTGGCCTGGAGTCGGCAACCAGTTTTTGTTCCTGATGCCACAGGATCCTATATGACATCTAAAATGACTGCCTGACTGAGCTCAAACACTGCAGAAAAGTCGCTCTGTGAGAGCTGCTTGTGCAGTTCAACAATCCTGCCATGTTCAAAGACAGAAAGCCTTTTTACTTTTAGCCATGAAGCCCAACCTAAAATGACAGAAACTGATTGATTTTGAATGTTTAAGCCATTGTCATAAAATGTTGATTAGCTGAAGCTCCTAAGATTAAGATTAAAACTTAAAGTCACCAACTCTTTCAGCAGGAGTTTATGAATTATTAGTAACATATTCACTAGAAGGTGTTTGAATAAATATTTTCAGGTCGTCTGCACTGCAGATTACATTTAAAATATGTGCAAAAGCTGTACATAAACAGAATGCTGAAGTTGGTATGTGCTTTGAAGCATCCAATTAAAAGGCTCAACTACAGGGTGATGGATTCTGGACGGAGTTCAATTCCCTCGTAATTTTAAAAATGTCTAATCAGCTTTCAACGATCCAAATATAAGTTTGTGATTTGTGCTGGAAATCTTGTCTCAGTTCACAGATGACATATTAATTGTGTGTCTATAAAGTGACATATAACTTTAATTTAGGAAGTTATTTTAAAAAGACAGCACCGTTTCTGTCTTGGCTCACTTCAAACTGACTGCTCTCTCTAAAACCAGTGTCTGGTCTCCCTCTTGTATTAAGAAGGAATCCTACACAGAGAACAGAATACTTTATGAATACTCTTTCCAAACCATCTGTAACAATTTGTCAACAAAAAATTCACATTTTGATTGAAAAAAAAAAAAAGAAGAAAACTAGGTACAACTACATCTTTGCTCAATTAAAATTTACGTTATTTATTATCTTCCCACAATATCTGCTTATCCTGAAATGAACCTTTGATCCATTTTTTACACATTTTATAAACAGTGAATTAAGTTTGGGAGTGGTGGCGTTTCGGCCGTACCGCAGACAGAGGGGCAGCAGCGTGCCGGACTCCTGGTTGAATTTTAGATGGACACTCTCCAGCTGGCGAGTTCGGACCAACTCATGAGGAACGATGGCTGCTGAGCTTTCACTCTCCAAACTGTCCTTCCGACTCCTGAAAAAAAATAAATAAATAAATAAATTGTAAGTGGGGGTCCCTAAAGTGACAAAATTCCTGATGAAACTGGAAAAACTGTAGGGCAGGAGGGAAAAGTGTAGGAAATGGCAGAGCTTTGTCAGCACATGGGAATGTAGACAGATTGCTTCACAATTCCTGTCATGGAACCCCCTCTGCAGGAGAAACAGAGTTCTAGAGAAAGGAGGAAATTAACTGAGACAAAGCAACGTAACATGCCGGTTTCTTGGAAACAATGGTGATATCAGCTCAGATGTCAGCAGGGTTCTGAGTCACTGTGCATGAAGGAGGCATCTCTCTCGCTGGGCCCCGTTGAGCTGAGCAGAGCCCATGTATGTGTGTTGGTGTGTGGGAGGAGAACTCACTGAGCTCTGTCGTGGTTCTGTTTCTGGCTGCTGATGGGCGGCAAGGCCGCCTTGCTGTTAAACTCCAGTCCTTTTCTCAGGGTCTCTCTGATCTGTTCTGTGTCTGTTGAGTGGAATAAGAAAAAAGCTAAGGAGCTACTGAAAGCAGCTTCCGACCTCAGTGTTTTAGATTTGCTCCTGTAGTAATCTTTAGGAAGATGCCGTACCTTTGTTTGAGAGCCGGCGAGGCTGCGATCCGATGCAGATGGATCGGCTGTCTTCCTCGTCTTCTGGGGGTCGGCTCAGGTCATCCCACACGCACTTGGCACTCACACCACTCAGGTTGGAGCCCTCGGTTTCAATACCCTGATCCACTCTCTCCTGCTTGGATGTGCAACATACATATGCAAACATTAACACTAGCTTAGGTGAAACTCACATGGGCCAAACATTTTAGAAGTGCATCTCAATAAATAAAAGAAATATCATCAAAAATTTAGATTGATTTTATTCAGGAAGTGTTGCTCATTATTTGGGTTCATTACACACAGATCGGTATCGGTACATAGGGGTGGTTCATGCCAACTGACAAATTAAACGCCGTCCATGAGAACAATTGTAATTATGAATGTGGAAAACTGGCCTGACTGTAAATGTGTGCGATATGTCAGGGAAGTAAAATTGGTCTGCTGATAACTCATCCTGTAATGCAGGAACATCAACAGCATACTGCTTAGCCTGTAGCTGAACCGTCCAAGCTCCACGCTCGAGAAGAGCAAGGCAGGTTTTACAGCAGCTGACGGGGATTTGACAGGGGCGTCAGTTCCCAAAACACGGGAAAAAAAAAGTAAAAAAATAAAAATAGCTCATAAAGGCGCACGCGGTGTCAGTCCGACCTCTCTGGAGGAGAGGGAGGTTTAACTAAAGGGTGTGGTAACTTCTCAGGCATTATCAGAACCTGCATAGGACCATTCTGAAAACACTTCTGTGTTTGTTGTCATATTTAGCACAGACTGAAGGACAACTTCTCCCGCCTTTTTTTTAGGGAAATTTCACAACTCTGTGCATGCCACTGCTTTTATTCAGAATAAAGTCTGTCTTTGGTACCTTTGGTAGTGAGAGCAGGAACTAACTCCTGATTAGATTAATTACTTTTGTGCCCATATGAATGATTCATTCTGAATATTTAACCTGATTTCAACCCAATCAAGAAATTTTGCATATTCAAACATGGCTCAGCAGTTTCACCATGATCACAGAGGTTATAGGATTTTCTGAATTAAACATTTGTTATGTTTAACATAACGTGTTTTTTTTGTAACACTCAAATTTTTTGAAAATTTCTTTTTCAATTAAATGTAACTCGAAATGCAAAATATTAACTGACCTCAATGCGATTTGCAGTGTATCGCTC
The DNA here is from genome assembly GCA_922788865.1 of Poeciliopsis turneri. Taxonomy (NCBI): domain Eukaryota; kingdom Metazoa; phylum Chordata; class Actinopteri; order Cyprinodontiformes; family Poeciliidae; genus Poeciliopsis; species Poeciliopsis turneri. Next base: position 1,389,317 of record CAKLNU010000915.1, read on the forward strand.
AATGTGACATGAATGTTTGACTTTTTGAATTAGATAGTGGAATAAATGAACATTTTGACGATATTCTAATCAAATAAAGATGCACATAGTAATGTCCAAACAATTCCTTAATATTTCCATCCATTTTTTGTACACTCTTGTCCCTTGAGAGGTCAGGAGGGGTGCAGGCGCCTATCTCCAGCAAACATTTCTGGCGAGAGGCAGGGAGCACCCTGGACAGGTCGTCAGACTGTCGCAGGCACCCTTAAACTACTCTCAATTAATTTTGCATTCATAATCTTTTAACCTTCAACTAAAAGCAAAATGCAGGACGCAACTGTATGTGTGCAGATTTGAATAAAACCTTACTTGTAGATGTGGATCAATTTCAAAAATGGTTTCTCCTCTCCTCATGTCAGTGATGAGCCAGGGGCCGCCAGCTCTGTAAACCAGACAATCAATATCAACCTCAAGTTAAACTCGAAAGTCACCAAATGACCAAACTTTGCACTCCCAGGTGACAACACACTCAAAGTGTAAGTGACATGGATTGTTTTCAGTACAAAGTTAATTTTAACAGCAGCTGATCTGAGCGAAACAGTATCACTTGACAAAAGAGAACTCCTAACACAGTAAATACTTTTTTTTTTTTTTTTTTAAACTCAGAACTGTGAATTTGTCCAGCTGTTCGGTTGCAGTTTTGCAGAGCCAGATGATTTTTATCCGTTTCCTCACAAAATGAGCTCACATTGGCACTACGTTCAAAGTGTTTCATCACCAACATGGTCCTTCGGTTTGACTCATCAACACCCACGTTACTGAAAGAAGTGCTTCTCTGTCTTTCAACTTTAACCTTTTTAGTTATGAATCAGAACATTAAATTGGCGTCAGATCATATTTTAACTTGTTAGCGATGCAGCAGTTATTTTTGTTGGGTTATTATAATGAAATTTTCTACCAACATGATGCGTCAGATTCATCTGAACAGCTGTGAGATAAATTAACACCTACACTCGCTTCACTTCAGCAGTTCAGACTTTTCTAGGCAAATGTTAAAGTTCAGATTAAATATTTAAAGGTCTAATTTGTTGTTACAGGAACCTAAAGCTGCAGCACAAAAATGAATTAAAAAAATTTATTTAAGGCATACCAAACACAAACCCAGCTGCAATTAGGTTGAATTTACATTTATAAGGGACTAATTTCTTCTTATTAACTAATAATTTAGCAACAAATTATTGCTACATTAGCAATAATGCAGCAACTTTGATGTAATGCTTCTCAGGTTCTCTAGAATAAAACCTGCATCCTAAATTTTGATATTCCTCCAACAGAATCTAGTGTAAAATATTTTTGTAGCCCCAAAAACAGCTTAGGAAACACTACAAAGATTTCAAGATTCTCATTAAGTGTGCATGCACACTTCCCAGATCTTCCAATATAATGAGGTCACATTTAATCTGCAGGAAGCAGCTTCAGTCCTAAATCACCCCACCCAACAGTCCGCAGAGACTTAAATATCTACTGCCAAATGTCCTGTAGCAGTTACTTCAAACCCCGTTTTGATATTAATTCAACAGCTGATTGCTTTTGCACTTCAATAAGACATGCAAACAAAACTCCTTGCATTCAGCAGCAGCAGTTAATTTGCAATTTCAATCTCAAAAGTATGATTCAAAGATAAAAAAAAAAAAGTCTGAATATTTATCTTCAGAAACTGTTCAGACTTTTGATACCATCATCCATAATCCTAAGAGCTGATACTGCTGTTTTCAAGAATCTGTTGTGATTCAATGTAAACATATGCAAACTGCATCAAATTCTATAAACGAGACAAAAAGCTGTGCAATAAATCAGGATAGTGTTTGGGATTTTTTCGGCTTCAACAGTTTTACTTACACTTTGATGCCACGCATCAGCTCCAGGATACCCTGTCCATTCCACTGCTGGGATGCCTGCAATTCTTCTGCACACACCCCCACAATCTGTAGAGGATGCAGAATTTCATCAAGTCTTGCAGGAACTCATGCAGCACGCAGAATGTTTGCGTTTATCATTTTCTTCCCCTTTTATTTATCGGACTTGATGCACTTGATTTCAGGTAAAAAAGCAATTTGAACTGTGCATCTACACAGAACAGTATGAAAGTCTCATATCCAAACAACTTTTTTAAATGTATTTCTTTGTGCCATTGGGAGCTGCAGAGGTTAAATCTGATGAAACTCAACTCTGTCTATATTCAGGAACCTTGTGCTTCTTAAACTAAGTGCTACTTTCTCTTCTGTTGGATAAAAGGAGCGGCAGCCAACGTTTGAAAGCAATTCATCCAATCTCCTAATTAATTACGACTCCTCAGCCTCTTCTCAAAGCTAACGCTGTGTTTATAGTGAAGTTGTTTATTGATGCGAGGTATTCAAACCCACCTGGAGAAAGCTGACAGTACCAAACGGAGTCTGGATGGGATGCATCTGTGGGTCTTCAGTAAGCAACATGTGCTGAATGCGAGACTCGCTGTTATCCAGTGGACTGTGCCATGACACATGATCCCCGCTACAAAATGTGTTTTCTACAGAAACATAAAAAAAGAGAACATATGTTTCATAAAATGAGAATTGCACTCCTCTCTATTCTTAATTTCCCTGAAGTGATAAAGAAAGAGCAACAATAGAAGAAAAGTGTGAGAAAAAGAACAAAAAGAAGTGAAAACAGGAATGAAACTGAGGTCCAGATGTGGAATGAAACGCATTAAAAATGGATTTCCATCTGACTGAATCTGTCTACTTGGGAGGTAATAAACACCCTGTGTCGAGTGGAAAGAAAACCAAGGGAGAGAAGATGGCCAAGAATCAGCATTCAGTTAACTTAAGGGCCCACCCACAAGCAAATTGACCCCAGCTGGAAAGCAACGCAAAGAACCTTAGATATCCTCACTTTCTGCAAGAGTCTATCTAACTTCTCTCTGGTCGATAAATTACATTTTTGGACATAAAAAATCTCAAAGATTAAAAAATGACCTCAAATATTAAGTCAATAATTGAACTGAAGCGTCAAAGGGGGGACACAGGCAACAAGACTTCCTTGGAATTTGAGGTGCTAATGACTCTTCCATCCAGGCATATTGAAATATATCAATCTAAGAACATATTTTAAATAAATTAAGACATAATAGCTCACAAATGCTGGAAACATGCATAGAGAGGCAGTTCTAAAATAAAAATTATCCAGTGAGTTTAATAATGGCTGAGCAAACAAAAACAAATACAAGAACAGAAGATATCATTAATTACTTTAAAACTGCAGGAACATTTTTTTTTTTCACTGTATTCTTCATTTTGCAAGATTTATAAATCTTACCTGACTGGAAGACATAGCGAGCCAAGCCTTGCATGAGTTCTGCAGGCCACGTTGGAGGTGCTGTCTCTCCCGCCTCTCTCTTGAGCCTGAAGGTAAGTTCAAACCCAAATCCGCTCGGCCCGTCCGTTCCTGTAAATCTGGGGGGAAAAAGTGACCTAAGAACAACAGTGTCTGGATGTTTGTTTAATCTTAAGTGCAAGGGATTGCTAAAGTCACAATGCGTGTCAAAATCAATAAACTGTCATTACAATAGGTCATCATGCAAAGTGTTAACCTGTGGATAGGTTTTCCCCCACACAAAATGCATTAGTAAAAAAATAATAAGAACAGTAATAATAAATTAATAGAGATCAATTATGTAAAATGTAGAAAAATAGCACAAAAAAGTATCTTACTCGTGGACCCGATTATCTCCATACAGGTCACTGAGTCCAAAGCTTACATAGTGCCAGTGTTCCTGGACGTCCTGAGCCGCACAGCCCGTGTTCCTGTACATGCTGATGTAGTCTAAGGGGTCTGGTCCACCAAGCCTGGAGAAGGAAAACCACTGACCATGTAAAATTTTCTTTTTGTTGTCAGTGGACTGAGCTTCTACAACAGCCGATGTCTTCTTTCTAAATGCTTTAAACCACAATATGAAACTATAACTAGGATGAAGTAGCTAATATTGCTCATTGCGTTCAATTACTGTCGTGTTTGGAGCAAGTTTGTGTCGTTTTGAACTTGTTTTCAAAGGATATTCCTGGATGTTTGTTAGCTTAACTGTAAACGTTAGCATTGTGCGCTAAGCTAACTTAATGATATTTCTTAGCCTTTGACACACAAACTTTTCCTACTATTTGCTAGAATATCTACTTATGAATATAACTCAGACCAGCTACAGCATATCGTGTTACCTACCAATATTTAACAATGGCAGTAACTTGCAGCGGGTTGGCCTGATCGGGGTAAAGTCGCCGACATTCCCCATATATAGCCTGCAGTCCGGGAGGAAACAGTGGCACCAGCCCGTGGGCTTGCGCACCACTGTTAGGCCGTATTTCATCCATACTACGGCCTGGAATAAACCGGGTTGTTCTCTAAAAGTAAAACCAAAGTGTATGGAGTTTGTATCGATGCTCCCCGATGAACAAAAGTAATCAAAACTACACCATAAAGGTCTCAGAAACAATAGGTCGATCACTTTGCTAAACTTTTGTTGCTCCTTCTACACAAAAAAGCTCTAACAATTGGTTGGACAAGGAGATCTACGTCATAATACTGACGGAAAGTTTTAACCAATAAACATGGAGTGTAGGATTAATGGTTGATTATGATTGACTGATTCGTTGTGAGAGGGCGTATCCAGGAGCAGGATTGGTTCGGTGGGTTGGGCATTGAACGTGTAGCTTCTCCGGAAACTTTGCGTTGCTATCCGTGGTGGTCGAACTGATGCTTTCATAAAGTATATTAAACCCTATTTATTAATTGTAAAATAGAAACAACTTTCCTTTTTTGGAAAGTCAAATGAAACATTAATTAAACGTATTCGCAAGGAAACTAATATTACGTTATAATGTAATCATAATGAATTAATAATTATGTATAATTATACTATATGAAATAAAACGAAGCAGTTATGTTCAGTAAATTTAAATATTATTTAATATTAAGTAACTCAGATTATTAAGTGGAACGCATTAACTGTGCATAATGGTGTTTTCAAGCCTTTATTTGTTTATTTTTTCACAGTTAATAAAAAGTGCAGTTTAAGATTAGACCAACAAAAATATATTTTTACAGAAATGTGGCCTTAATGAGAAAGTATAATTATTGATTATTACTGTAAATATATTCTAACGTTGCAGTACTGCAAATACATATATATAATAATTGTCATAACTAACAATTTAAAGAAAATTTTAAAAAATTTAAATTAATTTGTCAATAAAAAAAATTTATAACTTTTAAAAAAAATATGGCATTTGGCTTTTTAAAGTAATGCATCATTATATGCCTTCTATATTTTTGTATTATCCAAATTATTATATATCCAATGTATGTTAAATTTTTAATCTAGTATACCTGCAAACTGTCCTGGTTTATTCTTTAGGTGACATAGTGAAGTGGAGTTGTCAAATAAAAGAGGAACTCTCAAGAACCTCAAAACTGCTATTTTTTTTAGCATGTTACTGAATGTTTTATATACACACATGCTTAATGTATAAATAGCTGTAAAAATGTTTAAAGGAAATCACACAAACATGAGCTACACCTTATAATAACTGTTTGTGATTATTCCTACCATGAACAACATTTAGAAAAAAATACCAATCTGAGTATTATTATAGCTTGGTCAGTGTGACAGCATGACGAGCTTCCAGAATAAAGATAAACACGTTATAATGATGCCATGCATATATATATATATAAACAAACAAAAAAAATCTTGAGCCAACATAAGGTTTGGATATTCAGTTTAAATAGTACCAGAATTATTAGGAAGTCTGTTGTGAAAATGCAGATCTACGCAAAGTATTTTTCTGTACTCAGACAGATCATCATTTTATTTAGGACAAGTAAAGACAAGAAGAAAATAGATTTTTTTTTTCTTTAAAATATTTTATTTAAAAAATCTCAAGTCACAGAGATAATATTAACACATTAACACATACATAAGTTAATGAAGTCATTTCACACCCTTCCTTCCTTGATCAGAGCTGATTGTGGTGTATGTGTTTCACAGAAGCTTTTACATCTGACTATATCAATTAAACTTTGTGTACATGGGCCAGACTTTGTATGAAAGTGCTGCACCAATAAAGATTAGTTGAGTTACTACCATCGAATTGTTAAAATGAAACCTGAATAAACCTGTAATGAAACCCTAAGTATGTTAATTCTTTACAGGTTGTTTACGATGAATTAGGTGTGTTTCCATCATGCATTGATTATGCATGCAGTGGTACAAGAGAAACCACATTTCCTATGCCACATGATATGTAGGGTATTCAAACACAGAGTACAACCCCCATGTCTGACGTCCGTCTAGAGCGCAGCTCGATCTGTGTCAAATAAACTGTATTCAAGTTGAACAGTCACTGTCTCCACCTCTGATTTTGTTTAAACTCTAATCAGAATGGTAGAGAATTGTGTAAGGTTAGTGACGTACACACGGTTAAGCAAAAAGGTCACAATTCCTATGAGTCAAATGCCCTGAGAGAAGTACTGTGCTGTAAAAGCAACAAAAAGCTGAAACTGTAGCGACCACTCATTTCGTAAGCGCAGGCCTAACTTCTTTGTGGGTGGAAGTGAATAATAAGGTGAAACTACAATTAATAACCTTTCAATGTGAAACATTCAGCTTTGATCTCATGATGTCGCAGTTCTTACATTATGATTCAGGAGGATATTATGAGTATAACATCGATATTTGCCGTTTCAGTCTTCGTTGCATTTGGATACAAATTAGTAACAGAAATATTCTTTCCAGCTACAGTGTTTTAGAAACTATATTTCTCATTGCTCTTTTTGTTTTAAACAGTTTTTGTGTATATTGTTTCGTCTGCAATAACAGCTGGCAAGAACAATTTCCAATTTACAAATGCCTCATAGTTCACTGTATTTAGAGAGTCCTTTACGAACTTTGTTAAACTTTTGTAAACAACAGATTAAACCAGTTGTAATTTCTGCTTACATATTTTACCTGTTTCATGAATTATAATCATAGTTTGTTGCAGAATTTAGTCCCAAATACTGCAGGAAAAGAAGAAACAATACATATGAGGCAAAATGTTGCATCATACAATAAAAAGAAATAAAATTAAATGAAAACCAAATGTTACACACTTTTCTGAAATGCAACAAAAACATAAATTACTTACAATTATTATTCAATTCCAACTAACTGGCAGGAAAATAACTCAGGATTTTAAACAACTTGGACTTACAGTTCAAACACACAAATGCAAAAATAGTCTGAATTCAACAATTATAGGCCTATCAAAATTAATTGATTTCGATGATCATGAGAGCTGCTGTCGGATTCCAAACAACGTGCTCGACAAACCAGTGCCAAGCCAAAAGAACTGGATCCATAGATGACATCTTTACAGGTCACCATCTATGGAATTCAGTTCTCACAGCGGAGCACTTATCAGCACGGCGTCCTCAGAGGTGTCCTGATCCTCGAACGGCAAGCCTGTCTGAAGAAACTCATATCTCGGCATCAATTTGTTTAGATTACCACTCTATTAGTCAAACACAGCAAAAACATTTCAGAGTATATGTACAAATGACTGCAACATAACTTCTGAGCTAAGCAAGAAAAAGGGAGTAGAATCTTGTTACATGGCAAACAGAATGACAAGGTGCCCATCCCCATTTCTCAAGAACAGCAGGGTGAGGATGCGATGATAACATCAATGCAGCGTCTTCCATGTAAAATTGAGCAAGAGACAAGCAGTGAGGTGACTAAACTTAGCCTCACACAGCTACTAATTATTGTTAGTGGAGTATTGCTAGCAAATATAGACATGTTATAGCTTCAAAGTTTCAAAGTTTCAAAGGATGTGTTTTATCAACATGAGGCATAAAATTTAAATGTGCATAAAAAGTGTATGGGCCAGATCCGATTAAATAGATTCCATTCTGGATTTCAAGACCCCAAACTTCTCGTAAACTCAAGTGTTCCTGGAAGCTCCACAAAAACGAAAGTTTGTCCACCAACTGACAAGGGTCATGTTGCTCCGGTCAAGAGATGAATGAATCATCAGTTACACTGCCGGGAAAGGAACTTGCTGTGGGTCAGTGTTTTGCAGACACACACAGTGTAAGTAAATTAATTTGATATTAACTGGGCTGCTCTGAACTATGCTGAAAAACTCCTCATCCAAGGCCTGGAGTCAATATTGATAGAGACGGTTGAGATAAACGCTAATCTCAAAGTTACCGCATCGATGATGGCTCATGTATTAAAGTATGTGCTCTCTGAGGGTGCAGAACAGTACAGAAAGTTTTCTAGGGAAAACCACACCTGAGCACATTTGGGAAACTCACACCTTCCTGGCAGCTAAACAAGGAAACAACCGGTTCTGTGGGCTGCCTATTTGACAAGAAACATCCATTCATTGAGAAATAATCAAGAATAAATCGACGAAACGATAAGAATTCCTGATGGCGTTCAAAAAGTGTTGCATTTTGTTTTGTTTTTTTGATAGAAACTCTACACTAATATCCCCATCAAAATGGAACAATATTGGATGTTTTACCACGTACCTGAAGAATATCTTTCCACATCCTGGCTGTATCAGAAAAGTACTTCTTCATTAAAGCCAGGATTTCTCCAAGTGTACACACACACTTCAGGAGTCCTTGTTTGTTCCACACACACATCCCTTCAAAGATTCACCTGCCTTTCCAGCTCTTCCTGCCATGACCTCCAACTCCCGAGAAAATATGAAACACAGTGCCTGACATTCGCAGCAAATGTGTTTAAATACGGACCTTTCACTTCACCCATCAAACCTCCCTCCTCTCTGTTTTTCATACACTCCCTCTGTACGGTAAGCCTGACAGTCACTTCCCAGTAAGAAGGAAGCAGTGGGTGTGAACAGCACGCCCCCTCACCATGAATCAACACATAATAGTTTCTGAGGAAAACCATCTGACTTGCCCTGCCCCCTGTTCCCATAAAGTAAGCAGGGGAAAGGCTGTGTCTACTAGAGGAACCAGGAATTCCCCCACAGGCCACAGAACAGCTGTCAAGATGAGAGGAGATGACGAAGCGGACACACTGGAAGTTTGTCGGTCAGTTTCTGCAAACAGAAACTGTGCTAGGACAACCCTATGTAGTATACTTGTTGAGTCGCATTTAATGCATAAATGTATTTACACAATAGGGAACTGGAAAGTCTGCTCATACCTTCGTGGGTGTTTAACAGTACAATCACGCAAGAGCTGCTGACATAATGTTTCCAAAAGATTACTATAGTTCTTTAAGCAACAGCATGTAATAAATGTAAAAAATGCACATTCTCAAATGGATTTCTGCCAAACTGTATGAAAAACTATGTCTCATACAACTTTTTTTTGCTGTTCAGAGAAAGTTCAGAGAAAGTCAAACATGATAGCGATGTAACAACTTCTTCATAGAGTGCTATTGTTCAGCCAGTAATAGGGGAAAAATAAGCTGATTTCCTCATCCTCCTCACCTGCCTACCTTAAGTACAAGCAACTAGTTTGGACTTGATATGTTCTTCGTCAGAAAAATCCCTCCTAGATTTATTCACTAGATTTCCTTGTTCTGTATGAAAGGGGAATCCAGATAGTTGGGAAACTATCACGTATTTCCCTACCCCATGCTTGACTACACGTCTATGCACATTTCCTGGATCCTATACATGCTTGAAACGTGTCAAGACTCATTGTTTTGGAGCAGGACCCATTAGGGTTATATATCCTGACAAAAAACCAAGGTGGTACAGAGACCCCACAGAGATCCCCTCGCTATCGATGCGCCGTGACGCCAGCATCCACTTTCAAACCCTGTCCCTAGGCCTGGGGGATAAGTTGCAATTGACATTTTGCGCTGGATGGCCGAAACAAGCCGGGCTTTCATGCTAGTGTTTGAACACTGGGAAAAACACTTGCAAAGGTCACTGAGCCCATTTCCTTTCTGTCTTCCCCATGCATCTAAAGACCTGGAACAGCCCCTTTTAACATCACTTTAGTTCCTGGCATATTCAAATTTCTTTGTAGGAAGTAAAAAGTAGAAAGAGAAACCCAAGAATGGATTTTTTGTTGTTGTTTTTTTTCTATTTCTTATTAAAATTCTAAAAAGTTTTATATCTCTAAAAAAAAGAAGAAAAAAAAAAAGATGCAGTGAGAAATCGGTGACTGGAATGGGCAGAGTTTTGTTTGACTGGCTCGTATTGGTGTTGTTAGTTAGAAGCCAAAACTCAGATTTTTCCATACATACTTCTACAAGTTAACACACAACACCTAACCCCCAAAAAGGTCACGCTTATAAAACTCTTCTGTGTGGATGTTGATACTGAGGGTAAATGATTTTGCTGGCAGTTTTTGTCAGTTAAGATGTTTCAAAATGTCGTCAGAGGAAGCACAACAGGAGAAACAAGCTCCTAGGAAAGAAAGCCTTTTCTGCAGAGGCATGCCGGCTGTTCATTCAACGCAAATACTTTCAAACTTTGGGGGCTGGGAGCATTTCAGTAAACAACAGGAAACTGACATATTACAGCAAATATACACCGATCGACCCTTTGGAAAAGCCCAACTATGCTTGACAGGGAACTTGGTGGAATAGTTTGCAAACTTTTGGAAATTATACACTCTACAGGAAATACACGCTAATGTCTCCAGTTACTAATGCTAACAGCACTAGCAATGCTGATCATTAAAATATGATGCTAAAGACAATTTAAAGTATGACCTTCATAACCTTAACACATCAAACTTTGTTTTTATTGTAAAATGCTGCAGTTTTACAATTAAGCTCTCTTAAATACAAAGTGCAATGTCTTCTGGTATAAATATAATTGATTGTTCCCAAGGGGTGCTATAAATTTCTCATGCTAAAAATACCAGTTTCAGGGTATCGTGAGCATGACATAAAAATTTTACACCAATGTGTTTAAAATGACCTAATGACATTTATTGAAAAGAGAATGCAAACCAAACTCCCCCATATTAAAGATTTACCAGAATAGAAAAAAAGGATTCTCCTCCTTTAGTTACAAAACGATTGTCCGTATTGTCGGGAATATTTCGAAATAGGTGTTTTGTTTTTTTCTGGAAGTATGAGAAAAGCTTTCTTTCAGCCAGCTGACTGGCTTACTCATTCTACATGGGTCATCCCTGGGAGTGGGGGAAATTTGTTTGGGCCTCATGGCATATTTCTCAAATATAATTTTAAATGGTACAATGGGAATGGTAAATGGAAAATTTCTAATTATTCTTCTGAGAAAAAGTTCAATGGAAAATTTTTTAGAATTTTAAAACTGTTTTTTATAACCTCTGTATAAAAAGACATGTGTAGCCACACAGTGTCTGTTTGTAACAAAAAGTCTGCTTCACGTTCCTGTTAAGTTACAATAAGTAACTCTAGCACATAATTGTAAATCAGAGCTTTCATATAACTTGTACCCTGTCAAAAAAAAAAAAAAAACCTATGGTAAATTTCGAAGGATTTGGTACACATATTGAGTTTGGAAAAAAAAAAAAAAGTTAGTAAAGTCTAACTGGACTTCTACAGGAAGTTCTAATGTGTTTTTTTTTTAGTTTTTATTACAAAGAAACTTCTCCGCCATAACCAATTGTACCATGACGCAGGCAGCCGTGAAACACTGGGCTGCAATATCATTATCCAACATGTTACTACAAAAGACTTCAATGTATTCAAAATGGTTTTTAAAAAGTTTTTATTTTGTATTGTCTGCAGAGAGAAAACTGTGTCAGTCAGAGCTTTACAAAATCTTTGACTTGAAATTAGCTATGAAGTCTCTGATCAGTGCGTCTCAAAAACACCCATTTAACAGTTTGTCCATGAATAATTTCAAAACCAGCTGACATTTACTTGTCAGTTGTCACTTTGCTTTTTAAAACGCAGCACCACTATATGTCTCTGCAGACCTTCGGCCCCATCCCACAGGTGATCCAGGGAGAAAACACCCCTCTGCTCCACAAATGTTTCGAACAGATGTAGCCCACCACCAACACCAAAGTAGTGTGATTTGGTGGCCAGGTAGACCAGGCCACTGGGTGCCAGCAGTTTGTGCAGCGTTTCATGAAGGGCAGGGTAGTAGCAAGTGTTGTAGATTGTTTCTGATGTGAATATAATGTCAAATTTGGGCTGTGGTTCTTTCTTTAAGACCAAAGGAAGAAATGTCCTCCAGTCCCCAGAGTAAAAGAGGCACTTCCTCATTAATGGGTGCTTGGATAGATCTGTTGCTCTTTTCTTAAGAGGGGGACTGCCAGAGTTCAGATCCTCTTTGCCCTTATCTGTACAACCGTCTTCTTGTTTTTTTCCCTTGCCCTTCCCCTTTTTCTCACCATCATCCTCTACCTCATCATCATCTTCACAGTTTAGGATTACATTTGGCACCGTGAGCTGTTCGATCACTGTGCTGTTATAGTCTTGAAAAAGGACCTGCCTGGCTCCTCGCTTCAAGGCCAGTATTCCTAACAGTCCCGCTCCACAACCCAAATCTAGCACCGCTTTCCCACTGAAGGTTTCTCCCTCTTTTTCCATTATCTCCAGAATGTCATAAGTGCACTCCCACACCTTCAAGCCGCCCTCGTACACACCAGAGATGAGATCAGAGTTCTTCTCCTCCCTGCGAGACAGGATTTTCTCCCTGTCCTCTCGCTCTGAGGCCGTCCTCTCAAAAACGGTTTCGTTGAGGAAGTGCAGAGGAGGAAGGGTTCCGATGGTAATTGTTTCAAAGACTCCATCAGTGAGGAGGAACTGGGGGTCAGATGGAGGAAGGTGCTCTTTAGCCTCTTTTACTGGACTGGCTGGTGTAATATCATCAACTTCTGCCTGCAACAGAAAGCAGCATGCTTTAGGGAATGAAAGAGCCGACTGTGAGTTTCAGTCAGAGACGATGTGTTTGAAATTCAAAGGAAAAATCTAAAGAGAACATGAAAGCAAAACTGATTAAGATTTTAGCTTGACTAATGGTCTAGATATTTTCCATTTTGTCCAAAGCCCTTTTCAGAAGCATGATCTGCTCTGTTGAGCCTATGTGAAATCATGGCAGCACATTATGACAGAGTTAAGAAAGCCAACGCTTTGCGGCTGTGGCTAACACCAAATTCCTTTTAATTTCTAATTTTTCTTTCCAACAATAATAATTTAATGATGACATAATGAGCTGGCTGACTGGTTGCTAAACTTGGACATGAGACTGCTGATCAGCCTTGTGATTCATTACGTGACTTAAAAACACTATTTGCATATATCATGTGGGTTACACCCACAGCCACAGAACAATTCTGGTAACAAAAAAAACACAAAAGCTTCCATCATACCTTAGTAGTTTAGTGTCTGCACAGCTAATAGTGATTCATGCAGTCTATCATCAGTAAGAACACCAACGCAAACTGATATTTTTCTCTTTAACCTTTCGTTGGTATGGGTCTCCTACAGGAAAATAAATGAACTAACGCTCTCTAGTGGTTAACAACTGACATTTCATTACAAATTTCTTTTTCTGTAGAGCAAAAACTGAAACAGTTCCACTAAATTGTAAGCTTTTGTTGTCTTTCTTTCTATTACTAAGATACTAAGATGGCTTTAATTTAAATAGCATGTTCTAAATAACAAAGATGGAAAAAGCATGTAAAAGATTTTTCTATATCAATAATGTGAAACGCCTAAGAGGTTCAATGTACAAGTGGAAAGAGAGCCAAAAGACCTTTAAATGCTCAATCCCTCATCAAAATAGTTTAAAAGTCAAGAAGGGCTCAAAGCATTTGATGCAAAAATAACTTTGTAAGATACACACAGTCATGTAAGAAAAAAATTAGGATACCCTATGAGTCTGTGTGTTTTCTAACAAATTTTGCAGTTTTATATTTAACAATAAATAAGACAAGAAAATAAAATTTAAATGTGCAAAATGTAAAAATTTATTTTTAAAATATGACATTTCATATATTTTACTCTAAAAAACTACTTAAGTTCTGAAGTTTGACAATTCTTTAGATTTCCAACTTTATTCAGAATAGCAACACAGCAGTAGCAAAAGCCGTGGATAAGTTCTAGTTACACAGCTTTTATTGTGGAAGTAGACTTCCAAAACAAAAGCTGTATAACAGTCTTATTCCCATGCTAGCTGGTACGTCGTGAATACAATTAGCAACGTCATAATCTTTTATCCCAGTGGTCTCATTATCTTCCCAGCAAATTAGACTTCTGCTACTCTCCCGGGCAGCTAACATAGACTGCAAGAAAGTAAGATTAAAAAACAAACATTACGCACATATTTAGCGCCGTCGTCTTTGCTTCCGCTTTGCACTTCATTTCCATCCACTTCTTGAGAGGCGTTTGCTTGCCCTGAAATGTCAAAGTTAAAACAAAACGACATAATGTCTGAAATCAACCACGACAGACTGCCGCTGGCTCGGTAGATAGACAACTCCACATGTTGACCTCTCGGGAAGACTTCAATTCCCACAATCCCTGAAGCAAATGACCAGTTTTTACATTAATCGTTGATTTGACAAACTTGTTGTATGTTTTTTTTTATACGTATATTGGTTTATAGTGATACAAAGATTAAGGACAACATTCAAAAATAAAAATTATTGACGAAAATTAAAATCTGCTGTGCGTTTAATGCGCAGTTCCTGACTCAGATAACCATGATGCATCGCATTAAGTCTACGGAACATGCGCAGTAGCTCCAGGTCAGGATTCAGCGGCGTTCACGGACAGGTCCGATAACCTACTCCGCCACTTAAATAGCAACAAGCCCGCTTTATCGTCACTTTAACAATGTCGTCCTTAAAGGTTAATATAGAGTACTCCTCTGCTCCATAACAGGTAAGTTCTGCAAATTTCTATTAACATTGTCGTTACATGTCAGTGTGAGCCGCAGCAGTACACACGGGTATTCAAAAGCTGTCTATGACATCCAGACAAAAGAGATTTGGGAGTGTTTTATGTCGCAGGGAGACAATTAATTGACAGTGTGAATTATGCACAATAGACTTTTCTTTCATAAAGAAGCAATTAAAGGTCCTTTGTGGGTCATTGTTCGATATCCTGCCATTGACTGACGAAGTGAGTGTGTTGGTGACAGAAATCTGCTGCCCAATAATAGACCACTAACTCTCCCCTTCACCTGCACAGACACAACAACCTCCACCCAGACACCACCCTGTTGAGAATGCAGTCGAGCTGGACTGCCTCTCCCGGTTTTTTTTTTTTTTTTGCTTTATATTTACTTTATACTCTATTGAGAATTTTTTTCAGTTAACTGTACGTCACTTATCTTTCTCATCTCCGACTTTAAAACATCGGATGTGTCTGATTATGGTCAATTGGGCTCCGAATGAAATTGTGAAATATAGTAAACAAGGTCCTAATTGATTCTCAGACAATCAGTTAAGCCTTTTTGAGCCTCTGTGAAATCATAGCCATCATAAGCAACAGAGATGCAGAATCCTCATCATACTGGCGCCTCTGGAAAAGATGAGTGAAAAGCCTTGGAATGCAGTAGACCTGCTTTTTCTTGCAGTAGCAGAGTTTACATCGACACAGGCTTTATGACATGATCAAAAAGATTATCCTTTTTCAGATATTTATTAAACTGCAAAAGTATGTGTTGTTTTATGGTCTAGAATGATGAGAGTTTTTATTTATTTCCTGAATATAAAATTAAACAAATCTAGAATTTGACCCTTCAATGTTTGATCAAAGCCATGATAGGGTAATTAACGAGTTTACAATAGTTTTGTGTAAGTATCACAACTTTAATGGCTTTAAGATTTTGATTTGTATTTAAAACTTAAGTTTTAAAGACTGTTAATTCTGTATCGCCCTGCGACAGACTGGCGACCTGTCCAGGGTGAACCCCGCCTCTCGCCCGGAACGCAGCTGGAGATAGGCACCAGCAACTCCCGACCCCGTTAGGGAGAAGGGTGACGGAAAATGGATGGATGGATGGATAATTCTGTATCTTTATTTTATCTGTGCAGGTATCTCCTCATCACAAATGCAGAATGCGGTGCATTCCTGGTTCCGTGCTCAACCTGCTTCGCAGCGGGAGAATACGCTTCTGCAGCAGGCGAGGGAAGAGCAGACTCCCCCCGTGGCTCAGGAAAATATGGGCCTACATGAGGCTGCTGGTGCAGTCGCTTTATTTCAACACCCTCACAGACTCTGATGTAGTGTTTGACTCCATCTTTGAACCAGTGTTTTGGACTGTGGATTATGTCACACGCTGGTTTGGCATGGTGAGTGAGTAAATTTAACTGTGTGTGAAGACTTCTCTTTGCCCTGACTTGAAAGGGCAAAGAAATTGACATTTCCAAAAGCCTGGAAATGTCTGTCTCTTGTTATGGACAATGGAGACATATTAATAAGCCTTATTTTGTAAGCCCTATTTTGTTTTGGCATACTCTGCGTTTCTTGCTTTTTTTCCACTACGATTGAGGTTGAAATTGGGTCTAATGATCCTTTAAACTGGACTTCATTATGTTAATCTGTTGTGTCCCAGCTTTATCATTGTTATGTTTGATTTAATTATTACTGAATGAGAAATCTGGGAGGCCACTTTTAGGACAACTTTTCAAAGGTCAAAATTATTCTTGCATTTACTACACATTTATCAGCCTAAAAACAAAATGTTAAGGGTCTTCTTTAAGCATGTCAATTAATTGTTTTCTTCATGAAAACAATACTCCTTTAACAAGGATAACATTTGCAGTGATCCATATAATTTTAGTTGATTATCCCATTTTTGTACTTTCTTTTTTTAGGTGTTTGTTTGTCTGGTGGTGATACTGACCAGCTCCATTTTGGTGATAGCCTACATAGTGCTTCTTCCTCTAGTCTTAAACACTTACTCCCCTGCATGGATTGCTTGGCACGTTTGTTATGGACACTGGAATCTCATCATGATCGCTTTTCACTACTACAAAGCTGCTAAGACCTCCCCAGGACATCCCCCCACAGTAAGATCTCAAAATCTGCTTCTATGCAGAACAACCAGTTTAACTGTGCTGACATTTTTTTTTGCTCTTTAAAGATACACATGTTCTCTTTCTCGTAGGAAAAAAATGACAGCCCTTTTGTGTCTGTGTGTAAAAAGTGCATCATGCCTAAACCAGCAAGAACACACCACTGTGGTATCTGTAACAGGTGAGTAAATGTCTTTACTCCTTATCTTAATCAAGTGCATTTTAATGGCTGATATTTTTCTGTTTTGTTCAAGTTATTCATATGTTTGAAGGAAAATGTGGTTTTGTTGTTCTACTTTGTCTTATTAAAAGTCTCTGGTGCTGCAGCTCATTTGTGAAAATTTTATTTTAATTAGTTTTATTTTAAATGAGTTTTAGATTCTATTTGTTTTTATTATTTTTTTCATAATTTGTATTCATTTTTTCTTAGGTGAATTTTTTTATTTGCTTAGTTTTTATTTGTTCAACTTGGTAACCAAACTTGTATAAAACTTTTCTTTTTTTTTTCTTTCTTTTTTTTGTTTTTTTTCTTGAATTGAACTTCAGACCATTGTCTGTGGAAGAGACTGCTTTTGAATAAGCTTTGGAATGAAGGACTCGCCACCACTGATTGCTATAAAAGTACCTAAAATGTGCTTTTTTTTTTGTTGTTGTCCTTGCAGGTGCATTCTGAAAATGGACCATCATTGCCGTATCCTTTGGTTGTTTAAGCTTTATCAGAAAATTTATTTAGAGACTGAAAGCATGTTTTGTTTTTGTTTTCCTTAATATCCACTTGCTAGCTTGGTTAAATAATTGCGTGGGACATTTTAACCATCGCTACTTCTTCTCTTTCTGCCTCTTCATGACCCTGGGCTGTGTCTACTGTAGCATCAGCGGCAGAAACCTGTTCCTCGATGCGTACAACACTCTTGAGGTCAGACAGCTGGCCTGCTGCTTTCTCGTTGTGATCCTTGCACTTTTTAAAATGATTTTTCTTTTTAAATGAGCCTCTTTGTCTTTGACATCTGGGCGGGTTGCTCTTTCAGCGATTTAAGCATATGGATTTGGAAAAGCCAGGGATTCCTGTAACAGGGATGGGACTTCTTATAGGGCTTCTCCCATCTGGCCAGGTATTGTCTCAATAACAAAGCACAGAGATGTGATTGAGCTAATGAGTGGTTCCTTTATTCATTTGATTGGTGATTCATTTGTACTTTTTGTCTGTTTTGACAAGACCAACTTCCACACGCCTGCACCTTCATACACCTTCAAGGAAAGGATGATTCATAAGAGCATCATCTACATGTGGGTTCTCACCAGGTAAAAAGTGTTTTAATTTATCAATAATTATAACCTCTCAATGTAGGAAAAAGCCTCAAAATGGACAAAAAAGTCTTTGCTCTAACTGGTTCCACTCCTCTTTTACAACACCGCTGTCACTCTGAGATTGATAGCAGGCTGTGGTTTTTTTACTTTGACTACAAGATGATGTTGTCTTTTGTTGTTTTGGCAGTAGAGGAACTAAAAGGTATTTCATTTCTGCAGCACAGTGGGCGTGGCTCTCGGAGCTCTAACTGTTTGGCACGCAGTTCTCATATCCAGAGGGGAGACAAGCATTGATAGACACATTAACAAGAAGGAGAGACAGAGACTGGCAGCATGGGGAAAGGTATTCAAATAATCAGAATTTAAAAATGTATGCCCTATATTTGCCTGTTGATTTCTTCTGTTTTATTGTTTTTGTCACATGCAATTGTTATCCATTGTCAAGCTCATTTGAATTTCACACAAGATGACCTACGTTAATACAAAATGCTGAAGCTGAACTCTAGTTTAAATCATCAGTTAATGATAATTGGCTATATTTTTGTAGCCAATTAGCCAACTTTCACTTTTTAGAAAGTGAAAGTTAGATTTCACTTACCACACCTAAGGTTGAATAGATGTGTAGGATCAAGATATCCTTTAAATAGAACCTGTTTGACAACAGTTTGCTAAAAGATCTTGAAGCAAGACATAATGCCCCAATCTAAAGAAATTCAAGAACAAACTCAAAATCAAGTTGTTGACATCTATGAGTCTGTTAAAGCTTGCAAAGAGATTTAGGGGGCAATAACTTCTTCATAGAGAGACAGGTCAGTGTGGCCTGCTTTTTTCCCCCCGTCATTAATGAAATCAGCAGTTGTATTTACTCTAGTTTGGCTCTTTACATTTTAAGTTTCACAAAAAGCAGCAGAAGGGACCTGTAAAGGGACAAATACTTTTTCACAAAACTGTTTCTAATAAAAATTCCTAGAAATGTGCTTGAGTTGATCTGATGATAAAACACAATTTAAATCCCATAACACCACTGGCAAAATGATACAAGTGGTTTCTTTTCAAACTGGATAAAAGCGTTATTTTTTTTTATTTCTTTTTTTTTTTACCACTACTTTCTTTTTTCTAACTGATTTGTCAGGTTTACAGAAACCCTTTCGACTATGGCAAGCTGAACAACTGGAAAGCATTCTTAGGAGTGGAGAAAAGAAGGTGAGTTTTCATTGTTTGTACAAACTCACCACTCAAGTTTTTATCTTATATGTGATCAGAGATATAATGTCTGCTTTGTCTCTCTCATGTTTAGCCATTGGGTAACACGCGTCCTGCTCCCATCCGGCCACACGCCATACGGTGACGGCTTGACGTGGGACATCTTCCCAGTTAGAAAGGACGTGATACCTGTATGACAGACTGCTTCAGCAAACCTGTAGCCTGAAATCAGTGCTATATCAACCCATTTTTATCCAGCTGGCTCGCATGGTGGCTCCACCCGGCACTATTGACCTCCATTACCTCAATAAGACAGGAACTGCATATGAATTATGCAATATAAATTTGTATTGAAAGCTGATTCTACTTGAGTCAGAGCTACAATAATGCTGACAGAATTGTTTGTTCAAATTTATTTAAGGTAAAATATTTCATCTATTTTTTTTCCCCAATGTGTTTAGTGTTTTAAAAAATGTCATAGATACGCACTTAAGTGGGTCGGTTTTGTTTTTCTATTCCTGTATTTTCCATGTTATTTTATCAAAAGCCACTCAAATGGTAACGCATGCTTAAAGCATTCAATTCCATCCAAACACTACCCTGATGATGATCTCTGCTCTTTGCATAAGTTAATAAATTTTTATTACTTTTTTAGAAACCTTTTCTCATTTTTTTATATGGTATGACCTGATCACTTTTTAGAAATTAACCTTTTAGC
This sequence comes from Poeciliopsis turneri, assembly GCA_922788865.1. Classification (NCBI taxonomy): domain Eukaryota; kingdom Metazoa; phylum Chordata; class Actinopteri; order Cyprinodontiformes; family Poeciliidae; genus Poeciliopsis; species Poeciliopsis turneri. Next base: position 1,409,565 of record CAKLNU010000915.1, read on the forward strand.
TCTTCTACACCATGTAGATCTGTTTCAGCTCCAGTTGCGTCACTGTTTTGATCGGAAGCCAAACTGGGTACTAGTATGAGGGGAGATTACAAGACATGCACTCTGTGTTTTATTTATGTATTATGTCGGAGAGATCAGCTAGGAAATACTGTAGCTCCCTTTCCGATTTAGATGTTCATCATATTGGTTTATTTTGTGGATTTTGTGAATGTTTAGGGCTTGCCTTTGGAGGACAAAAGTGGTTTTAAAATAAAGATTAGATGGTTTTAGGCTGATTCTATCACTCTCACCCTGCGTATCTCACCTGCACATCTGCCTGTAAACTGCAAGAATGACAGGATTTAATCTTCCAGCAGATGTCAGTGTTTCAAGCCATAAATTTGTCCAAAACCTTAATGAGATGAACTTAGAACAAATCGTGAATCCACTATTTTTTTTCCTCCCACCTGTCCTGTTTTATTATTTATGTCTGTGTTCTATTTGATTTGAACTAGCTGGAGTTGATTGTGGACAGAATTTGTTTTGCTCCGTTTCATTTCACCATGCAAAACAACTTGCCACATATTAGAATTGAAAAATACTTTATTAATCCCAAAGGAAAATTAAATGAACAAATGAACCCTCCATGTGTGTATGAGTGCAGAGCCCTGAAGCTGCTGGCTAACCCCTCATTATCCACCTTCTAATGATATTTATAGTGTCAGGTGTTTCCATCTTCATCCGATCCTTACAGGACCTTTTACTGTCTTAGAGTCCATACAGTTTAAATGAAGCAGTGTATAAGCTCCACTGAGCTGACTGACTGTCTGTGCCAAAGGTAAGTTTGGTGGGATTACTCTGTTCCCAGACCAAGATACAACATAAGCCTATTCAAATGTAAACACAAGTTATTTTTTTCCTTGAGGATGTCAAATAAACCTAAGCACATTTTTATCTGACAGCATACACTCTTACAAGTAGCCGAAAGGATCCATCTTGTTTGTCTGATAAAAGCACTTTATTTTGTTGTGTCCCTTACCCCAGTAGTTTGCAAAGTTAGGGTTGAGATTCCACTTGGGTTCACAAATATGTCAGTCTTGAGATCCTTCAATAGTTAAAAAATAAATAAATATATACATATATATTTCTTTTAGACATAAGATTTTGTTGCTTGCTCTCAGTAGTGACTTTCTTTTTTCCTACCTTTCCATTAAGGTAGGATTTTCCTAGCTGAGCTATGGAAATCTGTAGCACCTCCAAAGACGCCATTAAGTTATTAACTGCGTTTCTGGTCATTTTTCACATGGTCTGTCCTTCGTTTTAGGTGGCCACACATATGCCTTTGCACACTTGGGGTTGTGGCATACTAGTTCTTATTTTGATGGGTTCAATCTTCCTTCAACGTGACAATTATTAATCTACAGCACAGTTTACGGTTGTATCATAACAAATTGTGCAAAAGCTTAAGAGGGTGGATGCTTTTGCAGTGACTATATTTTACTCAATAGATGCTGTTATTTTGAAGGAGTCCCTTGTCCTTTTCCGCTGTGACTGAGCCTGTTTCACGCATGCGTGTGGGGCTTTGAAGCGTTAATTCTGAGTTAGATCGGAAACGGACTCCCTGAGTGGGCTTGCCTCATTTTCAGCTGAAAAAATTTGGATTTTGTTTTGTTGCATTCTTGTAAAGGGAAAAAGTAAATTTTCTTTTTAGAGTCTCAGTGCGCCCGTCCATCTCCGGAGCTGCGCCGACACTCTTCCCACTGTGGTCTGTCATCCTGCAGGCGCGCAGCTTCAGCCGACCCGTCACGTCACGTCAAGATCCGGAGATAAACTTCTGCTTGCCAATAAGTTCTGATGTGGCAAGCAAACTGCAGACGGATGCATAATATAGCAGACTGGATTTCAGGTGATTTGTCTTTTATTTTCAATCTATAGTAGGGTAAATATTCTGCGATTTCTGCAACAACATTTCGATTGAATGAAAAGCGCGTCTATTAATTTAGCACGGCTTCCAAGAAGAGTGAACTAAAGTGAGTTTTTCTTTTTTGAAATTATGAATGAAAGATGGGGAGCATGGAGGCATGATGCTGTGCGGGCGCGTGTGCCCATCAGCTGGCGCTACACGTGACACAAACATAGCAGCTTGTCTGACCTCACAGGAACAAGCAGTGCTGAGCTGTCGTTTTATCCCAAAAAATATTATTCGTTTCTTGCACTCTTCCCTCCCATTTTAAAGCTCAATCAAAAACATATCTATTGTAAAAATAAAATAAAATCAAACATGATTTAAATAGTTCCATTTTCCTCCTTGTTCTGGGACACAGGGACAGTGATGGGAGGCTGTGTGGGGAGGAGCAGGATGGATGGACAAGGGAGTGCCCAGGGCTCCACAAGGACTAAAAAACGTGGAGGTAAGAAGCTGGAACACATTCAAATGCTTTATTTACAGTGATGTGGAGCCTGGGACAATGCTCTTGCTAATGCATATTTAATTCTGCTGGACGATGTTGTAACTAAGATGAAATATATGTCCGCATTGTGGTGAAGTAGGTTCTTCTCAGATCTAGAGAATCTCCTTATGCAGCTGGAACTATTATAATATTCATCAATCAGTAACATTAAGTTCTTGGATTGAGAGAAAATAAAACATTTTTCAATAAGATATATGACATGGGTGTGGTCCGTAGTTGATGATTCACCTGGCTTTTTCATTCTTAGATCTTATATGGAGGAAGGCCTGAACGATTAAGCAGTGGCATTAAAACCTTTTGCAGAACTTACTTACTTACTTCAGTTGTTAACAGAGGATAAACAACAGTACTGGTTTTAATGCCAGATCAGTACTTTTTGCGGCGGGGGAAATGAATGGTTCCCTATAAAAAGTTACACGTGAAAAGATAATCAATAAAACTAAAACAAACATCCAATCAACTATATTTGGTCTTTCAACCTATGTTTATTTTTATGAATAACTTTTCAAAATGTGTTAAATACTAAGACGCTTGTACTCAGATTTGTGTAACAAGTGCCACCTTAGTAATAAGTTGCATTAAGTGAATCTTTGTCAGTTAAAGGCTGTTTGTCATAAAAGCAGACACAAAGTAGTTCAAATACACTGGTTGTTTTTTGTTACTTATAGGTTTAATTTTTTGCTTCCAAGTTAGAAAAACAAAAAAAAAATCTTCCTCCAAAGTTAGAAGTTTTCACTGACCTCAAACACTGACTTAAAAATCCAACATGGCTGCTGCAGTTAAAACTTACTTCTAACTGCAAACAAAAACAAAACAAAATACAATTTAAACATATTTGCACCTCTTCAAAATTTACATTTTATGAGTATAGTCTAAAATGCTGTGAAAGGAATTGTAATTAGCTTATTTTTTTGTAATTTTAGTTAGACAAACACATAAGCTTGCAGGTCCTGATGATTTTCTGACTTGCTGCCACCGTTATGATGGGTGTAACTTTATTCTTACATCAATTTCCCAACTTCAGAAGTATATGAAACACAGCATTGTAATTTGTGTTTTCTTTGGGTGATGCAGAAATCAACCTGCTTTAATGACAGCAAATCTTTTTTTGCTGTTTGCAACCATTAGTCCTACGTCACAGTTTTTGAGTTGTTCATTGATTTATAGAATAAATTAATGATTCTAACATTTCCTTAGCGTACCACTAATGAGAGTCCTAGTGCTATGATTGCTACTTGTACTGTAGTTTGAAAACCACTGCGAAATATGTTTATTTGTTGTAATTATTATCTCAAAGGTTGTTTTTGGATGCACACCAAGGACAATACTCAAATTCTTGCTTTTTAACCTTGTTTTGTACTCAAATTTCCTTTTCATTTTTTGCTACCATACAGCTATGAAAATGAATAAGTAATTTTTTAATAAATCTATGTGAATTATTTAATATTTTAATACCTCATAGAAATAAAATTGCTAGAGCTGCACAATATATCATATTGCAGCTGTCTGTGCAATATTACAATTGCAAAGGACTGCTTAAATGCAGTACTGGCGAGTGTACTATATTTCAAGTTTCTGCATTTTGGCCCTTCATGCCAACAGCGGATGTCTGTTTTTAGTGGCTGATATTTCAAAGCTGGTTAGGAAGAAAAATAGTGTTGTGCTGCTTATTTTCTTTATGCACATGTCAACATCACCCAAAGTTACAGAACGTTTTGAAAATGGCATTAAAACGTCATCACACTTTTAAGATTTATGCCGTTCTTAACAGTTAGTGTGACGAGGTCTTTTCATCTCGCTGCTGTTTGGAGGTCATTTTCAGTCTGCAAATGTCTCTCCAACCTCTTAAGCCTTATCTTTTAGTCCTGTATCTAATCTGTACTGATGACCTGACAGATTATTTCGACACTCGTTAATCTTGTATTTTTGAAATATCAACCTATGTGGAAGATGGATGTGGAGTACACGTTTAAATGCAATAGTAGCAGAGAATTTCCCCACTCTGCCCAAATTGTGTGTTAAGATGGATTTGCTTATTATGCTTTCTTGAACTGATTTATCAACTTGAATTTTGGACAAATGTTGACACACAAGCTGTGTAATGAACCACCAAACTGTCTTTTCTGTGAACGAAGCCACTTGGAGAAATTTTGGGTAGCACAACATCTTTTTCTTCCAGCAGTCTGGAGTTTATAGCTTGTTAATAGCTTTAGTATGTTGCCTTGGGTATTTCCATCCTGTCTCTCAATAGAGCTCAGAGGATTAGGCCTCTTGTGTAAAGGTAAAGCAGCTACTCGCTTGTGAGGACACGAGACTCTTTCTCCAAATACACTGAATGAGTTTCAATTAATTGCTCACCTGGTATTTATGGGGTCATGTGTTTTTATTAGAAGGATTAAAACAGGAGAAGGTGGTGACATTTTTAAGCAACTGGAGAAGTGTACCTGCAGGCAAATGAGCGCTGAATCTCAGTTGGCTCTTTGAGATGAACTAGATCAGGCGGATCAGCATTATTCAGCGGATGCAGAGGGGATTCTCCACCTTCTTTGAGGTCAAGCTCTGTGGCTCGTTTTGTGGAGTTTTTGATGAACAGAAGCTTGATTCTCAGCAAAGCGCAGACAAAAAGACAACAATGGGAGTTCCTAACTCCAGGGAATGCAACTACTATCATGCTCCAAACGCACCCTTAAAGATTTTGCTCAGAAGTAAGTATGGCTTATTTCATCTTCAGGTCAATCTGACTAATGGGCTATATGTAATTGTTGCTGCTGTTTTTGAGATCAGTTTTGTAGAATGCCTCATTGATTTATTGTAAGCTTTATTTATATTACAGCTGTCTCACGTAAGATTGCAAAACACCTAGCAATAAAAAACCAACATTGCAACTTTAAAGACATATCTATATATTTTTATTTATAGATTACAAGCATTCGTTTTTATAATTTTGTGATCTTTGTCATTTTTAATGTTACAAATATTATTACATATACTATTCACCAGATTTCAGATGCTGTTGTAGACTTGCAATTCAATAGGCAAAATTAATTTGATTTCAGGATCTCAAGACTTAATATCTGGCTCTGACAAGTTACTCTACTAATTCAAATACACCAAAGTCAAAATTAGACTGCACCACTTTAGGAACACATTTATCTCTGCTATTGCTAGATATTGTAACGAGATAAATTACCATTCACCCACATTTTTCTTGTGAGCATTAGCATCTCAATCATTAAAAATATCCATCAAGGAAATGTCCATCCAGCAGTCCTGCTGTGTTAACGGGAAGCATAATTTGCATGCATGGCTCTTGAAATATGATATCCTACTACATATTGGATCCAAACCACCCTTTTCCGAAATTACAAATGGTAATATTTTTGATGATGTCTGCAATTTGAGATTAATCACATATTTGTGTGGCTCTCCCAATCATCAAAGTGTGCACCTGGTGTACGAATTTGAATTCGATAATAATTTTAAAGTGTTGGTTATTCAGCTTAGAGATTATTTTTTCCTTCCACACTAATTTTAAAGCTGCTTCTTATTGGATGTTTAACGTATAACTATTATCACCATGTGTCACTCAGTAAAATTATTTGAATTTGCATTTAATTTTGGCTGTGTTTTCATTAGAAGAAGCCAAATTGAAAAGACGACTCATTAACTTAATGAAACTCTGTATAAAAGGTATGGATTGGTCTTCACGACCAATGCACTCTAAAACAGTTGATTGTGCGATTAAATAAATTTGCAAACTGAATCCTGCGATTTCTGCACCCTTCACTGATGCCTTTACCATCCCACATAGAAGCAGTGCTGCATACTGCATTTGAATATGAATTAGATTAGAAGTGCACATATTTCATGTAAGATGCAATCAGTCGGTTTATTTAGGCTAGACATAGTTGTGTAAATGTCTGCTTTAACTCATCAAAGTTATGCAGAAAAATAAACCGTCTTTGTTTGCAGGTATTCATATAATAACAGAGCATAAGTAAGTGTTTACAGAAGGCTGAAGTTATTTTAAACAGAAAGGCTGTTGATTAGTTTTGTTTCCAACAAAATATGTGTGTGAATTCAGTCCTAACTGCAGTTACTTAAACCTTAAAAAATGATTGCTGTGTCACAATTGCACTTCTGGACTCTCCTGCATGCAACCTTAAGACAAATATTTGCAAGCTGGTCTTATTTCAAGTGTCACAAACATTATCTTTGGTGTCCATACTGGTGAATTTGGAAGTTAGTGTGTTACATAAATATATGTTATGTAAGCTTTTAAATTCCGCTCTACTGAAAAAAACAAATGACAAACAAAACTAAAATAAAAAACAGTCTCAGAGCAGATAAAACACGTTTTTTCTATACATAAAAAGTCAACAGATTAAAACATAATTTTTCTCCTTTCTAGCTCTTTCTAGTAGGTTTGCGTTTCTATGCAGGCTGTTAGAAACATCTTTTTTTTTTGTTTCACTGGTTCTCATTGGTCAAAGAATGCTCATCTCATCCAATACCCAATGGGATAGTGGCAGATAAATCCTGTTATGTGGAACCTGATTACAGCCTATAATCCATTGCTGTGTGTCTGTGTGCGTCCATGCACATGTACAGTACAGTCTCTGTTACTAGTGACTGCAATAATCCACTGTTCTATAAATATCAAGTTTGATTTTCCTCCAGCAGTGAATCAAACTGACTTTTGTGGGTAATTCTGTATAACAGATGTGCTTTTTATTAAGGTGTTGCAATCCTGCACAAGTTGCACTAACAATTCCAGATTTTTTATGGTAATGCACCTCTGGAAAAAAAAACAACTTAAAATATTGTTTATTATGTGTTAAAATAACCACAGAATCATTTTTGCTTGACTAAGTATGCATTGTACATTTTTTATACTGCACTTAACCCATTTTGTGTTGCTAATACATCCCCCAGATTGTTCTCCTTTATGTTATTACAAAAGTGTATGCTTCTCATAATATGTTGCTTTAATGTAACATCATAGATAAATTTCATATTTATGTGGCTCTCCCAGTCGGAAACAAAAGCTTCGGACAAACAACTTTACCTAGGACATCAGAGCAAAATAAAAACATTACCTAATGCTCAGTGGCGCCAGAGGTAATGGAAAAGAGCTTAGCTGTTTTTAGATCAGCCATGACGTGGGTCAACATGGCAGCTATCGTCACACTAAGCATTTTTTCTCGGAGGTGTGCAATTTTATTGCCATTAACATTCTTGTTAAGAAGTGGAAAAGTATTTATTCTTGTTGATAATTTTGTTAAATTATTACCACCAACTTGCATATATTTTATTGGGATTGAATACTTTTTAGATGTAAGTTTCATTGCATTTACTGCTGCTGCTCTTTGGAGTTGTTACTGCCTTCGTTAAATTTTTTAAATAATAGTTTTTTGCCCATTCTCTTGCAAAACAGTTCAAGTGATTGGACGAACAGCATCGGTGAGAAAGTCTTTTGCAGCCTCTTCCTTCTAGGAGCTCCAACTATCTTCCCTTCAACTCAGACCATCTTGTCTGTCTTTGCTGAAGAAAAGCAACTCCTCACCATTATTCTACCTACACCATGCTTCACTGTATGGTTGGTGTGTTGAAGATGATGTACAGGGTTCTGTTTTGCATAGAGGCCATCCGTTTGATTTTGGCCTGAGGTGATTTAGACCTCCTTCTTCCACATATTGGCTGCGTCCCAGACATGGCTTGTGACAAGCAAATGCTTGTGGAAAACTCGAAACTTTCTTTCAACAACGGCTTTCATCTTGCAACTGATCTTGGAAGGTTTGCAGTTGTGGGATCCTTAATTCATTTTCAGATAATAGGTTGAGCAGTACTCCATTAAATGTTCAAAGCTTTGGATCTTGATTTCAACTTTTCCACAACTTTATAATCGACTTGCCTGCTGTGTTGCTTGTTAAATGTTTACTTTCTCATTTGTTCACTAATGTTTTCGAACAAACCTGTGATGCACTGGGCGTGCAACTTGATTTAAAGTCGAGATTAAATCACAGACACATGGACTATTTACAAATTAGGTGGCTTCTGAAAGTAATTTAGAGGTATTGAAGGAAACTGTGCTAAACTGTTAGACTTTTCAAATATAAAGGATTTTTGAAAGATGTGCTTCCACTTCACTACTCATGTACTACTCTTTGTTGGTCTTTAACATAAACCCTCCAAAAAAAAAAGCATTGTAGATTACAGCCATTTGTAGACAGAAGCAACTATCTTTTTGCACTTTCTCTTTTATAGCACGCAATGAGCCACTCAAGAAAGACCGTCCTAAATGGAAGAGCGAGTACCCAATGACAGAGGGCCAACTGAGGAGCAAAAGAGACGAGTTTTGGGATACAGCTCCTGCCTTTGACGGACGCAAAGAGATCTGGGATGCACTGAGAGCAGCAGCCCTGGCTCTGGAGTGCAATGACCTGGAGCTGGCCCAGGCTATAGTGGATGGAGCCTGCATCACTCTGCCACACGGTATAAAACACTGCCACAATTCGTTTCCTCTGTGAAAACATATCACACATATCTAAGCTTTAGATGTGCTGGAACGCACTGGTTGAATAGCAATTCTCTCAATGCCATAGAGTGGTTTGCAGAATCCAGTGACTGGTTTGCAAGAGATTACTGTTGTAATTATGTAATAGTGCTGCGTGACCACGAAAGACAGATACACCCAGAGCTCTGGGATAAAACACAGCATGCTCCCTCAGAGGAGAGTATTTATCTCTAATCTTTGAAGGTTTCTGAGAAGTGGGCACTTATTTGGGTGTCCTTTCCCCTGCAGGATCTCTCACGGAGAGCTATGATGAACTGGGAAATCGCTACCAGCTGCCAGCGTACACTTTAGCGCCACCTATCAACCTGATCACTGAGACGTCTGGCGACAGCAAACTGTCTGAAAGTGCACAAAAACAAGCTCAACCTCCACCGTCTCGAGAGGAGTTCCAGCTGCGGGTGCGATTATCAACAGGTAACACCGCCAAATATTTAAAAGTGGAGAATCGCAAATGAAACCAGATATTTGGTTACAATAGTTGCGCATTTTTTTATTCATTAAGTCAGATTAAACTTTTTCTGGATTGTGTTTAGGTTAGTATTGTGAAAATGATTTATATTACTTATATGCTAAATGCTAGGAGTGAGAGTGCAGAGTGAGAAAGACACATATTTTAAAAAAAGTTTACATACCCTAAGATTGTCGTTAAACAGTCTTGAGAAGTCTAAATGCTGATGTCAAAGCATCAGACTCTTGGGAAGGAGGCAGGCTTTGAATCCCAGAGACCATGTTTTGGTGCAAAACACCCAAGCTAAACACCTTCTGGCAACACCGGCTGAAACTGGTATCCAAAATAGGCTGAAAGGCCTTTCAGGGGTGAAGAAATCATTACTACTAAAGCAACAAAAAAAGGTCAGTTTGTGAATACACAAAGAGATGAAAGCTTAATATTTGGAGGTATACCAGCTGGAGACAGACCCACCAGTAGGCCTTGCCTGGACAAGCTGGTATAGACGATGGAATTGAAGTGTTTGGCTGTAACGACCTTTGCTATGAGAAAGAAAAGCAAATAACACAATCCCACTTGTGAAGTATGAGGGTGGTAGTATCTTATTGTGTAGGTATTTTGATGCGGGAGGCACTGGTGCACTTCACAAAATAGATGAAATCATGAGATAAGAACATTATTTGGAACACTGAAGAAAAATCTCAACACATCAGCCACAAAATTGAGGCTTTGGTGCAAATCACTTTTCCAAATGGATGATGACCTTAATCATGCCTTGGTAACATTATTTTCGGGTAGTCATAAATGACCAAAAACAAGACAAAATTGAGAATAACTATAAAATTGACAATAATCTGGCCTGAACTCTGTCTGGAAGCATTTAAATATCTAACACAGCACATTCCTGTTTCAGGGAAGGATGTGCGTCTGACAGCCAGCCTGGCGGATTCCATCGCCGTGCTGAAGAAACAGTTGGAAAAACAGGAAGACATCGAGGTGATCCGCCAGCGGTGGTTCTTCTCTGGGAAGCTTCTGACGGACAAGACTCGCCTCCAAGATGCCAAGATCCAAAAGGACTATGTCGTCCAAGTGATCGTCAACATAAATCCTTCGGTCATACCCAACTGAGGGATGAAGATCAGAAAAGGATGTGCCAGATAAGGCTGCAGAAACAGGAGCAGGTTTCCAGCAGGGAAATTTTATGTACATTTTATATAATAAATTATTGCTTTTATATTGTTCCTTTTTCTATTTTACCCTTTTTTCCAAATAAAGAGATATTACTGAAAAGCACTAAAACACTTTAGGTGATAATAGCGCCCTAAGATGCACCTCCCAGTGTCTGTCTGTTTCTGAAGACCTTGATTTACAGCTCTATTGTTTACATGGGTTCCTCTCCTCGTCTTGTTTGTTTGTACTTATGCTTGTTGATTCATTAAATGCAGCTCACCTAAGTTGAACAAATAAGGAAAATCTACTCTCTTTTTTTCTCTTAAGACAAATAGATGAGTATTTCTAATTGTAAACATCAGATCAATTTTTTTTTGTTCATTTCACTGTGTGAACAGCGCATTTTGACTAGACACTGAATATAATAAAGGGACCTTTTATAAGGTAGAAAGAGATGAACAGATTTGTTTTTTAGTTCATCATTTCAAACAATTGTACAAACATGCAATAGCTTTCTGTCTAAAATTATGCACACTGTAATGTCATTTAATAAATGTTATAAATTTAAACTCATCTCTTGCTTTTGGGAATTTATTTCATATTGATTGAATGTTTCCATCTTCTCCATTGTTTGTCAGTCCAAACAATGGGGAAAATCTTGGGTCAGGTGACAGTTTGTGTCATAGATCACATTGAAAGTGCTGTTCTGTCTTGTGCCGAAGAATAAAAATGCCCTTAAAATCAATATTTCAAGAAAAACGACAACCTCAAAAATATCAATAATTCAGCAACATCTTTGTTTCAGACCAGTGTTGTTAACACTATGAAGCTGCTGGACCTTGGTCAAACCTATAACTTGCTGTTTGGGTTTAAACACAGTGTTTCTGAGTTAAAACTCAGACATTCAGAGAAATTGTGGAATCAATTCCTGGGCTGGAATACCTGCAAAAACCAAGTGGAAGTCATTAGTTTGTAAGCTGTCTGCATGATTATGACAGAAATTATAACTGCACAAATAGGAGGAAGCAGTTTGTCCATTGTTGTTTGTAGTGAAACGGCGCCATCTACTGGCACACCAGCATAACGTCGGACTAGATAGCAAATCTGTGACGTCATCTAGCAAGCGACGGAGTCATCTGGAGCTCCGCCGTCAGCAGTGGAGAAACGTGATTATTGTCGGCCCTGAAAATGGTGAAATCAGGGAAACTTCGGTCGGGGACCGGGGTGAAGTTGAAGCGCTGGAAGAAGGGACACAGCAGCGACTCCAACCCGCAGACTAGCCGGTTCCGACAGGCGGCGAAAAGCCGCTTTTTCAGCAGACCCAGCGGTAAGAGACACACACGTGGGTCTCGGAGAGCTAACATCAGCCACACGAGCCATTTAACTTGGATAACTTTATCTGTGACGCTGCTCAGCAGACACTCAGTCTCATACTCTCAGAGTAAATTCCCCTGACTTGAAGCTTTATGAAAGTATTTTTCTTTTAATGTTTGGATGAGGATCGAAAATTAGTGGAACAAAAATATTAACAGTTATCCACTCTTCTGAATGATGTAATCAGAGATTGTTTATCCACCTATTTGTTTACCAGTCATTCACTCATCCATCTGATATCTATTTATCTGTCTAACTATGCAAGTTGTTTTCTTGCATATTCCATACTTTTTGTTGTTGTAATGAACCATTACATGTGTGGGGTGAAAACAGAAAAGAGGAAAATATTAAGCTGTAAAAATGTTAAACTTTCATGGAAAACTTGCGTTGAAACTACGGATGTGACTTTTTGTGAGTAGATGTTGAACTTTAGTTTGGGAGTGAAAGCAATAAATTGATATCTTTCTGTTTTGTTTTTACTTCCACAGCGAAGAGCGACCTGACTGTTGATGCTCTCAAGCTTCACAATGAGCTGCAGGCTGGGCCCCTGGAGCTCAAGGCTGAGGCCCGTAAGGACACTCAAATGGAAGAGGAGCCTGATGAGAGGCTGTCGGAGAGAACATCGGGCACCTTCCTGAGTGGCCTGTCCGATTGTTCCAACCTCACATTCAGAAAGGTGCAGCGCTTCTGGGAGTCCAACTCAGCTGCTCATAAAGAGGTAGGACTACGGGGGTATTGCCTGCAATTTCTAAATTTAGCATGTGCAATATTTTGTAGCATATCTGCACCTGCTGTAACTGTGTCTCTTGATGTTTGCCAGATTTGTGCAGTTTTAGCTGCTGTTACTGAAGTGATCCGAAGCCAAGGCGGGAAGGAAACAGAGACGGAGTACTTTGCTGCTTTAGTGAGTGTTTCATTGGTTTATATTTTGTTTAAAGTTTTGGGTAAAGCAAAATATAAATGTTATCCCCTTAGATTGATTAGCTTTATATGTAATTAGACTCTGCGACAGACTGGCGACCTGTCCAGGGTGAACCCCGCCTCTCGCCCGGAACGCAGCTGGAGATAGGCACCAGCAACTCCCGACCCCGTTAGGGAGAAGGGTGACGGAAAATGGATGGATGGATGTAATTAGACTGTTTTTGACTTTTGGTAGATGACAACCTTGGAAGTTGTGGAATCAGAAGAATCTCAGGCTGCAGTGGCTTATCTTCTCAACCTTGTCATGAAACGGTAAAAATGAGAAAACTTTTGTCTTTTCCATAACTGAACATGTCATACCTGATTAATGCTGACTGCTCAGTGTTTGGGTGTCACCAGTGTTCCAGCTCCAGTGCTTAAGTCCAAGTTCTCAGACACCACCAAGGCTCTCATGGATGTCATGTCTAAACAAGTTTCATCTGAAGCATCTTCAGCTCTCAGATGGGTGAGAGGATTTTCCGGTTTGCCTTTGTCTTGTTCTGTTTTCACTCTGTTTTTAAATCTATGTTGTTTTTTGTGTTTGCATCTATAGATCTTGTCCTGCTTGGCCACTTTGTTGAGGAAGCAGGATGTTTCTGTCTGGAGCTACCCATCTACTCTGCAGGCTTATCATGGTCTGCTCAGCTTCACGGTGCACAGCAAGCCGAAGGTCACTCCTACTACACTTAAATAAACTGATACCTTATTTACTTTTCATTCAAAAAATTTACAATTCAAGATTTTTCTAACAAGTGATTGTCTAATTTGTTTGTTTTTGTCCCCCCTCAGGTCCGTAAGGCAGCTCAGCAAGGCGTTTGCTCCATTCTTCGAGGCAGCGACTTCCTCTTTACTGATGACGCTCCAAGCCATCACCCTGCTGCTGTCACTACAGCCAAGTTTTGCATCAAAGAAATAGAGCAGGCAGGAGGTGAGGCATCAAGGTTATTAGTTTACTTAATTGATGTGGCAAAATGTTCTCTTTCTGGTTGAAGGATGGAATTTTATATCTAGTAATTAGTTAAAATTAGCAATTTTTTTCAGAAAAGTGAATTAGGTAATATAAGGACCTGCATTTAATCTATATTGTTGGGATTTTACACTGTAAACCAACACAATGTGTTCATAATTGTGATGCAGACTGCAAACAAGTCAAATATAAAGCTGTGGAGAAATTTAAAGCTGGATTATGCTATAAAAGAACAAACTGTATGCAAATGTACGGAACATTTTAGACCCAAAAAATGCAATTATGTTGTATGTAGTTTTTTTAATGTGACAAAATGTTAACTAGTTCAACTGGTATGAATACTTATGCAAGGGTCTCAGCTGGTTATACTTGTTATACTGGAATAAGTTTCTAAATGGCTGCAGAAAAGAGAGAACATCCTCTTAAGCAGTTATATTAAAATGTCAGCCATGAATCAATCTTTGGCACCTCGTCAGGCAGCAAAGAGGACACCACCACCCTCCACGTGCTCTGCCTCCTGAAGGAGCTGATGGGATCGTTTCCTCTCGGAGCCGTTAAGTCCTGCTGTGAAACTCTGCTGCGTGTCATGACTCTTAGCCATGTGGTGAGTTCCCCCAGCTGCAGCTACTTTGGTGGTTCTTTGGACTTTTCTTTTTAAAGCAATGCTTCTTCTGTTTGTCTCGGCTTTAAGATGGTAACAGCCAGCGCCATGCAGGCATTTCATCGGCTCTTCATTGCAAAGCCGAATGCGTTGTCCCTCTCTGCAGAACTCAATGCCCAGATCATCACGGTGAGACAAAAACAATGTGCCCCATTACTCGTGGCGTAAAATCTGCTGAAGACTCACTCTGAGTTGTCTTCCTCAGGCTCTCTATGACTACCTTCCTAGTGAGAATGACCTGCAGCCTCTGGTAGCCTGGCTTACCGTCATGGAGAAAGCACATGTTCACCTGGCAAGGTATAGTTGGTCAAGATTGGAGAGAGATTGAAAGGACTTTTCTCAGGTGTGTCACTGACCTTCTGTGTGTATTTTGCTCCAGTTTGCAGAGTTCTCTGAGTTTAGGTCACCTCCCTCGGCTGTTCTCTGCCACCATGTCCTGCCTGCTGTCGCCCCACACACAGGTGGTCTCTGCTGCCACCAACACACTTAAGGTAATAGGCACTGAAACTGACACAAATTAAACTTTTTGGTGTGTTCATAAGTGGTTATGTATGATGTCTTTATATCTCAGAGTTTGTTGACCGAGTGTGTTGCTCCTCACATGGAGGAAATGGGGATGATCACTGCCACTGCCTCTGCAGGGAACCCCTCATATGTCTGTAAAATGTTTCGGTAAGATTGCAGATATTTTCTATATTTTTTTTTACTGTTTTTCCATAAGTCACTAAACAACTACTAACTGTCTGTACTTGCATTTTTCCAGCATTGTGGAGGAAGGATTATCCTATCGCTTTCATGCCTCGTGGCCCTTTGTGCTGCAGATCCTTGGCTGCTTTTACAGAGTTGCAGGAAAACAAGCTCACCCTATCATGACTAAGGTATAGCCTTGACATGTTGAAAGCCTTAAGTGGATAAAGAATAAAATGAAGTGGACTGACACTTCTTCCCTTGTCCTGAGCAGTCCCTCCAGTCCCTGTCAGACCTGCGCTCCATCCCTCAGTTCTCCTTCAGCGGGGAGTTGGACCTGGCTGTGGGAGGCGCTGTGGAAAGCATGGGGCCTGAAGTGGTGCTGGCTGCTGTGCCTCTCAACATCACTGGCTACAAGTATGACACCAAAACGACAGGATGTTCTGCTGGCTTTACTGTCATTTCATTAACTTTTGCTTGTGTTTTTTTTGTTTTGTTTTTTTTTAGTGATGACTTGGAGTTCCCTCGCAGCTGGTTGGTTCCAGTCATTCGAGATCACGTGAAAAACACTCGCCTCGGTTTCTTTGCTTCTTATTTTCTCCCTTTGGCCACTACACTCAAGCAAAGAGGTGAGTTAAATGTTTATCGAGATAAAACTTTTAACTAGATTTCGCATCTTCTATTAATGATCAGTACTATTAGCATTGCTAGTAATCAGTTTCCAGATCTATTCCCTACAGAATGTAAATCCTGACCTTAGCTTTGAAGTTTCCAAAAGGTTATTAAAATTTCCAAAATTAGCTATTATCGGAATAAGACCAGACATCCTGTTATCTGTTGAAAGTCTCTCTTTCTCTTGCGCTTGCAGCTTGAATGAATGTGGACTGAGAAATAAAATTTTCTGTTTCTACATGCTTTAACTGACTAATCCTGTTTTGTAGCTGAAGAGTTGGAGCAAGAAGGAAAGAAGCTGGAAGCAAAAGTCTACCAGACATTACAGCTTCAGGTAAAAATCAAACTTGTCTTGTTGCTTTAACGTTTCACTTAATTTTGTCTGGTGTTATAAGTGTTGAATTTTGGAGTTACTTATTTAATGTTTATTGGATCTGGGACAAGGGGTTAAAAAAAATCTACATTTAGGAAAAAACAACCGTTATCAACAGACCATTACTCTAGCCCATTATTCTGACAATATTAATTGTGATTAGCCTTCATTTTCTGCTCTCTTTGCATTTGCTTGTAATATTATCAAAGAGGATTTAGTTACAGTGGATAGAAATAGCAAGAAAAAGAACTCCAACAGAGCGGGGTAGGAAGAACAAACAAGAAAAAAAAAATCATTGATCCAGAATTACTTACTCCTGAGGTCAAAAAACATCAGGAGTAAGGTTCCATTGTCAAGCTATTGTTTAGCTTGACAACAGAATGACAAGCTAAACACAATCTCTAGACCATGAGTTTGTTCTATAGTAAAAAAAAAAATAAAAAAAAAAAAACAAGACTGAGAAAACTAAAGGCATAGATAGGTAGGTCAATGATTTCACCCAGTAAGTGATCCTTTTAACCCTGCATGCACCAGGCCAGGTGTGGTTTCTATGGTTACAACAAACCAGATTGTTTGATCCACGTTCCGCATTTCAGATTTGGACTATGCTTCCTGGCTTCTGCACATGCCCAGTGGACCTGACTGCGTCCTTCAAGGGCGTCGCCCGGACGCTCGGCATGGCCATTAACGAATGGCCAGACCTGCGCCTCACCGTGTGCCAAGCTCTACGTACGCTGATCAACAAGAGCTGCTCCACAGGTGGCAAATGTTCACAGAGGTTGTCTCTTTGTGCAAACTGTTGCATCGTTGCAGTGTTATAATCATTCTTGTATGCGATCATGTTGAAGCGGAAGAAAAGGCAGAATTGGGACGGTTCTCCAAAAACTTCCTGCCCATCCTTTTCAACCTGTATACCCAGCAGCCTGCAGACGGGGACTCTGGTGCTTATCGGATGGCTGTGCTCGACACCATCAAAGTCTACTTAACTGTCACTGATGTGCAGGTAACATTTTAACGCTTCTGTTGTACTGAAGAGTGTTAAAATGATCTGTTTATGCAATTTAACTTTGATCATCTGCAGCTTATCTTCACATTGCTGCAAAAAGCCTCTGACCGGCTGACCAGCACGGAGAGCGTTGAGTTCACACGGTAGGACATCCAACTGGGATCCACTGGGTTTGATTCCCATCAGAAACTGATTAAAATATTTTAATAATCTGTTTGGTGATCCTATTCCTGTCCGATCTAATTCTCAGGCTTGCAGTGATGGACCTTGTGGTTGCCATGGCTCCCTTCGTTGATGAAAGCACTATGGCCCAAACATTTGAGCTCATAAGACCATATATGGAGGTATGTTGAATGATGCATCAAAATAAATTAAAATATAATTGAAAAGTTACTTGAATCAAAAAGTGAAACTCTGACTCTGTCTTATATCGAATAAAAACCCAAAATTCAGTTTCCCTGAAAATTTGAAACAAATTAGATCAATAAAAAGTATTTAATACAGAAATGTTGACCCGCTTAAATTTACTTTTATTAGGTGGCCATTTAGAGCTCTTTTTGCATGAATGCAGAGTGGTTTGGAGCCTGAATGAATGAAGCCCAGGTTCTCTTTATATAGTCCTGCAGCTCGTCTGCAATGTTGGCTCTGGTACGTCCTGTCATTCTCTTGACAACCCACTGTGGATTCTTTAGGGGCTTTAGGTCAGATGAGGTTGCTGGTCACTCAGCCACATTAATCATGTCCAAAAGAGTAAGCAATGTTGCTTTTGGCAGTGCGTCCAGGACTCAAATCCTGCATGAGAATCAGATCAGCTGCTTCACAAACTTTGCCAACACATGGAGGCATGAAGTGGTGTCAGGTTTCCGGGAAGACAGCTGTGCTGATTTTGAACTTTATAAAGCACAGTGTGCCAAAAGCAGCAGATGCCATGGCTCCCTAATAACACTGACTGGAAACTTGGTTGTGGTCTCCACTTGTCCAGAATCAGGAATTTTAATTTCCAAATGGAATAAACTTCCTTTATCTGAAGCAGCCTAAGTCCTGGTTATAGCCATGTGGGTTTGCTTGGGTGCCTTTTTTTCCCACTTTTTTTTTTTTCTTTGCTAAACTTTCTAATGATGTACTTCATTACAGCACTTTGGAAGCGCCTGGCTTCTTTATTTCCCTTTTTTGAGTAAACCTGCTTGTGAAGAGGGTCATACTGTTTGTTGAACAACTATCAAGTTAGCAGTCTTTCCCATGACTATGTAGGATGTAGAGTTTCTGTTTTTAACTATTTTTAGTTGGTCCTAAAAAATTATATTTGAATTTTCAGAGAAATACATTTTTGTCTTTTCAGTAGTTGTGAGCCAAAAGTGATCACATTTCACAAAAATGTGTCGCTCTGTGTAATGAATTTATCAACAAGATTTTTAACTTTTTAAAAACCAGTTTTCACTGTTCTAGAGAAATGATGGTGCCCTTGCAGTTTTTTAATCCAGGCCTTTTTTATAAGGTTTCTTATTTTTTTTATTGCGTTTGTGTTCAGGCCAAAGAGCCGGGCATGCAGAAGAAGGCGTACCGCGTGTTGGAGGAGATGTGCGGAGCAGAGAGAGACGAGTGTAAATCCTTTGTCCTGTCCAACCTGGAAACTCTGAAAACTGTCCTACTTGACACTCTTAAAAATGCTTCTTCACCTGCAAAGAGGGTAAAATCTTTATATATGTAGAAAAACATCGTGTACGCCTGACTGTTGTGATTCATTCCTACCTGACTGCTTTGTTTTCACTTTTCTCAGCCGAGACTCAAGTGTCTGATCCATATTGTGAAAAGGTTGAATGAGGAGCACAAAGGATTCATCACTGCGTTGCTGCCGGAGGTGCAAACGCAAATCAGAGCTGATGACAACAAACACAGACAGAATTGATGTATTTGGTGTTTATAAGGGTTTCTGCTCTGCAGGTGATCATCTGTACTAAGGAGGTTTCTGTTGGAGCTCGTAAGAATGCCTACAGTCTTCTGGTGGAAATAGGAAACGCTTTCATTCGCTTCTGTGGGAACAAAAAAGGTGTTGCATTGTTTCTGAATACATGTCGGTTTGTAACATCGGAATTTATAAAACAGCTAACATTACCTGCCTTGATTATAGATGCGATGGAGGAGTATTTGGGTCTGGTGTATGCAGGACTCACCGGATCCGTCACCATGATCACTTGCACCATTTTGGCATTGACTCGTCTTGTGTTTGAATACAAAGGTGGGTTTCACTTGTATGTTTTCACCTGGACTTAAGAAAAAAATGACATCTGTGACTCAGTTTTACTTTTTACATTTCTCTTTCAGACTCGATAGAGGTTTCCACCATGGAGCAGCTGCTGCAGAACGTCTGTCTGCTGCTTTCGTCTCGAACCAGGGAGGTCGTCAAAGCGGCTTTGGGCTTCATCAAAGTCATCCTTTTCATTATGGACCCCAAAGCTTTGGGCTCACATGTTACCCTTATGGTATGAACTGTACATTACAAGTGACAATGTTTCAAAGGAGCTCTCCATGACAACCAAATCAGTCAGAAATGTTCGGTTTTGGATAATTTTCTTAATTTCAACAAATTATTGAAATGTGTTTTTTTTGTTTTGTTTTGTTTTGTTTTTTGCACTAAAACAAACATACGAGAATGTACTTTCCAACTCATATTTAACTTGATTTAAGGTAACACTTTCTGAATAATGACTAAAGTTATGGGTCTGTCTGCTGGTTAAAACACCTGAATCCACTTTTTTTTAAAAAGTAAAAATTTGTACGTATTTTCAACTCTCTTAATTCTGATTGAAATAAATGACCAGCAAAGTTTCCATCACACATCATTTAAAAGTCACATGTACACTGCACACATAGGATATTTTGTCCAAATAGTTGGCCATTGATGACCAATGAAATAGTAGATTAAAAGTTTAGCGCGTAAACACATTTAGTAGTGAGGATATACTATGATAAAATATTTTTTGTTCCCCCTCTGTTCAGATTGAGGGAGTTGGAAACATCAAGGATGATGTAAGAAGGCATTTTAGAACCAAACTCAAGAACATCTTCACTAAATTTATCCGAAAGTTTGGGTGAGTCTTCTTCCTACCTCTGTTATCTGTCAGCGTCATGCTTTCCTTCTCCTGAAAGCTCTGCTGTGTGTTTCCAGCTTTGAGTTGGTGAAGAGCATGTTGCCTGCAGAGCACCACAAGGTGCTGACAAACATCCGCAAAGCCGAGGCCCGAAACAAGAGGCGGAAACAGGTCGCAGAGGAGCAGGACGCATCGTCAGAGAGCGGAGAGGAGGCGCCGAAAGGAAAAAGCGAAAGGTACGACAACAGCTCCACACACAAAACTCACTTCAGTATATGTTTACCACATTCCTTGTTTTCTTTTTAGTATTGAAGACATCCTGGCTGAGTCTGACAGTGATTTGTCTGAGGATGAAGGAAAGTCTCGTAACACCCAGAAGAAGTCAAGCAAACAGAAAGGGAAAGCGTGGCTGAAGGAGGGAGAGGGAGATGATCCTTTGAACTTCTTGGATCCAAAGGTTTCACAAAGAGTTCTAGGTACCACCACATTTTGAGGCTTCTTGCTTTAATCAGAGAACAATTATGAAGTTCAGAGGAGTTAAAGTGACGCTTGTTTGCTGTTTGTTAGCCACAAATCCACAGCTGAAGAAGACCACCAAGGTTGAACATGGCTTCAAGGTGACGTCCGACGGCCGGCTCATCATCAGAGAGGATGACGAGAACGATGGGAAAAACAAAGGTTAGAGGAGTCTGGTGGTGCTGTTGCAAGAGCTTCATGTGTGAACACACTGACGCCGGTGCTTCTCTTCACAGGTGCAGAAGAGATGGATGATATCCTGGAGGCAGCAGGAGTGAAATCCGTGAGTTTTACAAAGCACAGTGTTAATGTTTGAGAACATTTTGCTGTTTTGCCAACAGTCTGCTTTTTTATTTTTTGCACTTGCAGAAAAAATCCCAGAAGAGAAAGTTTCAAGATGACAATTTAGACGAGGACATGGATGTTGAACCTCAATTGAAATATAAAGGTAACTAAAGAAGATACTCCTCTTGATTACTGAACTGCCTTGGAGATGAAATGACACTCTATTCTTTTTCTCATTTTGTTATGTTGTAACCAGAAACATCAGTTTTGAATTTATTTGAATTTTAGTGTTGATTACTTGTGAAATGAAAAGATATTATGTGTTTTTAATGTGCTTGCATGCATTCAAGGCCCTGGCTCAGCACTTTAGTTCAGTGTGCTGATAGAGATGTAAGTCTTCTGAGTTAAAATCTCTCAGCCTCTCACCCACTTTTCTTTCCCAAAGTGGCTCAGAGTGGATGGAGTGGATCTGTGAACATCAAGTTTGGCCACAGATTACAAATTTGGTTTTATTCTCTTATTTGATTATGCCATTCTGAAAAAATGAATGCACTTTGATGTAAACCACTCCTTTTAGCTCTGATTGTATATTTTAAGTTGTTCTGGTGGAAGGCGAACCTCGGCCTCAATCTCAATCTTGTGCAGATTTTCCTAAAGGATTTCTCCCTGACCACCCTCCTTTTCCCTGGGGAAGAAAAGCATTCCTACAGCAGACTGCTGCCATAACCATGCTTCACGGTGTGGGTGGTTTGCACAAACTGACTTGCGTTGTTAATGTTTGACCACACAAAGTGTTTTTTACTTTGGCCAAAAGACTCTTCTTTGATGTATCCTATACACAGCTTGTGGGAAACTGCAGACAACAATTTCTAACTTCAATCCAGCTGAATAAAACTAAAGTTACCTGATCTTTTTGAAGAAAGAACAATTTGTTATTTTTAACTTATGTACTTTAGAAAATTTGTCTCTTTTTAAAACACAACCATTTTTCCTATATTTGAAAAACACAAAACTTTTGCAAGAAAAGAAGATGGAAACATGTTCTTTTATGCGATGTAGAAAAATGATGGTGGGAAAAAGATTCTCTTTCCATAGGTTGCAGACTCACATAAAATCTAGTTAAAGTACATTAAGGTTTGCAGTTGTGTTGTGGCAAGGTTCAAATAGATGCAAACATTTGACCATAGCACTGTGTGATGATGATGCTTTTCTCACAGCCGGCGGCTCGGGTATCCACAGACCTCTGGGCCGAAGCCAAGATGTTGGATCCGATTATAAATCAAAGGTAAACAAGCACAACAATCTGCAACTGAAGTTTCTTGGGTCTGCGCAGTTATTCTGAGCATCTTTTTCTAACTGACAGAAAGGAAAAGGAGATGTGAAGAAAAGAGGAAAGCTGGATCCTTACACTTACATCCCTCTGAAGAAGGACCAACTCAATCGCAGGTATGAGCATCAGCTCATGCCACCACACTGATTTGTAGGCTTAGACTTGAGCCTAAAGTTTTGCTTTACCCCTACAGGAAGCGAGCCAAACTGCACGGTCAGTTCAAAGGTATGGTGAGAGGTGTCCAGAAGGGGGCGCAGTCTGGAAAGAAAATGCAGAAGAAAAAAAGGAAAGCCTGAAGAAGATGACTTGTATTGTTTATTGGACTGCTTTTGTAATGTGTGTGTCAAAGTGAGTGCACCCCTGGATATGTGTGTGTGTGTTTCAAAGATACTCTGAAACTTTATCAGTTTACATCAGCAAGAAATGAGAATTTCTTGCTGATTATGCTCCCCTTGCCTTGTTACTCAAGTGGAAGAAAAAAGAAAATTGTAGCTGTTCTCATTTCGACATGCCCCGAATCGATTGCATTTATACAGACACAACAGTTTTGTTTTCATTTCCACATTTGGCCACTTAACATTGCTGCAGTCTTGTGTACTGTAAATTGTGATAAAGCATTCACTAATGCCATAAGGTTCCTTCAAATGTATTATTAAAGTGAATTATGGAGTGCAAAGTGAACTTGCTTTTCTGTTTTGACTTATAAACCTGAAATAAGTTCCAACTTGAATTGGAATTTGTTGCATTTTGCAGCTCAGCTTCGAAACTTAGGTTGTTTTTCTGACATACCGCAGTGGTGATGTGATTCATTTTCCCTGATAGGATGAAGTAATGCGAGTCATGTAATGACAGGCTGACCTTCGAGTCACTCTTCTGTGTTCAATATGCCAGCATTTCTTAGAAAAACAGCAGGGACCTGAAGTACGAAGCAGGATTTGGGACAAAGATTAAGATTTCACTCTGGATTTCTATTGTTTTATATGTGGTTCAGTTGTATAAAAATAGATATATTCTTATATTCTACATGGATCAATGCACAACTTCTCTGCTTTTTTGTTTTGACTTTAGTAAAAAATAAGATAAAGTTCATAGACATGGTCTTCAATCCATAAATAAGAGTAATGTTTGTGGATTAAAAGTTGTTTTATTTATTTTTTTATGATTGTCACAATTGATTGTGGATTTAAAACTATTAAACCGAATAGGTTTGTTCTTGCTATTGATATCCAAAGAAAGTTAGACTGAGCAGAAGGGCTGTTATAAAAGAATATTTTAGTCATCGAGTACTCTATAGAATAGTTTTACGATTATCCGAGAATCGGATCTTTCTCTTTCTGCCATCCTGGATGTAGTCTAAATCAAAAACTAGTTGATTAATATTATTTATTCAGATTTATACACACAAAATCATATTCTGAAATTAAAAGTGTTTCTATGTCTCTACAGAATACTTTATGTATTTACAAATGTTTATATGAATTTGCAATAAGACTGAAACCGCTGGATTCCTAAAATGGTCAAAAATGTCTCACTAAATAATGCTTTTAATATTGTGTAACTTCATAAAAGGTGCCACATAGCATGTTGTTCAAAAAGGGGGCTAAAATATCCCTTTTTATTATTACATAACTTTAGGAATATGAGCACTGAACTTTTATTACTGCAGAAATATATTTCCTGGCAAAGACTTAAAAGTTGAATCATAAACTCCAGATTAATGGGTGTAGAGTTATTTTTTATGGCTTTGAACATACATTTCCTGTGAAGTTAGCCCTGACATTTTGTAATTTGCTTAATTAATCTGATGTAGTTTTAAGGCATTACATCAACAAGTATTAACAAAATCCAATCAGCTAATAACCGTGTAATAAAATCTGTTGACCTGTGTGTTCCTCCGCTGGCTCGAGTTAAAAAAAGGCAGCGCATAAAAAAGAAATGTCTTTATTGAAATCAGACGTGTTAATATTGAAGAAATAATGCAAATGATCATTTCAGTCAGTAAATGCAGTATACAAAGAGCCCTGAAGATACACGTTTTTCAATACAATCTTTTACTGGAATTTGTTCAAAATGATCTCAAGCACATCAGATGCCACGCCACAAAGCTCGCTAATATCTGCCATGGTGCTCCCCACCCTACAATGACTTCAAAACCTACAACCCTAAAAAGATGCTAAAGAAAAGAGGGCCTGTATTACAATAAATAACATACGGAGAAACTGCCCTGCAGTTGCAATAAGACTGGTGAACATCAAAACTAAGTAAACTGCAGTAAAGGTTTCTTTGGTTGACAAGGTATAAAAAAAATGTATAAATTGTTAATTAAAAAGCCAACATAAATGACCCTGCTACCACCCTTTTTGTTTACTACATGATGTATTTAATACCACCCTCTCCTTATGGATTAATGTTGTGCTGCATTTATATGTAAAAACATTTCTGTTTACTTTCATAAGCCATCTGTCCCTAGCTCACTTTCAGCATCACTAAAGTTTGATAAACACTTACAATCACCACCTATTCTACTAGTAACTACTGTTACTGTACAAACAGTCCCAGTTGAATCCATGGTCTTGTTTTTGTTTTGTATTTTTTATAAAGGTTTTGACATAAGATTTGATCAATTCTGCTGTCCAGCAACAAGACACAGCGCTCAAAAACATATCTGTGCTTCTGGCCTGGAAGATTTTTCACGATGACATTCGGTTTTCTAAGAAATTAGTTTAGATATGAGAGTGACTTGCAAAAGTATGACCTGCCTTTGAACTTCTAACATTTTGTCATGTTACAACAACAAATTTTTATTACATTTCATATGCATTCTAGAAGTATTGCACAGCTGTGAAGTAGCAAATACGAAATATCTGACGTGAATTCAGTTCTCTTCACTCTGATCCCCCAAAATGAAATCTAGAAATGTTAGCAGTTTGCCACCATGTGGAAGAAGGTGCTCTGGCCGGCTGAAACCAAAGTTGACCTCCTGTAACCCCGATGTGCAACAATAACACTGCACATGATGTAGATGACTAGAATAATTGAGCAAAATAAAGAGCAATACTGTTTGAAAATCTATTTAAAACAGCAAAGCATTTAAGAGTGAGGCTGTGTACTCTCTCTGCCATGGACACCTTAAACACATTTTCATTGTGAAACACTGCTGTGGCAGCATTATGATGAGGATCACCTTCCAGGAGGAAAACTGAATGTCAACAGCTGCTCTGTTGTCTATCCAGCTTGAGCGATGAGTGAATAATTATTTCAGACACAAGATATGGACAATAGAAGAGAAATAACTCAATTAGACTTGCAGCTGTAACTGCAGAAGAACATTTTCTTCCTTTTTCTTTTGAGCTTCACAATTATGCATTCCCAATGAAATACATTTACGGTAATTCTCTAGTTGTAACATGACACGATGAAAAAAGCTCAAGTGTTAAAAATACTTCTGTAAAGCTCTGTATTTGCATCCATTCTCTTCGTCATTACAGCCTCGGGGGGGGCCGGGATGGTGGGGGCCCGAGGGGCCCAGGCGGAGCACGGGCTGGGGGTGGGCCGGGCGGGAGTCGTGTCACAGGAGGGGGCGCACGGGATGGAGGCGCCGTGAGCGAGGATGGAGCAGTGCGCGGTCCTCTTGAAGGAGGTTTCGTACGGGGGACGGAGTTGGAGACTAAAGGTTGTTCCTCAACTGGAGGAGGAGGAGGAGGAGGAGGAGAGTGAGGCATTCGGGGAGGAGCCGGGCGATCATCATCTCTGACCCGTTGAAAGCGAATACAACGACCCTACAGAGTAAGGAGACAAGGTTTAATCACAACTGCTTTTATGCAGAATAATTAATAAAATAGTGGCTCTCTAGAGTGCACTCTTGATAAATACCAGGCTTATAAAATGAGACCAATTAAACCAAAGTTTTTTCACTTAAGTATTTATTCTAATTAAATAATACACAAACAAATTGCTTAAAAGTGGAAGAGGGAATATATATATAAATAAAAACACAGATTATATGTCAGATTATAATTAGGAAAAAAAAAAAAGTTTTTCATACAGGCTTCAAAGAACCAGGGGGATTTCATAGTCTCCAGGTGTCAGCCAGAATATATTTATCTATATTCCACACCACAATAAAGACAGTCATAAACAATTAGAGTAAATGTGGGGAAACAGGGACAGTCAAAACTTTATGAAAGATCACTAAAAAGGCAAAGAGACTGAACGAACCTCCAACAAGGATGTGCTTTGTTTTCAATGTGACAAAAATCTCCTGTGTAGTAAGGAGCAGAGTTGAGAGAAAGAAACCTTTTCTCAGAGAAAACATGCAGTCCTGACTGCAGTGGAGTTTTGTATTCTCATCTAAAGGGCCTTACTAAAATAAAAGTTTGTGCTCGGTTGAAACTTGGTGTTGGAAACAATTATTTTTCTGTTTTGTGGTCCAGAGACTCTGGAGCTCACGTTCTGAAAACGGAGCCAAGTGGTGCAGAATTAGAGATTCATTTCAAAGTGCTGCTGTATTTCCTGCAACCGCTAGGTGTCGCCTGAATTTATATGTGTCTCAAATCTCAAAGACAACGAGATGGGGCTTCATCTGCAAACTGCTTCCTTTCTGGACTGTTCTTTTTTTCTTTTCTTTTTTTTTTCAAAGATAGATTAAAATATGGTGTTTTAATACAAACTCTCCAGGTGTCAGGCAATTAGCTAAAAATTAACTTTTTAATATCACACTGAGTGCATGTGACATAGATAAGTATTCATGAGAAGAAAATGCAAGGTTTGGAATGGCCTAGTCAAAGCGGAGAACTTGATCTAAAGAGAACTTTGTGGACTCAGCTGAAGAAGGCTGTGAATAAGAGATGTCACCATAGTCTGGTGGATTTGGAGAACTTTAATAAGATAGAGTGGGATAATATTTTCAAGTGAAGCTGTGGTGAGTATTAGTTTCAGGGTGTGTACAATCATTCAGCTCTGCTTTTTATTTCCCGCCTCACAGATGTATTATTTTTCAATTCAATTGTAAAGGTTAAGGGTAACATAAAAAACAAAAATGAAATAATTTATTATGGTCTAATTTTTTTTCTTACATCACGAAGCCCTGACCTTTTAGCTGGGGATGTGAACACTTTCCAGAAACAGGGGAAATGAATTCCTTGTATAAACTTAATGAATCTTTTTTTTAGATTCAACATGCAGAATGGTTTCTGTTAGGCTTTGCCCAGCGTTGCAGATAGATACAGGAGTGTCTGATGTCTGACGTCTCAGGGAGCACACAGAGAAGCTTCTGTTTTCCGTTCACACCTGCACCACAATACTGCGATGCCGGCTCTGACAAAGTGCTTTAGTCTTCAGCGTTCCCTTCTTTCTTTTAGGACAAACCTCCACTGTGATTTGGACTCTTTAGATACCAAACAGAGAGCATGCTATGTCCCTTATGTGCTTGATTTGACGCCATATAAAGAGAGTGATTTATACTTCTTCATAACAGTGCTTAACATAATTTACAAGTCTTGGAGAAAGGGATGAGTCTCTGATTGTCCCCATTGATGGGTTTTTATCTCTCCTCGCTCAGTGAAAGATGGAGGGTGGAGTCTCTGAGTGGCAGACCCTTGGTGGTCTGATTATAACACCTTATTAAGCAGAGAGGCCCTAAAGTCACACAGGGGCCATTAAGAGAACCCTGCAGCAGAAGCTTTGTGACTGAAGGGGGCCATTGTGGGTTCAAGCGTGTATATACGAGGGGTGGGTAATTGATTGAGGGCAGCTTGGTCGGGAGTGCCGGGGTGGATGGAGAGCGGGGCTCTTTGGGTGCTGTTGCTGGGCGGCCATGAAAAGCCAGTTTGTGAGCAGCAGCACAACAGGAGAGACAGCATATGGACACAATGAGAGGACAAGCTCATGAATATGAGGATGTTTATGTGCGTGTGCGTGTGACTGTAAGCATGGTTCTACCACAGCATATGGTCTGAATGAAAGCTCATGAATAAAACAGATGGAGGATGGGTGGTGTGGAGGTGCATCTTCAGAGCATTTGGTGTGAAGCGTTTCATCATGACGGTCAGTCTCCTTGTGTGACCCCCGGGGGGCAGGGGTCAGCAACCTGGAGCTCCACAGCAGCATGTGGCATTTTGGGCCCCTCACAGTGACTCTAAATAATTTTGGATTTTGGACAAATTATGCAGCACAGAGGAGGGTATGTGCTGCATTAAATTAAGGAACTTTGTTTCCATTTTGATTTTTAGAACAATGAAAATTCAACTTTCACAATACACAGATGCACCAGACAGACAAGTCTAATAAAAAGACTTTTATTAGACTTCTCTGTTTGCCTTGGTTTAACAAATCCTAATGGAACAAGAAACTCACTTGATTTTTTCAGTTCGGATGCAAACTACATGCTTTTCTTCATTTTCCTTAAACATGCAATTTTTCAGCAAATGTATATGTTTATTTCTTTCAATCAAATAAATTGTTTGACATGACCTTACAGCTCACGCTTCACTCACATATGGAAACTGCTGCATGGCTGCTCATTTTGAATGATTACTGCAACTTTGACGATTAGATGCAATCAACTGTCCATAGTTTCCATAAGTTCACTCAGAAAGAGGGGAGATTGCTGCAAAGTCAATTGTTGGATGCAATTCCTTAGAAATAAAACTTTCTTTTCTTTTCCACATAAATGCAGATGTTTGTCTTTGTATCTATCAGAATGATTGAATTGAAATTGATTCTATATGTCTGGATTAAAACCGTGCCATAAAAAGTACCTCAAGGTGGCATTTGAGATAAATTAATTTTAAAATCATCTCATAAGATACCAAGATGCTGCAATAAAATTTTTTAATCAAATTTGACCCTCAACCAGTCGGGTCAAGAGTTATATTTAGATGTGCATTTGAGTTACCTAATAAACCTGAAACTGTCTGGATATAATGTGACAAAATCTAGTTAAATAAATACTTGTGACATGTGCAATGGAAATATAGTTGAATTCTAATCTATTCTATTCTAAATGTAAACTACCTACATTTGCTATTCTCTCTTTCAATACAGAGAAAATGTAAAAACCCTTAAATATTAACATACTCCCAAAAGATTTAATACTCTTTGATCCTCAGGATTTTGTGTGATTAACTCAAAATATTGCATAATTGTGAGGAAGCCAGAAGAGTTGTCGGAGTTGTTAAAATGCTTTACTAATACAAGTCAGTAAAACTGTCATGTTCATTTATTTATTTAGCCCCTTTTATGGTAATGACCCAAAAATAAATCAAGCGCAATTACACGCAGAAACCATCGTTAACATAAATAGATCTATCGATAAAACCCATTAAAGTTTGTGTTTAGAAAATGGCCAGAGCCCTAAATATTATCAGAAACTGTAAAAACAGATAATGTGATGGTGCTTAAACTCTTTTCTTAGATTATAGGTTATTAAAAATAAAAAATAAAAAATCTGTGATGTTTGAATAATAGGTTTTCTGAATACCTCTTCCTCTGTCACTTAATCATTGAAATCTGTGGTTAAAAATTATTCAGGATAATTTTGTTTTTCTCTGAAGAATGTTTTGTAAGAAAGGGGTGATAAAGATTTCGATGGCGACCAGCTTGGGGGACAAAAGAAGCCAAACCCATCTGCCATTATATGCCTCGTAGTCTTTTAGCTCCCCATCTGTTTATGAGACATTCGCTCAGAAAACACACACATACACACATGTACACACGCACACACACACGTGCGGACATTCATTAGTGAAAAAATGAAGTACAAACAGGAAGCGTGGCAGAAACTGGCAGTCCTCTCATGGCCCTGTACAGACAAAGTGATTTAGTCAGTAATGAGTGGAGGAAGCAAAACAGATTCCTTCTGAGCTGCAGTTTAACAAACCACGCAGATATACTTTGCTATCTTTTAGAGCCATCAATCTTCTGCAGAGACATTTGACATTCACTCACATTCAATCTCGGATTTTAGATCAACTTTAACGCACCATGTCCTGCACCAGGTCTGCACAACTATCTCCCTTGGAACAAAAGTGGACTTTTTGCATCCATTTTATTTCTGTCCAGCTTTTCATTTTCCCCACTTAATGGCGCGTGAAGGAAACTGGGTCCTTGCTGAATGGCTCTGTGAACCACGCTCCCATAGAAAGTGACTGACAAAGACTCCAGAAACTTCGACGCTGACAGACACTTTTTGTTCTGCCATGTAAAAAAAAAAAGAAAAAAAAATAGAGAGAAATCCAGCACAGGCAGGAGAGATAGAAGCACCAATGTTAACCAGTTTTACAGACTTTGCATACAGCAGACACACACTGACACACTGAGACATGGTAAAGATAAATCATGCCATTCAAAGGCATAAATCAATAAGTGATATGTGAGGCGACAATGATACCATTTACAACAGTGCAGATGTTTCGCCATGACGACCAGTATGATGGTGAAAACATGACTTCAGGGTTATGGGATGCCCTTCATGGGGTCAGGGTTGGAATACAGAGAGCATTTTGCTCATTCTTCCCTTTGACACTTGGAGGAATGATAGAAATGGCACAATTTAGGACTCACAGCTGTGAGCGATAGCATTTAAAAAAGTCAATTCTGTTTCATACACAATCAATGTCGTCTTTCAGAAAAAATGAACATTTTTACATTTTCTGACATAAAACCACAAACTTCTGTGTAGTTTATTGAGCTTTGTACAGGTCAGTTCTGTCAGTTTTACAAAACAGCTTAAGATCAATCTGACTGCAAGAAGAGTATTTCTGAACCTCAATTATCAAATCTCACCACAGATTAGAAGGGCCTTTCTAACACCTGAATATGCTTTAGTCTAACTTATTGCTTTGTAGCTCTTGTGGTATGTTCTCCAGTCTCAAGTCATTTGGAGTCTCTTGTTTCTTGAGGATTTCATTTTGATTTTTAAATTTTTTTCATCACCTCTCAATCAGAGCTGCTGAAATAAACATCTCTACCATTTTTAACATTGAGAAAAGTGTATTTGGGGTCTGAGTTTTCATAAAACTTTGCATGTTGGGCAAAAAGAATTTGGTCTCCTCTGACCAGAGCACCATCTTTTTCATAAACTGCATAACAAAATAGAAATGCATCCTCAGATGAATCTCTTTCAACCACTCAACAATTTGCCAATTCTTCCACAAAGGCCCAATTTTGTTGTCGGCTGTATTTCTTGGTCGTTGTGATGCTGTTTCTTAGTTGTTGACATCTGGATTTTGTGTGGGGGTATTGAAGTAAAGTGAGATAAATGCATATACGCGTCCCACATTTCAGATTTTTATTTGAACAATTATGGAATTGTGCATTACTTTGTGTTGGTCTGCCACATACAACACAGATAAAACACATTGAAGTTTGTGGCTGTAGTGTGACGAAATATACAATTTGTTGAAGAGGCCTAAAAACTTTTGTGAGGTTTAGTAAGAGTAGTGAAAGAGATGGGGGAGGCGGAGAGATTGTAACCTGTTTTTTTTTGTAACCTCGACTGAAACCTTGTTATTTGGAGGGAATTTCAGGGGAAAGCACAGAAAACAACCGAGGTCCTTGTGTGTGAACAATCGCAGCTTTGACAAGACGAATGGTATTAACAATTCACTCTATGTCTGAGTGTGAATCTAAGAAGGAGTGGGGGAAATCTGAACTGACCTCTACATGTAACGTAGAAACAGTTGTTATAAATGAGTAAGACATACAGATCGGACTCCGTGCTCTGCTATTCACAGCTGAGCAACAAAAATACCCCAGTCAGTACCATGTAACTTACTATTAAAATACTCCTGGGTAGTTGTTACCAAAAGAATGAGCCTCGAGATTACACCAATTCTTAAATTATAGTTTAGGGTACAGCTTTGTGTGCGAGGCTGACTTTAAGAAGCAGGCTCACCTGATCTCCAGGCTGCGGTCTCATTAGAGAAACTTGGTCATAACCTCTTCTGAACAGAGCCCACAGAGCATCTAGTTTCCCCTGGAAAGTAGAAAAATAAAGTTGCAAGATAGATGGGAAAAGATAAACTAAAAATGAACTACAGTGTGTCTGTGGCTGCAACACACTGACCTTAATGGGTGAGTACCACTTCTTCTGCTGCGGGGGGCGGCGTGGAGGTTTTCTAGGCTTGGGTTCATAAGGTTCGAATTCCTGCTCAGGCATCTTTACGATGGCGTTTTTAGGTTTGTCCAGTTTGGCCCCTTCCTCGGTCGACCCTTTTTCCCCCCATCGTACCTTAAATTTATAAGGAAAAACAAATCAAATACTCCGTGCAGAATGCTGTTTTCAGTTTTGAAAAGCGTTGAGTCTGAGTTTTACCTCCATGCGCTTGATGCCACCAACTCCTCTTCCTCCATAGTATGAAGCGTCCACTGTGGGCCACTTCTTCCTGGGCATTCCATCATCCTCATCTGATTCCTTTGACAGAAAATGTCATTGTGATGCTTATGTCATTCAGCTAACAGCTTGTACTAAGGTTGAATCATTTACAGCACATTTATACTTCTTTAATTTTTGTTAATATTCTGTTTAATGTAACCAGTGTATTTAACTGTGATTTTATGTAGTAACCAATACAAAGCAGTGTATCTGGAGTAAATATATATGTTTACTCCCTAGCCTCAATGTAAAGGAGGCTAAGGCGAATACATATTTCAGATTTTTATCGTTTTCTTATTTGTTCCAGATCTTATTTGTTCATTACACAGTTTATGAACTGTGTAGTTATCATACACAGTTCATAAATATGTGTATTTAAAGACGGTCTTGTGAAATGTGCAAAAGCTCAAGAGATGTGATGATTTTCCAGGGAACTGTTCAAACACTGCATACTTTAGAAAGCTTCAACAAAACAAAACAATTATTTTCTGGCTGATGAAGGTGCTAACTTACTGGCTCTGGAGGTGGAGGAGGTGGCGGTTCTTTGATTACCTGACGCAAAAGGACACATAAATATGAGTTGACCTGTGTGCAACTGGCCTAAATGCTTTCACGAATCCTGATCGGGTTATTCAGATGGACTTTCTGAAATGCTAACACTTACCACAGTGCAGCAGAGAGGCCAGAACCACCACATCAGCAGCAGAGCCAAGAGCAGGAACACAACCAGCAGTGAAATCAGCACGATGGTGCCGTCAAACTACACAGAAAATGCGGGAGGAATGCACGACTATTAAACTCAGCTTACGTGCAGCTATTTGTAAAACCCAAAAAAAAGGGGAGGAAATGAAAAGTACTCACTGCCCCCTCTGATGACAAACAACAGAGGGAAGAGAGGAAGATAAGAGAAGGAGGAGAAAAATAACTTGGAAGAAAAATTGTTTAACAAAGGCAGCGTGCCAAAGACAGATATGAACATATGTTGCGCTTCCACGCAGGCCCTACTCACACATTCAGTAGTTGTGATGTGAACAGAGCTGGTGATGTAGGAGAGACCTTCGTTCATGCTCACCTGCAGGTAGATCTCCCTAAGCAAACAAAACCAAAAAAAAAAAAATCTCTGATCATGTCGTCTGAAAACACTCCAGGATGTCGGCATGTGTTAACACATTTGAGGCTCGCCTGGGGTGTCAAACACATTCCTTTAACTAATGGAGTTGTACTTACAGCCATTTTAAGCACACAAATATGCTGACAGAACTCTCGGCTAAAGCAAATGGGAAGGTCAAAGAGCTCTCCACCCACAAAAAGAATCTCCACTCCTTGGACTAGACCCAAAGCTCTAATGTGAAAACCGCTGAAGGATAAACTTTCTTCTTATTCTCCAGAATCTACTGCTGCATCGAGATAGGCAGGGTGGAGACAGGAGACCAGAGAAAAACAAGCAGTTTCAGATGTGAAACCATTCAGGGTTATAGATGTGAAGAGGAGATTGGACATTTACACAGCTTTCCAAGTGTGTTTATACCCCTCTGATCTTTTTCACGTTTTATGAGTTAACAAGCATAACTTTTATTGTAATCATTGAGATTGCATGTGATACACTCACACAAACTTGTGCACAGTTGCCAAAACAGAGGCAAATGTTTTTGTTTTTTATTTTTCACAAACAGAAGTCTACATGGCAGACGTCTTAATTCTGCTCTGGGTAAATTAAGATATACAAACCTTGATCACAGGGTGTTGCATATCGGCCATGGATTTTAATTTAAATCTGATGTAACCTGAACATCTTCTTCATCTAAATTGAGCTTTAGGTTAAAATCTGAGGAGGGGTTGACAACACGGAGGTCACTGCAGGGTGGCGGGTGGGAAGAGGAGAGGAAACAGAGCGTGGGGGATGGTAGAGGGAAAAAAAAAAAACCTTCTCTCATTCTTGATCCTCCTTAAGAGAACCGATGTTCACTTCTGCAGTGGGTGACTGCGGACGACAGCTCATGGAGACATTGACTCAGGAGGTTGGAACTGGAGGTGCAGGTGTCACTAATCTTTCTGTCTAATTATTCCCTCTGTTTTCTGGCTGGCCTCCCCGTCACATGGTGGGCTTTCCTTTCAGGCAGGCAGCAGACATGATGCTATCAGCTCCACTCTGACAGAGAGATCTCAGTCCCTATCAATCATCAATGCACCCACTGTATACATTTTTGCCCTGTGCGAGTTTGTGTGGGCATATTGTGCAGGAGGAGCATGGCGAAGGTGGGGGTGGAGGGTCTGCGTCCGGAAGGTTCCCAGTCAAAACAGATTTATCTGACAGCGACCTCAGTGACTTCATCACATGCGACAATGCTACTAAAACAAGAGATACTTTAAAACCTTAGTTTTCACTTGCTTTAAAAAGTTTGTCAACTACATTGCATTGCTCGGGTTTAGCAGAAAGCCTCAAGAACTGCTATCCAAAAGCCTCAATAAAAGAGAGAAAGTCCAACCCACACATGTTTTGTGTTTGTTTACTTAACCAGCAAAAATATTAACGTCCCATGAGAAGATATGCACTGCATTGGCTTTGGTAGCTGGTGACATTCCAACAAAAATCGGAAGCAAAAATATAAAGCGGATGGTTTTAAAACGACTGCACAGAAGGATGACTTTAAACCTCTGTCATTAAAACATTTTTTTTTATTAGTATAGCACAATAAAATGTGGTTTTAAAGCCAATGTTGACACTATCCAGAAATTTATGCCAGGAAATGTTCTCTTTTAAACAACATGACTGGTTTTCTAGTGGAGTGACAAATTGGTTCTGATGTATTAATTTGGGTTTTAGATGTGGGTTCTTTCTTGGAAGACCTGGTAAGCAATGCTGATCTCTCCTGCTGGATTCATCACTGGTAGCTTTGGATATTACAGGGACATTAAGCTGCGTACGCACAAGGAATCAGCAAGAGCAGATGATGGTTTATGTCAAGGCTAAAAACCCATTTGTTCAAAGTTGCCTTTGATGAACAACAACTGGGACATAGAAATAATTTTAGTCTGGATTGTAACTTTTCATTTCTCCTCTTTATTTTGCCTCTGTAATGTTGCACTTCATTCTTCCTTTCAACATATTATTTATTCATCATGTAAAGCACATTGAATGGCCTTGTTGCTGAAATGTGCTACACAACAGACATGACAAATAATCTTTTGTAGCAAAAATCGCAAACACATACAACTGAATTTGTGCCTTAAAATTTTATATTGAAGATTTAAATATGTATTTACACAAAAATAAATATGTTCTTTAATTAAATTAAAAAATATATATATTTTTTTTAGTTTTTAACAGTAGGTAAGGAAAATGTTTTTGAATCACCCGCGCAGTTTTCTGCTCACTGGATGACATGTCTCTACGTGTCAAACTCATCAGCCAGATGTTGGCCATCTCTCTGGGCCCTTTGGCCAGTCACAGCTGACATCCTCTTTAGCAGCTAAGCTCTGCTGACTCTGCTCTTATGGTCCCTTTGTTTCTTGGATAGATGCTTCCTTAAGGGATTTCTGCAGTATTTAATGATGTTCTGCTGTGGTCTCAGGGAAAGCAGCTCCATGTGACACAAATGTATTCAGTCATAAAAAAAACACCCTAAATGTCTGCTTGAGTTTTGAGAGTTTTTTTCCCATCTATATGAAAGGTAAAAAACCCTTTACTGCTACAGATTTGTACATTTATCAGAACAATATGCAAATAAAAATGAGAATAATTTTCCTATCATTTTTTACTGGGGACAAACTCAAACCGTGGTAGACATCTGAGTGACAGAAACAAGACAGAGGATGACTAGGAGGTGTCTGAGGCTGCAGGCCCAAATGTATAATTATGTACCAGACTGCGGGCAGCCGTGAAGGGAAGGCAGCGGCTGCCGGGTCTCCAGCTCTTCTGAGCTCCGCCAAAAGCAACGCTCCGTCTCCCCCGAAAGATAATGCTGTGATGAATTACTGGGAGCAAAGCTGGGAGCCCTCAGAGGGAACTTTTCCACTGCCTGCTGTCTTCGCTCACACTTTGTCACTCTGAGATTAAAGGCATCAAACCTACAAACACATCCGCGCGATTTTCTCAAGCAGGCTCTCATTAACTCGTGTTCCTGGGCTCTACTCCTGCCGTCCCCTTGTGATTGGTGTCTGGCTTCGTTAGCGGTGACAAACATTGATTGATCATCAGACACTCGGCGACTTTGGTCCTAATTTCTTCAAGGACAAAAGTCTTCTGAGTCCACACAAAACTTGTGGCGCAGCTGGTAAATATCAAGACCACAGAAAGAGAGCTTACCTCCCCACCTCCTCTATGACAGGAGCAGGACAAAGCAGGAACGTGTCCTCTATTCCAGTGGGTCTTTCATCTTCACAGGAAAGAACAAACAAAAAACAAAACCACTGAGTAATTTTTCTTTCTCGTGAAATGCAAAACATTTCAAAGCCAAACAGGCATCCAGATTTGAATAAGGAACAATACAAGCTTTGGTTCCAGCACTTCTGAGGGTTTTCTCTGGAAAATCATTGCATCAGATTTTTGCCAAAACCTTTGGAAATTCTTTATCCTGGGTACTAAGCAAGTCGTGGCAAGCTAAAGAGCAATACTTTTGCAGGGCACTGCATAAACATAACTATTTTTATTTCTCACTACACCGTCCTGCTCCCCTGGCTGCACAAAGACATCCTGCTGTATGTGAGCACCAAGAAAATTTCAGTACAATTTCATAAAAGAAAACTATTAAAGATCCTTTTTGCCCTGTTTGAAAGTATAAGTCTGCTTGAATGAATGTCCACATGTGTAGAACTCACCCACACTATGCGTATCATTGAGTTTGAAGCTGCAGAGGACCTGGTTGATGTTTCTCGCATGGAGGAAACCATTACCTCTAACGACCACTTGAAACCTCTCTGGGAAACAAACAGAAGGCAAACCAGCTATCAGGAGAGATTGAGAACATGTACATTTGTGGTAATGAGCGTATTTTCATCTGAGATGGTCATAAAACATCAAGATTGTTCTCATATTCTGATTATACAGAAAGTAAATCGTTCAAGTGTGCAATTATGGCGAATCCTGACAGCCGTTCCTTCCTCTGATGTGCTGAGCTAAATCTGCAGAAAACCTGTGCATGCTTCATTACTGTTTGTTTACATCTGTGTGCTTGTGCATGCATGTGTGGAAAGCCCATAATATGCTCCAGTGGTGCTAATGTTAAAAGTGCTGCTATTCACAAATCTCCCAGACAGAGCAGCAGCCAGGAGGAGTGCACAGGAGTGTGCGCGTGTGTTCATGTGTGTGTGTCTGACCTTTAGTTTCCCCAAGGCACTGTTAAAGTGCACTGACAGAAGCTTGCCAGCATATGCTGGAATGTCTATGTGGCTGCTACCCAGCATATGTTAAAGAACGAGGGGGGACCACTTTCCTAAAAACATGCCTGGAAGGCTGACAACCGCACTGTCAAAGTAGGTCTGACCTTACCTATGGCACCATGGCATGCAGGCATGCACACATGTCTGTGTGGAGGCAAACATGTGTTTATATTGTGTTGTTTTTAAGGAATGTGTAAGCATTTATCCTCTGTAATTGCAAGCAGGAATGCGAGTGTGTCTCTTTGTGGTTTCTCAAGCACGCATGTGCGCTTAGGATTCCTCCAGCGGTATCTTTACTAATAGAAGTGAACATTTGCCACACCTTTATCATTCAACGCTGAAGCGTGAAGATCACTGAATAAAAAGATCACTGGGAGAGGGTGTACTCGTGGCAGCCCTTCCTTAAAGGTCAGACAAGCTGCTACGTAAACTATAACGCACATTTATGCATGAAGAAGCACAGCTGACAGCAAAAAAAACCCCAAAAATGTAGACGAGTGAAGGAATGGATTTAGAGGTTCGTCAGAGAAAAGAGTGATGATGTTTGAGAATTATCAAAGTAGGGATATAAGGCAGCGTTACAACAGACTTTAGATCATCCACGACACTGCAAAGACTGCACCTCAGTTTCAGAAGACGAATCCAACCTCGACAAGATAAGACCCCCCTTAGGTTGCTTTTCTTCTGTCCTACGGTTGTGCACAGAGCTGACCTCATCATGCTGAATGGCTTAGCACATGTGTGCGCAAACTCAGTTGCAGATGTTCAGTGATTTGCAGCATGTTTGTCACTGGTTGTCATTTCCAGCTTCATTTAGACCACATTTAGACAGTCATGTGGTCTAAATGTGTTGACATTTAGACCACATGACTGTGCATCTCCTTCAAAACACATAAATAATGTCATTTCAATAAATAGATATCTTCTCAAATAAATGCAATGTGAAATATCATATAGTGTTTCATATAATATAATATAATATAATATAATATAATATAATATAATATAATATAATATAATATAATATAATATAATATAATATGTTAAGAGTATCACAGTTTGGCTGATTTAGCAGTCATCATCCTCTCACACCGTGTCACCAATAGCCCACTCTGCAGTGTAACACGTAGCATACACAGAAGCCTTCAATGTATTCATTAATCCAGCACAGCTGACTATTATTAAAACTACTAATGTTTAATTATTGCAAACATTTTTTTGTTGGTGCATTTATTTATGACATTTTCCTTCATGCACATTCCTTCTCTTGACTAAACATATACCAACAACTTTTTTTGTTTTTAAATGTCAGACAATAGTCCAACTAAGCGCTTTCTGCAAACACTGACAGTTGACCGGCTGAAAGGTCAGCGCTGTCAGACACATGGTGGGCACATACTGGTGTTACTCCACTGACACACCACCCGCATGGCTCTGCCTGCTCTGGTGACCACAAGTCCCTTTGCATCTACACCTGAACGCCTGAGATGGATTTGATTGGTCTCAGTGCGCGTCTCTGTGTTGACACACTTAAGCACATATTCATGTATGTCCTTTTGTCTGAGCATGTGTGTGTGCAGAGAAGACGTGGCATGACTTGTCTGAACAGTGTATCTTCAATCACGCTATTGAGAAAGGACACTGAAACGCAGGGAGGGGCATAAAAAGGAAGGGACAGCAGGGAGTTAAGGGTCAGACGTTAATGAAAGCAGCAATCTCTGCTGTCATGTTTGATCTCAGGCCAGAGCCTCGCTTTCCTGTGTATGTGTGTGTGTGTCATGCAGGGGGAATGGGTGCTGTCACGTCAGATAGTGTGGCCCGGTGTTCACTGTCCAGTCTGATGGCCTGTTCGCAGGCAGCTCGGTCTGGTCACTTCACATCAATGTGAGGGACATGTGTTTACGTGCTTCAAGAACCATGTATGCGTGTTCGTGTGAATGTGGCTGACTACAAAACATCCAACCATGTGTGTTAGTTCAGAAGATGCGTCGATATGCTGCATGGATGCAGATAAGGAAGCAGACAGTGTCACAACATGCATGCAGAACGTTAGTATGTCTGTAAATGTCAATGCAAGAGATGTGAATGTAGCATTACAAACTAGTGACTGATTGCTGCTTCAACGTAAATTCTTAATAACAGTGTTACGTTCTTATGATGAGGCAGAAATTATTCTACTCTTCAATAGCAAGTCAGTAAGATCTGACTTAAAAATAATTTTAAAAAACCCTTTTATTCCAGTTGAGTAAACTTGCATCGAAACATAAAAATGATCAAGCTTTACTTTAATTATTGTTCGTCAATGTTAAGAATAAAAATTTTTTTTTAAAAAGGAAAATCGAAAAATAGTGATTCCCCATTTTACCATCAGCACTTCTATCAAATATGGAGATTGATAAAGACATGGAAGAAGGTGTAGCGTCATCTCTGTGTTGATTTAATCTATGTTTTAGATTAATGGCCTACTTAAAGATCTATTGAAGAACTATTTTCACTTTGCTAACAGAGCTCACCAAATTTCTTTTTAAAAGGCCCTTCCATTTTAAATAGTTTATGATCTCATTTCTTAAGATAAATTAGCCCACAGCATCACAGATTTTACATGATCATTAGTTATACACCAAGCCCAGTAGGAATGTTTGTTGCCAAATAGATGAATCTTAAGCTAATGTAGTCAAATCATATAGATTGATTTGATGTCTCAGTTGAACGGAGAAAAGTGCATGTTTATGTTTGTGATGGCAATGATGTGCATGCTTTCTTTAATGGCTATTGTGATCATTTGATGACTTTAAGATTTTCTACCTTCCATACAATCCTGCTCAAAGTGTGTGTTGGTGAGAAAATGCTACCCAGGTAAAAATTGCACAATTTATGTTTCATTGACAGATATATTTTAGATATGGATTCCAGTATTTTCTTATGCTACTGTTCTAAAAGAGATTTATTTTTTTTTTTAAAATTATTTGTTCCAAATCTTTACCAAGGGTTGTGAACAAATCTGTCCAGTTGTGTAGACATTGAACTGCAAACAGAGGCAAACAATGTGCATGTGGATATAATCTCCATTAATTAGGCCATAATTAGGATTTGGTCTCTTGGTTTCTTAGTTCACTGAACATTAGAAGATTCATCAATCGAATAATAAATGAGGCTGTAGCAAGATATTTCGGCACAAGTCTAGTGAGACATGCTCAGACTCCGAAACCAGAGACAGTAATTATATCTGGTAATAACAGATTATTACCAGTTTTTCCACTGTGTTTTACTTCTAAGGCAAGATATTTCTCCAGTCTCCTCCTCTAACATGCTTTTCTCATTCATCATATCCCCTAATGCGAGGTAATCTCCATTAGCGGCCCTGGTAGAAGGCCCGCAGATGCAGTCTCTTAAGTGAGTCCTAATAAGGTCATGTCAAAGCTCATCCATCGTGCCGGCTGCACATAAAGGATCTCTCTCAGCATTTCCTCCGCTGGTTCTGGCTTGCTTGTGCATCATACAGGAAGCAGCACCACTGGAGAAGGAGTAGACAATAGAACTCGAAACAATCTCAAAGGTCTGTTTAGCATACCCAATGTGGCAAACTAGGCCAGAGATGCAGCCATGCTTAAAGATTTTTTTGTTTTGTTTTGTTTTGCACACATGCTGCGCTGGAGCAGCCATGCTAATTTCCTCTGGCTGTGAGTGACAATACGCTCCCTGTCACTCTGCGGTCATGAGCATCCATGCAATTACTTAACCTCATGTTCCACTAAAAAGGCTTTCGATGACTGACACAATTGCTCACGCCATTCCCTGTTTTAACCAAGACCCTCACGGCTCAGACCTCTTACCTCCCGCACACACACTGGATGGCTCGGCTGCCAGTATCTCAATGCAAGACTTCTTGATTATCTGAGAGCCACAAAGGGGGGGAAAAAAAAACACGTGAAATTTCGGGATCCAATATTCTTTAATGAGTCTTCCTGTGTGGGCGAGATTTTCTATAACA
This sequence comes from Poeciliopsis turneri, assembly GCA_922788865.1. Classification (NCBI taxonomy): domain Eukaryota; kingdom Metazoa; phylum Chordata; class Actinopteri; order Cyprinodontiformes; family Poeciliidae; genus Poeciliopsis; species Poeciliopsis turneri. Next base: position 1,451,875 of record CAKLNU010000915.1, read on the forward strand.
TAGATGTGGTACTGCATGTGTGTGTCATACCGAGTCAATAATTCCTCTGAGGGCTTGGAAGCCTCCTGTTACTGGAAACACATGTTCCATAGTATCTGCAATAGTTGCAAGCTGCAAAATATAGAAACAGGAAGCAAAACTGAGTTGTTGCTTTAACACATTTGGAACATTTTATTTCCATGTGCATCTTACCTGGGTCTGGTTGAAATCTTTGACTCCCACACAATAAACAATGGCGCCCAAAGACCTGGCTCTTTGTGCCTGCAAGGATTGGTTGAATATTTGGTAAGATTTTAGTGTCTCTGCTTTTCTGCTGATTTAAGAGCACAGTGGACGAAAACAAATTCATCCACTGTGCTAGCTGAGGTTATTTCTATGAATCCATATTGATTTTGAAAAAACATTAGAATATGAGCACTTTTGTCAAATCTTCATTGTGGTAAGATCATGTCAATTTTTCTTAAAGTGACAAAAACTCAATGTTATGTATGGCCGGTTAGCTCAGTTGGTCAGAGCGTGGTGCTAATAATGCCAAGGTCATGGGTTCAAACCCCATACTGGCCAATTGATATCTAAATTCTTCAGAAAATCAATAAAATAAGTGTGGAGATTAAAATCAATAATTCAGAATATAAAAAAATCTGCAAATTAAACTATAATGCATGTTGATTTTCAAAAAACAATATGAGCATTTTTCTCAAATCTTCATTGTGGTAAGTTTTTCTTAAAACAATGAAAACTCAATAATACTGGAAGACACAAATTACTAAAGTTTTTTTGTACTGTTGTAACCATTAAACAATCTCCCTTTCAGTTCAACCATATAAGTGGAGACACATTGTTGATGTTACCATTATAAAATATTTTGCACTTATGTATTGGCAAAGATCAATGTAATTTTCCCTAACTAAGTTACTTTTAATGTAACTCAGTTACATTAAAAGTAATGTAACTTTTAATGTAATTAAAAAGTTACATTAACTTTTTAGTTAATGTAAACGATTTCCAAAAGAATTTGGAAATCTTTTGGATTTCCAAATTCCAAAAGAATTTGGAAATCTGTGCATTTCCAAATCAAGCAATCAATAATCTAAGTTACTTTTTCAAGGAGTAATCAGTAATACGATTAAAGTTACTTTTTCAAAGTAACTATGCCATCACTGTTCCTAAATTGAAGCCACAAATTCAATCGGTCAACAATTTTCTATAATAAAACTAATTACCTCACGCTGTGCTGTGTCGTACTGTCTTTCCTTCAGTTCCCCATCCGTCAGGGCAATGATGACACTGGCAGTCCCTGCAGAGAACATGGAGCATATATGTTTGATTTTGCTATTACATTTAGTTGTGCTAAAAAAAACCCCATTTCAAATGGAGCTTACCTCGGTTCTCATGGTAAATCTGTGCATTAGCCTGTAGTAGCAAAACACAGATATCAGTCAATATTCCATTAAAATGGTTTCATACAGTAAAATGATCACATATTGGTATTTCTGCTTATCCCAGGAGAAGCAAAGAGATCATGAGATTCAATTAGAGATTAATAGAAGTGAATTTAATGCACATATAAATATGTGCCAGTTCTTCTTCTGTAAAATTAACAATGAATGACTGGAAGAAATATTATCATTTCATCATGAAGGCACTAAAAGTTTAACAGGAGACAAAACATTATGTAACAAAAAACCATGCAAGTCAAAGTAACTGTCATTATATAATTAAAAAAAAAGAAAACTTAAAAAAAAATGCATAGTTTCCAATTGTGAATTCTAGCATAATAATTAAGACTGCAGACATAACCCTGCACATCGAAGTGTTCAAACCACAGAGAGTTAACCTCTGTCTGCAAACAGTCCGACTTGTTTTGTTTGGAGACTTTTCCAAACTTTGCTTTATGATGTCATCATTTAACATTTACTTAACTGTCCTAAGTGAAAAACGTAGCTGTCACTACCAATTACTATGAAGTGAGCTGTAAAAGAAGGAGTTATTAAAAAGACAGGCAGTAAAATGGAGTGCTTTGGGCACACATGCACAGTACCAACAGGCAAAACAGCAGTTTACATTTTTTTCATATTCAGGTAATTCAGCTTAACCTTTGTTTAACTGAATGATATAAAATCATTGTGCCACAGGGGAGGCATTTAGTACACAAAAAGAATTAGTCATACCATCTCCAGGCCTAGGTTCATGCATGTGTCTCCTCCAGGAATAACATCGTTCAGAGCCCTCAAGCCTTCGGTTATGGCCTCCCTGAGGAGTAAAACACAAACATCCAGATTAAAAACAGCCTAAACAAACTGAGGGAGAGTTCTTATTAAAATAAATAGAACAGAGTTGGTAGAGTCAACATTACACAAATGTTTTTCAATCAGGTAGAACCTAGAGTTAGGATGGATGGATGGATGGATGGATGGATGGATGGATGGATGGATGGATGGATGGATGGATGGATGGATGGATGGATGGATGGATGGATGGATGGATGGATGGATGGATAAAACACTGAGTGTGTTACCTGTTCTCAGTCAGCTCCATGATGATTTTTCCTTGTGTGGAGAAGACGATGAAAGACATCCTCAGCATGGGGCTGCAGACACATAGTTGTTCCACTTCAACTTCAGAGACTTAAACAAACATTCTAACAATTTATAGGCATCTTCGTCCATTTTACCTGATAAACTTCTCTGCGAGGTGCTTCACAAAGGAGTATATCTCATTCCAGTGATGCTTCACGCTGCCAGATCTGAAAATCAGCATTTTTCCCAGTTAAAAAAAAGTAACCATAAAAATCCATGTATACAAATATTAACACAAGAGTGTTAATATTTTCTTTAGAAAAGATGCAAATGCGTCCCAGATGCTTCAGAATAAAAATCACCCCTGTCTCTGCCGAGGTCAACCCTCAGATGATTTAGTAACATTCCTTCAGTTTGGCCTGCAACCCCTCATCTGTGAGCTGCTGGTTTGTCTGCTGCATGATGCCATAAACAGAACCGTCTCTTTAAAGCCTGTCTCACAGCGCTGCTAATGGGAGCTAATTGCTGCTGGGCCACAGGGTTGAGGTTAGACAGGGACAGATGCAGCAGTCTGCCTCTAAACAGGGACCGCGTAGCAAGCAGCTGGCCTCTGTTCATGTTATATGTGTTCAAGTGACTGCGTATGTGTGTGTGTGTGTGTGTGTGTGTGTGTGTGTGTGTGTGTGTGTGTGTGTGCGTGCGTGTGTGTGTGTGTGTGAGACTGAGAGGGGGAACAGATGGTCCCACTATGCAAGGCCAGCCCAACAACAGGTTGGGTGTCCGTCCGCTAGAGTAGAAAAGGCTTTGACATGAACAACAGAGGGAACCATAACTATCACTCAGCAGGGGGGAGATGTCTGAATGTGTGTTACAGGAAGTAACATCAAAGCCCTTTAGCAGCAAATCTGCATGAGTTTTAGAGGGTCATAAGCAAAATGAAACACAGAGCCTGTTGGGTTCAAGTGGGATTATTTGTATCCTCCATATAAATGTAGACTTCCCTCTCAATTACCATCTTCTGTGGAATTATCTGATAAACAGAAAAGCAGCAGGAGGAGCTTCCTGCTAGATTCCTATCTTATTGAGAAACTTTGTGCACTAAAGCTCAACAAAACCTCTGCTTTATTTCACTATGTTTGTGAAAAAGATTGGACAAAGTTAAGACAGTCCAGCTGATGTTCTTTTTAGCAAAAATAAGACCTAAGAACATTGTTTGAGCTACATGCATGCAACAGTAACATGCAGCGAAATAACTTCATATTATTAATGTTCTATAATTTGCAAAGTCAGAACATGGTACATTAATTTACTAAAGAAATGTTTTGTGTATTGCCCCGGTTTTTTGCTTGACTTTTAAGTCAATAGAAGACAAATCATAAAGACAATACTTTGAGATGGAGATAAAAAAACAACAACTTAAAAACATGCCAGCTGCTGATTAACTTGAACATAAGTATGTAAAAATGCAACTGAAACCAAACTATAATACTGTTTAAACAGACATTTTTTTCCTCACTGTAAGACTAAACATTTCCTGTCAGCCTTGATTATCCAAATAATTTTGCAGCTCTTAAATGGCAGAACAATGAGAAGGGAGAAATCTTTTTAACTTTTTTTTTTCAATTCAGAAGTGTACATGTCTTTTCTTGATATTTGGTTTCATTTCCATTAAACTACATGACTTGGGCCAAACATTTTATCCTTCCACAAGCTTCTCCCAACAATTTGCTGGACTTTTGGCCTCTGAGCCAGGTTAGTTCAGCTGCCTCAATCGCACACGCCTTTTCTGCTTTCTGTGGGTCTGAGACCAGGGCTTTGCAATGTCCGCTCCTAAATAATGACTCTGATGTCCTTAAGACACCTTCTAACCAACTTGGCAGTATGCGTGGGGTTATTATCCCTTTGGAAGACCCATTTGTGGCTTAACTTCCTGGCTGATGTTCTGAGATGTTGCTTCAATATTTTCACATAATGTTCTTTCCTCAAGCCATCTAATTTGTAAAGTAACCCTTCTTTCCTGAAGCAAAATATCACCATGTCAAATAGGAATGCACTGATTGGAATTTTCTGGCCGATCGCCAATTATCAATCGTTAAAAAGACTGACCTGCCGATTCTGATTCCGGCCAATACCATTTTTTAAACTTCTTTTTGTTTTCTGAAATGTTGTAAATATAGAAAGATAGTTGCTACATTGGTGACGGTAGTGTGACTAACAAGGAGGCATGACCTGGTCTATCAGTCAAACTGAGGACAGTGGTTGAGTTTTTGACCTTCACAGAAGTAAATAAAATCAGAGGATATGATCAGTTTATCAGGTATCGGCCGATCACCGATTTCCTAAAATGAAGGAAATTTGCGCCGATAAATTTCTGCTGGCCGATAAATTTCTGCTGGCCGATAAATTTCTGCTGGCCGATAAATCGGTGCACCCCTAATTCTCAGGCTTTCAAGCTTCACTTTTTTCCTGCACCTAAACATTTAAACTTTAGTTTAATTACATTACAGGACATATTTTCTAAAAATAAAAGTAGTTGTCCCAAAGTATGTTTTCTAACTACAAATCTGACTTTTTAAGTTGCTTTCTATGTAATAGCCTTCTTTTTTTCTGAGTCGGCTTTCTGCCCATATCCATATGACTCTCTTACCAGCTTCAACCAGCCTCCTTACAAGGTCTTTTACTTTGGCTTCAGGGTTGTTATGCATATTTCTCACCAAAACATGCTCGTCCCTGGAACACAGAGCCGGTGTTCTTCCTGAGCGGTATGCCGGCTGGATATCCCTGCTATGTCTATACTCTCTTAATTATTTGAACAGATGAATGTGGTGCATTCAGCCATCAGGAAATTGTAAAGGATGAAAGAGACTGGTGGAGGTTCACAGTTCACAAAATTGGGGTCTTCATTGAGAAGTGAATGAACGGGAAATCAGAGAAAAGTGGAAGATGCCCAGATTGGCAAACAAAGCCAGGACAAACGTGTCAAGGTACATGCTTTACCAACTGAGCCACCCAGCACCCAAAAGAAAATTCTTTAAAAATGCGATCTCTCTCAATATTCTGCCATTTAGCAAAATGGCAAAAGTTTGCAAACAAGGCTGAAAGTGACCTAAAAAAAAAAAGGAACATTGTCTTTTTAGCTTGTTAAATATCAGACAGTTAGGAAAATCTGATCATTTGAGTTTTAAACAATATATAAAAATATTTGGTTTCAACTACAAATGAAAATTTGACTTCACTTTTTTTTTTTTCAATATTGTTGAATTCAATGTAAAAAAAATAATGTAATAATAATAAAAGTCTGGGTTACTTCTACAGCTAAAATCAAAGCTTAAGAAAAACAAAGTTATCATCATTTTATTTCGGTAGCTGTATTTTTAGGTTTTGAAAACCAGACGTGACAATGCTTCCACCTTAAAAAGAACATAAATCGTTTTAAGACCTGCACACAACACACAGCCATTATCACTGAATTTGTGAAGACTCAGACCGAGAGAAAAAAAAACTGTAGCCTGGTTTTAAGTGAGGATCAGACATGGCTTTAAGAAGGTGGCACTCATGGTAATTTAGTTTTTCTGTTGCTTGCAGTTATGAGCTCATAACCCTGTCGCACAGCCAAAGTCAAACATGAGGGACAGACAAACACCTATGAGGTGATGTCTAAAAACTAGATGCACATTCGCTGTTTTCAGTTTTGCTCTGCACTCTGCTTCTGAAATATTAGATTGGGTCACTGGGTGGCATTTAAGATCCGCAGAGCGTGGAAACGAGACAGTCCTATCTCGGAGGAAAGATCAGCAGCTTCCTGAAGGCCTGATGAAGCTTACGGCTCCAGACAGTGTAACAAACCAGAGGCTAGGCCATGCATGATGGTGCCGCACTCCCGAGGCTTCTACTAAACTTTTTGAAGCAAAGGGTAAAGACTGAACAGTGGCAGACAGATGTCGAGGTGGACATCTGAAAGATTGCCCAATGTGTCTAAACCCGACCTAAATGTCACTCAGTTTGTCTACTTCACAACTCATGGGGCGGTTTCACTGAGGACACTGGAAGAGAGGCATTTTTTTCTCAAGCTTATGTTTGCAAGCCTTGGATTACGTTCAGCGTCGCCACAAACTTAATCTTTACTCCATTAAAGACATGCTGTAACTTTCATCTTCTAATCAGATTGAGCAAACAATTCGACTGTGGTGTTGGGTGGTGTTTAAATTTTTGTTCTCTGCTAAGACAGCATGTTTTGAAACGCCGTAATTTCAGTCCATTTGGCGCATGACGTGCATAAGCAGCAGTTTTTCTTGGTGCACTCACCAAAAAAATGCTTTTGTAGCAATTTTTTAAATGAAACTAAAACATTCTAAGCGTCCCTCGTGACCCCGCAAGTCGTGAACTTGTTGGATAATGGATGGATAAACAATCTAATCTAGTTGCCTTTTTACAAATTCAAACCTGACAGTGGAAGTAATCCAAACAGCGACATGAATAGAAATGCAAAGTTTGAGGTTCCTGTGTGAAAAATTTGTTAAGGTCTCAGCAGAGATTGTAGCATTTTCTTGTTGGCCTATTTGGCAACAAAAAACCGTTAATGCCTCACGATGACCAAAATCCTTTTCTACAAACGACATCGCCATGTTTCTACCAACATCCACTTCAAATTTTGATGATAAAACTGAGCTTGTTAGGATATTTAGCATGCCATCACATATTAGACAAAGAATTGAAAGAAATGTTGGAAACAATAACAACTGCAGGGTTGATTTTGCTAGGATTTTTTTCAGTGTGTGGGTTTGTCTTGGCCTTGTTGCGAAAGCATTTTTGCTGTGCTATGGTAAGGTTACTCATAATGGTGTGTGAGGTTAAAAAAAAACAAGAAGATAATATTGTTCTTGGAGAATCATTACCCATGCTCAGAATATATCTCCCTCCCCTTCCTTTTTTATTTCTGGCAATATTATCACCAGTTATTAGCCTGGTCTGTTATTTCAACATTTCTTTTGTTTATGTTTTCTTTTAATGATAGAGACTCTTGAAAATATGCATGCAAAAGTGAATTTACATTAGTCTATTCAGTGTCTGCATTTCTTCTGAAGGAATGAAGTGTAATGTCATACACAATGTGTCTGAAATAATAAAACTGGCCTATTTAACGAATAAATATGTTCTGCTCTGGTCTTGAATTGCAGTGTTCACTAAATGAGATAACAAATGAAGTGAATTAACTTAATAAACAAGATCCAATTGAATTTGAATAAAACTAAAACACTTATATTTGGAAATAAAAGGAAAATAAGTAAATAGAGTGCAGACTTAGCTGGAAATCACATCACTACATAAATTCACTCTAAGGTAAGGAGAAGCATCGCAGTGAAAAAGAATGACAACCAACAGATCTATAAATGCATAAATTATTTGTACATCACTCCATGTTCTCTGCTGCTTACTGGTTTCACTTTATTTCAGCTGCTGTGTAGAAGTTTGGATGAGGAACTGGAAGGCATATAAGGGGTGTTTGAAACTTCCAAACTTTTCACGTGCTCACTAAAAGAAAAGCAGCTCTCTGTGTGTGGAGCCGTGAACATGGGCATGTTGGCTAGACTTATGCATGGAGTTGAATATGCATGCCACACTTCCGATTCCATCTCAGATTTTTAAGACTTTTGCAGGTTTTAGAAAGATTTTTCCAGGATTTCTGTGTATTTAACTCATCTGCATGTTAAAGAAAAGCTCACAGAACATCTGCCACCGCTGTGTTTCATCACATCTACATCTGCATAGTCCAGACACAACACAAGATACCTCGCGTTTGTAGATGGATAAAAAAATGATGAAATGTCTTGCTTTTCTAAAGAATTTATAAACTAATGTTGACTTATAACCTTTTGGTAATACATTCTTATAGACATTGTTAGCTATCGTAGGACATCAATTAACAATATTTCTTAATTGTTCTGAACATTTGTGGTGCATTTTAAATATACTCTCTAACATTAGACTAATCTGCATAAGTCTAAATGTGTATTTTATTGATATTGTCCTCTCAAATAGTGAATCTTTCTTACAATTTTATTACAATTTACAAATTGGCAGAGAAATTACAACAATAAAGTCTTAACCATTGACCAATAAAGTTCTTAAGGATTCACTGTAAAAAAGGTACATACTCACCATTTATTAAAATAGTTCAAGTCTATGATGCTCAAAAAAAAAAAAAAAAAATCAAAAAAAAAATCAACCTGATGTGAATGGCTTTGCTGCAATCTACAATTTTGCCTCTAGATGGCGCTGTAAAAATTACTGTTCATTGAAATTGTATCTTTAGGTATATTTTACATGCCCTTTATTTTAAATTTTACCATTTTATAATTAAAGATTTCAGCCAGAGTTTGCAAAAATAAATAAATAAATAAATAAATAAATAAATAAATAAATAAATAAATAAATAAATAAATGACTTATATCTATAAACTTGCAGGATTAAAGAAAGAGTGATTATTTCAATCAGGGCAGAAGTGAAATGGACCGGCTGAGGAGCCATGCAGGCAGCACCTCTGCGGGCAGCTTCTGCAGCTGTGTCCGCAGGCGTCATCAGCCTGAAACCCTATCCTGCTCGCCCTGCCCACATCCGTGGGTAACGCAGCCTTTTTGACTCACCGCTTTCAGCCAGACAAAGAGGAAAAACACGCTCCGAAATCCAAAATATTTTCTCTACTTGAAAAATCACCACAGCCCGCATGTTTGAACATATTTAAAACAAAGAAAAGTGGCTTTAGGTGTGTTTCCTAAGCAAATTCTCCCAGTAGACTTTTAGGAGGAGGAGGATAGTTTTGTGACACATTATCTTAACACTAACTTTGTAGAATAATGAACCCTACGATGCAGATGTTTCTTTCATAAGTGAAAGTCACCCATAGTCACCGCACTGAGTCGTTTTATTCTCTAAAGTACCGTTAGGCCACAACAGGACGATTGATGCGCCCCACGTTTCTAAGCTCGGTTGCATGGCAATGAGCAGCGAGCAGAAAGTAACAATGCCATAAATAATATGAGGGGACTCACTTGTCCAGAACAAAGTAGAGGTCAAACGCGCCCTGACAGGACATGGTCTCCTCCTCCTCCTGTTGCTCTCCCGGCGGCTCCCCTTCCACCGGGACGCAGAGGAGGAAAAATCCCAGCGAAGCAAAGGCGAGGAGCAACAAGCGAGCCTGTGTCCACGCCATCTTTCCAGGTTAGCACTTTACTTCTCCAACACTGCAACCACTCAGGATCTTCACATTTCTCTTTACTCGTCTGTTTCCAAACAGACTGTATGTTTTTGTGCGGGTGTGTGTGTGCGTGTGTGTGTGTGTGCCTTCAAGGAGGAGTCAGCCCTAGAGGAGTATTGCTCTGCTCAAGCCGGGCTCTTCAAGCCTTCTCTTTGGGCTGAGGGGGAGAGAGGAGGGAAGTGGGGGGGGGGGAAGAGGCATGAAAGCGGGGCAGGATGAAGGAGATGCGAGACGAGAACCGAGAAGAGGAGAGGAGCGACACCCGAGGAGAGACGCAAAACTTCACTTTTTCCCATTTGTTTCCTAAGGAGAAGAAATCCTCTCCGTTCAAATTCGGGGGCCGATAGTCACAATTTGTGGATTAAGCATAACGCACAAACACAACAAAAACACATCTACGCGACATCTAAAGGTTTTAGCCTTGATTTTTGTACTTTTGTGTAATTAGAAATAAATAAATAAATACATTGATTTTATTATAGCTTTATATATATTCATATCAACATGACAGGGAGAAGGTTGCACTGCACGGAGTTTGCATGTTCTCCCTGCATGCGTGGGTTCTCTCCAGCTTCCTCCCACAGTCCAAAACCATGAATGACAGGTAAACAGGTCTCTCCAAATTCTCCCTAGGTATGTGTGTGTGTGTGTGTGTGTGTGTGTGTGTGTGTGTGTGTGTGTGTGTGTGTGTGTGTGTGTGTGCATAAATATCATTAAATAAATTGTTAAGAGCCAATCTAATGCGGATTTAGATTTTAGTTTCCAAACATTTGTGATTGTCACAAAAATAAAGAAAATGATTTTAACATGACAAGCTGTCGCAAACAGAACAAGTCCAAGGTGATACAAAGTTAAATATATGTCACAATAAAAGGAAAGGTTGCCACTTTATCATCACCCCATGAGAACAGCTGTGCGTTTACACTCAATGTTGTCAACTTTTGTCACAAATGATCTCAGATAACGGACGTTTAATTGAAATTGTATATATTAAGCATTTATAGTAAGTTGTTATTTCCAAATAATAGACATACAAGCTAATATCCCCCAAACCAACCAAAGTAAATAAATAAATAAAGTAATCATTAATTATTCCTCCAAGCCCTTTAAATTTATTCAGGTCATTTGATAGTTGGAGAACTTCCAAAGGATCCTTTCCTCGGGGTTATTTTCATTTTCTCGTCATAAAAAAAAAAAAAAAAGTTGGCTCAGAAACCAGGAGGATATTTAGGCCACCACAAAATTGAAAGCTCTGATGCAGAATAATCATTAAATGCTCATTAAACAAAAACATTTAGTTATGAATAATGCATTGGCCCGTTGGCAAGCCCAGACCCTTAAATTTCAGCCAACTTCGCTGCATTTTCTTTGGCCACATTCTGCCCCATGGAATAAGCCAAACTTACTGTTTTTATTGAAACGCGACCAAAAGGAGTGGTACTGTTGTGCAATGGAGCACATGGTTATTTTTCGAGTAGAGTTAAAGAGTCAGAATAACTGGTTTGATTTATTTTACGCACTGTGAAATATCACAAAGTACAGACTGTGTTTATGAGCACAAAAGCACAGGACTAAAATGAACTCGATGAAATAGGAATTTGCGTTATCACACAGCATTCCAGATGAATGCCAAAATCCTGTTTCCATATGGAAAATACTCTAAATACCGTATCATCACTTTAGATGCTGCAGCAAAAAGGCGTGCATGAGCGCGTGTGAGCGTGAACGCGCACGCGTTATAATGAGTGCGCCCGCGCTTCAGGCTTCAATTTGCTCTGGGAGTGGAAGAGGAGAGAGGCAGCAAGTGAGGAAGAGCTCTCAGTCGGAGAAGGAACTCGTCCGAGGAAGCTTCGCTTCTGAGGTCCGCTGCACCTGCTGGAACCGACAGCATCCTCCATGTTCGCCGGGTGAGTCCGTCAGCATCCACGTCTCCTCTGCAGCCTACTTAGGAACACCACTGACCAGTCACAGCGAAACCAGTGCATAAGGATGGCTTTTTTTTTTTTTTTTAAAGAGCTGCATCAAATTCTTTCTATGGGTTACAATATAGTATGTTCATATGTTTGTGTAAACTAATAGATCGGCATTTTGCACGTATGTTTCAGTGATCGTATAAAATGCTCAGAAAACGCTTTTTAAAAGCCGCCGAACTTCTCTTGCGCGCAGAGGAGCCGGTTGGACTCGACGGCAGATGCGGAGACAAAAGGAGTAACCGAGTGAAAAACCGAAACAAAGAACGTTAGAAATGATTTCACTCCAACACCAGCTGTGTCTGCCTCCCTCTGGGATTTTATTTTTTCATAAATATTTCAAAAGGATCTTTTTTTTTTTTTTTTTTTAGTCATTTGTTATCTGAAACCCGGATCGCTTCACATGTTACAGATTTAAAACGTTTGTTTTCTATGACAAACTACTTGATACACAGCTTTTTGCATGCTATTTAGAAAAAAAAAAAAAAAAGAAAAGAAAAGAAAAAAAACAGTATCTGATTCTGATGATTCTTCTCCAGCTTAGCGATGGATCACGCTCTCCACACTCGGTCTATCTGGTCCAGTGACACGAAATTCCTGCAGCATCCAACGGATCTGAACACCAGTGTGGTGGTGACGCGCTGCATCCCTGCAGGAACGTGCTTTGGTCCGTGCGTCCTTCAAAACACTTTCTACGAAACCATCGCGTTTATTGCCCAGAAATGCAGCGACAAGACAGCGACGTCGTTCATGTTCAGGGTGAGTCAAAGGTCAAGCAGCGTGGACATGTGGACTTTAAACGACTTTATGACAGTCTGGCTTGTATGTGAACTTTAAAATAAAATGTAAAAAGTGGCATTAAAAACAGCAACAACAACAATAAATAAAGACGCCTTTTTGATATGTCGTGCCAACAGGTCGACCCAGACGCCATGCGCAATTCAGCTCTTGTGCTCTCCTGGCTGCGGCTGGTGCAAGCTGCGCGTAACGCAGAGGAGCAGAACGCGGAGGCATTTCTGAAAGCGGGTCAGGTGTATGTGCGCACCACGCGGGACATTCAGTCTGAGGAGGAGCTGCTGGTGTGGTACGACCAGGAGCTGTCCGACCTGCTGGGCTTCACAGACATGATCAAAGGGCTGGACGGAGGTGAGACGCAGCTTTTTGTGGGTACCGATGTATGGACTGCTTGGATGGATTGGATTAATTAAAGGGATTTAAACAATGGTTCAGACTGATACTCAACAGAATTTTGAGAACTTACTTTTTTTCAGTAATGGTGATGATAGTGGATGAAACTGCATGAAGGGTTTTTCTTGCTTGCTTGGGGAAATTTTATTAAATAGTGGGATTTCCAGCCAGAGTGAAATTGAACATGTTTGTGAACTTCAGTCTCTTCACACACAGTGGACAGCGATTCAAAAATCTTCATCTTCATCTCTCCATTAAAGTGGATGTCATCCATCACTAGCATTTTAACCAGCATTTTTTAACCATACTATTAATATTGTTAATATTAATACTATTGTTAATACACCAAACTGTTTCTACAGTTGCTTTTGCTATTAGGCTAAAACTTGAATTTTTTTAGTAAAATATTTATTCTACACATAAAAATAGATGCACATACACCTATTTTGTACTTAATTTTAGTTCCTCTGAAGTTAATGTCTTTATGCTGAAGTCGAATTCCTTGTTTCTGCACACAATCATGGCAAGGCTAAAATGCACCAGGCTACATGGGTTTATCAGTGACTATTTGCTTTGAATTTAGAGCTACAAACAATATTTGTGTTACTTTTATAGACATATTTTTGTTGAAACACAAAGTTCACATAGGGTATGAAGAGCCTAATGGAAAGAGCTGAAGGACCGAAAAATAAACAGGAATGTCCAAAGCAAGATCTTAGGGATGAGGATGCATTTATAACTCCATTAGTTTAACAGCAATATTTCAGCATATTTCAGTCAGTGCACAGTACAATGTTTTCTTTGTCATATTTAAAAATCTAAAGTGAAAACCACCTGAGTTAGACAAGTACTAAGAAAATTATTTATTTCCAATGTTGATTGAAGATGAATAAATAAATAAATACAAAGTGATGTTATTCATGTATTTTTTTCTCTTTTCTAGAATACAAATGCGGGAGATGCAACCAGATCTTCAAAAATCAGAATCCATTCGTGGCTCACTGCAGATTTCTGTGCACCCAAACGAAGAGTGACACCTGCAACCGTGAGGTCTATGAGCTCAAGCACGTGGAAAGCAAGAGTAATCACCGAGTGACCGATTTCCACAACATCGCCAGAGATCTGGAGCAAAAAATATCTGGAGGAAGCGACGAGGCGGAGACTCCTTCCAGAAAGAGAAAGGGCGAAGATGCTCCGGTCCCCAAGTGGCGAAAAACGGTTCTGTTAGAGAAAACGAATATTTCAAACGATGAAAATGTCACCCAAATGAGTAAGAGCTGTGACCAGGCTGCGGAAGGCCCCTCCTCCTCTTCTGACAAACTCAAAGCTGACAGGGTCAAAGCAGTTCGTGCGCCACGAGGAAGCGCTGATTCAGCTGAAGTTGGAGAAGTCGGTGCTGCTTTTACGCACCAAAAAGTGCTTGACACACGTTTGGGGACAGCGGAAGGATCTGGCGTGTTTTCGAGCGGCAACAGCGCGTTTTCTCTGGTTCTGTCGAGCAGCCAGGGCGAGCAGAAAAGCGCGTTCTGTAAACCTGATAAAAGGACATCTGCTGTGAACCAGCTGATCCAACTGAGCAGCGCTCCAACAGCTCCCCCTGGCCGCGTGGATGAGATCACTGACGCGTTCACCAACAGGACTATTCTGGGATACAACAATCTGATGGCATCCAGCATCGTGGGCGGTGACATGCAGACTTTGGCCTCCCCGATTCCATTAGGCAACGCTTTCCATTACGCGCCGGAGCACTGGTCCAGAAACCTCCAGACCACATCCGCCCTCACGGTCCTCCCGCCCACTTTCACCTCCTCATTCGGCGTGTCGGTGCAGAACTGGTGCGCCAAATGTAACCTGTCCTTCCGCATGACCTCGGATCTGGTGTTTCACATGCGATCTCACCACAAAAAGGAGTTCGCGGCGGAGTCTCAGGTGAGACGTAGGAAGGAGGAGAAACTCACCTGCCCGATTTGCCACGAATACTTCAGAGAGAGACACCACTTGTCGAGACACATGACTTCTCATAATTAAAAAAAAAAAAAAAAAAGAAAAAAGAAAAAAAAAAAAGGTTAATTTAAACTTGAAGACTTTCATATGATTAATGAATGTATGTAATTAAAGACGTGTCCGTTACACTTTGTCCACCAGATGGCAGCAGAGGGGCGCGTCTGTCTTGGTGCCCTGTATGTTCAGCAGTTTAACAGATTATTTTGTGCCTTATGGGACTCAGGAGGTTGAAAAGATCTCCGGAAAAAAACTGACGATTGTTGAAAATGTCTCTGTGCAGTTTCTCCTTATATTTATCAGCTGTTCTTATGTGGAGTTGTACATGAGGTGTGGCTTGAGTTTGCTTTTAGAAATCAAATGTTATCAAAAAGTTTTTGTCACAAAACAGCATTAGTAATTCTATGGCTGAACGAGACCGTTATGCAATTCTTTCTGTTTGCTGAAACCTTTTGTAACAAGTACCAACTCAGTGAAGGTCTTCACATTATCCTCAAGAACAAATAAAGGTCAAAATGGAAAGAACAAGAAGAAGATTTAGCCAGGAGGTTTCATACTTCATCAGGCGCAGAACTCCTGAGAAGTCTTCTTAGAATACATCATTTCCACTTCAATTTTCAGACCAGTCACACAATAGTTGGTAGAGAGGATACAAAATTAGGAAAAAAAAAAAAAGAAAAAAAAAGGTTCTCAGAGAAATAGAAGGAACACATGAGATCAACTGGGGTAGAAGTGATTTTTAAATGTTTTTTTTATGACCCACAAAATGTGTTGAGAGCGGTCCAGCATTCTGTCATTGAAACTCTCAACAATGAATCTGAACTGCAAAAGGTGATTGCTGAAGGAATTGGGAGGTCATAAATTTCCATATAAAAGGGATTTTAATGAAAAAATGCTGGAAGGAGAGACTTTGGTAAATAAGAAGCGCTAATTTAATTTTCATTCAGGATTTGTCAATGGCCTGGGTAGTAAATGAAATGGTTACTACTGATTGTTTCAGAAAGCTAAAATAAACTAAATCCATTAGATCATATATGGAGTTTTGTTCAGTGGACCCAACAATGGAGGTCCCCTGAATCAATATGTTTTCTTCACATTTTTTTATCAGCTGTAGAACAGAATAATCAAGCTCAAGTGCAATAAACATTTGAAACAAACCATTCTGTGTGCATGTTAAATGTTAGTTTCACTTTCTGAATCGGGGTAACATTTAATACGCCGTATTCCAGGATTTGTAATAAAAATAATTTAATTATGTTTTTTTTAAGTTGAGGTTTCCAAACTTTTTTCTGGATGAACAAACAGAATAGTTATTTCAAAGTTCGAATTATAAACAGAAAAACCAATATGTTTGTCTTTAATGAAAAGCCTAGTTGTGGTGAAAAAAAGATTTGTTCTTTTCATATATTCATCTGATTAATTTGAGTCATACTGTTCTCGACTATCCCTTATAGTGAACATGTTGCTCATGTTTGAAACTATAAAATGCTGAGTAATGTATCAATATTAGCCTGTATTGCCAATAGTTATCTTGTCAGCAAATAAGTTTCTCTGGGTTTTCAACCTGGAACTGATAAAAAATCTAGGTAACAGGAATACAACTAAATAAATATGGCTACCTCTCTGGATTCCTTTAAATCTGTATTGAACTGCTGTTAGTAATTGTGATGTTCTTAACAGGAAGAGGAACCCAAATAAAATTTTATGTAAGTGCAAGAGGACTTAAGCACAGTTAACAGGTAAATTATACATTTTATTACACATCTATAGAAGCTCCACTGCTTTGAATTTGTGATTGAAATCCTGTCTGCCAATCAGCTCATTGCCTATTCAGACTCAACTCTAGAATAATCTCTCTTATGAATGTAAAATCTTTATGACAAGGGCCCAAATGTGGGCCCTCAGGGGGCCATACAATTGGATCAAAAGAAAAAAATAAAAGAATCAATCCGAAATAAAAGATTTGAAACAAAAACATCAAATAAAACTGAAAATAAAGATTAGAAATTGAAAGGAAATGTTTTGAAATGAAAAAAAAAAAAAAGTTTCAGATTTAATGTTTTTGTTTTCAGATTTAGTTAAAGCTGTGAATCAAACTTTTTTATTTGAAAACTTGAGATGGATGAAAGTAATAATGGTCAATCTTTAAAAGTTAGAAACAATCCTTCTCATCTTTCGAAACGGGCTGAATTCTAGAACATGCAGTGAAAATAAACATTTGCTGTTATTGGTTTAATTTTGAAGCAGCTGAATTTCTCCTTGGATGAGGAAAATGTTTAGAAGAAAAATTAATCAGTTCACATTTTTATACAGTTTCTACACATAGGATGAGATTTCTTAACATAACAGTTACAGACTCACATGATTAGACAGATTAATCAAGAGAAACAGTTGCTTTTGTACTAATGACCGGAGGTATTGCTCTGAGCTCAATAACCAGACCATTTTATCCAGGTACAGAAAATTCTCAGTTGTCCAATAATTACTTTATTGCTCCCCTATAATTTAGCCATAATGCTGGAGAAAGGTAAATGTTATTCTTGGTTTCCCACTTGCCTTGTTTCACGTTGGTTTCTAAACACATTGGCCCATTTGCACGAGTCTACTGTGGTTTTCTGGGCTACAACACAGAGCTCTCCTGTGAGAGTGACTGTAGATGACATGCGGTTCACTTTCTGATGGCAGAATAGAGGCACAGACTGTAAAGAGGATCAGTCAGGAAATAAGGAAAAGAAAAGGAAAAGAAAAGTAAACATTTTGCTGTAGTGAGGGCTGACACACTTTGAAGCTCTGACATAAAGCAAACATGAATTAAAATAGCCCTAATCGCAGCCATTATTTTAGTTTTAATGGTGCTTGGACCATAGTTCACTTATAAAATGTTTAGTTTATTGCTAAACACTTCCGGTTGTTAAAAAAGAAGCGACATTTTCTCACCCTCATCAGTTTTGGGTTCTTACTGCAATATACATTCACAGTGATGTCTTTATTTTACTGTTACAATAACATAAAGATGCCCTTTAATGTGGTTTTTTATGTTTGCTTGATAATCCATGGAATGAAGTGGCTATTAGGCATTGTTTCAAATTTGAAAACAACACTTCACTCTTGTCAATAAAAATATTTTCTTAAATAAATAATTTTAGGAAGAAGTAGACAAGAGAAGAAGAAAAAAGCTAAATAAGTAAATAAATATAAAAATGGTAACAAAATAACTCAGTTACTGAACAAATATATTTCCAAATTAAAGGCTAAACCAAATATATTGGCAAATTAATATTTACAGAAATTACAGTTACAAATGACAAATTTAATATCAGTCTATGTCATATTAGAGTGAATATAGCAATCTGAATTGCTTAACATAATAATTTACCAAAAATAATAACATACGATGGTACTAACTTATTTTTATTAGTGCTTCTTAGCAGACAAAGATATAATCAGAACAAGTATTGCAAATTTCTCTTCTATACATACCCAGGATCAATGAACATGGCAAAAACACTACTAATTTAATATTGGACAGCAATAATTCATCACAATGGGGCCTTTTATATCCTTCCTCTCTGAAAAATGTAACTGTCTTTGGGACAGTTTTCTTTCCAGGTGTTTTACAAATTAAACATGTCGTCATTATGAACAGATGTATCACACTGGTGCCGAATATCTGATTAGTAATTGGATAGTTAATAAAAATTGGGACTCTTTTCCTGTTACTTTTTTCTTCTGTGAATAAAAGGGAGAAGCAGATCATCTCGACACAAGATAAGCTGTCTGCAAGCATCTGCAGGAAGAAAAAAACACTCTTGGAAATGCTCTTGGCATGAGCAGAAAAAGGGGAAGTGCTCTATGTTTTGAAGTTCGAGTGGCTGACGTCCTGATGGGTGAAGGCTTGCTTCCTCCATCAACCATTTATCCGTAGCAGCCCACATCCGTCACATTATTCGCTGGACAGCTGATGCCTGAGCCTTTGGTGTGGGGCAACAATGGGTTCAAAGGGTGCTCTTCTGAGTGGAAGCTTCCTTCTTTTATAAACCAGTGATGCTAAAACCATGGTGTCCTTTAAGGTTTGTTTGGATACAAAACTTCACACTCTGAAATTTCCGAGAAAATCTAGTATTGTGTAAAATAATAATATTACTGCCAGGCCAATGGATTAAATTATTTTTATTCTAATTCTTATAAGGCAAAATTTTCATAATTTAAGCAATACACAAGTAAAAAAAAAAACACAGTATAATCTGAAAAGTAGCATTACATAATCTAGTTATTGTTAGAGTCATATTAAATCAGATTTCACATCCAAAATACCAAACAAACAAAAGAAAACAACTTACAAAACATGCTTTTATTCGAACATTCTTGAAGTGTTAGAGGGGAGATGCTGGGTGTGAAATGCGCTCTACAATTTGTTTCTTCATACAACATAAACAAACATAATGTCTGCAACCAAAATTATACATATGAGGTTATAAAGTTTGCACAAAATTGGAAATGTTTTGTCATCTTGTTTTCTGAATGAGCTGCCAAATAATAATGTGATTTTGCAGTCAAAGATTTCACCTTCAACAGTATTCTTACTCCTTTTTACATCTCATCATATTAGATACACAAACTTGGATGATTTTAAGTGAAATACCAACATGAAGCAGAACAAAATGTGTGCGCATGTATGTGGAAATGATTACATGGGTTTACTATTTCTTTTTTTCTTTGCTTTATTATTACTTTTTAAAAATAAAAGTATGAAAAATGTGGTCGTTTATTTGAATCGAAAAATTCCACGCTTTGAGATCTCGAAGGACATAGTTTGTCCATCAACTCAATATAAAAAGAGCATGGAACAACTGCCAACCGACTCAAAGATCTGACATCAACTGGAACAATATAAGTTTATCCACAACTCTGGCAATAGGAAGAAAATATGCTAAAAGAAAGCCTTGAAAAGTTCCATTTACAATCTACTGCAAGGCATTCAGGGATATGAAGAAACTCACTTTCATCAGATGAGATTAAAAGAGAGTTGACTGTCCTATGGCGGTAAAGGGGTGACTTAAAATGGTGAAACATCACCCTGTGTGAATGCTTTTATTCAGCAGGAAGAGGGAACTTTCCAAGAATTGATGGGAGATGATTGGATCTAAAGATGAGGGAGTTCTGTAAGAAAACCCTTAGCGACTGCAACAAACTTGCGATTAGGGATCACCATCTAGGAAACCAATGTTAGACATTCAGCTAGAACCAAAATAGGATGGTTTGGATGAAAGGATATAAATGTATTAGAGTGACTTGGTCAAAGCCCAGAACTAAATGTTAAATGTGAAATTGCTTTTCAAATATGCCATCCTTCCAGTCTGCTGTGTTTAATGGATTATTATGCAAACACAGATCTAGGTCTCTAGAAGTAGGAAAAAAAAACTAAAAGTGGTTATCTGACTGTGACTTGGAAGTTCTGAATACAAATGAACACCACACTTTACATAGTTTTATTTGTAAAAGAAAAAAAAATCAATAGCACCTGTCCTTGTATTTCCACTTCACAAATGAGAGTTTCGTATTGTTCTGTCATATAAAATCCCACGGAAATGTTTTGAAGCCTGTGGCTGGATTGGGAACAAATTTTAAAAGGCTCAACAAGTATGTATACTTGTGTACTGCATTGTAAAACAAAACCACAAACTCAACATGAGCTGTGTTTAAAAACTTTCTGCTATTAAAAAGGAAAACATGTCTTAAATGCTCATCTCAACAGAATGCATTTAGCAACATTTAACCTATGGGTCTTCTTGGAGATACAAAACACTGTCTGTGCTTCTCCTGTCAGTGCAGAGGTCAGTCAAATTCAATGGAAGTGATTCCTTTACATCTCCCTTATTCCTGAAGGAATATAGGGTGTCATTTTTTTCCAGCATCAGGAAACCTGCTATCCGATGCACAGTTCTGCCACCTTTGCACCTGCTGTTTCTCCTTTTTTTGTGTTCTCCTCTCACCACTGTTCTATCGGCAGGAGCAGGATTGGACGGACATGTTGGGGTAAACCTTGAGAACCAGGTTTCTGGATTCTTCCTGGAAGAGCACAGCCAGGGGACTCATGTTTTCCGGGACACAGCAGGGTTCGGGAATCCCAGGGATGATCCCCACAGCTCGGACTATGCTCTGAATGGTGGCGTGGTTGGATGGCCTGGCAGCCTGATGAAGTTTAAGGAAAGAAGAAACATCCAATTGTGACCAGGATTTAAGGCAAAGTAGAAAGAAACAAGAGAATATGTTGGACGTGTGTACTCCTACCTGAGGCATTGGAAAACCACATGCACCTGCACAGTAATAGGCATCAAAAGACTCCGGGGCTATAACCCATTCATTCCAGCCAATATCAGCAAAATCCACTCTTAGGTTCCTCCTAGAACAGCGTCTGTTATGGCCCCACTGCCGTCTCCTGGCTTTCCGCATTGTTTGTTCATCAAAACTCAGAACAGATGACTGAGTGTTAACCCTGCCCTTGTGTTTTCCCTGATTGCTCCGCTCATTCTTCTGTCTGTCACCGAGAGAAAGTGTTGGACTATCTTTGAGTGTAGTTGAATCGTCTGTTTTAATTCGTGCTATTCTTTCTTCTCCTTTGAGGGTCTGAGGTTCAGCTTTGTCTCGCTCTTCTCTGGCCCTGTCTTGACTCTTCCCCATCTTTTCTTTCCTCTCTGCTTTAAACTTCGGTTTGAGTGCAAGGTGCCGGTTGATCTCCCACACGTCCTCTTTTCTGTATTCACTGGGTCTGTAGTTGACTTCGGGCAACTCGTTGTTCTGAATGGTGTCAGGGAGTGGATTTGTTTGCCTTCTTATGCGTCCCTTCAGTCTCGGTGAGGAGTTAGACCTGTGCAGGACTTCTGCTCCCTCACTTATTGGATCATATCTCTGAAGGCTAGCAGCAACACTGTTTGGCTCTGCTAAAGCTTGGTCGTTGGCATATAGTAACAGGTAGGGCATGCTGACAGCAGAGAAAACATCCCCTTGTTTTTTGGGGGGCTGCTGTCCAAATTCCAGTTCCAGCGACAGCAAAAACTGACCTCTATCTTGAGCGTCCTTTATTATCTTGGTCACATCTTTCATTTGCCAAACCCCTTTCCTGTGGGGGTAAAAGGTCACGTTACCTATAGGTGACTCCACCGGCTCAGATCTAACCTCCGACCCAGAAGAGAGGGAGCGAAACATCAAGCTGATGGAAGGAGAAGGTTGTGTGAATGCGGAGTGGCATGATGAGGTCTTGAAGCGTTTGCAGAACCAGGGTCTTGTAAGCGTGTGCTTATCTAGCAGGAAGTGGAATGTTGCAGAGAGGACGGCCTCTGATTCCTGAAGGGTCGTTAGGTTAAGTCTGTACACAATCCTGTGGTCAGGAGAGACTGAGGAGACATTAAATCGTAGTCAGCACACAGTCATTGGAGAATCAAATAAGATTTATGAATAAAATTACATTATTAAGCATACATATATACAAATATTTATATGTTCTATATGTAACTACCTCATCTTTTAAATGTACAATTTATTTTTTAGTTGATCAGAATTTCTTGGAACTTCTAATCAGTTCCTGCTGACTTGCTGCTTCCCTGGGCAAAAGCCTTTCTTTTGTTTTCATGACAACCTTAAAGTAAACACAAGTTAGCTTGAAGCGTGTTTACTTTACTGGGGATCAGTAAGCTGTTAATTACTCTTTGGACAGTGCAGAAAAGAGCCACAACATTTTACCTGAAGGTGAGAGCATAGCGACTGCTGTGTGTCTGTGTGAGTCTTTTAATGGTTCAGCTGTTATCCATGGAGAGGAAGTCTTAATGGGGACCAGCTATTGATAACGTTGACCCTTCCTTGACTTTAAATAGTAAATGTCCTGTACTTCTATAGCACTTCACACTACATCCATGCACATGTTTACAAGCTGATGATGGCAAACTACTGGATAGCAGCCACAGCTGCTGTTGGTCACGTTTACAAAGATGATGTTACAATGCACTGATGACACCAGGCCTTTGACCACCACCAGCTGACAAGGCAGGTGAAGTTTGTTGCCCAAGTGTCTTGCAGAACAAACTCATACCACCGTCGCCACCATCATCCCAAACTTAATTGTCATGCCTGTTGCATCACTGGACCAAAACAAAAGGTCAAATAACCACGAAGTGGCTCAAAGGGGCAAAATCAGCCTTCTTCCACATCCATCCAAAACCACAGATCTAAATCATTTAGACCTCACCTGAGTGTTGAGCTAAAGAGAAAGAATCATCCACTTTGTATGATCTAGACAGACTGCATTAATGAAAGGTCAAAGATCCTTCTGTATGTGTTCTAATCTCCTCAAAACAGTAGAAGTTATTTTTGCTTGGGGCGGAGAAAATATATCCATGTTTATATATTTTAGAAAGTTTTGTTTCTGAAGCCCTAAAGTGGAACTTACTTTTGCAGTAAAAAATTAACCAGGTTCAATTGAATATGCTTTGTTTTTTTTGTTTTTTTTTGCATTTTTGGGGGAAGGGAGGGTTTATGAGCAAAATGTGACAGTTGTGACAAAACATAAAAATGAAGCAACAAGAAAATAAGGCAACAAGAAGCTGAACTGCGTTTGAACTCAGTTATTTGAGATTGTTTAGATTAAAGGAAATACGTTTAGAAAAAGGCAAAACTCTGAGCCAAAGGCACTTATGTGTGGTTAAGTTTCTCCCCAAAATAGGAAAAAGGCGTTTCCTTACATTGTTACATGACTGAACCCTGAAACTGTTGAGCAGCTCATTGGTAGGATGTGAGAAGGTGTGCCCTTAAGAGGAACCAGACTCTGGGTGAGCAGCAGGCTGCATATTCATGATCAACATTAACTTCAACAGCAGAGTTATTGTTCATTGTGTAAGACTTCAGCGGAAGTGTGGACTGGGTGAAAAGATATATTTTACCCTGAATTCAGCCTGCATATGGAAGTGCTTATCCTCAGTTTCAGTTGAAGCTTTCCTTCAAGCTTGCTACAGCCTGCTCAGTCACTGAGATACAATCAACTTTTTCAGCAGTCCTCAAACCGTTGTGAAAAATCTCTCACATGTCTCCTTGGATTACATCAAGCCTCTGTCGTAAAAATACACACATGTTATGATATCCTATCTGAGAGCTCTGCAGTGTACAAATGAAGAGCTGCATTAATAAAAACAGCTTTAGCCAGAGAGGAAAGAATGTGCATTAAGCCTCCTGTTTCCAGGACGTGGAGTCACTTGCTCCCCTGAGGACCAACTAACTTAAACACAGAAGCCACGACAATGAACCTCCTCTGTACACATATCTGCCTGCCCCTGAGTTTTTTTTTTAATTTTTTTTTTTTATTGTATTGTATTTTACTGCACATGACTCAAATGCATTCTTGTGAGTCTGTCCAGGGTAATTGATCGGACCCTGCATGCGAGTGGCGCCGTTGCTTCCAGAGGCCCAATGAACTCACAGCATCCTGAAACTATTTAAATGCATTCTCAGACTGATCCAAAACAATCCTAGATATTTAGAGTGCAGAACCAGCCTTAGATTGTTTGGAGCCCAACGTGAAAAGTTTTATTTGGCCCCCTGAAACTATTTTGAATGATTTACTGAGTTAACACTGTAAATAAACATGGAGGCAAATTATTTATTCATCTAAGTTATTCCTTTGGTACAGTCTTGTAGCAATTCTAATTTATTTACTCTAAAATTGGATATTACATGACAAATATTAGTGAAATACCATTGAACGCAAATAATTAATCCCAAAAAATGCTTTAACTTTTGGTAGGTTAATATATTTCTAGTTTCTTATTCTGAATGCTTATAATTTGTTTGCCCAACTAGACAGAACTTTACAGTACATGTTGGCAATACAATATAGATTTAAGTGACCAAAATACTAAAGCTCACAAAAGATGGGGCCATAGTGGTAATAAAATAAATAGAGAGGAATGGAGGCACAGGCACAATAAGCTGCTGAACTGTTTTTCAACATTAATTTACGACTATTAATGCAGACTTTAATGCACTCATTTCTAGGAATTATTATAAAATAATCAAATATTTAAAAGCTTCCTTTTAGGTTCCATCATTTCTGGTCCACCACTCACCTTCTAGAGATCACTTTTGTTTTTGAGTATTGCTGCACCTCAAGGCAACAGCATCATCTCAATACATGACGCCTTGCTGTGAGTATGAGCTTTAGAACCACTACTTGCTACACAAGTCCTGGTGCAAGTTCAGAGACAAAATCAACAATTATATTTTGATGTGTTTGCTTGGTTTCACATATGTTTCGACTAATTTATTCAATAGAATTTGAAATGAAAAACAAATATTGCTAGAGGCTTTTTGATGCCTCTAATTCAAGACAGTTTTATTGCACTTCACTCCACATGCTGTGTTATTTAGTCTTTCAATTTGTTTGTAAAGATAATTTGAAGCTTTGTTCAAGTGTAACTTGGTCCACCTGAGTGTCTGCATTTTGAATAGCATTTAATGGAAATTACAGGAAGAACTTCTCTTCCTGCAAATTTAGTTCTTTGCATTTTAAAACACTTATTTTTGCTGCACAGCGACTCCTAAATTGCTTCATTTGAGCGCCCATGCGTCATGCAGGTGAGCTTGTTTACACACCTCGGATGGCTCTGAAACTCCTGATAGTGTTTCCTTCTTTCAGGCGTTTCTCCCTGTTATATTTCTCGTACAACCTATGCATATGCCGGGAGAGCATATCCTCATCAAAGTCACTCGAGAGCTGGAGGAAGTCGGTGTCTCCGGTAAACGATGCAGAGGTCAGGACGCAGATCAGCGTCAGTAGAGACAGGTGCGAGGAAGTCATAATAAGGACTGCCGTTTATCGGCCGAGGACGCTCCAGCAAAAACTCAAATACATATATATAAAAAAGAGAGGAAATTTGCTGAGAAAAGTCCAAACGAATCATAAAAAAATAATCCACGCTGTAAAAGCGCGACTTTCCCCTTTGCGCTCCTTGCGCACTCTCTCTGCTCTCTGTCGGACTGTGTAGGACCTGGATGCTGAATGGGTTGGTCCGGGCAACAGTTGGGGCTGGTACTTTCACACTCGTGTGATCGCCAGCGGCTTCCAGGGGGGTTATAGTACTGGAGCGGTAAGAGGCGATGACGCACAATCCTGTCAGCCAACGGGGTCCCTGCAGAGTCAAGAGCCAGAAGTGAAGGTCATGAGTCTGACCCCTTTCTCTCACTGCCCGAGATGTTAAAGAAGACGATGTTATATTTCCTTGCATGCGGTTTTGGATCACTTTTTGAAAACAAAATTTGAACCCATTTGGTCAACTGAAATGCTTTTTTTCCCCTCCTTGCGGGCAAAGTAATTCTACCTCATAATTTCCAGCTCACCACATTATTTCCAGTAACTGCTTTTGACATGGCCTCAGTCACACATAATTAGCATAGAAACACCTACAATAATAGTCCGACCAACAACCCAGGGGCTATTGTTAGAGCAGGGCTCCGCATTGTGTACAGTGTTTAAAGTGTGCGTGTTGGCGCTGAATTTTCTTCATTTCAAGTAGCACACTGGTTTCAAACTCGTAACACGTTGGTCTGTGCTGCATGTATTTTTGCATGTTTGTGCTCACAGTGTGTTTAATCTGGTGTCTGGGGTTCTGTACCAACAATGCTTGTTTTGTGGTGGCGGTCTCCAGCAGAGAGGCTGTAACTAGCTGGGGCCTCTCAGGTCATTTTGCAGCACACTGTGTGAATCATACACACACACAAACACACGCACACACACACAGAGAACTACTCAATACCTTTGTGGCCCCCAAGGGCCGCGCAGAATGCTCCTTTTCACTATGTTCCACACCAGCGGCAGCTCTTAAATCTGGACCTCTCTTAGAACATCCATGTATGTTTGTGTGTCCATGCATGCTTTAGTGACAGTAGAGTAGCTCACTGAAGTGGCATGCTTTATGGTTTTGTCATACCGCACAAACACATCGGTTTTCCTTTTCCCATATGGTGTTGACTTATACTGTGATGAAAAACAAGCCACGATTAACTGCTGTGGTCATTTTACTGAATACATGCATTTCTTCCCTCCCTGCCCCATTTAATCTTTGAAGAGAAAAATCTAGTTAGATTATTGACCCCTCCTATGTATATTAGGACGTGTGGCTATACAATATTAAAAAACAGGCTGCTGTTTCTCTTGAATTAACTATATGTAAAAACTGAAAAATAGTTGTGCAACAACGAGCTGATGCTTTGTGATTACAAGTCATAAAACACGGGGCCTGTCTTGTTGCTCTCTTCTGGTGAAGAAAACAGAAAGTAAACAAAGAGGTTCAGAAAGGATTCAGCCTTAAAGCAGATGCAACATGTTTGAGCACAGGAAGGAAAGTTCAAATGTGAAGAAAGGAGCATAAAAAGGCCATATCAAATAAGTGTAATTACGCAGAATGTGGTGACTGTTATACAGAGCTAATGAGTGCTTTAAAAAAGTATTCAGACTCCTTGCAGATTTCATACTTTGTCACTTTTCAACCAAAAATTTTATAGTATTTTCATAGAATTTTAAGTGGTGCATAATTTTGAAATGGATAGAAAACGAGAAATGGTTTTACATCTTAACATCTAAAAAATGCAGAGTGAGTTTGTATCTGACCCTTTTAATTCTTGTAGGCTATATCAAAATAAGGTTTAGTGCACGCAATTACCCTTTAAAGCCTAATTAGTAAAATGAGTCCACATTTGTGGACTAACAGGCATAAAAGCATGTGAAAACCTTGGATGTTTGTTAGTGTTTAGTGAAACATGGAGCGGATCACGGTTTAGGGTTGCTTTTCTTCCTCAGGATCAGGAAAGCTGATCAGAGGAAGTTCATCTTCCAGGCTCATCATGGAAATCTTAGTTTAGAGCATATTCATGTGTTAGACACAATCAGAATCCACACCTAACGCGAAGATAATCTGTGTCTTATAGCTGTTACCACAGAGATTGGTGGCCCTAAACATGATTAATTAAAGGGAATAGAAAAAAGTTTTTAAACCATGGATGCTTTTATTTCCACTTCAAAGTTATGCACTACCTTGTCTTGGTCAAAACTCCAGAATAATTTGACGTTTCTGTGGTTGTAATTGGACAATATGTGAAATAATATTGTCACACAAATAAGCAGGACGATGACTTTTGCAAAGCAGTGTAGGTACCAAGAGGTGAAATGTTTGTTACTTAAGATTATGTGATTATGTGTGAAAATGTACGTCTATTTAAGTGAAGTGACATCTTTTAAAAAATTAGAATACGATTAAGATCTGCTCATATGATCCCAAAATTTAGGCCACAAATCAGAAATTCCACTGACATGGATGCATGGATGCATGAAATGACTAAAGTTTCTGGGATAGATGGTTTAGTACTGAAACATCAGAAGAATTGGACATCACTGGCCTCTGATCTCTCCAGCAGCACTGAACTCCTGTTGTATTTAACTCCTCAGGCTCTATTACAGGGACCACACTGTGCTACAGTTTGTTCAACATGGAGGTCCTTTCTCAGGGCTGTCCAAACCAAACAGAAGTTGTGTTCGACTCTCAGTGGGGGAATCGAGTGTTGAGAGGAATTGACCTTCCGGCTTGTGTGAGACTCTGTGTGGTACAAATCGCAATTGTTTCGGAATTTCTCCTTGTTTAACACCTTTAGATGGTTTTAGGTCAGACTGAGTGAATTAATTATTGTTTTCATGAATGCTTCTTGCAGAATCACAAGGGGGGCTTGTGCCTATCTTCAGTAGTCATTGGGCGAGAGGCAGTGTACGCGCTGGACAGGTCGCCGCCAGTCCATCGAATGGCAACACAGAGAAAGACAACCAAACAAACACACAAACACGCAGACACACTTATGTAAATGTATGAAAATGTACCAACTTACCTAACAGTCATGTTTTTGGATCTGTGGGAGGAAGCTGGAGTACCCGGAGAAAACTCATGCATGCACAGGGAAAACATGCAAACTCCATCCAGAAAGAATACCATCCCTGCTATTTGCAGGTCTATCTGAAGTTTGGTGTGAGTGGACTTTTTTTCTGCAGAATTATTTACAGCGCTGAACAGGTCACCAGTCTATCAAAGAATATCACAGAAACACAAAGGACAAACCTTCATGAAAGAATTGCTTTCTAAATACTGACAGACTTCAGATGATTTTTTTCTATATCCTGTTGCAGCTTCTTCTTTTCATGTTTTTGAACATTTTCTTTCTTTGTTAGTTAACTTTATTATACATAACCAAATTTATGGACTAATCTGTGTGTGTGTAGAGTATTTCCGTTAATTCCTCCTGCTGTAATATAACTATTTCTTCCATAGTTAATATTTGTTTTTGATTTTTGTGTATTAATCCTCAGATACTACATGTGACTTGAAACATTTTTTTTTTTTTTAAAGAAATTACAGTAAAAAACAGGATATATGTTGAGTACTGCACAGACCGCCAGCAACAGGCAGTGGTTTTAGGCCAGACTTTGACACTGGTTGAGGGGTTATTAAGGACCTGGAATCCCACTATAGGAGTCTCACTCACTCTGCTTATATTGAGTGTGAGAACGAGCATGAGTGAGTGAGTTTGTGTCTATGGAGACTGTAGTTATGCTTGGGGGTGTAACTCTGTGACCCATTCACATGATTAACAAAACATTCATAGAAGCAGAGGAATGTTATGTTTTTTTGTGTATGCGTGCACACGCCTGTGCAAGCAAGCACGTATGTAAGTGTGTGCTTGTGTGTCCTCGTGTCTGTGATGTTGGGCCCCCCTACAGTGACCCCACAGAGTGCACCATTCTGTCCACAAACAAAGGGCCAGCTGTTCCCTCCATTTCACCTATGGACCGCTCCAAAACCGCCAACCGTTTGCCACAGAGTTAACCAAATATTTCCATTTCTGCTCTGAATTTGCCTCAACAAATAGTTTTGAGTTTTGGATTTCTCTGTCCGCTCTGGCTCTTTGATTTTGATTTTGAGCCCACAGGTGGCCATGTAATAAAAACTCAGAGTACAGCAAGGGACCCTTAAATTCAACAAATTAGAAAAACTGAACAAAAACAATAACTGTCTGATAATTTCACCTCATGCTACGTCTTAAGGTTTGGTGTGGAAAAATGAACAGACAGAACTGCAGCTTGCTTTGGGAATATTTTTTCATGTTTAATTGGCTGATTCGGATTTGCTTTAGTTCCCTTCTGTCGTCAGTCTGTGGTAAAGCAGAGAAAGACATATTGTATTCAAAATCCCGCTGGTGGACTGTTTTTCTGAGCATGAATCAAACCGCTTGACAGACAGAAAGGCAGGCTGACACAAAATGAATGAAAATTTACCAGAGCTCCATATTTTATTCCCAGATCCTCCTTACAAATCAGATCTAGATCTCAATCTTAATCTGTTTAAATAAATCAAAATTAATTAAATGTAACTTTTCAGGCAGTGGAAAGCTTGGACTATTTCAGTAAATTTATTTTAAATGGACATCAGCAGTTAATGAATTCCCTCTTGGTGGATTAATTTGCTTAAATCAAGATTAGCTGATCCAAAAGGGGCGAAGCTAATAGCTCACCTGAGAGGGACCAAAGCAGACTTCTAACAACTAAAAATGTCTTCGATCCTAAAAAGTCGTAGCAGTGCTTTCAAAAATTATTTACTGGACCTTTAAACCATCATTATGTGTGCATAGAAGTGGATCATTATTTGCAGAGTATGCAAAGTGCAAAGTTTGCAAAGTGATGATACTTCTAAAAAGCCTGGAAGGAAGCAGTAGTACTGAAGTTGCTGAGAGTTTGGTATTTGGCTGGAATGCAGATCAATTTATAGAGAATGTGCTTTGAGATGTGACTTATGCTGTACTGTTTTGCTTACTCTGGCACCCATGATGTTCATTATGTGCTGTTGCTTCCTGAACACATCCCATGAGTCCATGACCTTCACCCCTTTGCACAGGCTTCAACAAAACAGCCAGGATGGAGGAAAGTATACCGGGAGGCCAATCAGAGAACTCTTTAATTATCCTAATGTGTGGTTCATGTATCGCTGTGTTGAAAAAGATAGACAATTTCCAGCCTATTTTGAAAATAAACAAAAATCTTTATACCTGGGAAACTAGTGTGTTTCAGATGTGAAACAAATCAAACGAGTCCAAGTTTTCACTGTGTTTATTTTTACTGTGAGTCTTGAATAGGTGGTGCAATTACTTGTATTGAATTTAATAATTGCAATTACATGCACTGATGTTTTACCAGAATGTGATATGGTCCCTGTGTTTGTTGTCATAGTTTAATCATCTTTAAAATGACATAATCTATAAAGATCCACATCTATAAAGAGTGGAGATACCATGTACTATAATGACAGAGGCTTTTCAAAAGTTTTGATTTCATTTGCGTCTGTCGCCATCATTTAACGAGGCGTCTTGTGATATTTCCCAATAAATCTACTCTCCTGGTGGAGTAGGTAGCAGCGATATTCATTTCCCAGTTGTGGGGGGTTCAGGCCTCCCGTTGTGTTTCGAACTCTAATTGAATCTGACCGTTGCTTGGGTGAAGATATGTAAATGTGATTCCAGAATGAGAAGGCTAGTAGTGGTCACTGACTGATTAGTGAAAGCCAAGAACCCTCAAAAGGGAGATAAAAAAATATAGATGTTTTTGTATTTCCAAGTCGTGTTGAATCAGTTTGACATTTCATGGTTTTGGCAATCATTCACAGAAGACAAAACAATTTCTGCCTGAGGGATCTACAGTCTCTGGTGGTGTAATGTATGGGTGGCCAAAAGACTAAACATACTCTATGTCAATCTCTTCATGCCTGCTGTAGAAAATCAAGGCTAAAGCAGCAGTGGGCAATCACATGGACTTAAGATTCAATAATATGAGTGAAACAACTTTTCTGAAACCTTTTTTTTTTGTTTAAAGGAAAAGAAAGCATACAGTTTTCACCGTAGCAGTGCAGTATATTTAAAAATGTCCATAAAACAAGTAAGAGATTTGTTTTAATTTATTAAAAACAAAAGGTAAAGATGTTTACAATGCAAACTGTAACTTCAACTAAGTGTTATGCACAATAAAAAGCTGTTTGTAATTGAGCATTCAGAGCTGAAACAAGACAAGATTAGTCGTCTTTTCTTCTTTTTCATTTATCTGATTTGTAATTTTAAATCAAGGGTTTCTCAAGAGTCAGTTCTGAGTCATTTATTATATCCTTTTATGCATCCGTTCATTTGGGCAGATCTACAGATTCTGTCATATCTATGCAATAGGTGGATGGATGGATGGATGGATGGATGGATGGATGGATGGATGGATGGATGAACTGCCTGCTTCTCTTCCGAGGACTTCACACCTCTGAGCTCTCAGACATCATCCAGGCCCTTTCACTTCAGAGGACTTTACCCCAAAGAACCAGAAACAACTATACAATATGAGTCCGACTGGAAAATGAAAACCTTTTTCTTTAAAGAGTAAAACAGCGAACATGTCTGTTTTACCTATTGAATGAATTGAGTGTAAATGTATGTCCTCGCCATTTGTGCCAGAGCTTTGCCCTGGAAAAACCCATTAAAAAGAACTTAAATCATAGTAAACTGACTGTATGGAAGCTTGAGCAGGAACTGTGATCTCACTAGCAGAGTTGTGGGGCCACATCAGGGAGATAAAGCTGTAAAGGGACTACGGATTGGTCCGTGACAGTGTCAGGGGTGAGACATGTGGCACACACCAGAGTATGTCAGCTAACACCCTGACGCCTCCTGCGCCGAACAGAGCTCATTGTTTCATGGCTATGAGCCTTTCCTTCAGCTCTTCTCTGGTCCATCACTGACCCAAAGAGGACTCCCCTCCCCAAGGGTGACTAATGGTAAATGACAGGCAGAC
The DNA here is from genome assembly GCA_922788865.1 of Poeciliopsis turneri. Taxonomy (NCBI): domain Eukaryota; kingdom Metazoa; phylum Chordata; class Actinopteri; order Cyprinodontiformes; family Poeciliidae; genus Poeciliopsis; species Poeciliopsis turneri. The sequence goes on from CAKLNU010000915.1 coordinate 1,484,711, forward strand.
AGGGATCAAAGCTGCTCCAGATAGCCCCCCCTGCTACATTTGGGGCAGGGGTGGAGAGGAGACGATAAGTGAAAAGACAGGAGCAGTATGCCTGGTCTGGAGCTGAGCCAAGGATCTGGCATTGCAGGACTTTATTAGCTTCATCAGAGACAATACACTCTCCACAGTGGACCTCCACCATCATGCCAGATTATCTCATCTCTCTTTATAGCTCAGTATCCCAGTGCCACAATACTGGAGTGCTGGAGCCATGCGGGAAATGCATGCCTGGTTAATGCTGTAGATGTAGAGGTGGGGCTGCGAAGTTGCTATTATCATCCCCAGTTTGAATTTCTAGGAGTACAGAATCAAGTTTTCCTGGAGTATTTGTCATTGTTGTCATATCAAAGGGAACTCATTCTATGCAAGATGCCCATTTACTGTTTTAATAAACAGTAAATATACATTGATATGCAGACAGAGGAAGTCGTCTTAGCACTACCAAAAAAAAGCTAATGTCCACAGTCTTTTTATATCTGCATTTCAGGGGACAGCCAATCACACCAAGAAAAATAAATGACACTCCAGCCAATAGTATTTCAAGTAGCATTAAGTCTTAAGTACTTCAGTTTCCAAAGCTGTCGTTTTTTTAAAACAATATTTAAGATACTTTCAGATTTTTTGGAGTGACATTCCACAGAAAAATCTGCATTAATGTCTCCTTTCTAATGCAGGAATGAACATTCAGTGCTGTGTACAAAACATATCCCCAAGTTGTAAAATTGCTATTGCCTAAATTATTTAAAATGTGTGGGACGAGCTTAAAACTGCTCCAAGCATTTATTATACCAAATCAAATTAATCTAATGTAAACTTTATCTGGATTTTAAAATCAGCCTGACTTAATTTATTTATTTTTTTATTATATTGCTTAGCCTTGCAATGTTCATTGTGTCTTTTCTGCTTCTTTGTTTTCTATTGGCTATTGCTTTTTGTCTTGGCTGCTCAGTGTTAGCAGCAAGAAGATCCAAAATTTTGTTTAGAGATGTTTTGCATGTTCTCCTCAAAATAAACTAAATCTTATTTGCCTACAAAACACACAGCATATCAATTTGTGGCATGATACTTTCCATTCGTGAAGGGAACTAAAACAATGACCTTGGCCTCAGTTAGTCAGTAACTTTATCTCATATGCCTGGTTGATGAAAGGTTGCTAGGTAAGGTTTGTTCTATGTTAGAAAATATCTAATACTTTTGCTGAACTGCATGGCATTATGTTTCTGGTTAAATAATTTTAGAACAGAATTTGATTCATAAGGATAAAGTAAAGATTTACAAGCTATTCAAGAGATATCCTCCGATGAACTTCTCAACTCTGCAGAAGACCCCCAAAAACTGCTTAAAGAAAATCACAGAGGGCTGAATGGTACGTTCCAGAATGTGAAAATCACTCCGAGGGGATTTACAAACTTAATAAGGAAGCTTTATCCTGAGCTGACACTACTTTGATGCCTGCCAGTAGTTTCCACTACAAGGCTGGGGTGAAGGTATAGGAAGTGCTTCGTGACCTCTTTGTTCTGCCCCTGGAGGCAGGTTTTACGCTGAGCAGCATCCAGCGCTGCACCTCGGTGGCATTAACTGCTTGCATGAGCTCTGCTTTTAGAATGACCCTGATGTGACATATGAATGAAAGCCACGTTAAAGCAGTCTGGGCCCGATTGTGTTTCTCTTCAGCCACCATGTTGCCAGTACAAATCTGGAGAGGAAAAGACAAACAGGACAAAGGCCAGTGTGGCTTTCAAAAGAAGAGATTGTTGTTGGTTTTACTACAAATACGTACGATGTAATGAATAGACCAGCACAGTGTTTTTTTTTTTTACTCTAAATAAGATGCAGAAAAAAAAGAAGCTTTCACTTTAAGCGTAGTTTTGTCTGCCGTTTAACATTTTGGTCTGCATCTTTCATCATAGGATTGTTTATGTTGATGTAATTATTTTCTTTTTGTGTGGAGCCGTAGAGTAGTGTTTTTTTAATGCTGCATTTGATCCGAAGAGCTTCAAACGCGTTCCCACAAATCCTGAGATGCAAATGACAGACCCAGAGGATTGCTGCGGTGCCTTGAGGTCTGAGTGCAGTTTTGATGGGGTGAAATTCAAAAGAATAATCATGGTTTTGAGGGGAAGAAAACTGAAACTGTAGCCAAGCTGGATCCTCTCTGAAGTGCTTCCGTATGCCTCCTGAGTCACAGAACCCATTTCATTGTTCAGCCAGTTTAGAATGCCTTCTGAGTTCATATCAGCCCTGTTATTATCCACCTAAATCAGCCCCATTAAGCCAACCTCTCTTTATTTCCCAAAAATAGACCCGGTGAAGCTCCAAAGGATGACTTCATCTCAACCTCCATTTGCTACAGCAAAACTGTTACTGTGGCCCCAAGGCTTTCTTCTCAATTAGCATTCAGACCCTAAGTGCCTCCTTCAATCGTAGATATCAGCTGGAGAGTCTTTGAAGGTGAATTTATTGTGTTTTTCTGCAGCGTGGCTAACCACAGCTAGCAACTTAAACAGAATGTAAGTTCAGATCCGCAAGAAACCCAAACGGCTCAAAGCGCCGGTCTGGATTTGGCATTAAAAAGAAAATATTTATGTAGTTTATTTCAGTGTGTCAAAATGGTTGAATTTAAACATGTTGATGCAATGATCTCCTTGAAAAGAAGACTGTCAAGCCCCACATACCAGGCAGCTCTTGAACTTTGCACCATTACATCATTACAACCCCATTATAAATGATTAAAAAGTGTGTGATGAGTTCCACAGCGCCTTTCTTCTAAAAACCTGGCTGCTGCACAATCCCCCAGAGGAAGGAAGCAGGAGAGATGACAGCTGACAGATGCATCTCCCTTGTGCCCACTCGTGCCTTTTTGTAGATTTGGATCAGCCTGGAGGTTGAGGATCAACAGTCATTTGTTTCTGTTTACTTCAGAGAATACAGAAAAGCCCAGGACCTTCTTCTGCAATCAGATTAGACATACATTTGGCCTTGAAAATTGAGAAATCGTCTCCTTTGTTTTTACAATCCAATCAAGACTCTGTTCTTCTGCTTGGGAACATTTCGTAAAGGCTTTAGGAGTGAACGAATAACAGGGAACATTTGAGCTCCAGTGTGAATGGCTTATTTGCCAAGAGCTCCAGAAAGGTGATGTAGTTCATCTGTTTTGTTTTCCTCCTTTAATTCTGTAAGTGATATGACCCACAGTTAATTTGGATTCCTGAACCCTCAAAATAGGCATTTTTTCTTTAGTCTTGGTGTTTTACATTCTTTTTTTTTTTATCTGTTGTGAGGCCACTACTCACTGAAGGAGCTTTATCAGCCTTGATTTCCTGCTGGGAAGGTTTCAGAAAAAAACTTGAGTTGAGTCTAATGAGTGCAGCTTGTTGATTTACTCTACTTTGAGATCCAAGTCCTTCGTGTCTCTTCAAGTAGGTGTGTTTAATTCTTTTTCTTAGGTCGGCTACGGAGGGAGAGAGGATTAAGCCAGCAAGTGAGTTTTATTCTGCTCTGAAAACATTCATACACACTTTGCCCACTCTCACCAGCTGGCAGCCTCAGATTGTGGTGCATGAGGGCTTTGTGACTGGGGCAGCCCGCTGAGTGTGCTCCAAAACACACCCATGGTGCTTCAGGGGAGAGGAGCTGGGAAAGAGAGGCCCGAGAGAACAGAGACTTTCAAAATGAGAATGGCTGACATAGCTTTCTACAAAAGATCTAAATTATTTCTCCAACATGGTTATAATCCGCAAAGAAGGATTCTTCTGCTGGGTTAGAATCGGTGCTACTTTAAGAAATAAAAGAGGCAGTTTTGAGGTAAATCCAAAGTGCTGCATTCATCATTTGAAAAAATAAGAAACCTCATAACAGACCTATGACTTCTGCAACTTCCTTCAAAGATTTAAACAAATAGCTATCAGTTACATGTTCTGCAGGAAGCATATAACATTGCTACAAGTCATTGTTGACTTTCGTTTCACACACGGGACAAAGGGTTTTACACGTGCTACCTTTTTGGTACAACACAGCTGTTTTTTTTTGTTTTTTTTTTACAGTTAGTGTCCAATCTGATGAGAGTAGAGAGAGTGAACAAAAACAACAGTTAAAACTCTGAGAGGAAGCTGAAGAACTTGGTGATGACGCCCAGAGGGATCACCACCATGCAACATGTCTCACATTAACTTCAATAAATTACACAAAGCTCCGGACTTTCTTAAAGATCTTGAGAATATAGGCAAAGGTCAGGTGTTCCACAGGGATGTATAAATCTGATTGTTTTTGTTGTCTTTTTCTTTATCAAACCGCAAAATGCCAGTTGCTGTACTGTAAAAACAATGTATCATCGAGCAAAACATAAAGCAAAGAACTGAATAAATGTGCTTGTGCAAAATGTTTTGAAACACCTGTGCCCCTCACTTAGGAAATAGAACTATTATCAAAACCAAATAAAAAAGAAATTCTAAACTTCATTTGAATATTTTAGGAAATAAATTTATTAATTTTGCCCTATGAGGGGAGTGGATTGATGTGTTGTATCAAATTCTGCTCCTCTGACGTTTTGCCCAGTTCTTGGACTTGTGCATAGTGTTAACATGTAGCTGTATTTGTGCTGTTTGATCTGTTTCATGTTGATTACTTTTGTCTTTGTCCAAAGCATTGAAACCGGTCATCTGTTTATCCATACAGTAACACAGGCCCTGACTGTATCAAACCATTTGAATTGCATTTTTAGAATAGTAAAATATTCTGAAGTATTTCACTCAGAAGGTGAAATATATAATAATAATCATCATGTCAGACAAAGTCCTGGGTTTACTATGGAAACCCCTGAGAAAAGAGCAAAACAATCACACATATACTGGGTTTCACACTGAAGCAGGAGTGTTTTATGTTTCTCCATTAAACCTGAGAATGCAAATCTTTCTCTTCAGCAACATACACTTCATCACCAAGAGAATAAGTGGTTTTAATTAAATTGTCAGTAATTATTAATGGCAACAGTAGGTTTTCACCCAAGCTACATGGTGCACGTTTCACATTACATATAAACTTATACCATTAATAAGAAATATTACCAGTAGTACACCTAATTTCCTGCTGTTATCGTTTCTGTAGTGCTGCTGTCACACTGTTTCCTTTCTCGCCATATATGCTTCTGCCTCTGGAAATGAGAACAACAGCCTTTTTAAAAACATTTTTTTTTTTTTTTACCTTTGTGTTGAGTTCCCTAATGCCAAGATGAACATGAGCTGAATTAATCATAAAGACGGTCAGGCAAAAAGGTTCACTTGTTGTTTCAAGGATCTAACATACCACTTGAGTGAATCTTCAAAAGTGCTGGCAGCAAAATGTAGAATAAGTAATTACTTTATTAGGTTATAATCACAGCAAAACTAACAGGGTTCAAAAATCAAACAGTTTAGAAGTTTAAGATGTGAAAAGGTAACAGAAAATGGAACTGACAGTTAAACCGATCTGGACATCAGATCACTCTCCCAAATCTGTCACAAAATCCTTCTGTTCTTGCAGCTCTGGTTTTTGATTTTGAAAATAACACCCTTTCACCAGGTGTCAGGCATTTCTACCAAACACACATTCCTGTTTTAAAAATATGGAACTTTATTCATGTTTTTGCCACTTTGAAGAAAAGAACACATTTTCTGCAAAGTATTTTATTGGCTTCAAAGCAACCAGGATTAATTTGGTCAAGCAAACGAATAATGTTGTGATTCTGGTGAAAAACTACCTGAAGAGCTGATGAGAAAAGATGAAGCTGAGGATCTGAAAAGAAATGAGGAGCAGGAAGTGTGGAGTGGAGGAAGAAAACAACAAAATAACTCGGATGAGTGGATCCCAACATACCCAAGACATGAACCAAAACCAAACCGCAAACTAAAAAATGACTTTTCAGTGCTAACACTTGCTTTAATCCTTAATCTTAGCACGAATATATGAACTGAAATGATCACTGTAGTATTATTATCACTGTGTGCAATTTTGCACAGAAAAGGCTTTTGTTCCACTTTAACTCTGGTGGTTTCCAAGCAATATTTAAAGGCAACCTTTCTGTTATGATGTAAAGTCAAATTGCAGTATTTTCCTCCTCCCTGTACTCATTAAACAGGCTTTAAATTTCCACCCTCTGTTCTCTCTTGGGTCTTTACCTGTTAAAAAGCAGTAACATCTAAATTTGTGGAAAACATGTCTCACACGGGGGAAACTGTTCCCCATTGCCCAGCAGTTTTACAGCTAGCTGAAGAACACAGAATAAACAAAAGAACTGAAAGTACAATATGGATTTAAATGCTCAAAGTAGCAAGACCAACAGTGCAGTTAATTAGTGGCATCATAAAATTATGAAGTACAAAGTCATATCTTTATGCACTCATCGTTTCTGTTCTGAGATGTCTTGCTGGGTTTGAATATCTCCATCTGATATGTCATGTCCAAGCTTGTCCTGTTACGGTGCTCTTGCTGCAGACCTCCTTTATGAGGTTGTTTAAGTCCTAAAAGTTTCTGGATATTCAAGCATAGATACATCCATCCATCCATTTTCCATCACCCTTCTCCCTAACGGGGTCGGGAGTTGCTGGTGCCTATCTCCAGCTGCGTTCCGGGCGAGAGGCGGGGTTCACCCTGGACAGGTCACCAGTCTGTCGCAGGGCAACACAGAGACAAACAGGACAAACAACCATGCACACACACACTCACACCTAGGGAGAATTTGGGAAGGCCAATTAACCTGACAGTCATGTTTTTGGACTGTGGGAGGAAGCCGGAGAACCCGGAGAGAATCCACGCACGCACAGGGAGAACATGCAAACTCCGTGCAGAAAGACCCCGGGCCGGGAATCGAACCCAGGACCTTCTTGCTGCAAGGCAACAGCGCTACCCACTGCGCCACTGTGCAGCCCAGCATAGATACACACAGGCATATTTACTGAACACAAACAAGATCTTTTCTGAAGAAGACAGATATTAATACCAATAACAGGGTCTCTGCTTGTATTTCAGGGCTTCTTTAACTTTTCAAGACAAACTCCTTCAGTAAAAATGTTCCAGCTCATATCCTCCACCTCATTATGACTGGACAAAAATCTGGGTCAACTTTAGTTAAGCCAAAAGGAAAGAAAAGTCAATATTCAAGATATGTTTTTGAATTTATTTGATTGTTTTCTTGTCTTTTTAGTCACAAAATTTGGATCAATTATTGTATGTTTGTCCTTGGATTATGTTTATTCAATAGAAAAGAATGAAAAAGTAAAAAACACAAGAAAAGCAAAGACTTCTCTCTTTGCATGTGTCTGAGCCTGGAACATCTTGCTGCCATCACCCTAATTTCTTGTTATTTCTTCAGGTTTTCCATCAGATTCAAGTTGCAAAACTGGAATAAGTGTGCATGAGTTACGCTTGCAGTAAATAAATAAATAAATAAAATCAGAATGAGAAAACAAAGACCGGTCTTTTTTGTCATAATACTTCCCCTCCCCTAACATCAGTATTTTTTTTTGCTGTTAAACAAATAAAAACTGTTTATGTGTTTTAAATTCACTTCTAATAATTTCACAGAGAATAAAAAAAGTTGGGAAATGCTGATTTATCCTATGCAACACAAGTCCCTGTATCCTGCACCATAAAACTCGCTCACTGAAAATAACATTTAAGGTTGTTGCAGTGGCAGTTTTTTCAAAAAGTGACATCTGTAAATTATTCATATCACATGACCTTTTCAATTTTGGAAATATCACAGATTCTTCTGTCGATAAAAGGGTTTGAGGTCTAATTTAATGTGTCCATTTCTAAAGGCCTCCTTCCATTTTAACAAACAGAGCTGTGGCCCAGAAGGCTACAAAGACATTTGATTGATCGAGTGTGTGGGTGGAGGGAGGAGGATGATGAATTTCTCGAAATGTTTTGATTGTCAGCTCATAGCTCTCATGACATGCGTGGGAAAATGTCGAGAAGTTTGGGCGAGGTCTCATGGGGTCCACCATCCTCTTGACGCCATACAAATATGCAATGACCACAGTCAACATAAAAAAATAAACATGCTCTTATTGTTTTCCTTACTAATGAATGAGCAGTAATTTTTCACTTTTTTTTTTTTTTTTTTTTTTTACAAAACCCTGATGTAGTTTGCTTCAGATAAAGTTCTGCCAACCACTTTTTATGTGATAACGAACATATTTAAATGTAAATAAATATAAAAATATGAAAGCGAAAAAAAAATATATTCTGTGCTTTTTCCAGCTGTAATCCACCGTTAAATGGCAGGTAAAAATCACACCATGAACTCATAAACACACAGATGCATTAATGACAACTTGCTCCTCAAACACATCTCAATCTTCACCACTCCTCTCACTGTTGCTGCCTGCTGCCTTCTCTTTGTGCTCTGAACAACGTCTTCTCATCTTAAAAGAAAGGCTCTCTGGTCCCCGTTGACATGCATTGTTTGTGCAGGAAAATATAGACCCCAAGTCTCTGGCCTTGGCCCTCATCTGCTTTCCAATCATTGGCAGGGCTGCCACTGTGACTAATGTGTCATGGATTTTCTCCTCTGAGTGTCTTGGTGTTAGTATGTGGTTACATGTTTGTGTGTGCATCAAAGACCAAAGAGAAGTGTGACTAATGCCTACAGAATGGTATCTGTACATTTGGGGGCCATTAGTAGTTAAGTCTACTGATGAAACAGTGGGGAGTGGGACAGGCATTGTTGTGGCCACCATCATCTCTACAACCACCAGCCTCTGTCTTTTTTTTCAGGCATCTTTAGGATGTAAGAAAAATAAACACAGCAAAGATTCATCTCTACTTTTGAATTTTCGTGACTTTTTTTTTAAATTGAAATGGCAAAATTCCACATATAATTCAAATCCAAAGCAAAGTATTTATCAAAGCAGAAAGGTAGTTTTGCAGTCCATGAGTTTGACATAATTAACTTGTGTGATTAGTAACCTTGTGCTCCTTTGTGAACCATATTTGGTCTTTCCCATCAAATTCATTGTAGGTATTTTTTTTTTTAAGTTTTCAACAGTGGGACTCTGAGTAACTGAAGTTAAAAGCCTTTAAATTGTGTGAGTATCAAATGTAGATTAAACAAATTGTGCAGGAGGGAGCAACTAAAACCAGAGTTTATCCTGTGCATCAACCAGGACCAATTACTCATAATTTCACAAAATACCAAAACTGTTTATTTTCTTTAGGATTTTCCAGTATGCAAGGTTTGGCCTCCAGTATCCACAGTGTGTATGTGGATATCCAGATGTGTGGGAGAGAAAGAGAGACACATTAACAAAAGCTAAAACAAAAATACCATACCTCTCCAAAACTAACTCTCTCTTCCACAGTCTGACATTTACAGAGTCCTGGAGCATAGGGGGATGTAGCAGGTTGCTTTGTGGCGAGTATTCCTGCCCACTACGTGTATGAGGTTTCCCCTCCACTGAAGAGAAAAGCTCCATTGATGTAAGATGGTGCATCTACTCTGAGTCGAGTGCAGAGCTGGGTCAGAAAGAAACTGGGATTTTCCACATATAAATAAGTGCATTGGTTTTTGTCTTTTCATGTCCCAGCCTGAAAAAAACAAAACATAATTTGACAGCAGCATAGTTTCATTTGTTTAGGTTAACTAATTTCAGAAAAAAAAAAAAAAAAAATCCAATGAACAAATTTTAAACTTATTTGTTTTTTGCCTTTTTTTTCCAATACAAAATTATTTTTGCTCCCAGGATTATTGTATCCTGGAAAAGTGTTCACACTCATGGAACCTTCTTCAGATTTTGCTGTGTTACACCTACCAAACTTTAACATACTTTACTGGGAGTTGATGATCAGTGATGTAATTTGCTTGGCGTGTCAGAATGAAAATGACTAAATAACTTCACATGTAACAAATTTTTAGATTTCGTTTTTTGAAAAATGTGAAAATGCATATCTGATTAACATTTTACTTCACAATTACTTCACGTGTTGCATTAATCTGTCACATCAAATCATAGTAAAATACATATTAGGTTGCTGTTGTAATGATCCTCTTTGTATGCCTTTTCAGGTTTTTCTCACCAAAGAACTGGTCGGGATAATGTCCTGGTCAGTGTGCATCTGATAAAGTCGCTCACTTTATGCGCTGGAGTAAATTACTGTGTTCAATAAATGAGCACTCGGCTTCTTCGCCCTCTGTGGCTCAGCATATTGTGACAGACTGGCAAATAAAGGAGCAGCCCATTCAGTGACCCGCCATGGTTGATATTCATCACACTGATACTGACCTACTTAACTGCCATCTCTGACTGCATGTCAAAGAAATCCCTGCCTGACACCCTGATAAAGGCTTAGCCATTAATCATGCTGGACAAACAACCTTAAAACAACTCCTGGCCAAATAAAAGAGAGAGATTAGAATAAATCTGCTGTCAGTAGCAGCAGCTTTTCTGTGTGTTGTCTTTCAGAGCGTAGTTTAATTTCCTCACGAAGGTGGTCAGAGCATAAATACACCCTTTATACGGAGACCATCAAAGTTAATGTCTCAACTCGAATCAGACACAGATTGATGGCGTGGAGGCAAAACGAGGCTCCTTCACCTTATCTTTAACAAGAAGAGAATGTGGGAAGCAGTGACCCGGAGCAAAGGTCTCATCAGTGCCTGTCTCAGTTTGAGACCGCCCTGCCTGTCAAAGTCACATTTTAATCGCAAACATAATTTGAATTTACACTAATGAATACAAATGACTCTCAGGACTCCACAAGCTGAAAGTAATAAATTATTATCGCTGCTAACAATTGCATTTCTCGAGCCTTTTTTCAATTAGACGCCCCTGTGGAGACGATCATAGAAGACCCACTCAAATGAAGACAAACGATGCCCCTCGCGCCGCCATGGGCCTGCTCCTCTGATTTAATAGGCTTGTAATTTAGAAACATCTTCAATGTGGCGAGGCATTTTGTTCTCCCTCCCATCTTCCAAACCTTGATGAGAAAGTCCCTTAATTGGAAGCAGGTGTTAACCAACCTTGCTCTGATGTGGCTTGTGATTTAGGAGGGAGTTTGACAAAGAGAACATCGACCTTGCCACTCAGTGACACAGACCATTCAGCTCACAAAGGGGTCACATTGTAATTATCGCCAAGACATGTTCCTCTGATTGAACTTTAACTGCTTAAAGATATCTTTCATGGGTAAAATACCATTTAACCAAATTTTAAATTCTTTCATTGCATTGTCTCTTACTAAGACACAGCGAATCCGAAAGCTTTCGCTGATGACAGTTGCTCATTTTCTTGCGCCGCTTGGGGAGGTCAATTATAGGGATTTGTGGTCGTGGAAAGGCAGATTCTCTAAAATGTCTTGGTCCTCTCGTTGTTGCAGCACACAAACCACTGCAGTAAAACATCATATTGTTTCACCCCTTTGACCTAAAGGACAAATAAATAACGCAAATTAAAACATCTGCTGTGTCTTATTGTGGCGGCTGTGCGATGTAAAATAAGACCACTGCTTTTACGTCAGCACACCGCATTGCATCATTTCCAGCATCTTTCAAGCATCTTATAATTGTTCTCTATCATGAAGACTTAGGATGCTTTTAAATCAAAGTCCTTCAACTTGTATGCTACCATCCATCTCTAATGTATCCAAAGAAGGATACAAACATTCAGATGAATAATGCATTTAGTTGAATTGTCAAAAAAAAATACGTTAGTGCAGCATTTCTTTCAGACTCTTTTAGGGAAGAATTTAAAACTCTTCTGAAAGTGTTTTTTATTTTTTTTTGAGACGTTAAGATACTTAAGTGTAGTAAATTAGTCTTTGGATGCCTTTCTACATGACTCTGCTAAGATAAAAACAAAAGACAAGCAAAAGACAAAAATGGATTGTCTGTGGTGAGTTTGAATAGGGCAGGTCGTTACCTAAGAATTATGACAAAGTACCAGAACTCTCCAAGAATTTCAGCCATATTTAGGCTGCATTAGTTTATTATTGTGGATGCAGTGAACCAAGAGGGGAGCTTTGGACAAGCAGTGGTAATTTATTCATTATGTGGTTCCACTCATATCAACACATTTGGTGATCGGGAATTTGAACCAGGACTGCAGAAGTACCTGTATTTGTGGCAGGTACTACATAATGCTACCAGGTTAAGCTTTTTATGTTCAATTTCTTTCAAATGAATATGTGAGTGTGATTGGATGAATGTGACTCCACTGTAAAGTATGACATTGTGTACACTATGTATATCAGTCCAGTTTGCTAAGTAAAATTTATAGAAGTTATATGTACAACAAAGTACGTTTCTCATTTTTATTCATTCCATGCATGTTGAGTTTTTGCTTCAGACACGTCTATAACATAAATAACACATAATGGTTCTAATGTAACTTTTATAAAATGACCATGTTGAATTTACATGCTGTTTGTCTTTTAATATTAAGAAATGCTTCTTTGTAATATCATGAGGTAAAATTCAACAAGATATTTGGAGATTAACATTATTATTCATATCACAGCTATGATTTAGATAAGCCTGGCATTTACTTTTTCGCAACTCGCCGATAAGATAAAGGACTATAACAGCATCCTGTCATACATGTGAAAGGTTTGCTTCTTTTCAGAGATAGAAAAAAAGGTGTGTGTGTGTGTATCTGTGTGTTGATTTGTCAGCAAGCTCTCATAACAGAGGAACCTACTTAAAGGGTCGATTTACAGAGAGCATGGCCAGCAGTGATATATAAAAACGCATTAGTGCCCATTTATTCTACACCTTGAACTCAGTGTAAGAGGATATAAAGACAGCTTTGTATCCAATTTCTTGGAGAACAAGTGGCCACAGTGTGATGTAGATGTAACATATAGAATGGAGAAAATGTGTTAGTTTTCAATGAATTTATGACTTCAACCCTGTTTGCCAACCAAGTAAATCTGTATCACATGACCTTCCATCATCTTAAAAATGTGTTAACTTCAAAAGAAACAGTTAAAGATGAGTTCACGAACTAAAATATAAACTATACCAAACACTTTCCCTTTAGCCCTAGAATTCATCCATTCATCCATCCATGAAGAGGCTGGCGCCCATCTCCAGAAGTCATTGGGTGAGAGGCAAGGTACACCCTGGACAGTAGCCAGACCATTGCAGAGAAACACAGAGACAAACCAGACACACACACACCTAAAGACACGTTTTTAGAGAAACCAACTGACCAAGCACTCATGTTTTTGGAATGTGGGAAGAAGCCAGAGTACCCAGAGAAAACCCAAACATGCACAGGGACAACATGCACACTTCACGCAGAAAGACTCCAGGCAGGGACTCGAATCCAGGACCTTCTTACTGCAGAACAGCAGTTTCAACAGTGATTTATAATGCATTTTTAAGTATTCATTAAAATTTTCAGAAAATTTCAATGTTGATCAACTTGTAGAAATATTTCTGAAATTAATCATGTTGTGAAAGGGGACAGTGTTAAATAGGATTTTGTGTGCAGTTTTGCAGCAGCTCACAAATCGTTTCCTCATCAGCAAATAGAAAAAAAAGAAAGCCTGCTTAAGTGTGTGTTACATGATGATCCCAACAGAGAGCAAGGAGATTTACTGAAAGCGTGTGCTCTCATTTCTGCAAGTTTCTCTGGATTTTAAATCACCCTCTGTGAACGATGAGTCTTCTGTTAATGGCTTTATCAACAACTTCCTCCCGAGTACAAAATGTTTTTTCTAAATTGTGAGAATGAACAGGATAAGCTCAGATTACAAGATTTGAAGTAATCATCCTCCCTTCCTATATTTTCAAGGCAATAATTCTTAATTTCACCAGTGATTTGAAGTCTACTGTTTGATTAAATGACTTATCCAGAATCGGGAATACCCCCTGAATATATTTAGCTGCTGTTGCTCTAGTAATAACTCATAGCAATAACGAGGCAGAATGAAGGAGAGTTAAAAACAGGGTGACTGAAGGGATTGTGTATTTGTGTAAAATAAGCGTTGGTACATATAGTGCACAAGGATCGCAGGACCAGACATAAAGAGGAGAGTTGAAGTTAGCAAGTAAATCAGCTCTATGGCTTCAACGACATCAGCTTTATGTGTTCAGAGTATGTAGTGTGTTTCCAGGGGTTTCCATGCTGTCACAAAAGGCCCCTGTGAGACTAGCTTATTTACCTTGCAGTAAAACCCAAGAGGGAGTGTACCCTGCAGTAAATGTGGAGAAAGGGGTGTAGTGGAATTAGATTTAAGGCTGCCCCATACTCTCTGTTCTCTGTGTGCCGTTGGGGATAATCCTCTCTGTTACTCCTGTTCCGTTGTTTAACTTGAGTTATATTGTACAGGGAGTCAAACGAGGGAAAAGGTGGTATAATACAGACAAACATGTTTCAGAATAGCTTTTAATTAAAGAGAGAGGTATTACATTGTTCTCAGTTATTGGTTACATAGTGGCTGGTAGTGTAACAAGATTTTTAATTTAGCATAAATAAGCAGTTGCGCAATTAATTATCACATTTCACAATGCCTTAGCATAAGCACTTGCTAGACTGTACAAGATGCACTTTCCCATATGAATGCAAAATGTGTTTCTGCTTATTCTATCCAAGATGTGAGGCAGAAAGCGTACCACCAGGATCTCACAGAGAACTTGCACATAACTTAGATGTACAATGAATTGGGAAAGTCTTCATACCCCTTGAGCTTTTTTACAAAATGTGAAAAACTTCCAAAATTTCTCAGTATCACATTTTGTGAAAATGTTATAATATCTTAATTAGACCAGAACAAAGCAGCAAATGATTATTACGCAGAAATAAAACTATATGTGACAAATTTGATGTCAAATAAAAATCAGAAAAGTGTGGCATACATTACTCTAAAACCCACAAATAAAATCCAGTGCAACCAATTGCATTGAGAAGTCACCTAATGAGTTCACCTCTTTGTATGCTGATCTCAGGGTCTTCTGTGAAAAATTCTAAGGTTTTTTCAGAGAACATTAGCCAACCAACAGCATCATGAAGACCAAGGAACACAGCAGACAAGTCAGGGATAAACTTGTGGAGAAATTTAAAGCAAAGTCAGGTTTTAAAACAATATCACAAATTACAAATATTTTGTGAAGCACTATTTAATCCATCATTAAAAGATGGAAAACATATGACACAATTGCAAATCTACCAAAACATGGCTGCCTACCTAAACTGACAGGCCTGGAAAGGAGAATATTAGTCAAAGAAGCAGCCAAGACTAGCATGGCAACTCTGGAAGAGCTGGAGAGAGTCATATCCAAGTTGGGGGACTGTCTTGAAAGAACATCTATTTGTTGTGCACTCCACAAATCTGGCCTTTATGGTACAAAGAGATGAGGATGAAAGAAGAGAGCTATTGTCGAATGAACGGCATGATAAGTCCCATTTCAAGTTTACCCTCCAAGATGTGTCAAGATGTTTGGAAGAAAGGCGCTTGGATAAAACCTACATTGAACTTTGCAACCTTTCTGAAAAGAATGATGTAAAAGCCACATAGACTAAAGTCTGGACTAAAGGTTCCCCTTTCAGTAGGACAGCTACTCTAAAGTTATATTAGAATGGTTCAGATCATCGTCAAGTTTTAAAATGATGGTAATATAAAATATTAACTCAACTGGGCTGCTTAACAATGCATACCACGCTTTTAAATGTTTTCAATAAAAAATAAACCATGCATCATTTCTTCCCCTTCACAATCATGCACTACTTGTGTTGCTCTATCACATGAAATTCCAATGCAATACAATGACATTTGTGGTTCTAATGTGACAAAATGTGAAAGAGATCAAGGGGTGTGAATACTTTTGCGATGCACTGCATGTGCATCAGAAAGGTTGATTGCTCTGCATGGCCACACACATGGTTAAAGTAAAGTGATCCACGTGACTTTCCAGCATGCTCCAAACACTTTGGAAGATGTTTGCAAGGTAAGAAAAATGACATTCTTAATGCGCCTTCATTTTGGAAGGAGTTGCATTTTTTACATTCCATATTTTGATCATTTTCAAGTAATTCAGTCAAACTGCAGGCTAGCACATCTGTACTTCTTGAGTCTACATGCAATAAAGAGCTGGTGTGTGTTGGTTAGCAGCTAAATGAACAAAGCTCATAAGCAATGACAACTGAGGTTGAAGTCCAACCCAGCAGCCATGAATCGTCTTTGATCTCTGACTCGGAGGTGTAAGTTGTGTTGCTCCGTACAACATCTAAAGTGGCAAAATGTAAAGTTTGTAAACCTCATAATATTTTTTGCATTTTTGGCTGAGTTTGTATTAAAATAGCTGTTGAATACAGATAAAGGATGTCATCACTTAACAAGTCTGGCGAATCATTTAAATTACAGTGAAATTTATACTTTACAAAAACAAAAACAAAAAATATCTGGATATCTTGTTTGTAACTTCCAAATTTTAGTAAAAATTTTCTGAAAATTTTCTGAATTCACAGAAAGATTTGTTACGAATAATCATTCTTTATCTGTATCAGAATATGCAAGTGGTGGTAATGTGATTCATCATGACAGTTTTCTGTATAAAACAAAAACACAGAAGCTAAGAATAGGCGACCTGTGAACATCTCACTGCTTTTAAGTTAAACTACGAACCAAAATATGAGATGTAATCCTCCTCCAGTATGAATTGACAAAATGTTCATCTCAGACCCAGAACAGGCTGAAAACTTTACATTCACTCTAACCACCACCAGGTGCTATGTTAAGTTTCTCGCGTTTTGCCCCTGGTCACTTACAACAAGTGGTGCGAGTTTATCGTAAAGCAAGTGGGGTGTGTCTCTCCAAGGCACTTGATTCTTTTCATCTCCTCCTTCACAATGAAGTGAAACATAATTGATTTTTTTTTTTCAGCTTACACACCCTTCTCCGGGGGTACAAATGCACTTAAATAAAATCATGTCGCTTCATACTTTTAACAAATGCGTAAAAGAAACGTGTGAAGGTCTAAAACCTGGATGACGGTACTGGTAGATAGAAGATTTGAAGTTTACCAGAAGTTGAAATTTCATGCTGTCTGAATTCAAACAAAAAGGAGAACTAACTTAAAACAGAAGGCAACTGATAAACTGATATCATTAAAGCACCGTGAAGACATATGCAGAAAAAAAAAACAACTAATAAATTGAAAAGGAAAGTTTTCATTATAACAAAACTGACACATAACAAGATTTTACAGTTAACTAAAGGGAACAACCGCCAAAGGAAGAAGAACCACTTGTAAAGTATTTTGCTGTGATTGATCTCCCACAGCCTTTTCTTTACAGGTATATGTTGCTGAGCTTGACGGGGAAACATTCAAACAATCTTGTGGTCTCTGGGACTTTCTGGTTGCCACTGGTTTCCTTGAAGTTGTAAAATTCCCTGTAAAACCTCCAACCAGACTTTGTAGCAGAAAAGATACTGTTCCTGGAAAAAAAAAAAAAAAAAGGAGGGGAGCAAAGGCCATGTCAAGCTTTTATCTGCATAATAAACTTTATACTTTAATCCTTTATGCCTCTTTTTTCACCAACCTTGGTTTGAATCATCCCATGCCGCTGTAGCCTCATCTCTTTTACAATATCGCTTACATTAATCTAGAAACAGAGTAGCAAACTGTCATGAACATGTCTATAAGAATCGAATACTAAATAAACATTAAATATTAGATGAAAAATATTTGATTCATGTTCCTCTTCTAAAATGGTCTATAAACAATCTGAAGGAGAAGTCTACTAGATTGCAAAACCCCATCAAGCACCAGTCAGCGGTGTGTGACCGATTTCTGTTTTGTAAAGTTTTGACCATCCGTATCAGAGTTTGGATGACTCAGATTTAAGAATGATCGTATAAGAAGATATGAGCCAATATGTTTCCAGGAATTTTCTATTATTAAAATTCTGATCTAGACATTCCTAATTATTAGTAAGAACTGGCTTTCACTTACAGGCAGGTCATTCTCAATGAGATGGAGGATAATGTCGGTGCAGATGAGAACTCCAGTCCGTCCGATGCCAGCGCTGCAGTGAACGGTGATCGGCCCCCCGTGGTGCACCGCTCTCATGTAGCGGATAATCGAACCAGCTGCTCAGAGCTCTGTGGAACGCCGTGGTCCGGCCAGTGTGTGAACTTCAGGTGGTGAACAAAGTGCGTCTCACCAGTCTGAAATGACACAAAGCTCAGTCTCCTTACGCTGAAATTCAGCACTGAACTCAATCAGTACTGGGCTCCTGTCTCACCTCCATTTCCACCATGCGGATGACCTTTATGTGGAAGTATTCCAGGAACTGTTGATTCTCAAGGTGCAGCTGGTACCTGCCAGTGGTCAAAAGTGTGTTCTGCTTCTCTGGCCAATACTTGTGACATTTGATCCGTCCTCGTTCTACTTCCTGTGTCATCATGGCGATGATGTCAGATTTGTTTTCCCAGACCATTTGCCAAAAGGCCTGAACTGTGGAGGGCAGAGGGCCCTGGCAGGAGATGTAGAAGAACTCATCTGCTCCGAGCTGTATGCGAATATAGCTGGCATTGATGTACTCCTGGTTCTCTCCGATGGCTACTCGAGTTTTATCATCTGCAGAAGTAGAGACAATACAGCTGTTGATTGTTCAATTACAAGCATGAATTAAACTAGAACTGTGAGCATTTATGAAAAGAGTCATTAATTTTGATCCACCTTCCATACCAAACTCTGTCATCTTGGCAAACATTGCTGCTGAACAATGTAGATAAAAAACAATCTGAATTTTACAGTAGCATTTTAGACTCAGGACATTGGGAATTTGAGATCTAGTTCACACAGAACAAGGCAGATGAAAGAAAATTCTTTCAAATGTTCTTCACAAGCTTAAAGTTACTCACAGTCTAAAATTTGCTTTCACCTTAAAAATCTTTTGAGAAAGTTAAGTTTTTGCTTTTAGCATGATTATGTGTTCACATGCACCTGTCTCTGTAAGCAGCCTCTAATTAACTTCCTGAATACGTGTACAAGTTTTCACAGAAAGCAAAAAAAACAAACTAACAAAACAAAGACAACAATAAGACATGGACATGGCTTATCTGGAAGGTGATGATCTGGTGATTCAGCTTTTGTTTTGAAATGCTACATCCATCAACATTGCTCTACTATCTCAACACTGGGTATCCAAATGCTCTGATATAAGCGCTTAATGATGGGACTGTTCATGGACCCATGAAGGTTGGGAATGTTAACTCAGACAGGCCTGCACATCCTGCTTGTGTGGTCATGACAAAAGTGAAATATACACAAACTGGAAATTTGTCTCTTTTGAAAAAATACCTCCAAGCCAGGAACTAAAACACTAAATTTCTATTTTCTTAACCAGTTAACAGGCATATGGCAAGTTGTGGAAGTTTTAATTCCACCGGGAATCATTTCTTCTTTTATCACACTCATTCGTCTCAGTGTTGACCCTTCTCACCCCCACACACAGCCAGAGTGTGAGAAGGTCTCAAGCACATCCATGTGTTTGGTAACTAGGCTTCCCTAGAAGGCTATGTTTTTGGATACTAACATTCAATAACATAAGAGAAATGATCTCCTTTGATCATTTTGCAATCGTGTTTTTTCTAAAACAATTTCCTTCTTAATTTATTAAAGACATAAATCTGGATAATTACAGGAATGGTCTTCATTACATGTCCATCAGGCTAAGAGAAAAGTGCACTGTAGTATTATTACTTAATCTATCACTACAGCAGCCTAATGTTTCTATTCTACTCTCCATCCTGAATGAATGTTGTGAAATCATGAGACCCATTAAAAATTTTTTTTCTAAAGTTTTTTTGACACATCTATAAGAGGTTTGCCCAATAGAACATGTCCACCTTGTCTGTTACAAGGCTTCTAAAACCACTAGGCAAATATTATATACATTCGTGAACAATAATAACATTAACAATGTCATCTAAAGCAAAGGAAGTCGTCTTACAGGGTAAGATGTCTCTGTAGCGATTCTTGTCTCTGTTCTCAGGAGCTTTTCCAACCAAGCAGTTGTCCGACGGCTTCAAATGCTCCAGAGCCTAAAGTTAACAAAATACAAAAAATGAAAAGAACAGATAATACACCTGAATATAAAAAAAGTCCAAAAATGTTCATGAGCTTGTTTGCAGCATACTGCCAAGCTTTTAAATGTTTTTATCTAAAAACACACCAGAAACTCTTTGACCAGTTCCTGCTGGTCCAGTTGATGCTGCAGGATCTTTATGAGAGCTTTGACTCTGGAGCCGGAGTACTGGCTGGTCTTGGCAGGAGTAATCAGCGCTAGACTGGCCAGTTCCTCCTGTGACACCAAAGGCGGACCTGAGGAGCAGAGCAAGGATTTTCTTTTAACACTCATGAAAGATAATGTGCACAACAAATTAATAATTGTAGTAAAGAATGATATATATAGCTTGGGCACCTGTTTGTGGCGAGAAAACCTCCTGACAAGCCGCATCAAATACGTCATCATCTTCGTCGCTGCTCCAACCATCTGATTGGGTTTTCCGAATATCCTTGCAAGACTGGTCCAACAGTTTGGTCACAATTTGTCTCCTAGGAGAGCAGGTGGGGAAGAAATTAGGCCACAAACTTATTTTCCTACACAGTGGACTAAAATAAGCCAAGTAAAAACTTCTTTACAGAACCACTGTTCATATGCTATGTTTTTAATGTTAGAGTGTTTTCAGAAATGTAAAAATATAAATATAAAATAACATATAAAAAGAATAATTATTTATTGAAACTCAAGTCATTTGATGAATATTTAAAATGAAAAAATAATCATACTAAAAAGATACATTTGAATGTTTCATATAGCAGGAACATTTAGTGTCTTCCTTTGCCAAAGGTTTTAACTTTTTCTACAACAGAATACAAGACTATTTCCAAAAATATTCATACTTCTTGAACTTTCTTGAAGTTTCCATATGAGTCTTCGCTGCTTGTTACATTAATACTCTTTACTGGCCTGTCGTCAGTTTAGACTATGTCTTGATAAATGTGCGTTTTGGATAACAGATTGATTACATGTGAGATGTTCAAACACCAGCTCTGCTTTAAACTTCCCCGCAACCTGACTGGTCTGCTGAGTTCCCCGATCTTTATAGTGTTATTTGCTCACTGAGGTTCACTAACAAACCTCTGAGGCCTTCACAGAACAGATTAGTACTGAGCTTTAATTAGACACAGATTGGATTGGACACTAAAAAATTAGCAGTTTTATTATTTGTACAGGCCAGCACCTGAACTGAATCTCAATTAGGGTAAATAAAGTAAAACTGGATGAGTACAAATTCAAACAACACTTTTCAGATTCTTATTTGTAAGAAATTCTGAAACCATGTTTAATGTTTTCAACAAAATAATTATTTTCTCTTTCATAAAAATCAGCATACTGTGTTTTTCCTGAAAAAGATCGGTCCAATGAACCTACTGAAAACTATTCTGGTTTGGTCTCGGTCAGGTTAATGGCCAGCATTATTTGTTGCTCTCTGCTGTCCCCGTGTGGTTAGAAGTGGAACTCCAGTAAACAGAACAAGAACAGGCAGCTTAAGAAGGTGGAGAGAGAAGGGCAACAGAGGCGACATACAAGGACCCAGGACAAGTTGGAGCTGTCGATACCTGTCAGACGCTCCATGCAACATTTCAGTGACATTGAGGGATGGGCAGCAAGCTTGATGAGAGGGGGTGTTGTTACAACTCTCCTATCCCACAGACAAGCAGCGAGAGGAAGCAACAGACAGGAGGAGGAAGATGTTAGTGCATGTTAGTAAAGAGGAATGGAACGTTAACTATTTTAAACAGTTAAATTATGAATTTAGGATTAGGGCGTTTGTGTTGATATCAGTGTTACCTCCTGAACTGAAGTCTCATCCCTCATAACAGTAACTCTGTGAGGCGGAGGAGGCGGTGATGTGAGGATAACTTCAGTTTCATTAACCACAGGCTCTAAAGAGGCATCTGAAAATATATAGTTTCAGCTGTCAATATTACTCAAGGTAACACTTTATCAAGGTTCAACAGCACCCTTCACAATTTTTGGAAAGCTTCGTTCCCTTGTTTTTCCTGTGAAGCAGTCTGAATTAGCCTGCATGTGAATCGTGTTGTGGAAATAAACCCGCCTTGCCTAAAAGTTTTAATAAATTAATCTTTTGTGCTTTCAAAAGTTAGAAAAGTTTCAACTTTTAGCACATTTAGTCAGCTGGGGAATAACCTACAACATTTCATAAAGTGGGATCACATAGAAATAAAGATTTTTAAGTGTTCCTTAAAAATCCATTAAAAGAAGTAAAGCCATTAAAAGTGGCGCAGTGATATTAATGAAAATATTTCTTACTGAATATATGTAATTCAGTGAAAGATTAATTCAAGGCTTTACAGTAAAAGTGGAGGGAATTTAAAATGCAACATTTAAGAATCGTATTTAGTCAAATTGATAAAACTAAAGAGAGATGCTGGACTTCATACCAAAAAGGTGCTCACCTTGCCTATCCTGCAGGCTTTCAGGAGCTGAGCAGACATCAGAGTTGGACATATGAGCCGGCTGCTCTGCTAAAATAGCCTCAGTGTGAGCAGACATGTTTGGCGGAGTTGGTGACTCAGAGTAGGTCAGGGGCAGGATGTCCCTGCAGATAGTCAGCTGCACTGTCCCCTCAGCTTTCCGCAGAATATCCACCACTTTAATGTGGCTCAGGCCGGACACAATCACGCCATTCACCTGGCCGTAGAAAAGCGATAATCAGAAAACACAAAGGAGAAAACTAAACGGCGGTTCTGCGTGATGGTTTGTCACCTCTAAAAGAATGTCCCCAACTTTCAGCCGGCCGTCTTGCTCAGCTACTCCACCTGAGCAGATTTCTCTAACTCGGAGCATGCTGCCATTAGCTCCACCGACCAATGCGAAGCCGAGGCCTCCGCCTTCGGGTTTCTTGAACTCCACTTGCATGATGCAACTCTGAAGAGCAAAATTGATTAAATAAATACTTTTCAACGTGCATTATAAGTTTACAAAACTTCATACATCAAGGCATGTGCTAACAAAAATTCCCAAGATGAAAATACTTTGCAATGACGAGACCCTAACCAAATGAATCTTTTAAAAGTGTCTGCAAACTGTCTGTGATTACACTGACCACAAGATTGAATTTTCTGTGTCCATCTTTTAAAATCATATCATACTTTCTTGTGTAAAACCTTATTATTGTTTATGCATATTATTCACTGTGCATAATAGTGGAAAAATATAAGTTTTTCCACTTAGAATTTAAAGGCCTTTTCAGATCATTTGTTGTTCACAATAACTTAAAAGGCCCTGACATGAAATGGTGGATTTAAGGGCCACCCACCAAGATGACACCCATGTTATACAGTGGCAGGCAATAATAAACCTATGAACTGTAATTCAGGACTATGGAACAAGGGTGATGGCATTCAAATGATAAAAGCAAAGACACAATATGCTTGAGTGATCAGAATCATCTGCAGATTTTGTCTTCAAACATTGATTGTTTTTAAAGCAGTAAATCCATTTGCAAATGGAGCCACATAGAGGGAAACTCCCTGACATATTACAACTTACACATGGCCCATAACATGATCTCTTTATAAGCCTGGTATGATGTGTAAGTGATGCATAACTAGGGGGTGGCTCATGGTAACATGACTATTGCAGAGCTATGTCTGGATATTGTTAAATGGAAATATGTTACGTGCTAAATTATCAACCCGATCAATTCATATTAAAAATATAGACATGCTAATTTCAGTCAAGATATTCCAGTGCAAATCTCTTTTAATTGTGTCTTTATGTCTGAAATAAAATGTTATTAAAAAATATTCAATGAATCTCTGAGCGACTTAGATAACTTGTGGTCAGAACATTAAAGCGAGTTTCTTATTGTAGTTACAAAGGAAGGGAGACATTGAACAGTCCTGAACCTCTCTGGTGAGCAAATGTAATACTGAATAAACGTAATTTTTTATTTTACTTTACTTTAGAGTTTCCACAGAGTTACATAAAAATAAAATTTTCTATTGATCTTAATCACGTATTGGACTAGAAAGAAGCCTGATCTTAAACAAATGGGATAAACGCTCCCCAGAAAATCCTCTTTCAGACTGACAAATGATAAATAGTTTGTTACATCTTTGTTCTTCAAAAGATGAGCTAAAAATATTCAAGGGGCAGAAAGAGGTACACCAGAAACAACTAATAACTAGAGAAAGACAAGCAGTATTCTAGAAACTTACATCCTGTCCTTGGGTGAGAGAGCGACATCTCAACCTTTCTGCAGTCCTACGCACAGCTTCAGCTGAAAGGCAAAAGTAATGGGTGAAGAAATGCAAAACTAACCAAATCAGAAAGCATTTTGAAGGTATGGTAAGACTTCCATAAAGATGATCTGAAAAGACTGGAAGTCTGGTTGGTCCCTTGCGTTAGGCAAGCCCTTGGAAACAAACAACACACCAACCTCCCACCTCTTCGGCCATTTTCAAAAAGAAGTGTTGATGGATGCGTCCTCTCTGCGACAAATCAACAAGGCTGATCTTTTCAAATTGACCCTCTGCACTGTCGTTGACCGTTCTATGTTCTGTCACCGGGCAACTGAGCTATCTGTTCAGTAGACCACTGCTTGCATGGGTCCTAGTGTGTGTGTGTGTAAGTGTGTGTAGCTGTGTGTGATGCCATTGGCTTTGCAGTCCAATACTCCAGTGGAGGGCTTGCTAATTATTAATTCCACTGTGTGAGCCCAGGATCTGTCTGTCAGCATTCAGAGCTCACACACACACACACACACACGCACGCACGCACGCACACACACGCACGCACGCACACACACACACACACGCAAAGTGGCAGAGAGAGGTATCTGTTAGCACCGAGCTCAACTTCTTACTGATGGTGGGACAATGAGCTGAAACCTGACAGGAAATCATAATATGAACAGAAAATGCTAATGGAGGGTCAGAGGAGATAAATAGATAATTAAATGAGGGAAAGGAAAGAATAACTTACTATCTTCAACTGCAAACTCTCTCTCAGATGAGACAGTTTCTTCAAAACGAGCAAAGAACTTCTTGTCCTTTTTCCAGTCAAACAAACCTATTAATGAAAAGAACCATCTGAATATACAAAAGCAATTGTTTTTGCAAACACAACAGTTCTGCTTTAAGGAACACTTGTCTAGTAATGATTGAACTCAAATAGTCACCTCTCAGCTCAACACAAACATATTTGGTTTCTAAGCAATTCTTCAGTGCAGATCATGCATTACATACAAACTATCCTGCCGTTAATTTTAAGCTATTCAACTCACCGTTCCACTTAGCTTTGGGAGTAACTGGTTGGTCTTCCCTGTGACACAGAAACCAAAAAGCCAAAGATTAATTTCAAAATATAAACACGGACGGTATCTTTGGTTTTAGTCTAAGACAAACACATACCGAATAATTTTGAGTTTGACCTTACGAGGGGCGATCTCGCAGGCTTTGACTGCATCCTCTAACGTCATTCCCAGGGTACACCTGCCACAGATGTACAGGATCTTGTCATTGGGCTTGACGCTGCCCTCCTCACTGGCTGGGGAGCCTGGCACCACCTCCAAGCAGTAGATGCCCTGCCATTTGCTGCCAATGCCACCTGTCAGCTTTATTCCTGGGAAGGACACAAGCACACATAGATTCAAATACCACTGACTGATTAAACTGGTGTGTCTAAGAAACTAACATTTATTGTATGGGCTCCCACCCAGCTGTCCTGAAGGGGTCTTGTGGAGAACGATGTCAGGCAAGCTGTCGCAGGGAGGCGGAGCCACCAGATTGCTGACCGCTCTGCCAAGGGTCATATTCAGTCTTCTAGGTGATGATCTGAGTATAGTCATGGCAACATCATCTGCCACACAGGTAACATCGTGCCCATTTACCTGAAAGAAAAGTCATGGCACACATCTCAATCCTAGAAAGAGTCTTTAAATGTGCAGATGTGAGCTTCGGAGCGTACTGTGATGAGCCTGTCCCCGGCCCTGAGTCGTCCATCTGCCTTGGCGGGGTTGTCCAGTATTTCCTGTATGTAGTAGCAATTATCAATCTTGCTACGAGTGATGGTGAACCCAAAGCTTCCGCTCCTGGACTTGGTCAAGACAACTGTGAGCTCAAACTCTTTAATCATTCCCTAAAATGTAGAAACAATGGAAATAAGCATCTTGTTCAGAACCATCAATTTTTACAACTGTGTAAAAATTTTACAAATAATATATTGGTGTATTCACCAATACATTATTTGTACACTCTCTAGTCATTTTTTGGTAAATTAATAAATTTTCAAAAATCAGGTAATTAAATTGTAGCATCTCAATGTATTTAGGCTTCTGGTCCTGATCAAAATCCCTTCCTAAAGTCGGAATCAGAAAACTGAGAATAAGGAACGCGTCAGCTCCTTTCCCACATCGGAACCTTTGATAAACTCGCAAGCAATCTAGCATGGCCACCTATGACAGCAGATGATCATTTTGTCCTGTAACAGTAAGTTGTTTTTCCACCATTACTACAACTGGAACTCATACATGAGCATGATTGACAGTGCTGATATCCTCCTGCTGGTTCTGATTGGTTGTTACGGACTGGCAGTAGTGTATTATTGGACAACAAGGAGAAGAAAGAGCAGATTGATTTTATCACACTTTATCTGTCTCATGTTATGCTTTTAAATAATCTCTAACACAATGTAATCAAATGTGTTATTTTTAACACTGAAACTTTGAGAACTGAATAGCAGTGAACTATTTCTTGCCTTCCTCCGACTCTCTTCCTCCTCCTCATCCAGTTCTTCATCAAAATCATCCTTGTATTCCCTTCCCTTCCTCTCTGGTTCTTCTCTTAGCTGGGGCTGGATCTGGGTAGAACAGGTCAGCACTGTGGAAGGCAGTGTTGGAGTGGGCGCTGCAGTGCAGGGAGGCACTGAGGAGATAATCTGGGCCGTGATTGGCGTTATGGGCGGAGGCTGTGGGGGAGGCACCGCAGGCCGAATGTTCTTGGATGTCGCTTTGAAGTGGCTGGGAAGAAGGCCCTGTTGTATCGGGTGATGCTTTGTTTTCGGGGGTTGCGTTGTGAGTGGCTGGGCTGGGTAGACGAGGGGGCTAGTAGTTGGTGTGTCGGATGAGAAGTTAAGTGGCGCGATGTTGGGAGTGGTGGGGTCATGAGGGGAAAAGTTTGGAGTCTGAAAGCTGTTCTGAGTTTGAGTGTCGGGGGTTTCGATGGTTGTTGGTGTATTGTGGGAGGGAATGCTGTGGGCAGGCTCTAAGGTGGAGCTGATGGTCAAGTACTCTTCGTCGGCCATGATGGTCAGTCCATTTCCCATAAGGCAATACGTCACACTTCCATCTGCCTGCTCTCTGACCCCACTGCAAATTCACAAGCACAAGTGCAAGTTAGTTAAAAAAAATCTCTATTTTTTGTCATAAATAACATAATATAAAAAGAGGGCATGATATATGGGGGCATGACGGCTCCCCACATATAAGAAACACCCACTATAAATGGCACACTTTTTTATTTAGTACTGAAAGCAATATGGGAGCAAAATAAAAACATGAATTGTAAGCTGGTATAAATTGTAAGGATACCTTGTATAAACAGGTTTAGAGCCCGTTTTTGCATAAACATCCATAAGCATCAAAGCTGAGCTCAGTGTTGCTGAAGCTTCCTCTTCTTCCGTTTTTCTCCTCTCAGCTTTTCCTTCCTCCTGTTCTTCGTGTTTCCCAGCAGCTGATTGTGACTCTGGCGGAATCAGTGGTGAGGCGGGCGGAGGTGAAGAAGGTGAGGTGGGTGATAGTGGTGAGACTGGTGATGGAGGAGATGTGGGTGATGTTGGAGAAGGAGGTGTTCGAGGAGGGGATGGAGGAGGAGGGAAGTCCTGCTCCATATCATTCTCCAGGCTCATTTCACTTTCTGAAGGTGGTAAAGTTGTGGGAGGAGCTGGGATTTTCTCTGTGCTGTTGGTCAGACCCTCTTCCTCGTTGGGGACCAGCAGCTGCTCATGTATGTTGACATCACTTGGAGATTTAAGGAGCTGGCTGTAGTCCTCTCCGAGCCGTATGTCAAGAGATCTGGATCGAATACCTCGAATGGGGGCAGGACTCTATAGGGTCGGACAAATAGTTAGACCATTGCTTCATATTACTTTATGCGCTGCAATTTTTTTTAGGTATGATATTTGAACTTTATACTACCAATGTGTTGTCATCTACTTCATAAAGTACTCCAGGAGGGGGCCGACAGATCACCAGGTGGACTTCAGATGGGGCTCCTCGCAGCAGGAACAAAACTCTCTGGAATAAAGAAGAAAGGGATGATGGCCCAAAAAAAACCTTAAGGGAGAACTGAATCAGTCAGGCACAAAACCCAATTAATCATGTAAATATGAAAAATATAATCTCACCCATTTGTTTTGTATGTCCTTAGCCCAAGTTGACTGGGATTTTAAGTGAACAACATTGTGGTGTGCATTTGTGTTCATCCCCTCGTTAAAATTCAAAACGATTTAAATAGATTTAAATAATCTCTTTTCTTCAGAAAAGAGATTATTTAAAATCAGACTCTATTCTAGAGAGTGCAAGCCTAGTTATAAAATGGTCCAGTCAAAGTCCACACCTAAATTTAACAAAGACTGTGACAAGACTTCAAAACTGATCTTGCCTTTCACACTTCTGGGATTAATTTCTTAAAATCAAAATAAATGCTTTTGAGTGTGGGGTTATATGCCTTATCTTTTAAAAGATTAAAGTTATCAAAAAAAATGTAAGAACATACATACTGTGACACAACTAACTTGATTATCATTGTTAATAGATTAACAAATAGGTGAATCTGTGATGAGGGTGTACAGAGAAACAGGGCCATTGATCTCACTAATAACATATTATTGAAGCCAGAGAAAACACTGCTGTTATGCAACAAGTTCATTGATGTATTACATTTATAATCCATGATAATCCATATTGTCGTGACAGTATTTTAAAAGTGGAAACTCAACCTGGTAGGAGAGATCTTTCACATGTTCTCCGTTGACAGATAAAATGATGTCCCCCTCTCGCAGCTGGCCGCTTTCTTGAGCTGGCTGACCTGGGAACAGCCGCTTGATGCGAACCACGCTGCCACGGTCTGCTCCCGAACGCAGCTGTGAGATGTAGAAGCTGAAGCCAAGACCAGACAAACTCTTTTTCAGAACCACTTCATGGATATTTTCTGTGGAAAAGAGAAGACATAACAAAGAAAAAAAAGTAATTGTAATTTGAAACAGTCTATCTGTACATTTTTCAGTATGTATTTTGCACATTTTCTTTTAATATTCCAACTAGAAAAACTGAGGGTTTATTCAGACAGTGAACTGTTCCTTTACCCAGACTCAGACAAGAAATGGGCAGCTTCAAGGTTTCAGTGTATGCAATCTCAAGGGACTGAGGCAGCATCAGTTCTGGATGCCTCTGACAACTAGCACAATGTAGCTGTCAGATGAGTCACAGTCACCCCGGGGCCCTGGGCCCTGTGTGTGCATGTGTTATGTGTATAAGTTTTTTTTTATTTTTTTATCTGAGATGGTGCATTTGCCCCTTTCTCTTTTTTCTCACCATCCGTCACAAAGCTGTAGTCCTTGGCTCGACCACTCAAGGTTGTTTCCATGGAGAGCTCTGTCCTGGGGGTCGACTGAGTGTATGATGGACTGTGAATCAAGGGGAAGCAGGAGGAGTCAGGTCTGTGCTCCAAGACAGCAGTAGGCTCCCTTTCCAGCAGTAGATTCACCACCTTTAAGGAACAGATTGACAACTGTGAACCTCTTCATATCTTTAAAATTCACCAGAAAAGAATCAATCTAAGCACAAACAGTAGGGAATTATTATTAGTACAATCTTTAAAACAAAAGTCTGACACTAAAGTTGTTTGATCCTTGTGAAACAGATGATAGAAACACTTTTTGCAATGGCTGATGGAGAAAACTGTGGCAATTTCAATATTTATTGATATTAATAAATATACATAAAGCAAGCTTAAAAAAATAATATTTAGCCAACATGTTTCTTCTGGCTGAATAAATATTTCACAGGCTATTCTTGTAGCTTTTTATGTTCTTAACCAAAAAGAGTTTGAAGAATCACAAGAAGTCAGTCTGAAAATGTTATTGTTTCAGCTGTAAAATGATTCATAACATAAACATGTGAATTGAAGATCTTGTTTCTTGGAAAACACAACCAATTAACAACATCATCAGGTTTTTTACAGAGTGTGCTTTTGTGCATATTTTTGTTTATGAATACCTCCCCAGTCCTTTTTAGACACTCGACAGCCTGTTGGTGAGTCACTCCCCTCAGGTTGGTCCCATCAACCTCCAGCAGTCTGTCTCCTGCCGTGTGCACAAAAACAAATATCCTTACAATTAGCAGTCAATATATAGATGGTTGCCTCTGTGTCAACAAACACAGATTGTTTCTTGACCAATTTTAATCTCTTGGATGTGTAAAAGACATTATACACATCAACGTTTGTTGATGGACACATGTTTGTCCATCAACAAACGTGTGTTTGTTGAAGGACAGCAATCAATATTTATATCTAAGGAAATGCACATAGAAGTAGGAACCATTAGTCTCTAATTTTGTATAAATCACAAAACCATTCCAGTAATTTAATTTCTATTCTATTCAAGCTAATTTTTAAAAACAAGCTATCAAAACTTACATGAAAGAGTAACAATTCACAACTCATAGCTGAAATAAATGTGAATTTTGAACGTGATCTATTTAAATCTTTTGTTTCACAATTTTATTTCACTGTTTAACATGAAAGACGAAAGGAATACCAATCTGAATGCGTCCATCTTGCTCAGCAGCTCCTCCTGGCACCAAACTCTTAATATAAATGCCTCCAAATTGCACATTTGTGTTTATTCCACCCTTTTTGGAGCAGAGAAAAAAAAGATGTAATTATTCAATGTCATGGACCTGAACTGAGTCTAACCATCCAAACTCAATAAACATGTAAGCATAAGGATTTCTGCACTGTCTACCTTGCTACATTTAGGCTATTCCCCTTAAGTCTTTCCAGTTATTTTTCTAGTTTGAAGAACATTTTTCTTACTTCTTACTCCATAAATGTTTTTTAAATCTCCTCCAAATTAGTTAAGACAATAAAATCAAAACAGATTAAAAACAGAAAAGAGGTAACTTACAGTGACACTTATTCCAAGGCTCCCACTGCTTTTCTTTATATCCATATTAAAACGATGTCCCGTTTTAAGGCTTAAGATGGACGGAGACCTTGGAGACGCTTCCTAGAAGGGAAGCAGAAAAGAAAAACAGTTTCTAAGAAAAACAAAACTGCCCACTTTTTGTCTGCAAGGTAAAAGCAGGAAAAAAAGACAGGCCCAAAACATTATGATCAAATAAGTTAGTTTCAGTTTGGCTCAGTTCAATTTAATCCATCAAATTCAAATTACTACAAAGGCCGTTTTCAGATAGTTTACAAACAGTACAATTTGACACAATCCACTCATAATTCGCAATAGAGTATGAATAACGTCTGCAGTTCATTTAACACTAATTAGAAAACAATTATTTGTTTAAGGAAGGTCATTTAAAGCGCATTGCATCATTGACTTTATTGAAATCCTTTCTCCCAGCATGTTTACTCAAGTATTGTTTCTGAAACCAGAGGATGACGCAGAGCTTCATCCAATTATTAGGAGCACCTAATCAGTTTAGCACTGGAAACTGTTTGACCTGTTAAACATCTTCCATGGAAACAAAGTTAATTGCCCCTGCGAAACAATGCCTCCTACCTGAGCATCTTGTATTCGGACAACAGGAATGTGGAGCTTCCTGTTATGCTTCGGAGTTGCCATGCTGGACAAGATGATGGCCTCCTCCAGCTCCTCCACAGGGGGGCGAAACTCTGTGCCACTCAGGGTGGTCTGCGATCCAAAACTCCTCTCTAATGACAAACCTAGAGTGCTCTGACTCAAGGAGCCCTGTCTGTCCTTTAGTGAGTCTGCAAGAAAAGCAGCCAAGAGAGATTACAAACCTTAACCCTGAAGTGGCCGAACTATAGGGATTACAGAGAAGACCCAGCAGAGTAACTCTTACGTTTAGGCTGTGAAACGATGAGCTCTACTTCGTCAGGACTGTTCTGAAGGATGGCAGCAGCGTCGCTGAATGTGACTCCTTCTAAACTGGTCTTGTTAAGAGAAATGAGTCGTCCACCTAGAAAAGGAGCATATTCCAAATACTGGTGATACTATTGAAAAGTTGAGATGTAAAAAATAATTTACACACATTTTAAACGAGCACCAATCAAACTCTACAGAATTAGAGTTAATTGTGAATGAATTGTGTCACGTTAAAACAATTAAGAAAAAACCCCTGAGAAATCAGCATCAGCGGCAAAGATTTTTTCAGGGTTTGTTTATTTCAGCAGTAAATCAAATGTTTCCAAGTCTCATTTCTCTGTACCAGGTTTGATTCGTCCATCTTTGTCTGCAGGGCCATCAGGCACAATGGAAGCAATGAATATCCCCAGGTCAAGTTTTCCTGTGTTGTCCTCTCCTACTATCACAAAGCCTGAAAGAAACATGGCAAGAAGGCAACCTGCTTAGGGATAAACTGCAAAGACCACAACCTTTTCATCTTTTAAATATTCAAGTGTGTTTAAGAAATCCTCACCAAAACCCAGTTTGGGATCTTTCTTCAGTATCACACAAACTATCTCTCTCTCAGGTGGTGTCCGTGTTGGAGTATCAACTAGTAGAAAAAAAGTTATTTACTTACAAATGCACTTACTATAAATTGGATTATTTGTTCTAAAATAAAAAAAAATAAAAAAAAAACAAGGATTGAGAGGATCCTTTAATAAAATAAAGATGAAAAAACAGTTTATCCTAATGGAAATGATCAATTCAGGCTAAGTCTTCTACATTGAGAAGTAGATGTGTTTTAGCAGAGTTATGGATTCTTCTTTTGAGAGATTTGTCTTCCTGATGTTTGTGTTGGAACAGACATTGTCCCCATACTGAATTAAAACCAATTATCACCAAAACAGGAAGAAAAATTATGATTGTTGTGTTGATTTCTAACATGTAACTGTAAACTAAACCAAAACAAGCAAACAACTTCATTACAAAGCTTGACTTGACAAACATTTGTACTTTGGTTGTTAAATATGTGCAAATGTATGCGAAGTAAAGGTTTATTATTGTCACCTCTTAGAGAAGAAGAGGCATCAGAGTCCTGCTTTTGTAGTGAGACACTGGACAGCCGTCTGGGAATTCCTGGAGAGCTACGACATATATGAATATATCTATTTATTTCACAACAGTGCCAGTGACCAAAGAGACTGTTCTTGTCATCATCATTATTATCATCATCAGAAATTACCTCCAAGACTGTCGCTCTTTCCCATTCCTGAGGTCTCCCGTTCCAGGCAATTCCTTGTTCAGATCTCTGCCCATCTCTCTCCTCATTTCTCTCTGCTGGCGCAGTCGAGCTTCCAGCTTGGCAGTAAGATCATCACAGGACTTGGAGAGGGAGTCGGCCTGGCCAGATGTCAAACCTACATGGTTCAGCATGCCCTCTGAGCAAGATATCCGCTTCAGGCTCATGTTACGGGCCCGGTAGGCAGATATGTTTTCATCTGGAGAACAAGAGACAAATTATTTTTATTTTTGTCTTTGTTGTCACATTCCTGTTCAGTTTAATTTTTGTGTGTGTGTATGTGATAACAGTGGAAAGTATGGTAATGTATCTGGCAAAATAACTAAAGGCGTCCCACCAGGTATCATTGTGTGGTTGAGCTGTCGAGACGTCATCTCGCTGTGAAATTTGTGCTGTGCTGAGCAGAGGTTCAGGAGGTACTGTGCAATTTTAGAGGTTTCCGTTACAAAGATGTGCTTTTTACCGCTGGGTCCACCACACTCTATGATCAGCTTACGACGCTGAAACACAAACTCAAGTCAGGGTCATGACTATAAATTGTAAATATACATTTTTTGTAACACTATAAGTGAAGATTAAAATATAACAAAATCATGAAGAATTGCAAAAATTCTCATACACTTCAAACATTACTTGATACACCAACAGATACTTTATGAGCAAACACAAAGTGTAATTCTTAAATGCAAATTAAAAACATGAGAAATGTGGCATGCAAATGTATTTGACTCCCCTGAAGAAATTAGTGGGATAACTATTAGCAACAAATCTGGTCCTTTATGGAGGAAGAATAAAAATATGGTTGAAAAACTGCTATATGCAGCCACTCTTCATTCAAAGTCAAATGCAATAACACTTTATTGATCCCAAAGGGAAATAATATTTTTTTTGAAACTCATATTAATTCAAATTCTTCAAAGAGTTATTGTAGCTAGTGAGATCTCTTGTAGCGTTTTACAGCAAAATACAACTGGTGAAACATTGGCAGTGATTAAAATGACCATATATTACCACAAATACAGATCTGTCTGAGCGTAAAATGTGCAACAAAGTCCCATTTTCAGTTTCCCACATGCAAAGCAATTTTGTTGTAAAATCTAAAAATACTTCCTTTGCAACATTTTTTAGAAACAGTTTGAAACAAAACCTAAGTGGAATGTCACTTATTTTTTTACCCCAGTGGATATAGAGTCTGTTTCCCTCCACAGAAAGCGCCTGGTGACAGTTCGCAGGTGGTTCTTTGTCTCATAGACAATGATTCCTTTGGCGCACACTCCCAGAACTAATTCTCCTATCAATGGTCTTTTCTCTCTTCCTACGCGGTGGAACATAACTCCATACTCCGGCAACTGTTGGACAATCTGAGGGGGAATTATTATAAAAAAAAGTTCACACAATCACCTTTCAAATTAGCATGTCATAAGAGAAAGGTAAGGGAAGGGCGCGTTTACCTTTAGGTACTCTGTTTCTGCCTCTTCAGGCAGCAAATGGGCATGACTTGCATGTAGTCTCGGCAACTCCTCTCTGATGATGGGCACAGCGAGCTTCTCCAGCATTCTCTTGGATACATAATGCTCAGGTTGATAATAGTCTTTACCATACAACTAGACAGATACAAAAACATAAACAATTGGTCACACGCTGACTCATAAAGTAGGTATTTGAAATATTTCATTATTGTGTTTCTTCTGTACCTCTGCCATATAATCACCAAACTCAGCCTGCAGAGCGAGAGCAGCCAGGAACAAGCCTGTCTCCTCGTTACAGTAAAGCCTGTCCTCCAGGATATCTTTACGCAGCTGTAAGTAATACTGGTGCCGAGTCAGTCTGTGCCTAGACAGTGAAGGAGCAATTATTATTCAGGTGCTATTTAGTGTCATTAATTAACAAATTTAAGCAATTACTGATGTCACATCTCAGATATATATTGATGAATAAATGAAATAAAGGACAAGAAACTACGAGTTTAGAGACCTGAGTTTAAACTTTCAATCAATGTCCTATTAAATGATGTCAAAAAACTGCACATTTTACACATTTCATGTGCACAGATAAATGAAGGTCTACTTGACTTACCTGAATTGTAGGAGGATTTTTTTTCTTCCTTTTTTGCAGATACAAATATTTATTTTGGTCTGAAAACTGAGTTTTGTTCAATTTTGCCTGTCATCTGCATGATGTCTCTAATTGCATCAAATTCTGTTCTCTGTTGTTTGAAATTGTAACAATGCTTCCATTTTTAAGATTGGTCTCTTTCTGTGTCCTGCTTGGGTTTTGAGAGTGTCCCTCCTCATTTCTTCCAGCTGATTTTTTTTCACTGACATTTAATGTCGTTGAAGCTACACTACTCAAAATCAAATAATGCTGAAAAAAGGCATCAACTCTACGCAAAAGTACTAAACTTGAAAAGGTTGCACTTACAGAATGAAGGCAATATCATCAACAAAAAATTTGACTCGAAGAAACACCAAGAACGAAGATATCTGCCCTTTTTTCCAGCTGTCAGGGGCAACTTTGGAGATTTTTGTCTCGTGATCCAAAAAGAAATATTCATCATCTGCAAAACAGAACAACAACAACAACAACAAAAACTGTCAAACCCTTTCTTTGTCTCAATTACTATGGTGATTTCTACAAAACAAATGTTCAATTAGAATCATATTTATGACATTTTAAATATAATTTCTGATTTGGTCACTTTTTATACAGACAGATTAGGTCCAATTTGACATGTCCTCTTACCATCTAGGAAGGAAAGACCAAAGTAAAAGTGCTCCACCAAGTTTGCGTGAGCCACCACCATGTCAAACACATCTCTTGCCCTGGATTTAATGTCACAGCGAACAACCACGTACTGTCCGTTAGGCAGCACTACAGTCACTTCTCGCTGAGAGGAACTTGAATGGCCCTTTTTGGACTGTGGTGTGCAAACACAGAGAAATGCATGCACATAGAAAAAACAACAACAACAGACACACTGAGAAGGTTGTAACAAACGTGCAACTAAGCATGTAGACAGGTCAACGTGCGAGAACAACAACTGAAAAAGTGTGGAAGAACATATAAATACACCGATAAGGGGCAGATAGAGAAACAGGAAGACTTGAAATCAATAATTTACCACGATAGATCCTGGAAGCTCAAGAAGAATTTGCTGCTCATCTGGCATTCTCATAAACTCTGGACCCAATGCCTGAAATGTACAACATATAATTAAAAACCTTACAGAATATTAAACCTATTTTATGCTGTTTTTCTTGACTGTCTGTTGCTAAATTCAAATTTCCCCAGTGTTAAGTCTGATCTCAAAAAGGGTCATATTCCCTTGCATCTTTTGCTCCTACAAAGCATTTTACGTCTATTTATCACAACAAAAACGCTCCTGTTCTTACCTTAGCTTTTCTCTGGCTCAGGCTGAGTGAGGACTCGCTGAAGGTAATGGAAGGACTGTGAGATCTGCCTGATGCCTTTGGAGAGAAATCGTGGTGTGGGCTCCTACCAATCCAGCTGCAGTTGCTGTCCCTGCGGCGTACCCTCCGAGGGAGTCTGATGGGACAGAGGCAGGATAGGAAGGACAGAATGAGTAATCGTTGTGTGGACAAGCCGAAAAGTCAAAAACAGCGGTGAGAGT
The DNA here is from genome assembly GCA_922788865.1 of Poeciliopsis turneri. NCBI lineage: Eukaryota > Metazoa > Chordata > Actinopteri > Cyprinodontiformes > Poeciliidae > Poeciliopsis > Poeciliopsis turneri. Next base: position 1,521,849 of record CAKLNU010000915.1, read on the forward strand.
CACGTCCCTCCAAAGTCAGCATAGACGATGAGAGAGACAAAATGATGAAGGGAAAAATGTACTTGCAATGACTTTCACTCATTCTTTCTGTTAATACTACATTAACTTCAAACTTACATCAAAATTACATCAATATACTTACAACTTCAAATTGTTTTCTAAGAAATTTAAAAAGATACAAAAGTTTATACTGATGCCCCTTGGAGATGGGGCGTTATGTAGCCACCAACAAGCCTCTGGCATAATTCCAGTTGATTGTTTGATCAGTCTTAATGTTGTTGTAGATCTCCTTTAAACTTGTCGGTTTTCTTTGAACATTGTCCAAAAATGTTCAATATGAGATGGGAGCTTTGGAAATGTCATGTTCTTAATGTTAGTTCATTTAGTCTTTTTTTTTTTTATAGATGTACAGAGGCATCTAGAACCCAAGAACACTGTAGAAACTGTCAAGCATGGTGGTGGTAGCATCATTAACAAGTTACGGTAATTGGTGATAGCTTACACACAGTGTAAATAAATCTGACTCACATAAACCTTAAAAATGTTCTAACCTTAACTTTGATGAAAATGCCTTACTATTCAGGAATTAGTCATAAGTCTTACCAGAATTATGCCAGAAACTTTCTGGCTTTTGCAAAGAAACATTTAACCAAATATTTTTGGGATGCTGTTAAGATTTGAAAATAAATTCCAATTTGTGAATGAAAATCTTGTATTTCAAAAATACAAGTGAATGGTTGTGTTATTTTATGCAAGAAAATAAAGAGTGGAGTAAAACCTAGAAAGTCTAAAACAAATGTGACATTCATGGCCATGATGAGTGTGTGTAAACATTTGACACAAGCAGTGAGTGTGCACAGCTTACACAGAGATAATGAAAATAGTAGAAACCCTCTGTCTCCCAGTGAAGATGTGCTGATGCGTATAATACATGCCTGTCTAAAGAAGACTGGTACAACAGCGTGGGTGAACTTCTTGGTCTTTGCCTCCAAGGTCTTTGAGGTAAACTCCCTAAACCGGAAAAATTAAACAAATTCCTTCTACACATTTTACTTTATATCAGGTAAAGGAAAAAAAAAATGACTGTGAAGTTTTGAGATAAGCAAGTATAAGACAATAATTTAGAAACAATAAAGAACAGCTCTAAAGCATCTTTTGTGTTGTGTGTTTACCTGACTTTGAGTCAGAGTCCGTTGAGTACCTCCGCCCTTCAGCGCTTCCTTCACTGAAGTCTGATAATGGCCCTCTCTTTCCTGTCAGGCGGGTAGCAGATGAAAGATGACAGCAGCATTTGATTTTTGTCAGCCTTCGAGTTCCTCTAAGACACTTATGAATGCAACTGAAGGATGATGAAGGTTTATTCTGGAGCATCCTGATGCCCTGTATCTGATTACTGGCTCCAACTGAAGTCTAATCCCAGGCTTGGTTGAGGTTAAGATCTTAATCCTGTTGACCTCTATTCTATCTTGAGTCAAAATATAACTGTAAGGTAATTTCTAGGATAATATACATGAGTGAGTGAAAGTTTTATGCAGTTCAAGGCACAACGAAATAATTTGTATCATCGAACTGCATACAAGAGAAGATTATTTATCAAAAGCTAAAAAGGCATACTCACTGTGAAGTCTCTCCCTGATCATCTGGCTCCTGCCGCTCAGAGGAATGTTGCTGTCTGGCAGAGAACCATCCACCTAAAAATCAAGGAAAGCTATCGTGCCTTTTCATTTTTGACACATAATGTATAAAATTGGTTGCAGAGAAGGTGTAAAGCCAGAAAGGAAGGACATGCAGTCCTCTGATATCTACAACTCACTGATTCATGAAAAACCTCTTCCACGAGCTGTCGAACAACTTTGGTGGGCGGCAGCAGGTTGGAGGCCTTGTGCTGGGATTCACAGGCCTCCAGAATTGATGTGAGGTTTACCCTGCGGTGGGCCAGATCCTCACACATGCTGAGGAGGATGCTGTTTAGATGGTCACTCAACTGAACTGGCTGAAAAAGAAAATATCATCACAAATAGCTAAGCCAGTGGACTGTGGAACCAGGAAAAAAGAAAAGTTTTGTTTCAGGAGCTCCTACTTGATTTTGAGGTAGCTGAAAATCAACCGACCAGTAGAGAGTCATTCCCAGCGAATATACCAACATCTGTGTAACAAAGTATATTTCTTGAGAAACAAAACAGCATTTTTCTAGAACTAAGACAGAGACAACTGACTCTGAAAAACATATGTTAACGTTTCTAAAAATATGTAGCTATCTTTCCTTGGATTTGACATTTAATATACTTTTAACTGTTTTTATAAGTGGACTTTCAAAATGTCCTCAGAACCACCAGTGTGTTGAAAACAGTTATTTATTCCTTAAATGGCTTTGAAGATGTAAAATACAAGAAGCGTTTGGCAACATTAGGTTGTCTAAGTCAAGTTGTTTATCTGAAAGGTAGATAAATCTGCTAAGATTTCTCAGAAAAAAAAGATGAAAAGGGTTTAATTAAGGTCAATTTGCTAATTCAGAAGTTCAATAAGCTTTCAATTGATTAATGATTATTCATCACTTTAAATAGCCCTGCCATGCTAGCTTTCTAGACTCATTCTACTTTAAAACTATTTTAAAAAAACACTCATGTTCCTCAGATGCATACTTTAACCTACAGAATCAACAGGATGCTAGATTTCTTCAAAGGGAATTCTTATCTACACAGATGATGACCAGGGAATTTTAAACAGCTGTATAATGTTTTGCTATGTTGTTATTGGCTGGTTTGTTTAACCACACACTGCAAATAGCCTAGAAATGTCCAGCCATCATATTGTTAAGGACATAGACAAGTTCTGTTTCCCAAAAATGAAAATGTTTATGTATGAAATCTGTGCTTCTACCTCAAAGAAAAGAAAAGACCTTGTGAAGATGCTGACATAAGTCAGATGCTGACATAAGTCAGCATCTTCACAAGGAAAGCCTTGTATGTGTTGGAAACTCAGTCAGACAGGAAGAACTCATTACTCGAAAACAACCTAAAGTCTAAGGGAGAAAAACTTTCACTTTTGATTAATTTAGACAAAGTCCATTTTTGCATTTTTGGCCATATTATTGATACATTTGGAGAAAAATGCTGGAAATTTGTAAGCCTGAAAACACCATGCAAATCATGAGGAATGAGGGTAGCAGCATATTGTTGTGGGGCTCTTTTTGCTGCAGAAGGAACTGACATGACATTTTGAATAAATATTTAAGCAACATGAAGACATCAGCAGTGAAATGAAAGATTGGGTTTAAATGAGTCTTCCAAATGGTTACAAAGTGAATTAAGTGTAACAAAGTCAATGTTTTGGAGAAACCATCCAATAAAAAGATTCTAGGCAGAATTAAGCAAAGTGGCCTAAAATCCTGACTAACTAACAGCATTTTAGTCAAAATTCTAACAAACTACTGCAAGAAGCCATGCAAAATGTCTGATCAACATCTTATGCTTTTATATAAAAAAAAAAAAAAGTAAACGACTGAATGTATGTAAAGTTAAAAGTATTTTCTAAAAAATGATTTGGCAAATTATTCTGTCATTTAGGAAACAAAAATAACTTTGGTAAACCATCCCTGACCCAAAACACAAAGAATATTTCTGATTTTACTTGAAAAAAGAAATGTTCTTCTGAAATGCAGTGTGTGATCACTGCATGTTTCAGCTGTGCCTTTGAAGTAATTTTGTAAATTCTTGTGAATTTTTTGTGTGAATTAAAAATACTATAATGTATATAAATTGTTTTAAAATACATTTATTTGTAATTTTATTAAATGATTTATTATACATCCAAAAACCAAATTTTTTTAAAAATGATGTTGCCTATATCTGCCACTAGGAGGTGTATTTACTCCTTAGTTGACCTTCAGTTTCTCGTGTCCTGAGATTTTGCATTCACAGGAGAACCACATCTGCTTATGAGAGCCCTGACTTGGTAATCAGTTCTGTCAGTTGTAAGGTGAAAAGGTGAAAAAAAAAACAAAAAAAACAAGCAACAACAACAACAAAAAAAAACAGCAATTGCTACATAGATTCTGCTTCTATCACGAAGGTCTTTTAATCTTTTAAACAAGGTAGTAAGACAGGGATTAGGACCCAAGCACTGACCCTATCAGTGGCAGGTTTGGTTGAGCCAGCACGGTCCTGCAGCATCTCAGGAGCAGCAAATGCAGATACCTCATCTGATAGGCCACAGTTCTTAAAAGCTAAGGAGCCAGTGGCTGACAACAACAAGGAGGTGGGGCTGATGATGCTGCACATGTTGTTGTGACCTGAAAAAGGCAAGAAGTCCAGGAAAATAGTATGCACAAAGATGTCTTACCACAACTAAGTCACTGTGGGTCAAACTCGTTTCAAAACAACACTGTCATTTAGGAAACAAAAATAACTTTGGTAAACCATCCCTGACCCAAAACACAAAGAATATTTCTGATTTTACTTGAAAAATGACAATAAGGTGTGGTCACAGCAAAGAAGCACGTTATTCGAGCCAGAGGCTATTTGAAACCCTTTACCCTTATAAGAGACATCCATTAAACACTCTGCAGCGCCCAGCAGCAGGGACCAGATCTCCTCCTCCAGCAGAGGTCCCCCCCGAGCCTCCAGCACCTCAGCTAATGTAACAAATGTGCTGCTCATTCTGGCCACATTCCACACACACACCTGGAAACACAAAGAGCACAAATACAACACGAAAAGCTGAGGTGTCATTCTTAAAACAAATACCTGTAAACTAGATCGATGTTTTGTAATGTTAAATGTAAATGGAGCTAAATACAAAAATAAAGAAACACCCCAAATTGGAAAACTGGAATGATTATCAGATTTTCAGCAGATATGTTATTTAAAGCTAAGTGACACAGTAAACATGCATGTTTACAGATCATTAGTTTTTATTGAGATGCACTATGGCTGAAATTAAGATTGGTGTTCTGACATTGTAAAGAGAGGATCCTTAGAAATAAGATAAGAATAACAAAGACTCTGTTGGTAAACATAAATGCTGGATTTCCCATGGATCTCAGCATTTTAATTAAATTAGACTGATCAATTACTGACATAGCTCTTTTCAAGTAGCATTCAGGTGTCATGTTTGCTCTTTTTTTGTTATTTTCACTGAGTTCATCTACATCTTTCATTGCAATAATACAATTGTTGGTCTGATTTTAATGTAACAGAGCAACTCAATTACTTTAGGCCTCAATTAATCCCTCTCTTTAAAACGAACTTGTCCATGGCTTACAAGATTAAATGTGTGGCAGAATAAAACAAACACACTTATCACTAATTACATTATAATGCTAAGAGTTACAATGTGAACATTTTATTTAATTAAAATCATACTTTTTAAGTGCTCCCAAGTACATTGTTATTATGATAACGTTTACCAAAGTCTCCTATATGTAGCAATAAGGGCAGCCAGAGTTGTACCACTGTTTTACAGGTCTCTCTCTAAACCATGTAATTGTAGCTCAGACTATTATGAATAGAAGAAAATAGGAGGTTCACATGTGTTCCCACACAGACATTAGTGAAAACCTCTATAGCTGTGCTTCTTCAAAATATTATTTCGAGGATATAACTTTTCAGGAATGCAACAATCACCAAAATGTGTACTAGATTTACTAGCTGATCTTCAAAACAAGTTCTCAAAACTTGTTTTGCACTGAACTTTGAGCTGCACAAGATATATCAAATCAAAGTGGCCTTCTTATTATCAGTATGTGCAAAACTGCAACAGCAAAGGATAGTTAGGATCTGTCTTTAATAACAATTTAAATTTCAAGGGTCTTGCATTCACACTTTGCGTTCCAATAATATATTTGGCCAAGTGGATCCACTTTCCCCACTTCCAATCTCCTCACTTCATACTTAAGTGATGGAAAAAAGGAAGAGCAGGGAGACACTAGCTTAACTGCAACTGAAATTTCCATTACCACATTCAAAAATTATACTGCAATAGCATGCGTTTCTAATAGCATGTAGCTCTACCAACCAACATTAAAATTTTATTTGAAAGCATTATTATAACAAGTTGATTTTGTCATGTAATTCTAAATTAGAGAAGTAGAGATGCAAATATAAGGCTGATACCAAGTTCTGCCTTTCTATAACATCTGGGAGTTTGAGATTTTGATTAATTCCTTTTAAAGAAAAATATGTGAAAATAAAAACCCTGTTTGTATCAGATGCATAGTTTTGAATCAAGGGTCAGAAGAAATTGTATTTAGCTCAAAAAAACTTAATCAAATCCCATTTTGCTGGTTTGCTAATTTATAGACTGCTAACAATTGAAGTTCTTCAATTTTACACACTTACACACACTCAGATAAAAGGTCAGAGCTGATGAAGGAAAAACAGGCTGATTTATTGGCCTGTTGATTGCTACATCTCCATGTCTGTACAACTGATTATAAATCAGGCTGGTTTCTCTTATAAAAAACCTGAAGAGAGTATTTTTTTAAACAAACAAACTGAATAGAACTGAATAGGATTGAACTGCATCAACCGTAATTGAACATAGTTGAATTAAACTAAACTGAACTGAAACAAATGATATTAAAGTTTATTTTCTTCTTTGTTTAATCTCAAAATCTGCTATTCATTTTCTATTTATCTATTTCTATTTCTCAAGAATTACATCATATAATCAGACATATCTGAAGTCATCTTCAGGTGTCTGGAAAACGTTTTTGTGCCAACTGCAACAATGCTTTTTTTTATAAGCTGTTTACCACAACTAGCTCAGTCATTTCTCTAGACCTCTTCTACACCTGTCTATTGCAAAAACACTCGATGAATGTCTGATAAATGAAATAGGAAATACACATTAACACAGACTAGCATAATACAATGAGGTCCATAGAAGAGCTAAAGTGTGCTTAGAGTAAATTAGGCCAACATGCCTCCTTGGGATTGAGCTCCCCTAAAACTCCATGTTACAAGTTAGTTATGGGATGAATCACATGAGCATCTAGACTGTTTATCTTTAGCTCTAATAAGCACTAACATCAAGGCTTTACTATGCAGTGTCAACACTAGGGGTCTCATTCTGTCTCAAATCTCCATTAACCAACAGATCACCGTTATAAAACTGTAAACAGACCAATAGCAGCTGTGCAAATTGCCAGAAAACACACGGAAACGAAGGTGACACAGAGTAAAAATAAGATAAAAAAATAAAAAATTACCTGGCAGCATATGTGACCAGTTTCTGATCCTGTGCAGATTATTTATCTTCAGTGCTCCCACCACAGATCCAAAGCAATCTCTGCGATCATCGCAATGCCGCTGTGATGTCCTCCCAGTAAAGGCTGCTCGCTCCTGGCAGGTGATTCATCAATGACAATAACTATACATGGAGCCTGAACCGTTTCCTCTCTACACCCCAAGCAGATCTTCTGCCGAAGAAATCAAACTTTTTTCTCTCTCTCTTCCCCCCTCCTTACCTCTCTCTCTCTTTTTTACAGCAATTGCCTCTATTCTTAGCCTCTCTGCTTTTAAACACTTGATTGGATTAACATCGCGGTTTGACAGCGACAGGTCAGAGCCACCAATAAGCGGGTGGTATGAGATCAGCTACACCGATTTAACTAAATCCGTCTGACGCCCAAAGGTGCGGTGGATCCCCGGGGATAGATGCGCTGCTACGCTGAAGCCTGGGAAGGACGAAGCATCCCGCTGCTGCAGGGCAGCTCCCCGACGATGATCATAACACTGCGGGCTCTCTTCGAACAAGGGGTAAGGAGATGTAGTAGCTCTGCCTTGCTGCTGGGAGTCCTGTCCATGCCGCTGCGCTCAGCGTCTCTCTGCAGGCCCCGGGATAACTGCACAGAGGCAGGATTTGAAATAAAAAATAAAAAAAAAAAGAAAGAAAGAAAAACGATCCGGGGTTACGAGGTAGGTGCAAGGAGCATGTGTCCTGCTACTTATCGCGGAGTTGACGCAAATTTACCGAATGTCCTCCTTGGCACCGCTTTGGAGTCACATGCGCAGAGCATGGCACGGCCGTTGTAGCGTATAGAAATGATGCATGAGCTGTAGATGGTGCCCTCACGTTGTTCTACTATGCTATTCAGATTTCTGCAGAGCCAATGCATGTCCTTGTCCTCAATTTAGACCCCACTCTGGACAGATTTAAAAATATGCCTTTACAGATCAGAACCTTGGAAATATGACGTTAAATTGAAATTAAAAGGCAGGCGATGACCGTAATGTTATTAGCCTGCAGATCTAATAAGAAGTTTACTGACAGTTCTTTGATGTAAAAAAAAAAAAAAAAAAAAGTGTCCACATAAAACGCTCTAAAACCAAATTGTCTTCTTGAACTTTTTCAGATGTTGACACAATTACAAAAGTCAATGTAGTTTATTGGGATTTGCTTTGATAGCACACATAAAGGCATGCTGGGTTTTAAGAACTTTTACAAATACAATCATCAGGGCTAGATGTGCATTCGGTTATGACAGGGGAATCATTAGTCTGCCTCTAAGAAAGAAGCTTTTGTTCAGCTCAAGTCACCACATATTGGGTACCGAGAAAACCTCGGATCAGAAGGTGCTCTGGAAATGGAACCAGGATTTTACTTTATAGGCTTCACAGAAAATGCACATTACCCTCAATACATCATTCCCCTAGGAAAACATTAAGGGAGTGGTAAAATCATGGGCTGGGCATACCTTTTCTTCAGGATCCCTGCTAACTAGAAGAAACTAAACTGCTCACTGTTGACAGGAAAATGGAAAAGGTAAATACAGGGATACTAAGAAAACCTATTCGAGGGCCTTTAATGTTATTTAGAGATCTTGCAATAGATTATTAGATTAGTAAATATGCACAGTTTAATGTGGAAAAAACCCAAAAAAGATTAGGTGAAGCTTGTTGATCTTTGCTTAATCAGGGATGACTTAAGAGATGAAAAGAATGGAAAAATTTCCAGAACTTTCAGTACAAAAAGTGAATAACAGTGACCCAGGAACAGGCTCTAGCCAGGGACACTAGACCATCAGTTATTGATGTGTGCATTTATAACTTAAAAAGATGTTCATGGATTTGTGTGTAAGTTAGGATAGTTGAAAATACACAATAAGCTATTCATTTATAGTGTTTATGTGTCCAATTTCACGCTCGTTGCTAGTTTCTGCCTATATCATATATGATATCTGAAGTACTTCCTAGGAGCTTGAACAACATTAAACCTAACTTTGTTTGTTGCATCCCATTTCATGAGTTGCAAGAAATGTAAAACTGCGCATCACTTTGAACACACCGTTCTGACAGCGCCATGCTGTGGGAATGCTTGTCTTCAGAAGCTGGTCAGGGTTGATGGAAAGAGGGATGGAGTTCAAAGCAGGACATTTCTAGTCAAAAACCTCTCAGAAATGACACAAGAACTGAGGCATGATGCCAAAATTCACTTTCCAACTCAACTGGGTAATGTGCCTAAATATCGAATGTAGACAGCCTGCAACAGAAAGGTTTTCATAAAACCATATCTATATGTTAGAACGGTCCAATCAAAGGGTAGATCTAAATTCGATTGGCAAGACTTCAAAAATTTTTGTTGACATTACCCCTATCTGTGCCTGAGGTACACAAGACATAAAATATTTCAATGTCCAAACATACCATAGAGACTTCAACGAGTAATTGTGACACTTAATCCAACAATGTAGCTACTGTTGGTTTGAAGATGTAATCAAGCCACACTTTTCAGATTTTTTGTTGTAATTTTTTCTTTGAAAATCATATATTGTTTCTTGCAACAATTATACAATGCTATGTGTTGGTCACATAAAATCTTAAGAATTTATACTGGAGTTTGCGGCTTTACTGTATCAAATTGTCCTAAGAGTACAATGCCAGAGTTTTTCTGTCAAGAAGAAAATTAAGAATTGCCCAATTTGAGGACATTGACCTTCAAGGACAGGTTGCAGAGGAACTTCGCATTTGTGGATATGTATGTAAGTTGTAGGTTGAGACTTTTTCCTGTTGTGGGCAACGGGCCCCGAGAATACCCGTGGTCCGGCGGTAACAGGCACTTAAATTGCGTATTTTATTTCATTTTATTTTATTTTATTTCATTTTATTCTATGTTGCATGACTTTGTATTTTATGTTTATGATGTAAAGCACTTTGAAATGCCTTGTAGCTGAAATGTGCTATACAAATAAAATTTGATTGATTGATTGATTTTCCGACATGATAAACATGTTTTTGACCTCCCGACTGCTCAGTGATTCCTACCACTCCCTCGTCTTTGTCGAAATTGCCTGGCATATAAAAAATAGCAGCCTCGACTTGTTGTAGCATAATTGGAAACAGGAAGTCACTAATCAAAGCGGAGCCAGACAAAGACAGATTAACGTAACCTATCAAGAAGAGGACGGAAGTAGACCAAAACATTGTTTAATTTGCATAGATGGGCAGACGGAAGGAAGGCAGTAAGGATGGATGCGTGGAGGAGGCGGTGGGTGTGTCTCTGCCTGTGTGTGACGCTCTGCTGGGACGCATGCCCTGTGTGCGCACTGCGCGTCCTGGCCTGTCAGTAGCAGCCGGTTGGAAACGTAGGCAATGAAATTGATGAGGTCACGTATTTTTAAGCCGCACGACGGGATAAACCATCCTTCAGCGGCGGCATAAACAATCGGGGAGCCGCTCCAGATCGGTTCGAAGTTCGCCGGATGGGCTTTAGAACAGGATCGATCCCTTGTTGATTTGATGACAGAGGTAAGATAAGGATTCACACCTCAGCTCCTCAGGCTGCGCTGCTCATTGTTTGGGCCGTGGGGGGAGGGTCGTAAATCGTTGAGTGCATGCTGCCTCAGCCCCTTACTTTTCCATTGCAGCTCCATTTATCCCCCGATTAATGATTATTCCCGCCGTTGTATGATAATATAGCTGCAGCTTCCAAATTAGCCACAGGCTATGCAGTCGGCGGCAACAGCGCACTCTGTCATATTACAATATGGGTGCCATTATTATCGCTGCCATAAAAATGTGCCTGTGCGCGGCGTCCAGCCGGCTTAATCTGGCTGCATTGGTTCAGTATGCATGTCTGTCTCCTGATGCAGCACTTCAGTCATTTTCCTTAAACCGACTCCATCAGGAGGAAAAGGGGCTACTGCTGTCAACTTAACTATTACGGTCAAAGTAACAGTGGGATTTACCTTGATTTCCTTTCAGGATAAGGGATGTAGAAGCAGGAGATCTTCTATTTTTATTTTATTTGCTAGGCTAATGTTTCCTAGGGGAAAAAAAGGCCATTATTTTTAAGGAATATTTCTCGTTTTTAAATAGTTTCAAGCAGTAGCATTTTGTGAACAGCTATAACCTACATCATGTGCACACCCTCATTGACTCTCCCTAGGACACTTGGGGCACAAAAGGTCATTACAAAATAAGATTTCTCTTCAGAATGTTGTATTGAGAATATAAATGGAAAGTTAAGTGGAAGAAAAAAGCGGGGTAGGAACAGGTGCAGTCACACAGTATATCAAATGACAATAATCCTCATAACTTTATGCATTATCACAGTTGTGAAGGAATGCTGAGATTCAGTGTTTTGGAGTTTATTTCAGGTCAGATGCATTCAGACCAGCTGGATGGAAAACTTGGCAACCTGGTCTATCAGTTGAATGGCATTTCTGTGTTAATCCCCTTTTCAATGTGTTTTGTAATATTCAAATTTTTCTAAGAAACTAAATATGAGGTGTTCATTAGCTATAAGTGAATCAACAATAAATGAGTGCAAAACATCACTGTTATGAATCTACATTAGTTTGACATTTATGAGGAATTGCAAAAACAAACTTCCTCATGTTACACTAATTTGTTAAAATGTTTAGGTAAATTGTGGGTTTTAATCATTAATTTTATTCAGCATTTTATATAAACCAAGATTTTAATCCATTTTAAGCACTAAATTCACAAAGCAATGTTATAGTATATTTCTGCTTTTGCAGAAACATTTCACATGATTTACCACCTTCCATTTCAAATTAATTTCTGGGTAAACTGAGTTTCTCTCATGTTGCTTGCTGCAACATGAGAGAAACTGTTAAAAATATGAGTATGAAATAGATAAAAACAGAGAAGTCAGAGCATAAATTAAGTCTGATAATCTTGAAAAGGCTTGAATCAGAGAGGCTGTGCAGCAGACTGAAGGTTCTGCTTTTAATGTTTGCCTCATGGCAGAATGTCAGAAAGTTAATGGAAAGTGTTTGACGAGTATGGCATGTTTCTGCATCCACTCTGAAAAAGATCCTGGACTGAAGGTGGACACTCCAGTGACCCTCGAAGCTCCCGTCACCGTCCTCCGCAGGGCTCTGTTGTATGTCATATTGCAGCTGGAGTTCTAGGCTCAGATTCTGTATTCGAGAGCCGTTTAGAGCACTGATGTGACTCTTTGTGTGTGAGTGACCCGAAAATGCAATCTGAAAGCATGTAATTGATTTCAGAGAAATTTGTTAATGCATCAGTACAGATGATCTCATTAATATTTACAGCTGTGAGTGTGTCTGTTGGAATTTATGGCATCTAAAGCTGCAAAGTGAGAAAACCTCTTTGTAATGCCTTAATTTTGATTCCTTTTACTGACAATCACAAAAAGAAAACATCAACTGAATTCAAGACATCACAACTCTAATAAGCACTGCTGCCTTCCTGTCTGTATTATAAAAATAAGCTGCATGTCTATTTTCATTTCTGCGAGGGAGGTGGATGTTATGGACGTCTTTGTGACGTTGGCAGAACAGAAGGGGAGCTGACTCACTTCGTTCTGGCAATTATTTCCCTCATATGGACTCGGTATCAGCTGTGTGGATGAACGAGGAGGGTGGTGGCACTGTTTATGCAAGAGTTGGGAGAAAATGAAAAATCCATTTGAGCTTCTTGTAATCAAACAGTCGACGGTCTCCACTGGCACAAACCTTTGTTTTGTATTTTAGGTGAGGCCACAGTGCCTTTGTGCAAATGTATCTGTGAAAGACCCCACTGGTAGAAGTGAGCTGTCTTGGGCTGCACTCCAAACTCAGAGGAATTATCACCATGGTTGGTTTTCCAGCATGGCGCAGTCACTCGGAGTTCTGTTACATGTGATGGAGCAGAGCTCTGATTTGCTTGCTGTTCTGCCATCGCAAATGATGACATCCAATCTTTAGTCAATGTGGGTTTCCAGGATTTGCTGAGAAAGGAAACAGTATTGCATCAGTGTGAAATGCAGCAGTGTCTAAACAGTTTCCTAGAGTGCAGGATTTTCTTCTTCCGTTGCTGTTTTTTGCTACTTGCCACTCGCCTCAGCAACTCCTGCGATATCCGTGGAGTCAGTCTTGCTCTGCCTGGATACTCAAACCTGTTTCCTTCTTCACAGAGGACTTTTTTGGATGCTCAGAAAGCAGTAATCGAAGATTTTGCCATGAACAAAAACAAGAGAGACAGAGAGTTCTACAGTGTAGACGTTGGAGATTCAACATTTACAGTACTGAAGCGATACCAGAATCTGAGACCCATCGGCTCAGGAGCACAGGGAATCGTCTGGTGAGTGGTTCAGCATCCTTGTTTTGCTAACACCTATGCTGTGGAAAAAAATAGGTCACTCTATTCTACATGTCACTGAAACATTTTATAAATAAACATTTGGTGCTATTTTGTGTTAGTTATACTTTTTTATTAGAGGTGCACTGAGAAATTGGCTCATAATCTAAATCAACTTTTTTTTTTTTTGTTTGCTCGACCGTGACTAGTGTTCAGTTGGAATCTCATATTAACTGCGGCTTTTTATTTTTAAAATATATTTATGAAGAATTGTACTTTATTTATTAAGAAATAAAGTACTAAGGTTTAGAGCAATTAAGAAATTGTCCTAAAATTTTAATTTTAGGACAGTTTTCAGCTCGATTGGTCTTAGCTTGAGTTCAGACACTCAAAAACCTTAAAATCATGCTTTGCCCCAATCACTGATTGTGCCATACAAAGTGCCAGATCTAGCTGACAATAATGCTTTTCATTGTGAAAAAACACACTGTTGGCTAGTTTCAGTATCATAATGTCAGAGAAGAAGTCGTTTAAAAGAAAACTGTATATTCTACATGTTGACATGTCTGCAGCTCATTTTAGCTGCGAGAGAGAGCATGACTTTCAGCAGATACTAGGAAGCCTCAATAGTCAAGTTGTTGTCTATAAAGCCAACAATGTTAGAAATGTTGCCAACCTCTTTGAAATCTGTTTCAAAAGAAGAATCTAAATTTATTTCATACCTTATTCTGAATCTGCTGATTAGTTTAGTTGTTGCACACATTATGATATTGGGTGGAAAGACCAGTTTAAGTTGGCAGTTCTTCAGTCTTCCTAAATTAAAGTTTCTAAAGAGAAATTTGAATTGGCTTAAATCTAAATTGTCAGTCAAACTTATATGAAAACCTGACAGTGGGGAAAAAAATGGCAACAAAAATCAGAATGGTACATTTCTATGTTTTATTTCTTTGGACATATTTGAGAGAGTAAAGGCCTTTGTTGTCAGCTGTTGCCTTTTATTGATGCATTTCTCTTGCTGTCTTTGCCCTTCAGCTCTGCTTATGACCAAGTCCTTGAACGAAATGTTGCCATCAAGAAGCTGAGTCGACCGTTTCAAAATCAAACCCATGCTAAGAGGGCATACAGAGAGCTAGTCCTAATGAAATGTGTCAATCACAAAAATGTAAGTGTGCCACTATTTTAACATGCAAAATATCTGTGTCCTCTATTTCAAAAGTACATGACAGAGAGAAAGAGCATTTTGTGTGGTTTGAGCATGTTTAAATGGATGTGAAATCACAACATAGTTATTTCTCTTGATTTCTATTCACAGATCATTGGCCTATTAAATGTATTCACGCCACAAAAATCGCTAGAAGATTTCCAAGATGTGTAAGTAACTAAAAATAGCCTGTGCAGTTATGGGACTCAGACCTTGCTGTACCTGTTGCCAAGATGACTCTGCCAGTATCATGAACCCTTTTCTTTTCTATCAGATACTTGGTAATGGAGCTGATGGATGCCAACCTGTGTCAAGTGATTCAAATGGAGCTGGACCATGAGAGGTTGTCGTACCTGCTCTATCAGATGTTGTGTGGCATCAAACACCTCCATGGTGCCGGGATCATACACAGGGTAAGCAGCAGCTGGCCACGAATACACAGCCTGAAGTCAGGCCAAAGTTCTGAGGTGTACAGTCCTGAGCTGGTAAACTCACTGTGATACGTGACACTGAAGTGTAAGGGCAAGCAGTCAAATGGCATGATTAGAGTGTTACTGGATGAATATAGTCCTTTAACTACTGACAAAAGCATTTAAAAAACTCTAGGTACAATGTAAAGTAACTATTGGGTATTATAATAATCTATGCTAAAAATATCCATGTATAAAATGTTAACAGACTGAGCTTAAAATCAATCTCAAATGTCAAATGACCTTGAACAAACTACAGAAGTTCCTGCACATTTTGTGTAGCTGACATCAGCTGACACAGACTATTATCCTCCAAACTGACAATGACAGGTAAATGTATCATTTTGCCATATGCATCAGTAACTAGAAGGACACTCAGAGAGCATATCCTCTTTGAAGGCCAGGGCAGAGCCCTCACAGTTTGAAAGAAAACAGACCAGTTTTCCTGGACCAGAAATGGCATTGATTCTGTAAAAGTGAGAATCTCAGCTGCGTGTCAGATACAGTCCCTCCTAACTTATTACCCTGATTAATGTCATTTTTTTCAGGATCTGAAGCCCAGTAATATAGTTGTCAAGTCTGATTGCACGCTGAAGATTTTGGACTTTGGCTTGGCTCGGACGGCAGCCACAGGCCTCCTGATGACGCCATATGTGGTTACACGCTACTACAGAGCACCGGAAGTTATCCTGGGCATGGGCTACCAGGCCAATGGTGAGTGATTAGTTTAACACAGCATCTGTTGTCCAGTGTTTCTATTTTGGGAACGGAAATGTATATACATATATATTTATTCAACTAAATCTAGCTGTAACTCTGTGATCTACTTGATGCCTGTTCTAAAAAGAAAAGCTAATTGTAGGAAAATGCTCACTAACAAGCTTGTTATGTGTAACTAACCTGTTGCTATGCATTCCTCACTTCTTCTTCTGGCTCTGGTTAATGTGGTCTACTTCATTAGTGGACATATGGTCTGTGGGCTGCATTCTGGCAGAAATGGTTCGCCATAAAATCCTTTTCCCTGGAAGGGACTGTATCCTTCTGTCTGAGTATTTCCTCTACGTTAACAGCATTCATAAAGGCTTCATTGATTGTGTTCGATTTTTTTCCTTGTTTGTTTTGTAAAGCTATTTGGTTTGAAATTACATAAAAATACTAACACACACACGTCAGTTCATCTCCAAATGGTAGTTGCTGGTTGCACATAAATTTTGACATGATCAAGGTCTCTGGGTTTTTCGCTCTCATGCAGCTTGCTTTTTGCTGAATGGTCAATATTTTCGTCATTGAACCTTTGCCATTGACTTTGGTTTTCTCTCACTTTATTTGTTTTTATGTACGTTTTTCTCTCTTTATCATTTATTTGCATGTCCACCTGTCTGTCTTCCTAATGTCCATCCCAAGTGGATGTGTGGTCAGTGGGCTGCATTGTGGCTGAGATGATCAGGGGAAGTGTTTTGTTCCCTGGCACTGATCGTATCCTTCCCCTCATTCATTGATCAACATGTCATCATTTCATTATGAAGACATCCACCACCATGAATGCTTCTTTTGTTATGGTTTTCTATCCATCACACTCTCCATGACCTACATTGCTTGTGCTGCTGAAACCACCGACGAAAACATGGAGTCACCTTTAAGATCCAGGGTCCTAGTGAGTGTGTGGTATCTACTTTATTTTGTGTTGAATGCCTGCAGAGTTGCTTGAAAGTTTCTGAAACTCTTACAACTGGCTATGTCTCTACATAAATAAGCATTTTGATGTAAGAGCTAAAGGTTTTTCGCAAGCCCCATAAATGTAATTCTAGTGTTCCCAATTAAAACTGGACGAGTTAGGAGAAAAAGTCATTTGGTCATTGTAACTTAGGTAAAATGCATTTGATGGGGAAAATTATGTGGATCTATTGAACTTATAATGTTTTTTTTTTTTTTTTATTATGTCCTCACTTTTAATTTGGGTTTATAAATGAAATGATATACTGCTAATCATTACTATTAACTTTCTGCTCTAAATATCACTCTGTGTGTTTTTTCTGTTTATATGAACTCACAGAGTTGCATTTAACCTTTGCACCTCAAAGCAAAGTTAAATGTCAAGCTCCCCTTCCGGTAGCGTGTGTTTGTGTGAGGTCCTTTCCTTTAACATTTCCACATCAGATATCGACCAGTGGAACAAGGTGATTGAGCAGCTAGGCACTCCATCTCAGGATTTTCTAATGAAACTGAATCACTCAGTGAGAACGTATGTAGAAAACAGACCACGGTATGCCGGATACAGTTTTGAGAAGCTCTTCCCAGATGTGCTCTTCCCTGCTGACTCTGATCACAACAAACTGAAAGGTATGTAACATCCTCTGTATAATAAATGCAAATTTTAACCATGATTTTTCTTTATTTTTATGAATGCCATTGCACCACATCTGCTTGTTGTATCTTGTTGCAGCAAGCCAAGCCAGAGACCTGTTATCCAAGATGCTGGTGATTGATGCGTCAAAGCGCATCTCTGTGGAAGAAGCCTTGCACCACCCATATATTAATGTTTGGTACGATCCTGCTGAAGTGGAAGCGGTGAGTGGATCGCTGGAGAGATGAGCAGAATACACAGGCGGTTGTTACATTGCATAATGTGTCATTTCTCTTCTTATACCAGGTTGTCGTTCAAATCAAATTTGCTTTTCTGTTCTGGTTTTATTTTTAGCCGCCTCCAAAGATCCCAGACAGGACGCTGGATGAAAGAGAGCACACTGTGGAGGAGTGGAAAGGTTAGACAACCTGGTTATCTTCCTAGCTCTGCACTTAACAAATTCACTTGTCGTTGACTTAGTTTGAAACACATCACTAAAGATGAATCAATGTTTCTATCCCTGAAAATGCTCCAAACAAAATTTTTTGCTTGCCTTTTATCATTTAAACTTAGTTAAAAATAATAGTAGTAGTATAAACAGTTAACTGTGTTTTTTAGGTAAATTCTCATGTGAAATATGCCCTGGGGGAGCCAATCATTCTGCTGTCCCACAAACAGTTTGATGTGAAAATGATTTGAGATTTCAGGGCAGGATAAAATGCAATACAGTCCCACAGAGAGCAGGTAACCCAGTATCCACATTCTCAGCAGCAAGCATGGGATCCTAATCAACACACCAGAGTTGCATAGAATAATAATAATAAAAAAAACATTTTAAGGGCACATTTGAAATATTATCTCGATTTTGTGTGCTACCCTTTCAAATGCTGCCATGGCAAACTGCCAGCCTGATTCACACTACTGTTTCTTTTTATTTTGTTTTTTTTTTTCTGTAAAGTTATCTAACAAATCTCTCACATATATTCACATAACTGCTGTTGAACTGAGATTAAATTACACAGGTTAATGTACAAGTAAGTCAGACGACGTCTGGAGGAAATGGTTTTACGAGATTAGTGGTTTTGGGAAAAGGGAGTTAAACGCAAATGTATGCCACACTTACGAGATTTTTATTGATAAAGTAGTTTGGAAATGTTTCACTTCCACTGTATAATTAACCACTAATTTTATCACAAAAATTACAATAATATATATTGTATTATGTGATTGTAGCATGATAACCCAGTGTCTTATATTTAGCTCCTCCACAAAGTTGAGGAGTATGAAAACATTTGCAAGGTATTATATGTACAGAAAAGAATAACTGGATTATTTTTTCACATTTGGACTTGTTATGAGTTCAACGCATTTTAAAAGCCCGGTTTATGTTTTTCTACTGGGAGGAATATGATTCTGTCCTGCATAGGAAAGACTGTGATTAAATATCAGTTTCAGTCGTGCAGCAAGATGAGCTCATCTCAATGCCTGTCAGGTGATAATGACCCTCTCACTCATTTTTAGAAGGGTCATACACCAGCATGCCCAGTCCAAATTAGAATTGTGATGTTGTTTTGGGATGAGCAGTATGTTATGCACCCCAACCTTAGGTAAAAGATTTGATGTTCCTGAATAATTTCCATGAAACCACTGAGCATACCTTGACCTTTTGCTGCACTTTTTGTTTTCCAGAGCTAATTTATAAGGAAGTGATCGAATGGGAGGAACGAACAAAAAATGGAGTGATCAGAGGTCAACCCACTGCTTTAGGTGAGTAATCACTATAACATGGGTTAGTTAAAATATGGGAGAATTAGAGTAGATGCAGCATAAAGCTGCCACCAACAGCATAATGTTGGTGTTATGCTGACTTATGTCATCAAGGCATAAGTTAATGACTTAACTTATGTCATTAAGTTAAGTTCTAATTAACTTAATGACAAAAGTTAATTATATAAATTGAGATTAAATATTTGGTAAAGATTCCTTATTCTGCAATTAGATCAAACCAAGAATAATGTGCTGTGCAGCCCCAAGGTAAATGTAAAATGTTACAATGACACTACCTAATAGTTTTGATATGACACAAGTAAGAGATTCTTTCTTCTTCAGGACTGACTTGCCAAACTGCCGCAGCTGATAAATATTGGTAGTTGTTTGGTGTATTCTAAGAACAGGATTTTTTTATTCTTTCCAGTCGTGCTTGAGCCATGATTTCCACTCTGAAAGAAGAACATGCAGCTCTGCTGAAAGCTGCAGAATTTTTTCACATTAGTCTCTGCAGCTGAGTTAAGCATGGTTTCATGGTTGTGCTGAGGGATGCAGAATGTTTTTTAGTTTTTACAGCATTTTATGAAGGCACACTTTTTATTTTTGAAGATTTGTTCAGTTAAATAAGTGCAATAAATTGTGGTATGATTAAAATAATTTCACCAGTTTTTGCTCATAGTAACATAACCTACTTATGAGAAAATAGCTGGAAATGAAAACATTTGTAAAAAAAAAAAAATGTATGTATGAATTTTTAAAAGACGGCAAAACTTTTAAGTCAATTTTGTCTTTTGTTGATGTTCTAAATTTTGTAAAATTTACAATTTTACATTTAGATCTTCAGCTGCTATGGTCCCCCTCTAAAGTCTGAGCTCATCAGAAAATGGCAGTGCTCTTCATATTTCAGTGAAACCTATGCGTTTGCCTGTTTTTCGCAGCACAGGTGCAGCAGTGATCGACAGTCCTCCTCAGCCCACATCTTCCTCCTCCTCTTCCTCAGCCAACGACGTCTCCTCCATGTCCACAGAGCCAACCGATCCCAGCAGTGACCCCGCTTTGGGCTCAGAGACAGACAGCAGCTTGGACAGCCACACCTCCCTCAGTGCGCTGGCCTGCTGCAGATAACTACACAAGCACACATCTACTGTACATGTTCAAAACAAACCTTTCCTCATCAGCGTGCGTGTATGTGTGATGGGAGAGTGTTTAGGTAATTGTTAGTTTATAGAGTTGAGGATTTGATGTACAGTTTGTTGTTTGTCCTTCTCATCCCTCTACCTGATCTGTTCTGCTGTAAATTATTGTGGTTTGAATAAGGTGATATCATGATTACTGTATTTTTGCTGCAAGAGGCAAAATGCGAAAATGTTTTGATGTGAAACTGTGATGTATGTAATGGGAAGGATATGAGTGTACTTTATCTACTGCTGTTTTTTTTACTTACTACTGCAGTCAAAAACCATAATGTATTGACTGCAAAATCATGTTGAGTATATTTTTTGCTTTTTTGTGAACTTTGGAAGGAACATATATCAGTTCTCTCAGACAGTAGTTTATAGCACATTTCATCTTGAACTGTAATGATGCAAATGAATGATTTTATTTTCAAGCTGTTACTAAATTTTCTTGTAGAAAACAGATCTTGGTGTGTCCAAGTTAATATATTTCTTTTTACAAACCTGTCTGAGTGTGTGTATCTGAACAATCTAATGACAGGGCTTTATTTTTTTTACTACAAAATAGTATAATTATGATTTTCCTTATTTACAGACATAAATGTCATTTGTAGATGAAACTTCTTTAGATGAAATCAGATTTATAAGGAGCAGGGAAGTGCTGTGAAAAGCTAATATACGTGCAGAATCGACCACATATATTGGCACCCTAATAAAAGTATTAGGGATCAATTGCATGATCTCGCATAAAAAATTTAGAAACTTGACCTCTTGACTTGAAACTTTGATAAAAATTAAACCTCAAGGACAATTACTTTGTATGTGTGAGGGCAGGGGGTAATTCATTTTAATAGTATCGATACCAATATTCGTACCTGCTGTTTCATCTTTTGAAAATCTAAAGGAAAGGGACTTCCTGAACCATCAGATGACTGAGCTGTTCTACTAAGTCAGTTAAACAGAAGCACAGTTCTCTAGGACAAATTAGATGCTCTTGCTCATTAACTTGAATAAGAAAAGCATCATAAAAAATAACTTCAGGTGTGTGTATATTGAAGGCATTGTTAAGGGTACATATAAATGGTCCGTTTGTGATTTGGTTAGCAATTATCTCTTAGTGGCAGAAGTACTAATTTTGTGTTTTTCTCTAATTTTCAATGTAAGATTGTGCAGCTCTGACACTAATTTAGTTGGTGGCTGCTTCTATCCCATCTGCACATTGTTACCAGGGTTACCAATACGTTTGTCGAAATCTGTAATGTCTTTAATGACTAGAGTAGGGTACTATGATTTAAGACACCAGAAACTAAGTACAAATAAATCACCTTTTTCCGTATTAAGTGCCCTTACTCAGTGCAGTGATTCTCAGATTCTCCTCAGTTCCATAACTCCACCTTCATAACATTAACCACTCAGACACTTTAAGTTTTAAATATACAATATAATGGTACATATCGACTGAAAACAAAAGCTAAGAAGGTTTTATTTTTTTTTTCACCTCATTTATTTCAAGCTAGAAGAAATCTAGTATGTAATGTACATTGGATTTGGGGATATTCATATCCATTTTGTTTCTGTTTTAAGTAATATAGTTTTGGAATCAGTGTAGCCAGAGATCTGTCTGCATTTGACTGAAGATGCATTTTCTGAGCATCATAAAGTGGTTATTTTCCAATCTCTGCCATGGTGAGCTCTGGATATGTTTCATGGCTCAGATTCTCAATGGCTCCAGTTTTTAACGCTTTAGTACCATTTCCCTAAATGCACTTTGGAGATTTTGACAGTTAGAAATGAACACTTGAAATACTGCATATTTGTCTGTGTTTAATGAGTTAAAAGGTTTGAATAGAATAATCGTTTTGGTGATATTCTAATTTATTGTGATGCACTAGGATGTTGTTTAAAAAGTAATGCTGCCAAAACAGTCTTTCACAACTTCTCTTAGCGTTAGTGCAGGTACAATTTAAAGAATAAAACAAAATCCCATCTAGTACCTCTTGGATGATGTAGCAGTCTACTTAGAGTTGGACAAACATTGTTCACAAAATTATCCTCAAGTGGTGTGATTTTTTTGAAAGGCTAGCTGAGTGGCTTTTCACCTTTAAACCCAACTAAGAAAGTTATTGTTAAAGTCTTACATTTTTCTTTCATTCGAAGTCAAGAAGAAACAGGACTTAAAATTGTATGGATGGTAATGCTACAGCACTTTGGGACTTCTTGTCATTCAGGCAGAAATTTAGAGTGTATTTTTGAGATATATTGTATTTTATGGAATGACAAAATACGTTCTTGGTCCAGGGAAGTTCTTATTTGGCACCAGTACTGGTCCGCATAGGCACAGGACAGCCATACTGAAGTGGAAAACATGGCTATCAGCATTGCACTAGAGGTATGTTTTCTAAAAAGCTTTGGGACTAGTTGGTCCTCCCAGTGACTGAGTGCCTCAGGACCATTAAAGGCAGTTTGGTCAGGTCTACTTGGTCCTTGCTGCTCCTGTTGTTAGATCTCCAAACGTCTTAAAGAATTCCTCCATTTCTCTCTGGAGGAGAATGTTTCGGTTTTCTGCATCCTGATGCGCCCGCTCTGAATTCCTGAGTCGGATCTCCAACATGTGACACTTCTTCCTCTCCTGGTCCAAGTCCTCTTCGAGGTGGCTAACCTGGCACTGGTATTTCGAACAGGACTCCTCCAGCCTCAAAGGAAAGAGAAAAATGCATTATTAATTTAGCAGATTTAATCGTCTATTTGAGTAAGTCAATATAAATTGATTAGTCATACTTGCGAATACGCGTTTCATAGTTCACTTTCTGTTTTTTCAGCTCCTGCTTTAGTTGGGTCAGCTTGTTTGGGATTTCTTCACTTGTTCCTGCAAGTTCCTCATCATTTGTTGAGGAAGTTGCAGGAGAAATGTTTATCTCTTCATCTTGTTCTAGCTTTGTTGACTTATTGTTTCCTTCTGTGTCCGACAGCGAAATCTCAAAGGGTGTCCAGATAGACGAAGTGTCAGCAGGCAGGCTTAGGCTGGAAGGAGCTACATTGTCATAGGCAGAAAGTCTGTGAGATTTGTGGAGGACTCTGTGAGAGTGGGATGTTTGAGGGGATTCTAGGTCATAGTCTCTTTGTGTGTCCTTGAGATGTAGAGTGGTTTCTTTAAGAGACTGGGTTGAATCCTTCAGAGACAATGTAGAGTCTTTCACTCTTTCACCGGATGAGGTCGTGCGTTTATGTGCTCGGAAGGATGACAGGCCATTCATCAGCCAATTGCTCCCACCAGATGCTGACACGTCCCCTGCTGAGCCTCCCATTTTCCCCTTTGACCCTGCAGAGACGACATTGCCCTTGAAGGAGCACCTCCATGAAGGTAGAGCTTTGGCCTGTTTGCTTGGGCTAACAGCGACTTCGCTTTCCCCTTCAGTTTTGATATTTTCTTTTTCATCGGCTTTTTCATTCAGTTTGTTTACATCATTGCCCTTAGTTTGGCTGTTCTCAACCTTCTCACATGCAAGAGGATTTGATGCAGGCAGCTCACTGTCCATCAAAACACTGGAAGGTGTGTGGTTTTCTTTGAGAGTTGTAGAGTTTACACTTGTAGTATTTAGAGAGTTCGTTTCTTCTTGTGAAAGCCATTCTACTTTGGATCGTTTGAGCGCATGTTGGGGTGGGAGAGATCTGACCTCAGTATTGGAATCCTCATTTGGGTATAGTCGAGAGTGTTCACTGATCAGGACAGTCATCAAATGTTGCACTTGGGAACTTCCTAGGTACATTAGAAAATACCAATACTTGAGACATGTGGTGAGCATTAAATGGAAGGTGTTAAAAAGATACAAATTAGCTTTCACATATCAGGCATCACATTATGACCAACTGCCTAGAACTTTTGCTGCAAAAACAGCCCTGACACCTCAGGTGTCGTCTACTTACAATAATGTGGTTTGGCTGCCCATGGACAACATTTTTTGCTAGCACATCAACTTTTGAGTACAAAATATGTGCCCAGCCAATAACAGGTGCCCTAAAGAACAGATAATCTGTCAGTGGTCATAATGGTAAGCCTGATTTGTGTAGCTTATGCTAAATAATCTCCAACCTTCCATCATTGTAACAGGATCCTCCACTCTAGGCCGAAGAATATTAGGTCCAAAAACGGTGGCCAGGTTCTGAACGCTCATCTTATTGTCAATGGACTGCAACTGAACCTCATCCAAAAACCTGAGAAGATAACCCCAACAACAGTAGCATATAGCATTAGCTAATTTTTACTGTGTGCACTATTGTGCGTTACATCAGAGTATATATAGCTGCAACACTAAGCACAATAGCATAGGCCTCTATTTGAAACATAGCTGTACAATGCTGTTTGTAACAGCTGTTGCATGGTTGGCTAGTCTTAGTAGCAACCTAGACATTTATAGATGACCTCACCAGTGTTTTATAAGGAAAGATAGCATGCTAATTTTACCATTTTAACTCACATTTGAATGTAAGCTGCAGATAACACAGAAGGTGATCGCAGTAATTAGATACTGTTAGTTAGCCTACTGTTTGAAGCTTTCAGTTTAAAACTAGCACAAAGCAAAGGTGAGTAACATGTCTTAACTTTTGTATAATAAGCTAGTTTCTGTTTGCATGTTTGCTTATGTTAGCATTTTATTTTTAAAATGTAGTTTAGAGATCCCTTATGTGGCTCAAAGCTTAAAAATTATTAATTCTGGACTTAGTTTTTCAACAAAAACCAGTCTTTTGTGATTGGTATTGTACACGAAGTGGCTGACAGTATCAAAATAATTTCAGAAGTGTTAAGGCCATTGTTTCTGCTACATCTATTGAAAGAAGGATTGAATTATGTGGTTGATGTGTGTGGGCTCAGCCTATTATTTAGTGATTCAGAAGACAGAATAGACATCATGAAGTCAATGATGTCCTCTGATGACAACGATGTGGGTGTGAATAAAAGTAATTCCTCAGATTCCTAAATCATGAAGTGGCAACAAGACTATTGCAATCACAACAAAATACTTTCACAGATGCATAAGTCAAACTTACTTGCAGATGTATTTCAAGAGGTTGTAGTTGACCTGAGGGAGGGATTTCACCTGTCTACTTAGTTCTGTGATGGCCTTTAACAAAAGAAACAACCAAATGACATGTTCATGTCCAGGAAAACTTTGAAACAATAAGATGAAAAGAGTTCAAATGAGAATTGTACCGTTTCTTTGTCCTTGGTAAGAAGCTGAGCACAGGATAAAAACTGTGTGTATTTGGAGAATGGGATTATAGGCTCTGGCAACTCTCGTATGTACAACTTCAACAGTGATGCCACTGTGTGGACGTCTGTGGAACTGTTGAGGAAAAACGGTGCACATTTTAAAATAACAACCAACATGAATAATGGAATAACATGTTGTACGCAGAAGATGATCCCTTCTGCTCTCTCACCTGTCGAAAACAGGGATTTCGCCACGGTCAAAAACATCCTGCAGTTCTCGAACATGATTGGTCTGCCCAGGTGCTCTGAAAAGACCCTCCTCCTTGAGTCCTTGTTCACGTATAAAGCTCGCACACAGTTCGACTAGCACGGGGACCACTCGCTGAGGGCCACATTGTGACTCATATGACATTGTTGCCTGTAGATGCTGACCGAAAACACCTGCAGTCACACAACACAAAAAATCTAAGATAATAGATATATATTTTCTGCTATGCACTCTCCAAAAGAGTGTGCTTTACTGGATTAATAGAAATGTGTGTTGATTTAATCACACCTCCACCAAGTGGAGCCCAGATGGCTCTGCGTATAGCTCTGACCCATTCTTCCATGTCACTCTGTGAGTTGGCCATTAGTAGGAACGATTCATGACCTGTGTTACTACGATCCTTTTCTCCAGCTCCCCCTGAAAACACAGGTTAGAGTGAATAAAAAAGATAAAATGAGATACAGTTCCTAACACTGTTTATGCCTCTTGAACCTTTGGTCATTTTCAAACACTTCCACCATTCACTCCATTTTTGGAATGTATGTAAAAATACTAATATTAAATTATCAGTCAATCAATAATTATCAGTGCCAGTGTTTTCAATAGCCTTTGAAAACCAAGTGCCCATGTAAAGTACAAAGCATTGCATGAGCTCAGTCTCTTTCTTGTTAGTTTAGTCAGCAGGAGATGATCCTGTTTGACATTTTGCTTTGGCATTTGTTTTATCTCACAACAGCTTTGACTTCCCTTCAAATGGCTTTGTGAACATAAAGGACTACCTAACTTTAGAAAGAAAATAAAACATAACTTGGAATCCAGGCATGCATTTTTTTCTATTAGTGGTACAGCAGTCCAACATATGCTTTCGGCAGTTGGATTTTTATTTCGGCAGTTGGATTTTTACAAATGATTATGTGCACTTATTGTTATGTCCTGCATTGCGGTTTATAGTGTGCTTTGTGTGTGTGGAAACCAACCTAGAAAGCGTTGTGTTCCCTGGAGACAGCAGCAGCTACTGCATCATGCCTCTCACTCAGTTCTTTCTGTCCAGGAATCTGCCCTCTGTTTTTTCCTCACTCTACTATCTCCATAATGCAAACACTGGCTGCATTTCCTATACTAAAATTGGGAGGGATTTTGAAAATATAAACCCACACTTTACAAATTACTTTCTAGGCACATTTTCTGTGCTTTTGTATGCAATTTACCAAAATCACACTAGTGGAAGGTTGTGAATTATTGGGAAAAGGAAAGGTGCACTTTGACAGTAAGTATCTAGCAAAGCAACATCAGGAATATTTATTTCAAGTTCATGTATGAACCAAAAGCATACCAGTGTAAAGTCACAAAAAAGGCATCAGCTAATATGGAAAAGACCCAAAAGTCTTTTCCCATTGTAAGGCATCTGTTGTTTTAGTTCAGTGTTAAATGAAACAAATAACAGGAAAGAACTACAAATATGTAGAATTAGAAATATAATTTACATAGTTTAAAAATTATTTTGTTTTGCAAGTAATCTGCATTGCAGTTTGAAAGAAATGCCCTTATGTAGCTTACTGTAACATATCTATTCATATAGCAGTTAAAAATACACAAGATAAAACACAAGACAGAGACCATAAAAATTTTAATTTTAAAAACGCTGTTAATTTTGTTATGTTTTCAAATAGAGTTTAAATATATTGACTGAAGGAGAATGGCATGTAGTGCAAAACATTTTGGGGTGCTCTGGACTTGATAAAGTGCTATACAAGGACAAGCTATTTACCATTTGTCTTATGTGCAAAGAAAACTTGATCCAGCGCTTTGGGGCCACATAAGAAAAAAACTACATTTTCTCTGTATATTAGGATTCACCACCATCACCTGGTCAACTGACAAATGGCCTGGATGACTTAGAAATCATTGAGCAAATCATGAATGCATCTGTAAATGTAAATGACCAGTACTAATTCAGAAGTATTACTGGTGACAAGGATATGATATGCTGTGTTTTAAGTGAGATAATTTATATTAGGTACAAATGTCATACCAACAATGACCATCTACTGTGGCTGTCAAAAACAAACCACATTCATGTTCCAGCAGACTAGATTAAGTCGCCAGCAATACAAATAAACACGTCCTACACATTTCAGTACCTTTTGCAATAGCAATAACAACCAAAACCATGGTTTCCTCATGAATGTGGAATTTTAGATGTTTTTGAAATAAAGTCAAATTCCATGTAAAATCTTAAAACAAATATCTCTGTATTTTAAAATGTGTTTTGAACACTAATTCTAAAAAATGATGAGTTGAATCCTTGTTCAAGCATCCCGTGAACAAGGATTACTGTACAACCTTACACAACAGACATGGTACTCTGCCAACTCACCTGGAACAATTTCAAAAAGATGGCGACCTGGCTCATCTTGATGGGCTGAGACCTCATTGACCTGACTGCCCTGAAGAGGAATGCAGCCCTGTAGGAGAAATGAAACAGCAGCAAGATAGAAGGAAAGACAAGCAGAGGGGAAGACTTGAATGTGAAGTGCATGTTAAACATTGTGGAGTAGTGAGCATACAGGATGCTGGGCAACTGTCCAACACTGAGAGGTAATTGAGATTAAAGCAAGAATGACTCAGGGGAACTTCTCTTCATCTACTTATCCCTGGGGTGGTTCCGGATGTACCGTAAGATGGCTAAAAGTCAGCCTCTTATATGACAAACCAGTTTCTTAAAACACTATTAGTGAATAGATGTTACATACAAAACACTTTAAATGGGGAACACATGATATTTTTCAAAAAGAAAGGCACTTTAATTGTGGTGTGCATCATGTTTGTACCCTCTTCATGTTAATTTTTTGTTGTTGGTATTATCACCTGTGCCTTGCTTTCATCTTGGTCTTTGTAGAAGTATAGAGCTTCAGACCTCAGGACAAACCATCGCAGCTGCCAGTTTTTCATGATACTTCTCTGCCTCTTCAGCCAACCTGCCTTCAAGGGTTTCTCTTGATCCTGAGGAGAGCAAGGCCTGGAGAGTCGAGACAATTCTCCAAGCACCATGCTCTTGGATCGTGCTGCATGGACAAAGACATTGAGGTAACATTGAGGAATTAAGATAATCAGAAAAACAATAAGGACACAGTTCCCTGAGGAAATTGTCATCCCATTTGAACTTTTCCACTTTTTATAGAATAGGTTAAATCAAGTCAGTTCTATTTAGCATAGCCCATTTTAGCAACAATACAGTTAAAATTCTGAACTCTCAGTTGGTAGAGTTGTGTAATTTCCTCCACATTTGTTTTAAATGGACATAGCTTTGGTACTGGATATACAACCTTAAAGTTCAATGCCTTTTGTTTGGAATTGATCTGATAACCAACACAGAGTAGCATATAACTGTGCACTGAATGAAAACATTTTTTTCAAATAAAATTATGCTGGGGTATCTGGACAATACCAGATCCCACACCTTTAACTGAAATCCAGGCTTTACATGTTTTGTAGATTTTATTTGCTTCCTTCAAGTACCAATAAATAAGCTTGAAGTTGCACCACTGCAGACAAGACACCTCTGCTTTGGATCATATTGTGCTTCACATGGCACACAGTAATTACAAGTATGGATTATATATTAGCATCTATATGCCAAAGCTCTGGAGCAAAAAGCAGTGCCAGTGTAATAATCTCCAGGGAGTCACGGAGAGACATAAGCAGAATGCAGTGGGAGAGGGGAGGAGATGAGGGAGGAATCAATGGCGTCTTTTTTTGCTTTTAATTGCATCCTGCATTCTGCTGAGGACAGCAGGGAAGGTATCTGTAAGGGCCTGGACAGAAATCTCTCTTTCCATTTCTCCCTCCCACCTCATCCAGTCTCATATATCAGCTCTGTTTTGGACTTTAGTCCAAAACAGAGCTGATATATGCTCTATCTGGATGTCCTTTCTTTGCAGTGTCATACATGCTGAGAGGAGAGAAGACTGTAACGCTCACAGTGCAGTCATTAGCAAAACTGTATGCTGACATCAGAAGCAGGCGGGGCATAATATATATTTATAGCAGACAAGGCCACATCCAGGAGACAGGAAATCTAAAGGAGGAACTGAGTGTCAATTGATGATGTGGCTTAATATTTTTTAATGTTTTAAGCAAACGTGACATGCAAGTGAATTCAAAACTGCTTGAAGCATTAATATAAGATGTATGTGTTAAGCTTGGCACATACTTCTATGTATTCATACACATAGAACCCTAACAAATTGTGAAGTGGAAGAAAAATTTTCAGCATGTCAAGACAAGTTGAAAATGTCTCAATATCTTTAACATGGTATTTTTTTAAAAATCAAAAATACACTAGATGAAAACACATCTACAGTTCATGTTAAATACAAATCTGGAAAGTGTGGCATGTCTATGTATTCAGCCATCCAATGACTGAATACTTTGCAGAATATATGCATTTCTATAATTACAGCTACAAGTTATGTACCTACCAGTTTTCAGTTAGTAGGTCCATATCTTGATCTTTTTTTACAAGATCAAGGTGATGAAATGCAACATTTGGTCAGTTACATTTATTTGATTGATGTTTTGGAAACTAAAATATTTTTAGGAGTAGTTTTACTACATCAAGCTTTTGCTTAAGTAATATCATTGTGAAGTATTGCTACTCTTATTGAAGCAACATTTCTGGATACTTTAACTATCCATCCATTTTCTGTTCACCCTTATCCCTAATGGGGTCGGGAGTTGCTGGTGCCAATCTCCAGCTACGTTCTGGGCGAGAGGCGGGGTTCACCCTGGACAGGTCGCTAGTCTGTCGTAGGGCGGATACTTAACTATTGCCAGTAATTTCTGAAAAAAAAACAAAAAATCACAACTACTGTTAACGTTATAGAGAGACTTCCTATTTGCACACAAGCTTCTACTTCTGCTGACCTGAGTGTTGCCATTTTGAGGTGAAGTGAATATCGTATTCAGTTCACTAAACATTGAATGTGGTCAGACATTTTGAAATTACCAGCCTTCAAGCAGGTAAAAATATAGTTTTTCATGAAACCCACATTTCTGTATTAAAAGTTATATTCTGCATTTACTGATCTGAAGTGATAATCTAATCTTAAATGTTTTGTTTTTATCAGATGTAAGTAGAAAAGCAGAAGTATGATGGCATGTCACCATTTTTTTAAATATTAAATTATTTTATTTACTTAATAGATGCATAAAATAGTTATAGTTTGTTGCTATGACAGAATATAGATGGAGATAAGAATATTCTAAGTTATTGAATACAACATCATATGTTTTCATTATTTACTCAGATACTTTTATGAAAATAACCCAGCAGTTCACATACTAAAGGAAGCCACATACTAAACTGGCTTCCTTTAGTATGCCACTGAAGGAATACTTTCTGGGAGTTGAGTCTGTTTTATCAATTTTAGAGGGCACGTCCCACTCAATGAGTCTGTTTGAATTTGCCATAAATGATGTTGCATTGGGCTGCACAGTGGCGCAGTGGGTAGCGCTGTTGCCTTGCAGCAAGAAGGTCCTGGGTTCGATTCCCGACCCGGGGTCTTTCTGCACGGAGTTTGCATGTTCTCCCTGTGCATGCGTGGGTTCTCTCCGGGTTCTCCGGCTTCCTCCCACAGTCCAAAAACATGACTGTCAGGTTAATTGGCCTTCCCAAATTCTCCCTAGGTGTGTGTGTGTGTGTGCATGGTTGTTTGTCCTGTTTGTCTCTCTGTGTTGCCCTGCGACAGACTGGCGACCTGTCCAGGGTGTACCCCGCCTCTCGCCCGGAACGCAGCTGGAGATAGGCACCAGCAACTCCCGACCCCGTTAGGGAGAAGGGTGACGGAAAATGGATGGATGGATGGATGGATGATGTTGCATTAAAAAGGGATGGAGTAGAGAGGAGCTGGACATCTAATCAAAGCAGAATACCATCTCAAGAAATGAGGGATGGCAAGTCAGAAGACGTGGCCACTGGCCAGAGAACTGAAAAGGTTATTGCACCATCTATCTGAAGGAGAAAGAAGAAGCATTTCTGTTTTCCACCATCTTGAATGATTTTACAGAGTAAAACAACACTTTCTTTTATTTAAAGATGTACCAGGTAATAGACTAATGACTAGCATTTGATAATTTTCAGCTTGACTGTGACAAAATAAATTTCTTCACAATTAGTGAATACAAGTTTATATGAATTTGCAAGTTTATATGAACACTCTTTAGTGTGGAAGCCCTTCAGTGTAGAAGCTTTTGCAGAAGAAAGAAAACTTCAGTTAGTTATTTTCATCATGAATGAGGTGTGTGTGAAAGATCGATTGCAGTGATAATTTCTCTTTTTTGTCTATTTTTTTATTATTATTTTTTTTTTCAACTTACAAATTACAAATCTGTCTGAGGTTTGGGCCATCTGC
The DNA here is from genome assembly GCA_922788865.1 of Poeciliopsis turneri. Classification (NCBI taxonomy): domain Eukaryota; kingdom Metazoa; phylum Chordata; class Actinopteri; order Cyprinodontiformes; family Poeciliidae; genus Poeciliopsis; species Poeciliopsis turneri. The sequence continues at coordinate 1,554,249 of CAKLNU010000915.1, forward strand.
CATGGACCTGACTTCAGCGGCATGCTCGATTAGTGAGTTTGAAATCTTCAAGGGTTTTCAGTTTTAGCCAGATGAAAATTAAAGACAGGTACTTTAATGAAAATGCCAGGAGGAAGGGCAACAGCTCCAAGCCACTCCACTTAAAACGGCATGCATGAGTGATCCAGGAACCACCTGCTGTGAAGACCACGCCAAGTATCTATATTCTGCTTCATTACAACTTCTGAGGCAGGAGCTGTTCATCTGATTTACAGATTCCATATTCATTTCTGCACATTTACACTGCCCTGCTTTTTCCATTTGTTTGTGCACATGGATTTTCCTCTGCATTAGAGGTACTATGTTTGACAGTACCTCTTGTGATTTTGTGATTGTGATTGTTGTGATTTTAGAGGAGAAAAAGAGTCAAGAGCTGCTCCGATCTAGAATTTGTCACCTGTTAAGAGCTGCAACCAACCAGCTGGGGTACACCCTGTTACACACATAGGATGTGCAGGGCATTGTTGAAGGCTGCCAGCAGCCATATTTACTACAACCCATGTACAGCAAAATCAAATTTGATGGGTAATAATTTAATCAATTGTGGGAGACATGACAGATTACATCACCCCTGTAGTAAAGCATATTAACTGTTACTGAATACTGGGAAAACTGAAGGTTCAAGGACTTTGGATAATACAATTAAATAAAACTCTGAAAGGATGACCAGGATGGAAACTAGCATAGTGTGCAGATTTAACTACAGTACTGAAGCACTCACACTGATGCTTTTATCAATGAAAGCACTAACGGCCGGGTAATATAATAAAGACATAACAACAGATGGAGCTTTACAGAGACAGGGAAAGGAAGACATGAGAAAGCAGGAATGACAGAGAGAGCAAAAGGAAGAGAAAAGGAGGAGGGATTGTGCTTACCACGGCGTGCCTGTTTTATCTTGGGGCTCAGCATGGTTACGGTTGCTGTGCTGCTCCCTCTCACAGAGACATGACTGCATCTCTCACACACTAACCCTCACACACAAACACACTTAGCGCCTCTTGCAGCTGCCTCACCCTGTTACTCCTCATCCTCTCCCAGCATCTCACTCTGATTTCATACTGATACATGCACACACTCACACATATACACTTACAGGCACTTAAGCATGCACTCTCCTCTCTTCTCGTTTCTCTGAGTCCGTCTCTGTCCCACTGCCCTGATGTGCCGTTGTTCTCCCATACCTAAAGCCCAACCCACTCCCTCTCTTTTCGCTCCCTATCGGTTTCTCCGCCTTTTGCCGCACACTTGCAGTATCAGTTTCTCACCTTCTATAAATATGTCCGATTGTGTGTCCTCTATCTTGTCACCTATTTCTTAATTTTGCTCCAGTCTATTTCATAGCCTCCGCTCCCTGTAATCTGCCCATGGAGATTTGGTCTGATTCTTGCCTGAAGCAAAACCTCAGATCGATATATTTATATTAATGGGCAACATTCTCAGCAGTAAATGCTGCAGAGCCAGTAGACATGGCATTACATTGTTCTCACTGACCATTTATATTCTCTGTACAACTTCAGTATAAGGCAGTGCAATCGGAATGATGGATTTTTTTCAGGTGAAAGTCATTATTTCACCAAATTTTCATTGAGAGAAAAACTCAATGAAAAACTAAATTTCACATTGAAAACAGCTCAAACTTGAAAGTATTTAGCTTCTTTTTTTTTTTTTTTTTTTACTAATTAAGCCTATACAAGGAATGCATGGACTTTAAAACAGTTCTGTATCCTGTACTTTTTCAATGAACCATTCAAAAGATCTCAGGGGACATAAACCTTCTCCAGATCAACAAAGCACTTGTAGATCTGACAACCAAGATCCCATGAGCACCACTGACTGAAATGGACCAGCGCTGTTGCTCATCTTGTCAACTGATGGATACAGTAAGAAGAAGGATCCTCAGATGGAAAATGAAATGGTCATATTGTCAAAAAACATAAACAAAATACATAAAAAAGCGACTCAGCAAGACAAAACTACGATTATGTTTGGCAAAGATAAAAATGTAATTTTAATTTAGGCTGAGAACTGGCTTTAGTTATGTTATGTATTTTCATCAAAACCAACATGCTAAGTGTTTCAGTCCTTGCTACTCTTTGAACCCCTACTTTTCTTTCTTCATGTTTTAGACTTTACCTTTCATTTGCATACCATTTGCAGTCAAAAACTGAATTATTAGCTTGATTTCAAGGAGGTAATTTAGACATTTCAATTGACAGTCCCAGAACGAGAAAAACTGGTTATCCTTTAATAAACTTATTTATTGAACAGATATGTCCACAAACATTGTTTGGAATTTTTTAGTTTTTTGTATAAAATATTTCTGCATCATCAATTGAACATGAAAAGAAGGGCGCTCAGTTTTGGTAATATATGTGCTCTGTACATCACTGACAGCCTAACGAAAACTGCTACACTTCTCAGGCGCTCTGTAGTCTGTGTGGTCGGAGCCACAACACTCAGGGGAGTGATGTTCTTGTTTCTTTCTGGTTTGCAGTGGATGGATGTGTTATGTTTAAATGTTTTTCATCAGGCTGGCACACAGAATGCAGCACATCGAAGCTGTTAGCACAAAAAGCTTTCAAAGGCTTCAGCACTTTGTAGTTATTTACCAATCACACTAATTAAACAAAGGCTATAGAGAGGAATAAAATAAAATTAGTACTAACTCAGCTATTGTGAAGTAATTGCCATTGTTTTTAGCAGATAGCCTCCAAGCAAGAAAAAATCCTTACCTGATATAATTATTTACAAAACCAAACTAAACTCTGTGCCTCACCTGATTGTTGTTTTGAAATTTTTCTGATCTGAAGTGTTCTGGATGACTTCATGACACCGAGCTCGTCTGTACAGTTATGTCCTTTTCAAATGGTGCCATTTCTGAAGCCACGACAAAAACACATGCAAATCCATTAGACCCAGGACCCAAATAATGTCATTTACAACATTGTGTTTTTCCAGCCTCTAAACAAGCTACAGCTCAAACTCAAATGATGCTCACACAGAGAAAGAAGCACTATAGTCGCCATAATTAACACAAATAACACGTGGCTAAGGAATGCTGATGTGAACAGACTCTAGCATAAGGAAGTAGAGACAATCATGCGAGGATTACTTGCCATGTCATTTCGGATGGGCTTCCCAGACAACTCCCATTCTTAAGAAAGGCTCTGTCTGCAGCTCAAGATGGCTCACATAGTTCTAGATAGCCTCTTGATTAGAGTTACCTATCTATCTATATATGTATATATATAAAAAACTAAAAACAAAACCTAAATGTGAGATGCTCTCCTATTGTGTTCCTGCACTGAATCATCCACAGAGGAAGTGAGCTGCACTGATGGAGAAGTGAAAACTGATGACTTGAAAGAAAATTATATAATGGGTTTCTCCCTCTGATGTTATTACTGTACACTTCTCCTGGCTCCAGATGAGCTAAACCAAAGAGCTCTGCCTCCTGATGCTTTACAATTCAAAAGGAGAGTCTAGCATCTGAATGGTTTGACCAAGAATGAGACAGACTTGAAACAAAGTGTATTTTAAAAGCAATGCATTTTAATAAACATGATTTCTATCACATAAAAAAACATCACCATAAATAAAACTGTCATTTAGGAAAAACACAGGAGGCACAATATTGAAATGAGAAAATACATAGCACTGTCAACGGCTTGCAATTGTATTCATACAACTAAAACTTTTACATTTTGTCATGTTACAACTATAAACCTCTACTTAAATTTTATGTAACAGACTGACACAATGTAGAGCACAAATATGAAGTGGAATAATTCTACATTTTCAAAATATTTTGCAGACAAACTTCTGAAAAGTACGGCAGTGTGTTCCTCCTGAAGACCCAGGAACACACTGAGACAGGGATAGTTCATGTCACCACCATAAAACATGGTAGTTGCAGCATAATGCTGTGGTAATCATTTTTTTCAGAGAAAAAGTAAATTGGTCAGAAATTGATGGGAAGATTGGTGGAGCGACTTACTGGGCAATCCAGGAAGAAAATTTCTTTCAGGCTGCAAAACACTTACAAAGGGTGGTAGTTGTTCACATACATCTAAGATGCTAAGCGTGTTGTAGGTGCCCACTCAAAGTCTGGAAGTAAATCCAACTAAAGATCTGAGAGATAGTATGCAGGTTACTGCTCACAGATGACATGTCCATCCAATTTGAATGAGCCATTTTTTTTTAAAAAGGGCGAAAATATCAGACTCTAAAAATGTAAACCTACATGTGCCAAAAGACTTGAAGATGCAATTATAGGTGAAAAATATACAAAATATAGATTTAGGTGGATGAATAAAAATGCACACCACACAAAAGATAACAGAAAAACCTCTATACTTTCTACTGTACAATTTGTGTTGTTCTATCACATAAAATCTCCATAAAAAATCTAGTTTGTCACTGTAATTTGACAAAATGTGGAAAAAAAAAAAAAAAAAAATCAAGTTATGTGAATACTTTGACAAAGTACTATATTCATGGACACAGAAATACTATAAAAAGCACTTGGTTTCACAGTCTTAAATGTGCCCAGCTTCATCACTTCACATGGATGAGAGGCAGTACAGCAGACACTAAATCAAAGTATGTGACGTAGCCACTCACACAGTCCAGACACACCAGTCTCTGAGGGGTGTGAGGACTCTCATCTATAATCTGGAAATATGGTCCTGTGAGACATGTAGGAAATGAGTGTTTAATTCAAGGCATGAAAAAAGCACGTTCCATTAGCCGGAGCAAAAGAAATGTGAGGGTAGAAAAGTCTTAAAGCAGATGAAATTAGAAACAAGTCTCTTAGTGCATCTTGGGCTAGAGTTTACCCAACAGTGTTGCATATAAAAACCTTCTTTAAAAAAAATTAATGAAAATAAAAATAACATTATAAGCAGCTGTAAACAATGCCACCAAAAATGTTTAGTTATAGTTATTTGGTAAACCACAATCAGCATGTCAGCTGGTAAATCTACTTTTTTTTCCAAGAAATGCAATACTTTCCAAACACACTTTTCCAGAGATATTTGTTCTGCTTAGTTTACTTTTAAAAGTATAAATACAAAACTTTCCATGATTGTATGGCAGATGATTCTACAATGGTCATCGTGGAAATATGGACCCTGCATAATTGACCCTCTTCATTTACATAGAGTAAAGAAAGATAGAGACATAAACATCTAAATAGAGAAAGAAAGAAGAAAGGACTTGAACAAAATGGGGATGGAAAAAGGAAGAAAGAAGAAAGGAATGAAAGGACAAAGAAGAAATACAGAAGAAAAAGCTAAAAAGAAATGGAGATCATGAAGGAATGAACAAAGGAAAATGTAATGAACAAACAATAAATGAACAAAAACAAAAGACAAGTAAGGAAGAATGTTTTCAAATGGATGAATGATGAGTGGAAAATGTTTTTTGGTAATAAAATGAAACAATAATTCTGTATATAAATTTTTTATCGTCTTTCCACTTTGCCCAGATGTATCCAGACTTTCATGGTTATTACGCATTTATTGTTTCTAAACTTTGATGCACTGCATAATGAGTTGAGCTGCAATCATTAGTTCTTGTGTTTCTGAAGAATATAGGTTTCAGTTTGGTAGTCTGGTTCCTTATTACTTTTTTGCTTTCATATTTTGAGTCATGCATGAATTCAGTCACATTTTGCTTAGTAATTAATTTTACTATTTCTGGTCCATTCATGCCACCCGTTTTCCTCAGTATGACAGATTCAGCTGCTATTAGGAAATCCTATGTTAAAAATATTAAATGGCACTGGAACGAGGGAAACATTGTCAGTACAGTGTTTGAACAATCCGAGGCTTTAAATCTGCACGAGAAACAGTACTAAGGTCAACAGGACAGCTTTATCTGGGCCAAACTGGCAGTGTTAAATATCTATGGCGGTTTTGTCTTCTGTAATTTGTCCACCACCCACAGATCTACGACCCTCCAGGAGAAAGGCTGCTACAACCGCCAACTGCTGTCCCAGTGACCTCTGCTGCACAGTGCCCTCACTGTGTCTGAAGTAGGTGGTCGTTCTGGCGGCGATGGCGTCAAACTGCTCTGTCAGAAGCCACACCTCCCACAGGAGTGTCAGTGCATTCATAATGATCAGAGCCACAACCCAGAACTCCTCCCCTAACAACGTGAGCCACAGTGAGAAGCTGGGATTTGACTCGGACGAGATGCCATACAGGTAACTCGCCCCCGAAGCGATAAAAAGAAGGTGGGCGGTAACCATGGAGAGGATGAAGATGAGGAAGAGTCTGTGGTTACCCTGACCGATGCAGCGGTTGAGGAAAAGGCAGTGGTGGTCGTAGTCTTTAATGCACACTTCACACAGCTTACAGTGTTTTGTATAGTCAGGCTGGAACAGCTGGGAGGAACACAGGGGCAAGGTAAGAAACAAAGCAACAGAGAAGAGATTCAATGTCAGCTACATGTCCAGACTGTTTTACCTCACAGTATGGACAGAACCTGTGAGGGCTCTGGTTGTTTTCCACCAGGTCAGCAATGCAGGAGAAGCGAGGATCTGCATCTGCTCTGTCTAAAACCCCGGGATCTTGAGTCAGAACCTTGTAGAAGAGACTGGCTAGTATGAAGAAGTGGAACAAGGACACCTGAGCCAAAGTGCTTATGGGCCACACACATTCACAAGGTCAAGGATGAAACTACTTATTTGTTATATGCAGCTTAGTAGATTACAAATATTTATATATTTCACCATAGAAGCACTAATTCATACCTCTTTTGCCAAAAGGACAACAGTTATTCTTCTATGATTACATTATATAATTGTGGAGCGTACAGAGCAGAGAGTCTTTCTTTGACAATCAATTTTTGCACAAACCAGAGAATCTCCTGTGTCCTCTCTTACACTTCTTTTGTGAGCTCACCCCACAGATTTTCTCTAGAATTTCAGTCTGAGGACTTGGAGTCTCCAATGAGAACAGAAAAATCACTGTATTTGTCAGTAGACACTTATTTGAAGAAATAATTGCTGGGAATGTCAGAAAATTATTAAAACAGACCTATAGAACCATGACCATTGGACAAGAATGTTTTTTATCTCTGGCAAATAAATTATATTAAAAACTGAGTTTTTATTTACAAGCAATTTTTATTAAACAATATCCTGGCATTTCAAAGAGTTCATGATGCCATGAAATCCAACAAGACTTCAATGTATTTTAGAAGTGGAACATGCCTGCAGTATCACAGATCTTCCACCATAATTACGAGTGGGATAGGATGCTTCTAAACATTTATGCCAAACCCACTTGGAACATTTAATGCTGAAAAGTTTGAATATAGTACTTTGTCAATCAAAGCACATAATTAAAGTAGAAGTCCAGTCAGAGAATAACCAATACGGTCACATTTGTTATTGCAGCAAAGAAAAGCCATTTTTATAAAATGGGTGTTATTCGTGAGCACTCAGGAGAGTGCCATCCTACTGATATTTTCTGAGTTCCATTGCTCATCATTCCATGATAATTTTGGGTCCTGGTCCAGCCTTTGTAGATATTTTCCAAATCTAAATCTAAATACTGGTCTGATGGACAAGTTCAAGCAAGCAGCTATTTTCTTACTTATGGATATCCCAAATGTGCCTTCCTTGTATGACATTTTCTGTGGCCTTTCCCATTTTTAAAAGAAAAGGGACTCTGCAGTGGAAATTCATAAACATTCTGATCATCTTAAAAAAAGAAAGAAAAAAAAAAGTGAACTTCAAAATTGCAAGTTCAGTTCAGTTTACCGAAATTGTGAGATGTAAAAAGATTGGTAAAACCAACAAAACAGAGAAAGTGCAAAATCCCTAATGTACAATTCATGGAGAGCAAACAGAAAAATAACTAAGAAAAAGCTTTTGGTATAAACCCAAATATAGCCCCTCTTTTAAGGATATTAGGCATCATTTTTCCATAGAAGCACAGCAGGGAATGGACGATGCCAGCCAACAGCGTCCCCAAGTATATTGGATTAACTAGCCTAGAGACAAAGACATGAGATGTCAACTGGAAATTGACACAAACATTGCAGTATGTTTATCTACATAATGATAAGTTTATATGCAAATACCTCTGGTATGTGATCATGCGGTAGTACTGGGTGAAAATGCTTCTAGCCAGCCATGGGAAGAGGAACGCACAAATGAGGCCTCCATAGCCTCCAAACATGGCTGCTATCAGCAGGATGGCAGCTCCACTTAGAGATGGAAAAAACAGGGTCCAATAGTACAGAACTGGAGAGAAATAACACAAGCACACATGGTCAGCACAGAGACAGGACATTTAATGGTAGAATTATATTACTACCATAAGCGATATTTGTTTTTCATTGCTTAAAATAAAACTAACATAATAAGTACCATGAGACTCTCTGGGCTTGTGATGTATTGGTTCATTTATGTACTCCTTAAAAAGTTTGCTGAGTTGCTGATGCCTGAAAACAACATAAGCAGATCGTAATCAGCACCAAGAACTCAAGAAATGACAAAAACGTTTAATTTGTTTCTACATATTGTTCACCTGAATGTCTTTCCCTGCTTGCAGAGATCCAGTGGTGTGAGGCCGCTGTAGTTCTTCTGATGAAGCACTATGCAGCCAGTCTTCTGCAGCAGAGCCCAACACACTTCTACTCCACCCCTCTCTGCAGCAACATGGAGCGCTGTCGCTCCCTGCTGGTCAACTGCGTTCACAACACACCGCTGGACAAGAAAACCAATAACCCCACCCCCACAATTTATGCCACTGCTTGAAGATCTGACATCATTACATTTTTATGCTATATATTTATAGTTTAATGTTTGCTTTAATTATGTTAAATTTGCAGCATCACAGGCTACAGCACTAACATCAGAGCAAAAACTGTGTCCATTCAGAATATTTCATACCTGGTCTTTGAGCAAATAGCGAATCATGTCAATGTTGCCGGTGGATGCAGCGAGATGCAGAGGCGTCACCTTGTACATGTCTGCGTCAGAGAATCGGAAGACTCCTGTCTCCCATAGATAGTGCACAGCGACTCTTAGAGAGGTGAGCAACAGTTAGAGCATACAAAAAAACCCAAAAAACTATTTGTTCTGAAGTGTTTCTACCGCTTACATGTTGCCCCCGGTAACTGCATGATGCATGGATGTTTTCCCCTGCAAGTCCACAAGCCGCAAGTCTGTACCATACTGCATCATTTTATGCATGTTATAGATGTTTCCCTGCCTGTTGATGGAACACATGCAAATGTGTGGATCCTGGGTTTTTGTTTGAGAAGGAAAAAACAGCAACTTGTGGAAGACTCATATCCCTTGAGTGATTCCACATTTGTCCGGTTACAACTGCAAACCTGAAAGTTTTACATTGAAAAAATAAACTAAGTTCATCAAGGTGAGATGGAAAAATTACTTGATAGTATAAAAGATTATTATCAAATGTTTTTTATTTTGCATCATCTCAGACAAATCAGGCCTACCTCATGATATGAGGTAGATATATCATGTTTCACTGCAGGCATGTTATGTTGAAAGTAGTGTTCAGTACTTTGCATATACTGCAAAAATATGACCAGAGTATCTTGTTCTACATATTTATCATTTCCTTTGTGTGTATCATGGGTTTTTGTTTTGAAAATACTAAACATATCTGAAATGTTTAGTATTTTCATTGGTCTTCAAGGTGGTTTGTTCACTAATCTTTTCTATGAAACGTCTGACAACATCTGCTTTAAACGTCATAAAGTTTTTGTTTATTCAAGATTGCGTGGATTTCCGGTCACACATATGTATTTTGTGCAAATGCCAATAATGTCAGTTTTGGTCTCATGTGCCCAGAAAAACGTATTTTACTTATCTGAGGTCTTCCCTACATAGCGTGTCACCTACAATAAAAAAAAATTGTAATTTTCCAACTATGAGCTACTTTGAGATAAATTATTGCATAGAATCTTTGTAAAATGCACTTAAGTTTGTGATTGTAACTGGAAAATGTGAAAAAATGATCAACAGGTATGAATACTTTTGCAAGACAATGGGTGCAGCTTCTACTCACCTGCAGGCAAAGTGAAAAGCTGTCTGCCCTGAATCACACGTCATGTTAGGGTCTGCACCAGAACTGAGGAAGAAGTCTACAAGGGAGCGGTTCCCATGGAGAGCAGCATAATGAAGAGGACTGAATCCACCCCAGCCTAAATAAACACATGCACATCACAGTCAGGATGAAAGATGTCCCTCTTCACTGAAGTTGCGTGGACTTAAGCATGCTTTAGTTCAGTTTGAGTTTGTGCTGTCCCTCTATCTACCACAGGACTTGCACCAGAACATCATACAGGTTAACTATAGCAGAGATGGGTTTCCTCCTGGCAACGTCACAAAATCACACATGGAGAGCCACCAGGCATGCAGATAACAGTGAGAAATAACAGCTGTGTTGGTGTGGTAGTCCTGATCAATAATGTAGATTATGCAGACATTTCACACAAACATAATGTCTTTTTTTCCCCTAAGAGGATAAAACAAACGAGAAATGATCAGGAAGAGGTTAAACCCTCCTGACAGGAAAACAGAAGGATGAAAGTGACTTCCTCATTCAAATCAATGCGTGATTCAATACATTTTAAGTTTACACTGCACCTAATGTTACCTTACCTTTGTCCCTGAGGATCGTTCGATCATTTTGCACGAAAAGTATGCACTGTTCAACATCCCCTCTTTGTATATAGTCAAATATGTCTCCACCACTAATGGTGCACAGAGGCATCGCATGCATTGTGATGGGGGCACAAAATCTGTCCTCCACGATTTCCATCGGCTTGAAATAGGAGCGACAATGAAATCAGACCAGCAAAAAACGCGCCATTACATCACCATGCAAAGCGAAACATCCTCTTTCCCCTCAAGCGATCACTCAGAATCTTTTTCTGTGTGTTAAATGTAGACCGCTCCCGAGGCCCCCTATTGGTTGAAACAGGTCACGTGACTTACTGCTACTGAGCTCGAGATTGCTATGCACTAGATGACGTATGCATTATTATGCTAATGAGATACATGCAAACGAAAACAACAGCCTTAACAGCATATTTCGGTTCAGTTATGGAATAGAATCAATTAAATAGTAGTTATTAAAGTGAAAGCCATCATGTTTTATGCTTTTACTTACATTTTTTTTTAACACATTTTGAATTATGTATCACAAACTACAGAGACGGACTGCGGAGCTTCTAAAAGGTTTGCCACGACAGTTTATTCCACTAAAACAGCTTGAAAAGCATTTTTAATGAGACAGCAGGGAGTTTCTGTGAACTCAGATTCTCTAACATTCAGAAATGGACAAATTAAAATAGGTCATTTAAACTGACTCCCTCTCAAGTTGTTTTAGAACTGCCAGGACAAAAATATGGCTGTTAATTTTCTGTGAAGAAGTGCTAATGAGGAGATAAAAAAAACTCAACGTTACAGGTGAGTGAACCTCCCCGAATGCTTTATATTTCCTAAAGGTCCAGTAAAGGTTATTTTTTAATCGTTTTGCAGTTTTGCATGGCCTGGACGTTCCCAAAATTGACCGTACTGTAAAGTAATTGTCAAAGAATGTTCCATAAAAGTTCTCCAAAGTATGGTAGCAGAAGGGACTTTCAGAAACCACTTATGCCTTAAATTGACCGTGAACCTCCCAGGAGCATTTAATGATTGTTTCCTAAAGGCCCTGAGAGGGTCAGATTTTTACTGTTGTAGGGAATTTAAAGAGATTTTCCTGATGAGCTCGTTATAAGGTGAAAACTCACAGGAAAACCTGAAGAAATCTTCCGTATTAAGTATTTTCCATATAAACCTCAGGGAACCTTATCATTAAGTGCTCAGAAGTTTGTCCAAATATTAGACAATTTTGACATTTGGAACAAAGTCTCTGAAGGTTTTCATCTGTGCAGCTCGTAGAAAACATTCCCTAAAGATTTGAACAAGGTTAGCCTGTGCTACTCAAGGTGTCTTTAGTAATAATTACCTGCTTGAAGGGTACTTTGTCTTAGAGACATTATTTTAGTCTTAATTATTGTCAGATTGCTGTATCATATATACCCACAAGATGGCAATGTTTACTCACATTTCCTTTGTCATTTTTTGTTTCATTGAAGTTCACAAATTTTCTTACAAGATCCAAATCTAGGTCTGTTGAAATGTTTTCTGTAACAGTTAAAGGTGACCTATAGGCCTTGGCTTGAAAATTAAACATTTAAAAAAATTTTCCACCAAGTTTGTTTCTGATCTTTTAGGTGATCAGTAAGTATAGGTTTATCAAGTCCTCTCAGCAAGACATGTCAGTGTCGCTCAAGATCTGTGATAACAGTTTTTTTCTTTAGAGCTCCGATGCAAAGTGGTGCAGATAAAAATACACGTTGCGCTACAGTAAATCATGTCTGTCACAACTGCTATTATTAGAAGTATAAATTGTTTAAGAAGAAAATATTCAGTTGAGCGTTTTGGATTTCTTGATTTCTCTGATCTTAATGTGACTCAGATCATTAAAGTGCGTCATAGCATGCCTTTAAAAACAACAGCTCCTCTTTGTCTTGCAGGGAGGGCCTTATCCAACCAGCCAAGCAACCATCTTTCACTTCTGCTTCTCTGAGGAAGTGAGAAAGCACATGACCTGAACCAGCTGACACAAGTTACAGTACTTGTTCAAAGTCTACTAGGTGCAGATTAGTAAGGGGCGTGCTTTTCCGCAGCGGGGTCTTGTGGCGTGCGTTACTCGTCATGCAATAGCAGGTCCTGGCATGCCATTCCCCTGACATAGTAATACAGACAGACCACTCTGTCCTTTGGAAAAACACAACACATATGATACGACTCCTTAGCAGCCAGGAAGCCTCTTTATGGCTCTGACACAACTACAGGTAAGGATTTCCGTCATTTTAATGAATGGTTTTTGTGAAATGTGTATCAGGCATGCAGTTATTATGTTTCTCAGCATTCTTGCATTTTGTGATTCATAAAACAAACCAAAAACAATCAAACATTTTTATATGAAACTGGAGTTATTAGTAGGATTCTTTAAAAAATTGCTATTTACATTTTTTGACTTGGTGCATTTTATCAGAGTATATCTTAAGTACAAATTTCCCATCATTGTGGATCATGATCCTACCTTAAATAGAAACGTTGCAAAGTAATATCATGTGATGAGGAAACAGTGTTCTAGTTAAATCTGTTTGGCAGCAAGACTCCAAATCTCTTTATCTTTTCATGTGCTGTAAAGCTCACATTGGCACTCATAGGGAAGTATTCGTCTTCTTCTTCTAAACGACACACTGGGATAACAACACAGTCTGTGCCGTTGTTGTCAAATGATCCTTGTTAAAAGTTGCTTTGGTATACAAAGGACAACATAGAGGGTTTTTAGCAATAGGGTTTACTGGTGTTAATAATATTTAGAATTTGGGAACAGCATGCTGATTCCTCATAAAGGCCACCTTTGTGAATAAAAATGGCACATGACTGCCAGAAGCCAGTTTGTTATTTTATTTATCAGTTACAACATGTGCTGAGAAGAGCAGAGAAGGAGGTTCGGTTTGGGACAAATTCAGATAAGGAAGTGAGACAGACCAAGGAAATATGATTAAGTGTATCTGCAAATATTACAGAAACTCGTGGCACCTAAAAATAGTACAAACATTTCCAGGACTTCTCTATATTTTCTCTCCAGGACCAAACTATGAAGAGAGAGAGGATCAATAAGGAAACAGGAGAGCTGAGTGCTTCGGGCGAGTTGTCTGTATCGGTGGAGACGAAGGAAGAGAAGGTGGAGGGTTCTTCTGGAAGCCCTCGGCTCCTTCAGGTGCTCAGAGAGCAGCTACAGGCGCTGGGGATTTACACGTACTCCAGCCATGACCACAAAACCGGCCATCATCGTTTGAAGCAACTAGAGCAGCACCTGCCTAAAATCCTCCATCTCCACACACAGGTATAATGTCTCCATCTTTGATCTCACATTTTAACCTGTTTGCACAGTTCAGAGCATTATATTTATTCACAATGTGACTCATTCTTTGCTACTCTGAAAAAGAATCCTGCTCGATAATAATTTATATCATCTAAATGGACGAACAACATTTATTAGCTTAGCTTTCAAAAGGTTAAGTGGATGCCACAAGACAATTGGGTCTCCAGAACCGCATGAAATACCAAGAAGCTACATTAGATGCTTGCCCTTCAGCTGATTTCATCACTAGCCTGTACTGAACCTCTACAATATCTCTCTGCAAACTTGAGACAAACTTCTGTCACGTGAAATAAGAGTACTGCGTCAGACTCAATAGCTCCAGGTCTACCTTTGATTAGCTGTAACAAGAGTGCATTCTCTTTGCTCAAACTTTGTCACAGCCAAATTAAACCTCCCTCTTGTTTTTTTTTTTTTGTTTGTTTTTTTCTCACTCCTGGATTCATGGTAATTCCATCTCTGCATATGTAACACTGCTGACCATACTTAGAGCTGCAGATGTAATCAGCCTTTGGTTTGTATGCAGCTCTGTGTCTGCACTGGTGAATGAAAAAGTCTCATGACCAGAGATTTGACCAGATTTTATGGCCTCTCTTAAGAACAACAAAATCAGCGTAATTCAATATCTTCCGATAGGATTACAAAGACTGCTTAGCATGTCATGAATTCTTTATTATCTTATTATCTAATAAAGACTTTTATTTTACTGTGCTTTACCCAAAATGACCATTTTAAATAAATATATTCAGGTCATCAAAAGCCATTAAATATGCTTTTCAAAGACATATTTATACCTGCTCGCCAGCTTTTTGAAAAACTATTGGAAAACATTTAGTTCAAGATCTGCAGAAACTGTAAATGTAAAAGAGAAACTTTTTAAGAGATTGAACTGTCAGCTTTTTATATCTTTTTATCCATTCCAGTGATAGCTCTGTGTAAACTTCTGATCACCACTGCTATTTTCTGACACTGGTTAGGTAGGTGCTAATTATGAACACTGACAGACATCCTATTACAATGACACCTGGCTCTAGGGGGGACATATATGGTTGCCGGCTCATGAGTGTTGGGCTATTTTCTATGCTCAGAAAATAGCCCATTATGCTCTACCTGGAGAAAAATTGTAATTTATTGGCTTAAGCTGAAATTGTAGAACATGTTAGTGCTGATTTTAAATGACATTTTATTAAAACACACAGTCCATTGCTGTTTGTTGAGTATTCAGGCAATGTGACAAGAAGTAACTTAAAATACTAAGGCAACTTTGAGGCATATTTAAGCACCATGCCTGAGCTATTCTGCAGTGGAAGAAGGCCCTGTTTTAAAGTTTAGTTTTGGTAACTGTATGTTCATATATGGGTCAGTGGATGTTAAGCTGGAATGGGAATGTCATGATGATGTACTGTGGGGAAAAAATGTTATTCTAGGAATGCTTTGCTGTGAAACTTTTGCAGTCACTACTTATAAGAACATTAGTCTGACACATAGCATTCCAGTCATCTCAGCTACAATTTAATAATACTCTTCAGAAGTGTAAAGATTTATGTCTGCCACATGACAAAAATAACTCAGAAAGGGCTTTAGCAATGCCTCACAAAGGGTTCAGTTGGTCTCTTATTTCTCCAGACTCTAAATGAATTTGAAAGTCTGTGAAATAAACACTGCGGAAGGTGGTCATCATCATCATCATCATCATCATCATCATCATCATCATCAAGTTTATTTATATATCACATTTAAGAGACAAGACAATTCACAAACCAAGCAAACAAAAAACATTACACTACTTTGGAAATATAAATAGATGTAATGAAAAGTTGCCGGTGTTCTTCTCTCAACTTCATCCTAAATGTTTTCGATCGAGTTAAGGTCCGGTGGTCAAGTTCTTCCTTACCAAACTCACTTCACAGGTCTTTCTGAACCTTCATGGTTATGCACACAATCCCCTTTGTACTAAGCTTCTTGCCACACTCCAGCAGAACTCACAATTCAGCTGCTCAGCCATGGAATTTCATTCCTCTGAGCTCTTTAAACACATTTTTAACAAATTTTGACAACTTCCTGGTAGTCTTTTTTTTTTTTTTTAGTTTTTACTGAGATTAGCTGATTTTATCACCTGATTTGGGATGAGACAAATAGATTAAGGCAGCCTTCACTTGTCAAAACCACTTAAGTTATGATTTGAAGTGGAACATTTACAGTTTTTTTTTCTTGCATCAGTATTTGTTACAATGTTGACTAATATGCTACTGCAATGACTGAAATCAGTATTTACACATTTCACAAGAATCTCTTTACTGGCATAATCTAATGTGCTTTCTCCTCTCTGATCACAGGTTTGTGAAGAAGGTGCCAGAGTTGATGGTACAGATATAAAGGGCCTTGCGGCTCTCACTGCTGACTCTGTCATACATAATATCTACAAAAGATTAGAAGGACGGCCCGCAGGTACTAATCTGTGTTCATGTTAGCAGATGTGCTGCTGGTAATTCAAAGCAGAGGGACTTTCTCCCTACTTCTCTTTTTTTTTTCTCCTTGTGCTTTTCATCGTTTTAGTATATTTTTCTTTGTTAGTCATAATTTTGAAAGTGGACAGCAATAAAGATCAAAACCATCTTCCAACTTTTCAGTTTATAATGACGTTCTGTCCAGATCCACTTTAGTGGGTTGTATTTGTGCAAGTTTATTTATAGATTGGATTAGGTTCTTTAGGGAAGTGCCTGGTTCTGTTTTTGATACATGTCTCAACAAATGAGTGTGTATTTTTCACAACAAACTAGCTGTTTGTTGTGTCCTAATATTTGATCCAGCTGGTCAAACACATCCAAACTGGTGTTTTGTCTACAGTTAAGAAGAAAATAAAAGTAACTTTTTCTACAATGTTATATAACTTTCATTGAAGTAACTACCTGTGTTCTTCTGAGTACCAGCTTGTTAAAATAAAGTCTTGTTCATGCAAAGGTTTTAAATTTCATGCTAATTTATTTCCTGAAAATGACTAATTTATGTGTAATTGTGTGACTCACTTTAGTTTTGTGGTCAAGAAAATCTTTATAAAGTTAGAGTCCCACTGCATTTTGGTTTTGCTTTAGTCTGTTATGATTTTATGTTGATGAATATCTTTTATTTTTTTAGAGCAGGCCCGTGAAGAGGTCGTTCACTTCTTCAAAAGACCAGATGGAAACACAAGTTGTAGAGCAGAGACATGTTCTGGGTGGAACCTGTTAAACTCCCTTCTGTTGCTCACATCAGACTCTGAAGTAAGTGATCCACACCAATTCTATGCTGTTATTACAGATAAATTACAAAAAAAAAAAAGAAATAATCCATTCTGAATGTTGCCTTTGCTTTCATGTGTTTGCAGGAAATATTATCTTATTTAAACCCTGAGCTGCCTGCTGCTTTGGTGAAATGTCTGTACCTGCTGGTGTGTCTTCCTGCAAAAAAGGAGAACACATCCATAGAGCAGACCTTCCAGAATCCTCTAACACAGGTCCGTAAGCAATGAAATGACACTCATTTTTTTATATGTTCCACTTTAAAAGAGTAATTTATTTTTGTCTTCTGTATCAACAGTTGCTTAGGTAATACAAATTGCTTTTCTTCAGGTATATGATGCTTTCTTACTAATTTTCAGACAGTGGTTTTATTATTCAATCAGTGTAAAATGAACATAAATTAGTCAACAAAACATTCAAACTGGGGTTTTGTTTGCAGATGATGAGGAAATAAAAGTAACTTAATACACAATGGTGCAAGTAATTTCTTTGTACTATTGTTTTGCATCACTCTAAATCAAAAATTTAAGAGATAAATTATTATTACTGCTCCATGTTGTTTCACAAAGGTCAGTTTTCCAAAGGAAGGTGGGTGGATTATAGTTTACTGTATTCAAAATTTGGGCTCAGTAAAGTCCAATTTTCTACTTTGGAATTAAAAGTTTTGCTCAAGTTTTTACAAGCTGGCTCTAAAAAATTAATAATTCTTACAGTGCAACACATTTTTTTTTAATATATATATATATTGGATGTTGCACAGACATCTGCTGTACTTTCCTAGTAATATTTTTCCATCTGCATATGTTTTTGCAGATTTTCCTTCAACTTTCCAAGTACCCACACAATGTGGAACAGCTGGTAGAAACTGAGGAGCTGCAGTGTCTCATCATCGGACTCACATCATTATGCGATCAGACCAGTCCACAGTGGAGGCACCAGGCATCATGCGTTCTCAAAGCTGTCTCTTCTGTACCAACAAACAAAACGGTTCCAAGTTTACTACGTAAGTTAACCAAAAACTAATGATGATATGTAATGTTTTGTTGTTTTATTCATTGTCAGTTAGGTGTTGACTGACAAAAGTTGAATAAAAATATTTGATTTCTGAATACTACTACATATATATTGTAGCTAAATCTTCTCATTCATGAACTTAATCTTTTTTATTGAAGGCTATTATCAGGTAATTCCAGCTTGATGTTTTATTTTTCTAATTTTTCAGCCCTTTTATGTTTTTGCATTTTTCTCCAAAGGCAAAAACTGTGTTCGTATATGCATCCAGAACCTGGTGCACATCAAAGCCAAAGTTTCAGGAGCACTGCTAGCGGAGGTGGCCGTGGCTGTGTTTAGCTTTGTAAGAGACACTTATTACCTGAATCCAGCTCTCTTTACTGAGTTTGACACCAACAACGGCTACAAGGCCCTGAAAAACATCCTCAAACGGTAAGATTGTATGTTGTAGACAGAAAGGAGGAGCGAATGGAATTTAAAAAAAAACATCAACTCTTCAAAAATAATAAGGCTTTTGTTTTGCTAACTAATCCATGCAGTGCCTTGCAGAAGCATTCACACTCTTTAAGCATTAAATGTAGCTGTCTACCTAAACTGACAGGTTGCACAAGCTAATATCAGAGTGGTAGCACAGCATCTCCAAACAAAACATGATGGTGGCAGTATAATGGTTTGAGAAGCTTTTTTCAACAGTGAAGTTGATAAGCAGTGATCAACTTCACTGATGGGCAATCCTGGAAGAAATCCGGAGTCTACAAAGACTAAACATAACCAGAGGCACAATAAAAGCATATTTAGGTGTTAAAGTTATGCACACTTAATTAAACTGAAACACTCAGAAAGTTGTGACTGCAAATGCTTCCCATCCGATCTGACTGAGCTTTTGCAAAAAGTCACATTTAAGTCTTAAACATGCAAAAAACAACAACAAAAAAAAACAAAACAATCATGACCTTCTATCAGTATAAAGTTACACTGAAGATTTCAATTATAAGATATAAAAATGTAATTAAAAATGATAAGGAGAGGGAACGCTTTTGCAAAGCACTATAGTAGACAGCAAGATGAAGCTGAAAGAACTAATTGGTATGTTGTGTTTTAAATGTGCAGTTATCTACAGTCAGATTTGTTAGCATCCCGAGTTCAAATGATGACAATTTTATTCATCCTTGCTATTAATTGGTCTTTTTCCCTCCTGACCTTTCAATAATAAGCTGTGAAGAAGGGGTGCCCCTGGATCAGTTTCAGCCTGTGGAGGAATTGTTGGCTCTGATCGCAGATTTCACTCTCCTTGGAAAAGCGGAGCTGAAAGTGGCTCTTTGTGTGCCCAATCCCCAGCCTGCAGGCTTCAAGTTTGATCCGCCACTCACTAAAGGTTGGACAGGTCTTTCTAAGACCTTTTCTATTGTTATTCTCTTGCCAACTCCATCTTATCATCTCTGCTTGTTTCATGAGGATAAACAATGAATTACTCCTTACAAATTACTATGTAATTAGCATCACATGCATGGCTCAGCAAAGATGGACTCAGGGAGGGGGAAGTCTACTCAAAGGAACCACACACTTCATCCCTACTTTGCACTTTTGCCCTCGTATAATCCAGCTAAACTGCATCAACCCCCCTCAGCTGATTTCCCACAGACCCTGACTCTTCACTCCCCATACTGCTGCCCCCTTTGCAGTCTGCAGCCTCCCTCAAGTTAACAGGAAGCTGAGGTGATTATGTCTCAGATGATGAAGTGGAGGCTCCCCCTCTAACTCTGTTAGGATGCCCCACATCCATTCACCACTGGCCTAAAGCAGCCAGTCATCTATCATCGACGCACACACACTTCCATCCAGCACTCATAAATAGAGCGTCTATAATATACATACACAGATCGAGTTGCTCTGTAGCATCCATCACATCAAGGAGCAGATCTGTTTCCAGCAGAGGGACCTGGTGCTGTTTTTAAAAACTTAACAGTTTTAAGAGTGGAAATGAATCCCATTATTAAATAGGTTTATGTTTATTTACAAGCAAAAGTTTGCTTTTTTGCACGTTAAATGTAGGACTTTTTCTAAATATTTTGACAAGGCACCAGACAAATGCTATTAGGGCAGATTATAATAAATTTTTTGCATTTATGGCTGGAAATTTGTTTGTTTTGATGCAATCGGAGCACATAAAAGTTAGCTCATCTTTTGAATCCTGCATTCTGTGTATTACAAAGACGTTATGTATTTGTCTGTAATATTAGCTGTTTGACCTTATCAGAGATAACTCTTACAGAGGAAGTTTGTCTAAGCTGAGCATGGATTTGTATTATGCAGGTTAAATTACAATCTAATAGATGCATATCAGTCCATAGTGCTATATATACAGTGTATATATATATATATATATATATATATATATATATATATATATATATATATATATATATATATATATATATATATATATATATAAAATAAATTAAAAAAAACTGAAACTTATTTACAAAGCAAAAGTTAACAATACATTTAAAAATCTCCAGGTTTGGCAGTAAAGAACCTTCCTGCCTTCCACCTGCTGCAGGCCTCTTTGCTGCATTCCCAGGATTCTCACTTCTGCTGTCAGCTGCTTCGAACCCTGCAGACAATCTGGGAGAAGGACCCGGCTAATTTTTTCCTCTTAGAGTGGACTGTCCAATCGATGGCCCAACTAGCGACCCGTATGTGCCGTAAACCGCTGCCTGTCCAGAAAATCTTCTTTTCTATGCTGGAAATGGTAGGGATTTTCCCCTTGAATTACTTGTTTTAGATTTTAAAATGATTCGTTTTAACCGCCTTGTTGTCTTTCAGGTGGTGTTTAAGTTGAGCTATATACCCCATGAGACACTGCGAGCCCTGCTAGGTGTACTGAAGCAGAACTGGGCTGGGACCGGTGGAGTGGCAAGGACAGAATTTAGCATGGTGGCAATTCAGTGTTTTCACAAGTGAGAAGTTAAATTTTTTAACAGTGTTTACAGAATAGTGTACTGTCTTTGAATAGAAGTTTTTTTTTGTTTTATTTTTACATAAGTTTGTTCTTTGTCTGGATTTTTTTTTTTTTTTTTCTTTGACTCAGGTGAAGTAGAATGAAGTGATCCCTGGAAAAGTGTTTTATTTCTCCTTGTTGTTTTCTCTCTACAGTTATAACAAAAGCCATCTCTCCTTTTTTTTGTAGGATGATTGTACACAGCACTATGCTAACAGAGGTGCTATGTGACAGGGGGTTACTTGAGCTGCTGCTTGGAGAACTTCGCAGGAGGGCTAAGATCCTGAGAAAGGCTGGTAATGTTTCTGATGTAATCTTTATACTTAACAGCTGAAACTCATGCTAAATATTTATCTTTTA
Organism: Poeciliopsis turneri; assembly: GCA_922788865.1. NCBI lineage: Eukaryota > Metazoa > Chordata > Actinopteri > Cyprinodontiformes > Poeciliidae > Poeciliopsis > Poeciliopsis turneri. The sequence continues at coordinate 1,575,938 of CAKLNU010000915.1, forward strand.
TATGAAAATAATAAAAAAAAATGCTAATCCACACTTGTTTTAGCTCAGTAAGGTGTGGAAATCTCTTAAAATTATAAACTGAAGCCAAAAGTAATTTTTCTTAACTGCTAGCACTTTTGAATGAATTTTCCTTTTTTCTTTTCAGATCCTTTGCAGCTGCAGTCTATGGAGGAAAATGAGAGACAACTCACTACACGCATGCTTCAAGTTATTTCAACCCTTACTTTGCGATCTATTAAAAATACAGGTAAGTTGTTTCAGTTAATTTTATTCAAATTTTATTCATTTTTTTATAGATGTATGAAGTTCTATTTTGGATTTGATATATTTTATGAAAGTATTTATTTATTTATTTATTTATTTATTTATTTATTTATTTATTTATTTATTCATTCTTAGTTATAGCTTTATTTGATTAATACAGTTCAACAGAGTTTTGAGTTGTACAGGTGAGCATAAAATACTGTGTGTCACTCTGTTTTTTATTTTATTGTTTTCATATAGATAAATACAAGTACTCTTATCCAAAGAAGCTTTCTGTATGCCCTTTAGGTTTTTTAATCCATTAATGTGTAAATAATTATCTTATGTTGTATCCTTTTACTCATCTAAATATAATAATGTATTATTAATTCAAATGTTTTCCGTGTGTTTTCCAGTTTCATTGCGGGATCTCGGCATGGTCCCCTACATAAAAATCTTCTTGGATGACAATCAGTATCGGGGTCCAACTCTCTGCATTTTGGAGCAGCTCGCTGAAATCAACCCAGATGAATTCATGAGCACAGCAGTTGGAGCCCTCTGTTCCTCCACGCAACAGGAGCTCAGGTTGAAGCTGGACCTCTTGCAGGTATGCGGCACATGCACAGACAAGCAGAGATGACAGCTCACACACACACACTTATCCAGACGCACTCAGAGGCTTGGAGATCTCAGCTGAGCTCTAAATGCAGTTTCGCTCCACATTCAATTGTAACAATTTGTAATGCACTTAAAGCATGATAAGCTTGTGAATTTATTTTCTGAGCATGTGGGACTTTGATTACATTACAGACAAATGCAGATTGATTTGCTAAAACTGATTTAGCTGTTAACTCTGAACCGATTTGATTAGGCCAGCAGCCTTGTGCTGTGTAGCTCTGAAGATTACCACCTCTATCGGATCAGTGAATGGGACAAAGATCTCATTAAAGCCTAACTAAGTTACACACCTACTGTATGTGTCCATTTTTATAGATGGCAGCAAAAGGAGCACCCACGCATGAACGCTCTTTGTGTCTTCGCGTGTGCTTGCGTGCACGAGGTGGACTGCGCGTGTGTGCAACTCTTCGTGCTAACACGGTTATAGCAGGTGGCAATCAGATTGGCTACGACCTGGGTTGGCGAGTGTTGAGAGCCATTGTGATTACTCCAGTTTCATTTAATCACATTTTTCCCTACGTTCTGTCTCACACATTACCTACCTGATGGATTAGCTCTCTAAATTCAATAAAGATAATGTGATTTTGTTCACAACCAAAAACTAGTTACTAGAAATGATTTATGATTTATCTGTATGTTTCATCTGTTTTTCATGACACTTTTTTAATTGACTAAGAAGATATGCTACAAGCCTAGACTTAGAGAAAAGCTTAGTCTTCTTAAATTTCTTTTTCAACCAAAAGAATTAATTGCTTGATTCATATGTGTTGTAACTGTGTTTGTCCATTGATCTCTCTCACTAGTCTGTGCTGAGAGTGTTGGAGAGCCCCAACACCTGGGACGCCTTTAGGAAGGCAGGAGGCTTCCCTGGACTGCTGTCTCTGATGGTGGACATGGAGGGAGCTCTGTCTGATCCTCCTAATGGAGACGTGTGGAAGACTCTGGGGCATCAGCAGATGCTGGAGCTGCTTCTCCACATTCTGCACATCACGGCTCTGGCTGTCCATCTTCACATTGTAAATGCTCACCATTTTAAAACAGAGGGATTTTATGAGAGGCTCTCAGATGCTCTTCTTCAACTGGGCTGCTTCCATATTGAAGGCCAAAAGTGGGAAGGAGAAAAATGCTCCTGCCCTCAGACATCAGATGAAAGCCAGTCTTCAGGCTTTTTTCAGTTTGTTGAGCTGGCAGAAGCCTTGGCAGCTCCTAAGAGTTGCTCCGGTTCACCTCAGCAAAATCTGCCCATCACTCTTCAGTCATGCATACGGCTGCTGTCTCACCTAGACCAGTTTGCCACAGGGACCTACTCTCCTCAGGCTTTAAAACTGGGACAAGAATCAGATGGAGACTGTGACAAAAATAGCATGACACTACATGGACCAGAAGGACATGAAGAAGTTAATTCTGGACCTCCATCAGTTCTGTCAGGTTCAGGTCCACCGTCCACAGAGGAGAAACTGGGAAGTTCCAAAAACACAGCACCCAGCAGTCCCACCATGAGTACAGTGACCCAGTTTAGGTAGATACTACTAGATTCCTTTAAATTTATATGTTTTTTTTTTTTTTTAACCGAGAGGTTAACAAAGACTGCTTGTTTATAATGTTTATAAATTTGCTTATTTTTTATGCTTTACAGTAAGTTCACATGTGATCAGGTTATTCTTCATCCAGGAGCAGTCACAGTGATCATGACTCTCCTTCCACATGTGTTTGCTCCAGAGGACCCACAGGTAACTGCAGTAGCTTTGGTTAAATAAGATACAATTGACACAGCTCTTTTAATTTACACAAATAATTATGAACCAATTGTGAAATCAGATGTTTGTAAACAGCTTGGGCTGTAGCATGATTGACTCGAGCCTCCGGTTATGAGGGCAGTATTGTTTCTAAGTTTTGCTTATTTTGCTTATATGTTTAACCAAACATGTAGTGATCTTTTTTATTTAACCAATAAAATCCCATTTAAATTTAAAACTTCTTTTCAAGGGGGAGCTGGCTAAGATATGCAGCAGTAATTAAAACATGGTTACAAAAATGACACAATTAAATACAGGCAAAAAAAGAGAAAATATTACATAAAAATAATTCAGTTGAAATGACAAGTAGTCAAAATTAATTAGTTGCATGTTAGCTTTGAGGGATCTTAGTTTTGATTTAAGCACACTCAATAAATTAAACTTGCAAAATTGCAAAAAGGCTTGTATTTATTTCAGTCTTTCTTCCTTTTTGCAGCTCTCTTTGGAGGTCCAGTGCTCGCTGGCTCACCACATCCTGTCTATGGTCAAATCAGAGCGAAACCGACAGATAATGTGTGAGGGGGGACTGGTGTCCACACTCCTGACTCATTGCCGCAGCATACTGCTGTCTCCCAACCATCATCTACATCTACCTGTGACGCGGATTTTTGAGAAGCTCTCATCCCAGGCCATCTCGCACTTTGAGTTCAGGTGAGACACAGCCTGTTACTACGGTTTAATGTTTTGAGTGTCTGTCCTGATGTTTTCTGTATTTGGATCCTCTCAGACAGTTCCTGTGCTTAGGAGATCCTCTCATGTGTTTGGCAGATGAAACATACAAGCAGGTTCAGACAGAAAGCAACCCAACACTTCAGACATCACATTCAAAGGGTAAAAATTTCACTTAAAATGAAATGAATTTTGTTTTAGAAGGCCTAAAAGGCAAGTGAAAATATTTCTGTTATTGATCTGTTTTTTAAGTCTGACAAAAAGTTGTCTTTTCTTCACCTTAAAGTATGTTTTAATGCACGGATATTTTTTCCTGAACAAAATCTGAGATTGTTTGAATAAAACATTTCGAAGTCCTTTGCACTTTGCACTCATCTCGACAGCTGGTAAAATAACAAACACTGAGAAATAAAAGTGGACTAATTGGTCTTTTGTATGAAAGTTTTTGGAAACCTGGGTTTTAAAAATATGAATTTTTTCTGTATTTCCTAAGGTTTGTGTATCTATGTGCAAGGCAGATTAGGTCATTGCGTCATTATCTGTCCTTGAGAGGACCCTTTATTTATAACTCTTCCTTCACTTTTAATCTTAATAAAAACCAAATACACATTTCATAACCAAGAAAACTCCAGGGATGTTTGTTAAGGAAACAAATCACATTTACAGGTTGGGCTGCATCAGAGATGGGTTCTTCAAAACCTATTTTTCTCGCTTGCCTCTCAGAGCTCCTGCAGACATCTGGTCCCTTTCTAAACTTTCTCTCTTTAAACCAGATGAGAATGCAGATGCTGAATCTTCACAGAAGATGCTGAAACGGTCCTTCAGCTTGTTGCATCCTTCGACATCATTCGATTCTGCCATCCCGGACCACCAGATTGTCAGTCTGGTTTCCATGACGGCACCACGCACCTTCAGACCACACAAAGTGTCTTCTTCACCTGCCTTTGTAGAGTTTGATATGAGCGAGAGTGGATATGGGTCAGTTGTTTACAAAAGAAATATTGTTGCAATAAGATCTGCAGCAGAAAATCAATGATTTAACTAACGTCATGTTTGCTTGTAGGTGTCTTTTCCTTCCCTCTGTCGCCACGGTGAAAGGTGTGACTGCTGATCCTATCGCAACTGGTGGAATTGGAGGAGGTAATTAATAATTCATACTGTTCAACTACTTTGTGCGTTATCTAGTGATATATAAAATGTTAAATACCTCTCTCGTGTTCAAGAATGCAGAGGCTTTCCGCCAACATCCGGCCTGTCATTTACCTGCTGGTTCCAGATCAACAGGTTCAGCTCAGCTTGTGATTCCCACCCGATCCGTCTGCTGTCAGTGGTCCGCCACATGTCGCGAACTGAACAACAATATATCTGTTTGTCAGTCTCCTTCTCAGCTTATGATGGCTGTCTGGTCATCTCCACAGAGGAGGAAGCATTCACATACCTAGGTAGGAGAAGCAGAATTTGGTTTTTGTTTGTCTTTTTTTTTTTCTCAGAACTGTCAGGAAGCCCAAGTAGACCCATCCACTGTTTCTTTTGTTCAGATATGATGGAGCCAGAGGTTTGCTCTCCGACTTCTTTGCCCTCGTCTCTCAGGTTCCGCTGCTCCAGCATGTTGGTCCCTGGCCAATGGCACCATTTGGCTGTCGTCATGGCCAAAGATGTGAAGAAAAGCTGCTTGACCTCGGCCTACTTCAATGGAAAGGCATTGGGAACAGGAAAGGTAGATGGGAGCTTGATAATTGAACAAATGTATCTAGTGTCTCACATTATTTAATTTCTTTATACCTGTTTTTCTCAGATGAAGTATATTCAGCCATTCCCAGGTCAGTTTGTCTCCATGGACCCCACAGCTGTGATTGATGTGTATGGACTGATAGGGACTCCAGCGATTTGGAAAGATCATGCAGCGTTGGTGTGGCGTGTGGGTCCTTGCCACCTATTTGAAGAGGTGTTGAGCTCAGAGGCTGTGGTTGTGGTATATACACAAGGCACTGCCTACCTAGGAAACTTCCTGGCTCTGCGTAACATGGGTGAGTCTGTGTTTCGCAAGAGATCTAAAACAAGTCATTTGTATATATATTGTATATAGAACATCTTAAATGTGCTTTGTTTTTAAGTTTTAAGGATATTTGTGTATATATTTATGACAATCAGGTCTAGTCAGTTACTTTCATATTTATCTGTTATGTACTTTTTTTTTTTAGATCAATAACTGAACAATGTAGTTTCCAATGTTTCTTTGAAATGTTTACCTGTCTTGGTGTTATGGTTACATTTTTAGCGCTTGTTTCCAGGCTTTGATCCGAACGTCGAGTCTCCATCTCTCAGGCTTGTTAATGAGGAGAGGGTATCTTTTGGCATCAACCCTGCAGTGTCCACTTTAACAAATGTGGTGCAGATTAGAGAGGATTACAATGAGGTGGATTGCAGACTCATTGCAAAAGAGGTATAGCTGAGGCAAATTCTTTCTGAACATGATTCTGTTGTTTTCATGAAGAATAACAGTAATTTTGTGTAATTACAGATGGGGATAACATCTCGAGATCATTCAACGCCTGTTTTTTTCCTTCAAAACATTAGCAAACACCTGAGTGGTACAGCTCGCACCATAGGTGCTGCTTTGGTTGGGCGTTTTGGTAAGCAAGATAAGGTTTTGAAAAGTCTTTGAGTTTTATTTTTCAATCTCTGGAATCTCTTTTTTTTCCCAGGTGTTCGAACTTTCATCCCCAAGTCTGCTTCCACTGGTTTTCTGTATGTTGGTGGGCCTGCCGTTGTTCTCAGTCTTGTTGCCATGGCACCAGATGACAGCTCTTTGTATGCAGCTATTAAAGTTCTTCTCTCAGTGCTGGAAACGAACTCCGCTATGCAGGCCGAAATGAACCGCATTAATGGATACAAGGTTTTTCTGAGCTTAGCAACACATCTGTAAAATCACTTTTGTTTCAGTCATGAACGAAAGTGAATTTACAGTTCGAGTCTGTTTTGTTGTATTTGTTCTTTATCTAGCTGTTAGCCTTCCTGCTGAAGACAAAGAGCAGTCTTGTCAGCCATCGAACCTTTCAGCTGGTTTTGTGCCTCTCAAGTTCAGTGGAGATGAGCTGTGGAACTGGGTACCTACAGAACACGCCTGCTTTCCAGGCTCTGCTATGTGACTTGGAGGTAAAAATCAGCATAGCTTTTAAAAGTTAAACATATGTGAAAAAGTTTTTTTTTTTTTTTTACTGAAATAAAAACCTGATGCTTTCTCTTTATCCCTCATTTTTAGGTGTGGCAGAATACACCAGACAGTCTGGACCTCTCAGTCCTAAAATACTTTGCTGATATCCTGAAATCCTCCAGGTAAGTCAACAGCATGTGGCTTGCTGTAACTCAGAGATTTATAAGTCCATAACCAGACTTTCAAGCTGTTACTCACAAAGCAGCTTGAAAGTTTCCACTTACCTGAGTATGTCCAAAGCTTTCTCTGTGAGATTGCTTTAGTATGTTTGTGTTGTTGCCATTTTGACAAAATAAGGCCTTTTCATTGTATTATTGATAAGAAAGGACGTGACAGTTATAAAGAAACACTAATGTTGCGACGATTTTACAATAGTTGAGTGTAATCTGCACCAAGTTGAAATTTGGCAGAGTGGTTTTAGAGTTAGCATTATGATTGGGTCAGCAGAAAATTAAAATCACAATAAGATCATGTCTACCTTCACACTGAAATGAGTTCTTCAAACTTTGCCACGATCTGGCATTGTTCAGTTGATGGTGGAGATCATGGAGACTGGTATTCTTAAGCCTATATGAAGAGGGCCTAAATATATTTAAATTTACTGTTAATTGTCACAGTCAACAAATCATGTAAAACAATAAAGAGGACCTTGTTCTGAATTGACAGCTTTTATTGGCTGTTCTGTCAATGCACAGAGAAGCCTGTCATCAATATCACAGAACTGCAGAGGAGAAAATAGTCAAGGGAACGTTCAGCAGAATCAGTCAGGAAGGCTGAGGAGAGGACTGAATGCTTGTATGGATTGTTGAATTAGATTTTCTGTCTGCAGGAACAGATTGTGATTGATATTGCTGCTGTTTCTGTTTCCCTCATCATAACCGAGCAGTGACAGAAGGAATGCAGTGGTCCTGCACAGTGTGGGCCTGCTGCCAATGCTGCTGTTTGAGTTTTGTGATCCTGCGGTGACCATCCAAAGGGTCCACATTATCTCTGACATCATCACTTTACTACTGAAGGCTCACATGACTTCTTCAGACATAAGCAGGTAGAGTCTGAAGTTGTTGCTTTTTTAAATACTAACAACCTATTTTTTTTATCATTTAATGCTTTCTGCATGTGTCTTTTTGTGTGATAAGACTTGGGCTTTTCCTGGTTTACACACTCCCTCCTTCCAGTGAAAAATATGAAGGCAGTGAGATAGTGGACTGTGAAGTTTCAAATAACGTGTCAGGTATATAGTTAACAATCCAATGCATACAATGACAATACATGTCTGACATCTGTGTCTGATAGAAGGTTGTTTTCTGCCATTCAGGTCCAGCTAGCATCGTCTGCATCCGTAACAAGATGCTGCTTGTAATTTCTGAAATCCTTAAATCAGACAGCCTTCAAAAATGGTGAGGATGAATACTTTTTGCTTTTTGTTAAGCATCAGTGTATAAATCAAAGGTAGCACATGTCTTTTTTTGACATAAAGTCATATCATGGCAGCAATACCTATCCAAATGTATCCTTTTGTTTTGTTTTGTTTATCCCCCAATTAGTCACCAGGCCACAGTTTTCCAATCTCTCGGCAGCGATTGGTTCCTGCTCTTCCTTCAGGCTCACCTCCACCCATCCACTTTGAAACTGGGCCTCATCCTGCTCACACAGTTTCTGTCCAATCCAGGACAGCAGAGCAGCTTCAGAGAGGGAGTGATGCCGGGAACACTCATAGAGGGCGTAGAGGAACCATTTGTTATTATGGGTAAACAAAATCTTATTTTTTTTTTTTATTATTTTTTTAAATTTATCCCATTGGAATTTTGTGGGTTTTAATGGTTATTTGAATTATTTTTGAGATACAGTCCTATTTAGACTAAATCAAGTGGTGCTACATTTTATTTAAATAATACAGTTCAATCTTGGACCAACTCTTAAGTTATAGACACAATAGCAAAACAAATAAAAAAGAAAAAAACAACAAAAGTGACAATTTTATTTGAGAAAAAAACTAATGTTTCAGTTATTATGCCGTTTTGTTTATCTGCAGTTTGTGCTTTTTAAGGCACAAAAGGAGTCACTTGCAAAATAATCTTTGTTTGTACCACTTGATTACCTTAGTAAGGTCAGGCCATTTTGTTAGTTAATCAAATAGGTATATCATGGTTCTCACACCAGTTAATGATAGTTTTTAAAAATAAATCTTACCTTTTGTTAGTCACTGACTCCTCACCATCTGTCCAGACAACCTTCGAGTCTCTCCTTGGTCCCAGGAGTGTCTCAGCACCACTTGTCCAGGTTTTGATGTTCTCCAGGAGTTGTTGGTCAGACACACTCACCTGCCACAGGTATATGAAGCTCTTGCTGCTCTTCTACTTGGGAGAAGCATCAGTCACATGACAGCCAGAGAGGTGGGTTACTCTGCACAGTCTTGATTCCTTCCCTACAGTATCAGTTTTGTCATCATCCTTTCATTGGATCTCTCATACAGCTCGATTTGGATGATGCCCTGCAGGAATTAATTGAGAACCAAAGGGAAGCTCCCTCTCAGCAACTTTGTGCTGAAGCTGCTATGACACTGCTGGAGCTGGTTAAAGTTATCATTTCTCAGGTTGAAAGAACTTAAAAGAGTCTAGATTATCATAAATATTTTTAAAGAAAATTTTTAGTGAAGAACATGTGTCTCTGTTCTTGTTTCAAAAGCCCTTATCTACAGATGAATTGGACAGTGAGGCACCATGGGAAGTGCAGCTCCCAGCCAGTGTAATGCAGTTCCTTTGTCTCCTTCACAATCTCCGACCAAGAGACCCACTGTGGGCATCACCCAAGTTCCTGCGTTCACTCGCCAGCGTTGTTTATCCTGTGGAGATTAAAGAGGTTTGTTGTGGTTTTATAAAGCTCTCCTAGAAGTTATCATCTATGGAGTTTCATTGTCTGGTTTTCTTTCTTACCGTAGGTTAACCCTTGCAAAATAAATAAGAGAGAGGGCACATTCAGTACTCATCCAACGAGGAAGCCAGTGCTGGACTTCATGCGTATTCTGCTGATGGACAGTCTCCTGAACGTGTGTTCAAGCTCCAACACAAATCCCACAGTTCTGCTGCTGGAGGTGAATTTCCAGCCCATGCTGTTAGTCACCTTGCTGTTTGAAACCATGAATGTCAAAATAATTTGGGACTTTTAAGGATTAGGAGTTTGAACAGTTTTTTTCATCTGTGGCTTGATCCCAACATGTCCTAACTGGTTTTATAATGAACATGTATCTGAACATAGAATTGTATTTTTTTTAAGAGTAGATGTATCTCTCTGACTGTTGAGGGAGAGAGAAACTCTTTAATATTTGCTTTCAACATCAGGGTATGTAAACTTCAGGCATGTACTATGCATATCTTATATTATTCAGTTTGTAGATTCCAGTCACAATCAAGTTTGACTGGTGATTGCATGATTTGCATGAAAAATGCATGATTTCTACAGTAGAAATCATGATCATGCATTTTTCACTGAAAACTCCGCTTCAGTTTGACCAAATTCTGCAAAACTCTTTTTTCTCCAGAAGGTGCCACTCTATGCTCATTTACCAAACAAAGCAGAGCTAAGATGTTTTTTGATCGAATTGTTCACCATTAGGAGGAAAACAGCACATTTCCTCACTAGTGTTTTCACTCACATCATCTATGCACTTGCCGTTAGATACAATATTTTTTACTTCTCGCCTAGTTTTGTCCTGATGGCACGTCGCTGGAGCAAAGGCAGACTTTTCAATCCGAGTTGATGGAGCTGATTATGAACATCATTCATATGCTCAGCCATGAGGACGATAACAACACCCATCTCACCTCACAAGGTAACATCATAACAGATTACTTTTATGCACCTAAATCTGTACTCAACAGAAATGAAATAATAACTTTACTTTTTTCTGCTAGACTGCAATAATCAGAATGCTGAAGGAGAGATGGGTACTCTGATGGACAATGTGGTGCTCTTCTGTAGGACTATGCTACTGAAGCTTCACAGTGGAACGTTTGCTGGAGATCCTGAAAGTTTGCTCGACTTCCTGGCTGATCAGATTATGGTGGTGAGACACAGACAGAATGCTTTCACAAAATTTATTAGATAAATTCAAAGCCTCATGTCATCAACTTAGAGAGCCTTTCAGCAATAAGAGATATATCTTTAACATAAAAATAATGTAGATTAAGTTTTTCAGGCATCATCTGTCTGATTTTAGGCTGTGGGGAAAGCTCAGACTCAAAGAGAGAGGGCAGTGTCTGCCCTCTACTCGTGCGCCAATAAAGTCCTGCTTCACTTCCTGTCTCAACCGCGTCATTCCCAAGAAGAGAGGGATGTTGTCATCAGGGCATTGCAGACCTTCATGGAACGCTGGGATGTTTTCATGGCAACCTACAATGCTAATGTGAACTTCATCACCTGCCTACTTCACTGTCTGCTGCTGATTCGCTCTGGCAGGTAACAAAAGTGTAAAAACTGCTAGACAGATACAGCAGTATATTGCATAGTATGGATACAATTCTTTAAAAGTATCAACTAATTGTCACAAAAATGTTTGGGAGAGAACATTTCAAAACTATAAAATACACTCATACCAAAATTAGGGGTAGTTTTTAAGTGCTTATTGCTTAGAATATTAAATATGCTGGCTCCCTTGATATTTGATTGTATATTTTTTATTTTATGTATTACCTCCAGACTTTTCACAGGTTTTCGCAGGTTTTACACTCACAGGCTCAGTGAGTAACCAATAAAACTGGCAGGTGTGGAGTTAAAAATATGTTGGGGAGAGGAAACTCAAGGCACCAGATAGCCAAAAAATAACTTTGTTGTTGATATTGTATGAAAGAAGTATTTTCATAATTGAGGTCCCAAACAGTATGAAAGAATGAACTGTTGAAAAAAATTATTGTTGACTTTTTTCCCTTTTTAATATAGATAATTCAGAAGTAATGACTTCATATTTATATCATCACAATAATAAACCTTTACTGTGTAAAAGAAAACTTATGAAGTTGGTTTCTGTGAAAAGAAAAGTGTAAAACTGTTGATCGTCTTTTTGTATTGTGTAACAAAAATATATGATAAATATAAATTAAATTGAGTTGAACTGATAAATAACAGATTGTCTCACCATGCAAAATAGATTTTTGATTTCAAATTGAAGTAAGCTGCTTTATTTTGGGGTTTTTGTTAGGTTGGGTCATTTTTGACCCATAGGACCAGGGGGGTAAACAGAATGTTAAGATTGCATGGGGGTTAAGAATGGACACATTTTTGTCGCTTTTTAAAACGTTAATATGCCTCCATAACAGAAACTTATGCCTTTTTCACTTAGTAAATCTTTCAATATATTTCAAAATTGACACGTATCCTTCTTTTGTAGCTACCCAGAAGGTTTTGGATGTGTGCCACTACAGGGACACAAAAAGAAATCAAGTCCTTTACCTTGCAGAAGTAAAAGCCCTTCCAACCTCAGTAACGGAGCAGACATAACGACAGGTTTGATTCCCTCTTTTAGGGATTTTATGTTTATTTCACTCCTCAGAAAATACAAAATGTGTGTTTTTGTGTGTTTTCTAGATGACAAACAACTCGTGTCCTTAGCAGAGGCCTGCTGGTCAAAGGTAATATCAGAAAGACAACAAATGCTTGAAGAGAGCTACAAGGTTGAAATCTCAGCAAGCAGTATGACGGCGACGAAGCCGGTGAGCATGACTGAAATCAGCCCCCTATGGGAGGAGATGGCACACAAAGCCTGGCAGCTGTACACAGGTAAGCTCACTTTCTGCAGACACCACAGAGGGTTAAAAAGCATGACTGTGAGCACCCAGGTATTGATATTTATCTCTTCTCAGAATCTCAGAAGACAAAAGCAGCCAGCAGATCTCAGAGGACGCTCGATGCCATCAGTAGTGCTCTTCGCTCTGCTTTGGGAAAAGGTCAAGAGTCAATGAAAGCAGAGGTACTTCCACATTGCCTCACATATATTCCATCTTGTGATGTTATACACGCAAGTTTTAAAGTATCTTTGCAGAGGGAAAGTACGATAAGGTTTCACCTAACTCAAAAATAGTCCACAAATTTAGTCTTTGTGGAAGAGTCGATTAAAGACATTTAGCATCGAAAGAAAACCACAAAATCATGTAGAAGACACTGAAAACACGTTAAAACTTGCTGGCTGTTACAAAAAGCTACCTGCAAAACACAGACCACCCCATGTTCACAGCCACATGTGATAGTAGTGCTTGCATCATGCTGTGGGGATGCTTTTTTGTCTGTGGAGACATGGAAACTGAAACAGAAGGAAAGTATTGCCTCAGGAGGGATAAATATTTTTTTTTACATTTTTATTAGTAAAAAAATTCAAACCTTCCATCGCTTTTTTCCATTTTAGTTTTGTACTACTTAGTGTTATTGTATTAATGTACATTTTAGAGAAAGGTTTCAGTGTGAAATGTTCAAGTGATATGAATATATATGCAAAGTTCTTCAGCGTAGACTTTTTCAACTCTACATTTGTCTCCACACAAAACACACAGTTTTCTCCTTTGAGGTATCTGGGGTTGTTACCTTCTCCCAGACCCCGGAGGACTGTGCCAAAAGTCCATCGAAAGACGTGTGCTTATGCTGTGGGCCATCCAGCCCTGCGGGAGTGTTTATTTCTTTAAATAGATTTGGATTATCACAGCTGATTGCCCCTGAGTGGGCTTTGTAATTGATATCTGTTAGGCCCATCCATAGCCACAGCACACCGTTTGCCGCTGAAGGTTAAAGACGCCTTTATTGTTGTTTTTTCCCCCCCGAAACACGTGGCCCACATCATTAGTTCCCCCACAACGCTTAAGACGTTGAGCCATCTGGAGCAGGGAGGAGGGACATATTACTCAGGCACACAGGCATGAAATTACAGCGTCTGTGTGTCTGTCTCGCACTCCCCAAAAGTGTACGTATACGCTCTTGTTTGTGCATGTGTCTTGCCCACAAAAATCATGCTGGCAATTACAGTGGTAGCAATCTGATGAAAACATTACTCATTTGATGTTATTCTTTATCATATCAGTTCCTGACAGGCTATCAGAGAAGGTGATGAATTGTTTTTCCATCTGAGATGCAGGGAGGAGGATGGCGGGAGGTTTTAGTTCTTCATCCTTACGGTGTTTTGCTGCATAAATGTTGCAGAATGTTGGTAGTGTTTAAATCAGAGATGTGGAAACAATCATCAGCTATAGTCAGCTGCTCCTCTCACCTTTTCATCAATCTTCTTGAAGTAATAACAGCCATTAATTAATTTGTAGATCATCAACTTATGACCTTTATTTAACAACTTGTGTGCTTTTGATGAGCTTCTTTGCAGCACAGTGAATCATCTTGCTCCAGTGTCTCTCAACAGTATACACACCCCTTTTAAAAGGGGTGTTTATTTCTTAACCATCTCCCATGTTTAATCATTTTGTACCATTCAAAATGAAAAGCAAACAAATACAGTTTAAAGAAAAACAATTGTTGGAATATTCCAGTCTGTAGGGTAAGTTCAGCATATTTTATTTTTCAGTGAGATGTGCCCACTCTTACCTTGCAAAAGCTTTCCAAATTTCTCAAACTGTTGTGATGCACAGGGTTTACGGCCCTCTTTTGGTCATGTCATAGATTTTATGTCAGCTTTAGTTCTCCAACTCTGTCTTGATTTTGAGCTAGCATCACTTTCAGCATCACTCATTGTGATTCTGAAAACATTAAATATCTCTTCATCATCTGCTTCTGTCTCAACCAAAACTGCGGTTTTATTTGAAGAGAAGTGTGATGCTGCCACCATCATCCATCACAGTGGGTTTAAGATTCTTTTAAAGTTGTGCAGTATTGTTTTTGTACCAAATCATTTTAAAATATGTCCCAAAAATTACAAAACAAAACACCTTAAGACTTTTTTGTCAGCCCTGCATGTGATCTTTTGATGAAAATAGTTATGTACAAGTTTGTAAATTGTGGCTTTACAAAAAAAGGATAAAAATCAGCAAACTATAGAAAGATCCTGGAAGAGCTGTATCTCAGGTTGATGAGTTTTACCACAGTTGAGGCAGGTGTAAACTGAAGAAGACTGAATGCTAAAATTAAATCAAAAGGTGTATGAGCAACACATTAGTATACGGGTGTGTAAATCGTGTTCCAAATTATTACGCAAATTTGATTTAAGTGTCATAAAGATGCATTTTTTGTTGGGCTATTAAATTAATAGATGATATTGTGTGTCAGGGCTCTTTGAATCACTATAATTAATTTCAGAAAGCTGGGTTGATTAGTTTGTTTGGTGAGCTCAATTAAGAAGGATGTTCCACATTATTAAGGAGGCCACAGGTTTCAAGCAATATGGGAAAGAGAAAGGATCTCTCTGCTGATGAAAATCCTCCGATAGTGTCGTGTCATATGACAAGGTATGGAAACATTAGATTTTAAACAAAAACTGAAGCATTATCGTACTGTGAAGAGATTTGTGGCTGATTCAGAACGAAGATAGGTTTGTACAGATAAAGGCATAATGAGGAAGGTTTCTGTTAGACAAGTTAATCAGATTAAGAGAGCAGCTGTTAAAATGCCCTTACAAAGCAGCGAACAGTTACTTGAAGTAGCTGGTGCCTCTGGAACCTTAAGGTGCAGTTCATATCAAAACAGCAACTCTGGGAAGGTATTGTGACGTCCTGCAAAGAAATTCAAGCAGAAACGATCCACAAACTCACTAGTTTAATGGATCCAAGAATTGTGCAGGTAATATTAAAGAAGGGGACCAATGTTAACATGTACATCGGTCTGTTGAGATGTTTTTGATTGAAATAGCTTTAGTACATGTGACCACTTAATGCACATTCAAAGAATGACCGTTTGCAGTTCTTTATCATCCATAAAATGTTTAGAAAGTCTGCTGTGCATAATAATTTGGATCAGTGCATTTTGAGTTTTTTATTTTTGAAAAAAATACTGTTCTCATTGGGAGCTTTGCTCAGTAAAATCTGATTTGCACTGTAATAGTTCATGACTTGAAAATTATACTGACCATCATTTGGATTGACCGTTTAAGAAAATGTGAGAAAATATCACTTGCATAATAATTTGGAACACAGTGTATGTGTAGGCATCTAGGCTATTACAGGTGTTTATTTATTTAGTTTTTTCTTCATAGGATATATGTCATTAAAGGTGGAATACATTGTGAGAAAATTTGACCAAAGTAATTTCTTTTACATCACAAAAACTTTTGAAAGCAAATGCTTCTACATTTATTAACCAAATAAATAGGTTTATTGTAGGTAATGGAGGAGAATATAAAAACTGATAAGCAGACTTTGTCCTCAGTTAAGCTTCAGTGCAATCCTTCCAGAGATTTATTTCATCAGTGAATGCAGTTTCCATAATCATATCTGTGTCCTCATATTAGAAAGATAATTAACAGCACTAATGATCACGTTAAGTTCATTACACATTCACTGCCAGCTCAGAATGAAGTTGACATTATGTTGCCTTATCATCAAAGGTGGCGTATTGTTGGGAAGTCATTAAAATGGAAATGAGCGCGATGTTCTGATGTTAATTGCAGAGGGAAGAGATGAGTTATGTATTTAATGCAGCATTTTAAAAAGCCAATGAGGTTCCTATCTGCTAAATAGGGTAATTAATGCTATATATTTCTTATGTTTGTCCAAATGAAGGAATGAAATTAGAGACGATGACGCCAACTTGCTGTTTATTTGTCACAACGCGCCTCTAGTCTGCAAACTTCATTATTACTCATATTTCTATAATCTCCCTTCAAATTCCTCTTTTATTTCCTTCACAACGCAACTTCTCATTTGGATAGGCAGCGGGCCATTTAAGGAAACAATTTGTTTTCTCCGAAGAGCCTGTCAAAGTTTGTCAACTTTCATGAACATGTTCACTCTGTAACCTATCTAGAATTAGTACATCTGCTCTTGTGCAAAAGTGTTCTTGCCTTTTTACTCTGGTCGAAATGAACAAATGAATTCTTTCAGTGGGTTTATTCCACAGAACACAAAATTAGCATGTGTAAATAAAACTCGATATAAAGAGTTATTGCGTGCTCGCTCGCTCAATTAAATGGCTTTCCTGGGTCAGCTGTGAAGATGGACACATGTTGTTTCACTAGTCTCAGAGCGAGCACCGCTGTGATGATGGGTTTAATGAAGCAGTTAACAGTCAGAATATGATCCCAGTGTGTCTGAACATGAGCATTGTGCAGTGTCAACACACGGCTCTGTTTGGGGGGTTTTTCATTGCTTTTCTCTTTTAATCGTCCTTAAAAAAAGAAAAAAAAAAAAAAAGAAAAGCACCCATACACTCGCATGCTCACACACAATAAAGGTGCTCACACAAACCAACCTTGGCGCTGACTGTGGCGAGGCTCCGTGATATTAATGTTTATGTTAATTAGATCACACCAACAAATGATTACATTTGAACACAGGGTTATTGTAAGACTGTAGCCACTAGCTTGTTTTGCCCAGTGAATGCAATTTAACACAGATGTAATTGTGTGAATGCATTGTAATTGCATGAGGAAACAACAATGCCATTATGTATGTGTGCATTTGTTATCTGTGTTTGTGCTTGTGTGTGGGTGTGCGTGCCTGTGTGTGTGTGCAGTCTGAACGCAAACAAGTCACTGTGCTTTCCCTCTTTTTATTTGCAGCTGTTTTCACTCTGGTTTTCTTGCAGGAGTTTCTGTCCAACATGGAGTCGCATAGGCATCGAGGTCACAGTGTGTTTGAGAACATAAAGACAAACCACTCACAGGTTGGACATCATAGTTAAATGTGTTTCAGAGATGAAAATAGGAGTTTGACAAAATTATTTGTTTCCTCTTTATCCCAGTTGCAAACCACCAAGTGGGAGCTTGTGAGCTCTCAGTGGTTGCATGTGGAGGCCGAGCTACTGAGAGAGAGAGCCATATTCGGCCCTGGCCCAGGGGTGCTGTTGAGCCAAGACTGGGTGCAAGAATCTGCCGAAGGACCGAACCGGACCAAGCTACGCTTACGCAGAAAAGTCATGAGACAATCCAAACGGGTAAATCCTCTCAGATTAGAGAAGGAGAATCTACTCTGAATTTTATGACATGTACATCGCCTTGCTGCAGTATTGATACATGAATGTCTTTACACATTACAACATCAAATCTATGTATGTTTTATTTATTAGTGATAGACCAACACTAATGCACTACCATTATGCACATGGTAGTGCATAATGGTAACATGGAGGATCTTTTTATTTTCTTCATTTCTAAAGACTGATATTTTTTCTAATTTTACTTTGCATTTTTCAGATTTGATGTTGGGTGTCTGAACAGCAATTTTCAAGTCTTAGCAGATTTCTAGGTTCAAACTTTGACTCTGCCATTTCCAAATATGTATATGCCCCAGTCTCTAGTATGTTTCTCACTATAAAATGTTTTTGACCAGAATTCCCCCGTATTTATTTCCATTCATCTCCCCATGAACACTAACAGGAATTTATGTCCTTGCTGAAGAAAAGCAAACCCACAACATGACACTGCCACCATCTTGTTACATTATGGGGATGGTGGGTTCTAAGTGATCAGCTTTGGACTCATATAATTAGAGAAACTTCATCTGCATGTGAATTGTGCCCCTACTTAGCTGGTAGAAAAATTTATATCTGTCTTCCTCCTGACAGAGGACAGATTTATAGAGTGGAAGATTAAGAGTCATCCTTTAAATAGATTCTTCCACCTGAGGTGTGAAACTCTGCTGCTCCTCCAGAGTTACAATGGGCCTCTTGGGTGCTTCTCTGATCAAAACTCTCTGCCTTGTGTGACATCACCATGCATGACATCCACATATCATTCACTTTGCAATTCTGGACTACGATATGGTTATCTATCTCAAGTTCCAAAGAAATACATTGAGGATTATGAAAATAGGTGTAAGATGTGCGGCATGTCATTAAAAATGTTTTTAATGCAGGTTATGGCACTTTTAAATGTGACAAATGTTTTTTCCTGCAGCTGCTAGGAGCATTGGGTTTCGGTCTAAGGTCTGAGGAGTCCAGTTGCAGATCAGATTGTGATGCAGGTAAAGATTATTTTGAATTGCTTGCATTCTGAAATTTTACCACAAGATGTCACTAAGTACTACTCATTTAGCTGTTTAAATCTTAATTTCTGTCCTGGACTCAGAATTTTTATTTTTATTTTCATAGAGCCAAAGATCTTGTGTGACTTTGATGCAGAGGGTAAAGAGGACGAAGCAGAGGCAGAACAAAGCTGTGATCGCCTGACGTTTTTCCCTGCTTTAAAAGAGACACCCTCATTTCCCGAGAGTTTATCTGACCCTTTCACCCCTAAACCCTGCTCACACACACAAGACTGCCCTGACATGCGTATCATCCTCAAAGAGCTGCACCCTGAAGAGAAGGTACCGTGGCACTGGGTAACATTTTGGTCTCTCAGCTCTGAATAAAAGTAAAACTACTCCCCGCTCTTTCAACACTCACATTCCTAATTATCTGAAACAGACGAAGGGATTCCAGTAGCTCAGCGCTGCTATCAGAATTTCATCTTTCCTCATTAGTTAAATATTTTAATGTTGAGTCTCAGCACAGCTCCCCTCATTGTTACAGCGAGTTAGAAACTACGCACATGTTGACAGGGCCCTATGATCGCTCCGGCAACCAGCCGCGTCTTTTAATGTTTCTGACAGAAGTATTAATAAAAGCAGTAGGAGGTGATGCAAGCTGTCTTACATCCGCTTAGTGAGTGTGTGATGTGTGCTGGTGTGTCCTGTTGCCTTGCAGTTGTTCAGCGCTCGACTCCTGCTGAGCTTCTTGTCAAATGAACACAGTCATTAGCTCTGAAAAATGCACACACACTCACAACCGAACATTCACACAAAGGGAGACCCACTCATAATTAGCTTGCCAGCGCCAATAGTGTGATTATGACAATAATGTGTGTGGGGAGAAATCAATGGTCTGACATTAGGCTCTCAGTCAATAAAAGTCCTCCTTTTCCCTCCTCCTTCCACATCGCCGGCTAAATCGCTCGCAGGCTGATAGCGCGTATCTGTCTGGACCACAGATAAGGAAATGAGTTTATTGTTATGTATTTAATTTTTGATGGCAATAAATTCAACTAGTTTAATCTGCTCGTTATTGGTGACAGTTGGTGCTGACTGATGTCATCTACCATGATATAGCCTAGCGAAGACTCACTCACCTTGACTCCTCTTAAACACCTTCACATGATAAGTGACCGTATCCATCACAGCGTGTCTCTGTGTGTGCTTTAAGACAAGAGCTTCTGATCACTTATCAGCTTTACCATTGTGTGTGTGGCAGTGATTAATTCTCCTAATAATGCCCAGGCACTATTCGTCCAGTGTGTGGCTGCGTGTCTGGGGGTAGGGACCCTGATTTGATTAGTATAAATTGTGCGGGCCCTGCGGCTGTGTTAGGACCCCATATGTTTATGCTATTTTTTGGGGGGGTGCTTGTCTCCCAGTGGACTCGGTGCATGGAAAAGGCCAGGTGCACGCACTCATTTTGAAATCAAGGGAGACAATAAAATTATCCACACATTATCACGATGCAGTTAGCATTAGCCACAACCAGCAATGAAAGCAGCATGTGGATTCACTGTGGCCGAGAATGAAAAGGGGCCGGTCCTTCTCCTCCTCATCAATCAGATCTGATAATGAAGTGTTCAATGGTGTCTTTTTAATATTATTAAAATATGTGATTAAAATGATCAATCAAGTAAAGCCTGAACCGATATCTGATATGTCATTCCCTGGGAGAATAACGCTGAGGTGTGTATGGAGTGACTTATAGAAGGTTTATTGTACAAACTGTTGGCACCCCTAGTAAAGATCTGTGTGGAACATTAAAATAAATTATTACAGTTGTATAATCTCAAATTAATGATCCAACTTTCAATTTAAATACATTTACTTAACGTGAAAAAATCCCTTGTTAAGAAGCAGTTATTGTTAAAATCACTATAAAATACATGTGACTGAAACATCTATTCAATTTATGCTTTACTTTTCAATCCAAGTTTCCAGAGCCTTCTGATTAGTAACTCACAGCTTCCTTGGCAGCCGCCGGTCTCTCAGTGAGACGAATAGTGGAGAGGAAGATAAGGAAGATAATGAATAAGATAAAAAAAAATATTTATAATTTCTGCTGCATTTTGGATTCCCAAATGTTTCACATGCCTACAATTGTTTGAGAGTAATACTGAGGAAAGGTTGTTCCTGTCAGACAACCACTAACTTAAACATATCATGAGACTGTGTGATCTGTATAAATGAGACTAATATTAAGCCTTTCTGCCAACACTGTAGATGGGTTTAGGGTAAAACAAAGGTTGAAAATGTACAAAAGCAGCTCTTTCCCACAGTTGAGTATGGTCGAGAGTCCATGATGTTGGGGGCCAATTTCTCTTCCTGGGGACAGAAATAGGCTTTCAGGCTGATATTTAGTTTCAAATAATGCAACTACAAAAAACATTTAATTTGTAGGCTTCATACACACATTTACAAGGCCTGCTAACAAACGGTGTTCCTCCATATGTTTCTTATCATGTAGATAAAGGCAAAGATGTGCGTGGTGATGGTGAATGGCCTCAGGGTGACAGAAGGTTTGCTGCTGTTTGGAAAGGAGAGTCTGCTGTTGTGTGAGGGATTCACTCTGAACTCCACTGGAGACGTTTGCTGCAGGAGACACCACCCTAGCAGGTACTGTCACCCTGTGAGGGCCGCACACCTTTCTTTGCTACAAAAAAAGGGTAAACATGACATATTCTGTGTCCACTTCTTCCAGTGTAAAGGATTTCTTTATTTCCACTGTGCTGAACAAAGAGCTGCCATCAGCCACTTGCAGACGCTGGCTTTATGAGGATATCAAGGAGGCTCGCTTCATGCGGTTCCTTTTAGAGGTCAGCCATCAAATTAATCTCACAAATACTTTTGAGATATTGCAGCTGCAGAAATTTAAACTAAAATGTAACCACCTGTCATACATGAGTGCTTATGTAAATTAAAATATACTTTTCAAGGCTCATCTGTCAGGTTAGAAGTAACTTTTGAAAATAACATTTAAGCAGGCATTAGACAAACTTTTAAAAGAAATATGCAGTGTAGGAAACACAAAAAATTGCAGTTAATAATATTAATTCAAGTTTGTTTGCTGCTTTGCATTTTTACATTTACATACATAAGCTTTTAATTAGAAACACAATACATAATCTACATATTATAACTGTATATGTCTATATCCATTTTTTACACCACTTTCTATTACCTAGTAGATTATGACAAGATTAAAAGTAAATGAAAATAAGAAAGATTATTTGAAAATAACAATGTGAATATATTAAAAATAAATAAATTAGCTAATTTTAAGGACTTTTAAACAATATCTTTTGAGCTGTTCTATCAAAGGACTTTTTTTACACTGAGACTGTATAAACTGTAATATTTGCAATTCAAACATTGCAGTTATTGCTCTGTGGAGGTTGAATGTTGTTTAAACCAGTTTTATTTTATTTCACATAGAAGGCAGATTTATTTATACACCACATTTCATCAACATGACAAGTCAAAGTTCATTAAAAAAAGTAAAAAAAAAAACAAATAAGCAAAATATTACATTGTACAAATGAAACAGAGGTAAACAATGACAGGCTGAAAAACACACTATAATTTATGATGTTCCAGTTTTTATCAACCAGCAGCTCTTAACAGATGAGCTTTCAGACTTGATGAAAAGAACTATTTAGAACTATTTATTTTTGCAGTTTTTGTAGAAGTTTGTTCCAGATTAGAAGAGCATAAAAACAGAAGGCAGCTTTTCCATGTTTAGTTGTGATTCTGAGCAACTAAACAGAATCACATAAACCAAAAGACCTGAGAGGTCTGGCAGGTTGACATGACAACAGATCTGAAAAGTTAGCTTTAGAGATGAATAAAAACATCTGTGCAGGAAATAAGTCAGAAGTCTGACTGGGCTACTCCAAAAAATAATTATTACTTCCAGTTAGTAAAATTTAAAATATTTTAAGCCTAAATCTGAAAGAGTTTAATTTGGGGCTTAGCTATATTTTTTTAGTCTTTGATCTTGCATATTTACCAGGAGCAGTAAATATGTAACAACACATATGCATAACATTTATGTCCAAAAAGTAAATGTTACCATAAACATTTTACTGTCTCTTTCTGCTAAACTAGGACAATACTATTGAGATTTTCATGAAAAATGGACACTCTGCATTCCTCGTATTCATGAATAAAGACCATGTCTCTGCATATAAAAGGTAACTAATTGAGACTTACTGGATATTCGCAGATTTTTCAATCAACAGTCTTTGATCTTTATTGTTTTTCTCTGGCTTCAGACTGAGCAGAGTGGTGCCGGCATTAAAAGGCAGAGCAGTTGCTGATGTCATCACTAATGCAAAGTAAGTGTTAATTTTTTTTTTTACATTTATTTCCATGTAGATTTGTTTTACTGGTGTGATTTCCATTCGCTGTGGTGAGGCGGATACAGACTAAATGAGATTGCTACAAGGTGAAAGACCTGGTATCCATCTGGTTCAGATTGAGGTTGAAACTCAACAGCTTTACTTGGCTTATCAACTTTGTTTTATTTGTGTGAAAACATGAGGAAATTGTTATGTAAAATAAAAGTACATAATTTAAACACACTAAACATTTCAGACTGTTTTTAATTGGGCTCTCTTCCACCATTTCTAATTGATGAAAAATTGAATTTGGCAGATAATTGATCAGTTCACTCTTTGCTTCTGATTCTCCACACATCCTGGGTGACTGCAGCCACTGAGTTCGGTGTCATCAACCCTGCAAATCTTTTCTTTTTCTCCTTCTCCTCCTCAAACACTTCAGGCTTTTCAGGTATTTTCTCTCTTTTTCCACCGTTTCTTAAAATTTCTCCTTCCTCTGCTTTACATTTTTTGAGGCATCCCTTGCACAATGTGCTTTCATGCACCAGGTATAGCTCCTCTTTCGGCTCTAACTGTTCTTTTCTTATCCTCTCACTTTCGACGTAGGCGTCCATACATGGATTTCTTTCCAGATTCAGTTTAATAAGGTTTTGAAGATTTGACACAAACTCAGGTACTTCAGTGAAAAGGTTATCAAATAGGGCTAATTCTTGGAGAAACTCTAACCGCTCCAAGGTGGAAGGCAATGCATCTAGCTGGTTCAGTCCAAGGTTGAGACTCTTTAGGTTGGAGAGGAAGCCCAGTGAGGATGGTAAACCAGGAGACGTTAAGCAGTTGTTTGCCAGGTTGAGGTGGGTAAGTCTAATCAGGCTACCAATGGACTCAGGCACAGACTCCAGCTTGTTGCTGTGTAGATCGAGCCATGTTAGCGACGCGAAGGTTCCCATGGTCTCAGGAAGCTTCTGGATCTGGTTTCGACTGAGGTCCAACTCATCCACATCGCACTGCTTGAGGAGAAACCTTGGGATGGTGATTAAGCCCATTTTGCTGAGTGTGAGTCGACGCTTTCCATCTTGGGTTATATTTATCAATTTCTTGGCAAGTTTCTTGATTTCTTTCTCGAATCGTCTCCCTCTTTTCTGGGCATCATATTGGATTGAAAAGATAAGTAAACAGATCAGTTCAGCCTTCTTTTTTTTTACATTTGCTGCGAAAGGCTAATTTACAGTGCTTTAAAATAATGCTGTGAAAAATTATTTACCCTCTAGAGATTTCCTATGATTTAGCTCTTTTTGTTATACTTAATTGTTTGAGATCATTAAAACAATATTTGATATTGAATGAAGATACAAATGATTCCATTTATGAAAAGAAAAAGCAATCAAACCCAATAAATCAAGAAGTAATTGAAATATAACTCGTCTCACAACATGAAGCAGGCTAACAAATTAAAGTGCAAAAAATATATTCAATAGGTAGAAACAATGTCACCCCTAATCAATCTTAAAAGTGTTATAAAGCCAGTACTAAGGCTTTGGGACTGCATTGAACTGCACTGAAATGGAGAAACAGTGGTGAACCTTCCCAGGAGTGGCTGGCCTAAAAAGAGTTTCCCAATTTCCTGTCAATTCAGGAGGTTAGAAAAAACAACATCTACATATCTCCAGGTCTCACTGGGCTCTGTGAAGGTCAGAGTCCATGATTCAACATGAAGAAAGAGACTGACCAAAAAAGTTGCATCACAGATCAAGTTCCAACACAAAGGCCCATCTATAGTTTTCCGAAATGTAACACTGATGATTGCCGAGACATTTGACATGTTTGACATAAATCTATATATTCTTATTTCCTAATAGATTAAATCGTCATATTACAACAGATTTTTTTTTTAATCTACCAAACTTATGTTAGTTTGCTATTAAAATGTCTTTGATGAACTTAAACATTTCAATGTGACCAAAAAAGTAAAAACAGAAGAAATTAATAAGTGGACACATACTTTTCCCCCCCATAACTCTCTCTGATCTACGGCATCATGCAGTAATATAGGAAATGGACGTGTTCTGTGTATGTTAATGTGTAAGTATGCATGTGTGAGGCTGATGTGATTTATTCAAGACAAGGTCCTATGTATGGCCTGGGGCAATGGGGAAAGCATGCACTCTGAGGAATGAGAACTTGAGCAGCGTGTGTGTCACAGTGTTGTGTCTGCATTAGAGTGTGCTCACCCTCGGTTGCCCATGGGGGTATTTAAGAGCACGACTCTCTAATTAAAGCTAATGCATGGGGAACAATAGGAGTGAGGCGACAGCAAGGAAACACACGAGCGCTGATGTTCTCACCACTCAACTGATTTAGTTTTTTGGCTCTTTTTGAGAAAGAAAAAAAAAAGTGTGTGTATTTTTGACGGACAACCATGCAATGTGCTATATGTGTGTTTGTGTACACAAAGAGTCAAATCAGGACTTTGATAAATGATAGTTGTGGAGTGTTGGGAGTGTAATGAGGGCTTTGCTCTTCTCCCCTCCCTGTCTAAAAGAGCAAGGTGTGTTTCTGTTTGTGTCTGCGTAACACCCCAAGGCCCTCTCTCGCCTCATTCATCATCCTCAGGATGAGAGAGGTTATCTGCTGGTGCTTGTTCTTATTATAACCTCCTATAGGAAACTATTGCATGAAATTATTGCCTCCAATTAGATAACACATACCGAGCCAAATGCAATGATTGATTTAGTGTAGAGCTACAAAATAATTTTATCCATGTTAGGCGGTGGATAAATTTAAAATACACACTCACCATTTAAACACGTTTATTGTTTTTAATAGTTTAAACGTAATATTTAAACCGCATAAAAACACATTTTTACTGTCTGCCTGTCATTAAATCAGATTAAAATGTTCTTTTTCTAATTTAATTAAGATTATCAAAAATTGTTTCCATTTGATAAATATCAGAATAATACATTTTTGGTAGCACTGCTTTTTAATTCTTGCTTTCTTTAATTCTAGGTTTCCTTCCATAAACCTTTTCACATTAATTTGCTTGAATATCACATCAGACAGAAGTGTTATACCTGAGTCAGATTTGAAGGCCATAGTGATCTGCACGCATATTCTGTGAGTTCAGAGTTTTGTAATGGCCAATTTAAAACATTGACCTCATTGTCCTTTATTGCACTTTCTACACATCAAGTCAGTATGCTTATGGTCACTGTCCATTTGAAAGATCTATTTTTGCCCAAGCTTAAACTTTTGGCTAGTATGTGATAAAGTTTCAGTATTTCTGCTGAAGGTTCTTTTGTCATCATTTTTTCTTGATTTCCAATTGATGAACTGGATCCAGATGAAAATAGGATCCAGCTGCTCCCTGGATCCTGTTCCTTCTTTATCAAAACACACTTTTATGCTGCCACACCCATACCTTATTGGTGATATGGTGTTCTGAACTTTTCAAGCTTCCCTCTTTTCCCTCCAAATCTAACAATATTTATTATAGCTAACTTCTTAAATTTTAGTTTAACCAGACCACATGGCACGTCTCCAAAATTAAAGGACACATTTGCAAACTATAACCGAGCTTTTCATTTTCCATTTAAGTTGAAATTCACCCCAAATTAACAATTTTTTTGACAAACTCTCTGAGATGATATCTTTATTTTTTTGTGTGAATAATGAAATTTTTTGTACAATTCTTGTAGTTTGGCATTATTTGGCCTGAAACCGTCTCACCAGCCTCCCTTAGTCAAACGACTCTTAGGCAGTAGAATCTTCCTATTGGTTGCAGTGTTACAGCTTGGTACAACTTCATCTCATCCTCGTGTTTGAGTATAAAAGCACAGCGCTCCCTGACAAAGTGGATACGTTTACAATAGTGCTTCTTTCTCCATGACCACAGACCCTTTTTTTTCACTATGTTGTTAAAGCTTGATCTGATTTTGTTTTAGTGGTCAAACTAACCTTGGTCTTTGTTTTTGTAAGCGATCCCTGTAAATGTTGCAGAAGTAGCTTGTACGGTACTCACTAATCCTTTCAAAGGGACATATAACAGTTTGCATACTGATCCTTCTTTCCCCAAACCAAGAAAGATTTCTCTTGTTTATTACTGTTGCTTAGCAACTGAGGTGCTTTGACTTTATCGTCCTGTTACTAGCCCACAGAGAAGGAGGAGATTTCAGAAACAGCAGACCACTTTTACAATTTAGATTAGACGTGTTTGGATAGTTGTTTTCAGAAACAATGAGACGTTTAGCGCTGTTGCCATTTGATATAGATGCTTTTTCAAGCTGTTTGCATCTCCTGATAGAATTATTTTTAACTGGGTAAATTCTACACTTTTTTGGGAAGACATTGTTGTTGTAATGTGAGCTTTTATCTGACTGAAAGATGGAACAAAAATGAATGATATAAAAAGACTAGAAAATTCCTGAAGAAATTTAACCGGGACCTGCCAAAGTGTGCCCATCATTCGGAAACCAGCGATTTAATGCTAAAAATTAGCATCAATGGTAAGCTTAGCTAAATTGTAGTCAGAACCCTGTGGAGAGTCACAAGCTACTGACTAACTCTGTGACTAACAACATGCTTGTTGATTACAAGTATGTTGACTAACATGTACCATTCAGTTTAATTTCATATTTGTTTTCTAAGCTGTGGAGTAGAAAATCCTTTGACAGTGCAAGTCAATCCACTTTAGCAGAACTCACCTCCATAAATGCTCCTACAGCTGTGTACACAGTCTCTGTTTCCTGAGTCTCTCAGCTCTTTTCTGCTGCTGCTTCTGAACTCTGGCTTTGGTTACATTTAAATTATGTCTGCTAGGCAACAGAGCAAGCAAAGAAAACCTGTGCTGGTAAGGGCTGTTCAGTACTCACTCTCTGCTGCTAATTCAAAGTGTTTGCTTTTATTGTTCTTTAGAAAGACTCCAGTGGTTGAAAAGACAGCCCTTGTTAAATGGCAGGTAATGTAAAAAGCATGATGTTGTGCTCCAAAATGCATTACATCCTCGCTAAATGACTGAGTATTATTCATTTTGGTATTTATAAAGTTTCACGTTGTGTTTTTCTTCTAGAAAGGCGAGATGAGCAACTTTGAGTATTTGATGCACCTGAACACTATTGCCGGGAGGACATATAATGACTTGATGCAGTATCCGGTTTTCCCCTGGATCCTGGCTGACTATCAGTCAGAGGTAGAATCCTACACATGTTTTAGACCAGAGGTCTGCAACTTGTGGCTCTTTAACCAAATGCAAAACTTCAGCCTTTCTGCTTTGGCTCTCTGAAACTTTGAGCTGAACTGACATGAACTCTTAACAATGTTTTAAAATCAAGTGCTGTTATCGGTCTTATTCAAATTTTCTGATAAACAGATGTTTTTTTTTAAATAACCCCAAGTTGTAATCACTAAAATAACTTCAATGAATGCTTAAAACATATTGAGTATATTTCATATTTCAAGAATCTACATGAATTTCTGAGTTATTTAAGTAAATTTGATGAGTTTTTCATTAGATTCTAAATTAAAATTATGTTTTTCTTTGATAAGCATGATATCCCAAAAATGTATGTATAGACAGAAAAAATCTAACTGAAATAAGACCTGACTTTTTACTTTATTTTAACCCCTTTTCTAAGTTCTCATCAAAAATCACCTCTATGATTTGATACTAAACCTATTTTATGCTAACGGTAGGTTTTATTAACTGGAGAAAATGGCAAAAATTACTATTTGGATCATAAATGTTGTAGAAGACTGTCTTACACATTTTTATCCTGCAATGGATTAAAGAGTGTTTTTTTCTTAATCCCTGACCTCAATAGACACTGGATCTGTCAAATCCCACAACTTTCCGTGACTTGTCCAAACCAATGGGAGCCCAGACAGAGAAAAGGAAACAGATGTTTATAGAGAGATATGATGAGGTGGAAAACGCTGGGGATGAAGGTATCTTGATTTCTTTTCATTTGTAAAGCCTACCATTTAAAAGTTTTATGTTTTGAAACCTCGTCTCACTGTTCTATGTTTCTCTCTCAGTGGCAGATATGTCAGCACGTTGCCACTACTGCACCCACTACTCATCTGCCATCATTGTGTCCTCCTTCCTTGTAAGAATGGAGCCTTTTTCACACACTTTCCAGGCTCTCCAGGTGAGATCAGACACACAAGGGAATGCAAACATCTGGCTTAAACAAATGGGTTATTAGTAAGCTTCTGTAGAACCTAACCTAAAGGCTTGATAATAATTCAACTATTTCATTAATCTCCGCTGGAATAGAGATATAAAACATGCAAAACAATGTTTCCATCTCATTTCACATTCATAGTTTTTCACTACTTTGTGGTCTATAAAATCCCAAAGAAATACACAGAAATTTGATTATTTGGTGGCAAAATATGAAAAGGAATAGGAGGTGAAGAGCTAAAGGACACACTACTCTCTTTGAAAATGAATTGGCATTTTAACAAAAATGGCATAAAATGTTAGTATTATTCTTAAAGAAATAACTATGTACTGTCATATGACTAATTGTCGTACTGTTTTGTCTTGATTTGTCTTACATGTGAAGAAAGTCTGTACTATGTTGTCTTCAGTTACCCACAGGAAACAAAGAGCTCTGGATTCTCATTGACATTCATCATTATGTCATTTTTAAACTTATTTTCAAACATTATTGAGCTAATACCGTGGATCAAATATCAGCTGTTTTCAGTGTACTTTTTTGATGTGAAAGCATATTATGGAGAGATTTTTAATATATATGCAAATAATTACAAACAACACATAAAAGGAACCAATCCAAATGGCCACAGATGTTGGCAATTTACAATCGAGCATCCAGTTGATTATAATGAAAAGGCATGCATATTTGATAGTCTGAATAAAGCAATAAAGATGTTCATCTGGTGAACTGGGATGCCTTTTTGTCTTCTAAAGCACATAACAGGCGTGCAGTAATATCCATAACTGAATTTGCATCTTTAACTGAGTTTACTGCTGTATATGCTATTTTCATTCATTGAGGTAATTGTTTTATTTCAAATTACATCCCTCTCATGAGATCCGCACTGAAATTATGGAATTTTACATTAAGATGAAAAGCTTTTTTCTTATAGCAGGAAATATCCATGTAAAATATGGTTCACTGAACAAAATTTGATTTTTTTTTTTCAGCACGCTTGTCGAAAAGTTGAGCCCAGAAATGTGCTGAGAGTCTGACAGTGATGTTTTTCATTCTGCTGCAGGGAGGGTTTGACATCCCTGAGCGGATGTTCTTCAGTATAAAGAAAGAGTGGGAGTCAGCGTCCAGAGACAACATGGGAGATGTCAGAGAACTGATCCCGGAGTTCTTCTACCTACCTGACTTTCTACTCAACTCCAACCACATCCTGCTTGGTCAGCAGCCAAATCCTTCTCTGTATCTATATTACAAATTGC
The DNA here is from genome assembly GCA_922788865.1 of Poeciliopsis turneri. NCBI lineage: Eukaryota > Metazoa > Chordata > Actinopteri > Cyprinodontiformes > Poeciliidae > Poeciliopsis > Poeciliopsis turneri. Next base: position 1,606,456 of record CAKLNU010000915.1, read on the forward strand.
ACATGTGAGAATGCCAGAAGAGGGACATTTTTTTTTTAAATTATAGCACCTTTTCTCATAATAATGGAATCAAAAAGTTCAAAATATTTGTTGCTGTAAATATCTGCAGATGTTTAACAACAAATATCACAAGTTTGAGTTTTTACTGTGAGTAAAATAAGTGATACACTTATTTTTCAGTTTTTTTGGTTATTTGTTCAATGTGTTTTCACAATAATATTTGTAAAAAAACTAAAAGTCCCATCTCTCCACTCCTGGACCTATGAGATGGTAAATATTCATGAAATTACCCCCTCATATTTATGGAGCATACATAAATGAACCGTCACATGATGCTATTTCACACTTACATGTATGAAAGTTTTAATATTTTATTTCACACGAATCCAATGCAAGCGTATTCCATCATTGAAATTTTGAGAAATATTTCAGGAGAACCACATATTTTGTCAGATTTGTTGGTTGATTCAGAATTGAATCAAAATTTTTTTCAAGATTGAGATCAGACATGATGCCGTGAAGCCTTTGAGCATGGGCAGGCGGAGCAGCAGTCCTCCATCTCAGTAATAAGACACATGTGACCAAGAAATGAATAATGTATCTTCATCTTTCTTAACCACTGTTACAAACTTTAACACTTGTTACTACTGAGCTTAAAACAGCATGAACAGGCAGCATCAAAGACAAATGTGCTTATTTGTATTTAATGAGCTTCATTGGGAGGAAATATTTTATATCTGTTACATACAGGGAGAAAACATCAAGTTTGTTATATGAACTACACTTATTCTAGGTAGGAGCTGATTAAGACACTTTACAAGACAAACAGATCCAATTTATATACAACTAAGCAGATTAGCTCTGAGCCAGTAGTGCAAGCTGTGAAGACAGAGTACAAATAGTTACTGGGAACAATAACTCCTGCAATGATTTTATCTTGGAGAGAGACAGGATTAAACACAGAAGCACTGGGCCAAGGCGATCATTTGCAAAGGAAATTGATATTGACAGCAGAAGGGCAGCCAATGGGCCCCCTGGAGGAAGGTATCACAGAAACACCAGGCTAGGTGTTACCTCTATGAAGATAGAAAACAGAGAAATAACATGAAATTAATAATGTATATTTTTCAAAAGAAAGTTGCAGATGCTCTTTTTAACCTGTTTTCTAAAACAAAACTGTAATAATAGCAGCAATCAAAGTATCACAATATGCTAGATTTCCATGATTTATTTGCTGCTTTTCGTTTGTAGACTAAAAAGCATTGCAATGATTTTACTTTGACTTTGTCCAAAGTTTTGTAGCATGTTTCGTCTGAAGTGGTGTACATGTGCAATTTGGACGTTATGTGAAAGCTCTGGTAGTCAGGCTGCAGAAAATTCGTAACAGATTGGCTTTAGCTGTTGGTCAAATTGCTTATGCTACAACGTTAAATCTGTAGGACAAACATTTGGGAGCATTATTTATAGTCGAAAATACTTTAGTATGATGGACTTTTAAGATTGAGCAATGCCAGGTTCTATTGCTGTAAAGCTAGGGGTCTGGAAAAAGGAACATTATGCCCATCGTTTGGTTTGGCAAATCTGTTAATCTTTTAAAGGCCTTGGGAGCCTTTTTAGAGTACATGGCATTATGGACTCTCTGAAATGCCAGGAGATTATAAATAAGTCTACCAACCTCCACCAGTAAATTGTGCAGGATAATGGTCCCAAGCATATGGTCAAACTACGACAAAGATGGTTCACCAGACACTAATCAACCTCCTTCCATCAACATAGAACTCAAATCTAAATCCAGCAAAGATGGAATGAGCAAAGAAGAACTGCACAAAGACTTAGCAGCAGTAATGCCAACATTGCTGTTTAAAGTTATAGCTGTATAACTATAAATCATTCTACTCACATAAAACTCCTACTAAAGAAAACAGTCAATAGGAGTTCAGTCTTCTGCAATAAAAGCTGAATTTATTAGAGTACTTTTTTACATCTTCACGTGGGTTACTAATAAACGTGGCTAGCTCTGCATGCATGAGGTTCTACTGCTTTGCATCTTTATCCAGTAAGACTCACATGAGATGGGGATCAAAAATCCAAAATATTTCTGTACAGTTTTAACTAAATGTTCTTTCCATAAATTTTTTGAAATTCTCTATTGGCAACAGAATGTTTTTATCACAGTGTTTTTAAAGCTCCACAGCTTTCAGGGAACTTGCCTCAGTTTGATGCGATATATCCATATCTTTTCAGGTTGTATGGAGGATGGCACTGCTTTGGGAGATGTGGAACTCCCTCCTTGGGCCAAAGGTGACCCCCAGGAGTTCATTAGGATCCATCGAGAGGTCAGTAACACCTGACCTCACTAGGTTTCCCTGCTCCAATTGGTCAATCTGACCAGTTCTAAGCGGGATTTTTCCCGCAAGGCCTAACGTTTGCCAATACTGTCTGATTTATTTGGACAGAAGGTTCACTGTTTTGGTATCTCTAAACAAATATCCGCTGTGCACATGACAGCATAGATGCTTGCCTTCATTCTTTCAGCTACACTATATGAGTTTTTCATAGCACTCATTGTCTTATTCTTTAGATTCTTTCAGCTGTTTTGTCTCATTGATATCTATGCTGCTCTCAAACATAATGCCTAGTTTTCTTTTTCCTTTCCAAGAAACTGCATAAATAGCCATGTTAGGTTCAGATTATGACAGAATGCCTATTTAAAGTGATTCATGCAGGCACAAGACTTTCTCTTTTTCATAAGGCCATTATTTCAGCCAGTTGTTAATGAGCTGAATGTTCTCTGTGTTCTCTGTCAGCCTCCTGCTTTCTTTCCCTGTGTGGGGGTTTCTGTGTTTCTTTGTCGCTCTGATTTCTTTAGTGTGACCCTCCCTTTTTTCATTCCTTGGGCATCTATGATGGTTATCACTCTGTAATCTACTGAACTTCCCATATTCCCTACATTCTCATGAAATTAGTGACTTCAAAAGATTGTTTTTTTTTTTTTTTCTTCCACAGACAAATTAACTCAGGACAAAATATCCTTGTTGTAATGTTTTGTTTTCCACAATGGGTTTATTACAGCAAGGATGTAGCTGGTCATAATGCCCACTTTCCCTTATTAACTCTTTCAAACCAATCTCTGGCTAATTTCCCCCCAAATCATTCTCTAATTCTAGTATATGGATAAGCTCATAACACAGCTCTAAAACCTTCTTCTGTTTCCGAACTTCTAAATTGACTTTTGGAAGAAATCATTGTGCACCTGAATAGCATTATCGCCTGTGCAATCTGAAAGAAGTTTTGCATCTTGCAAACTTTGATACTACCAGTTTCAGTAGTGGTTCTTGTTCAACAATGGCAATTCTAGTTGCAACACAAATCTTAACTTCTGTAATATTGTCTAACTAGTTGTTTCTTCTGCTCTAACTCCTGTTGCGTTTTCACTAGGCCCTAGAAAGTGACTATGTGAGTTCTCGCCTCCACCTGTGGATCGACCTGATCTTTGGATACAGACAACAAGGTCCAGCGGCAATGGAAAGTGTCAATACGTTCCACCCTTATTTCTACGCCCAGAGAGGCCGACAAGATGCAAAAGACCCCATGATAAGGAGCACTATCTTAGGCTATGTCAGCAACTTTGGACAGATTCCCAGACAGGTAACATTGCAATATATTTGCTTGTGTGTTACATGTTTTAATATATGCATAATATTGTCCTTTAAAGGAAAATCGTTGAAGTTATTAGTCTGCATATTTTCCATAGCTTTTCACCAAGCCTCATGCCCCTCGCAGTGGGTCTAAGAAAGATGGATTGACTCCCTCTCATCCAACTCCATTTTTTTTCAACCTGGATACACTAAGGACACCTGCACAACCGTTCAGAGGTACAGCTTCACCATTACAGAGGGGTTAGATGGGATGTAAGATGTAGGAGTGTAATGTATTCAGGTAAAAATTCCTGTTACTACAAATACAGTGCTTTCTTCTGCTTCTGTGGAGATTACTTTTTAATTTTCATCATTTGCTTTTAAAGTAATAAAAAAGGTCCTAAAACAAAAGAGTTGGCACTCTTGTCTATGCTCAGTAATTTCCTTTGGGTGCAAATCAGATTTTTCAGATGTTTGCAGCAGCTCAAATTTCTGATGTTTTTGTTTGATGAAGTTTGATCATTTTGCCAGCAAACCATTAAATTTTGGCTTACTGAGAGCACCCACAAACATCTAGATGCAACTTATATAACAGCAGTGTAACAGCTCCCCCAAGGCGAGGTATGATTCTTTGGGTCCCACACAGTTCCTTTAAGCTGCTTGAGTACTCTGTTTAGCCTACTTATGTTCACAATTACATATTGTCTCTGACAGCATAAACAAACAAACTAACTGACTGTATTAAGTTTACACACAGTTAAAAACAAGATCGCTTTTAATTTAAATTACTTAAAATATTTGCCAGATTTCTTTTGCTCCTGCTTCAATGTATTTTTATATGAAATAAACATCCTCTTGACATATAGAGAATGATGAGGCATGGACCGCTTGTATCTCCTTTTTAATCCAGGCTGTCCAAAGCTTTTTGGACATGCAAATAAAATGTGTGGCTTCAATATCACAACTTAGAAATGCTGTGTGTTCTACAAATTGCATCAAATGCAAAGCAAATGTTGCATCAATGAAGTACAAATTGCATCACAAACTCTCAGGTTGCGCTACGCAGACATTTTGTCTGCATTGATAAAGAATTGTTCACCACATCATGTCCAATGTTTAGAGTTGCCAGTGGGCCAGATTAATTAATTTCTCATTAATTAATCTAATAAAAATCTCACCACTTGGGGCACTTATAGACTGTGAGCAGGGCATTGAACTTGAAACACACCTCTATAGACATTTTAAATAATTGAGTATTCTAAATAAGCTAATTTACAGGTTTGTCCTTATTTTTTTCCCTCGAAAAGAAATAAAATTTTCTTTAATTTTAATTTTTTTTTTTTTTTTGTGTACTTTTTTTATTTTATAACAAGCAAATTTCAGTGGAGCTTTGATATTTGGGGAGGAGTATGAACCACAACTGTCCATGAATGGCAAAAATCCGCAAATACTTGAGACCCCCTCTAAAAACGCATACAGCTGTCTAATGTATTACTTAAAACCCAAAATATAACTTAATATGTGTCACTGCACACAGTGAAAACAATTTTTGCAATACCTTAAGTTTTCATTTTGTCCACTCTTGTGGTTTCAGCCAATTAGCGCCAAGCTGCTTTCCAAACTCTAGCCAATAATGTCCCAAGTATTGTGTTTAACAATTGGACACAATACTAACTGTTTTGTTATTATTGATATAGCATATTCAGATTTCCCTGAGTATGCTATATCTCACTGTGTTTGTTGTACCTCTTTTAATTTATACCTTACCATTATATGTCTGTTATTATACACCGGATGTACTCGGGTCTCGAGGGAATGATTGAAATGCAGGGAGAACGTCCATAGATTAATTTATCCTACAGAAGGGTAGAAGGAGCTATCTGCTGCAGCTACAATATGGAGATGACTCTTCAGCTGAGCTCTACTTAATAATCTCAATATCCCTACAGGCCCACTGAAGCAGAAGAGATGAATCTGCGAATGCTTAGGGAGAGATTCCTGCATATTACATTTCATATTAAATCTTGGAGTGTCTGATCTGATCAATAAAGAGATAGAGATGAATAGGAGGAGGAACGTTAAGACGGAAGTTCTTCCAGGGGATTTTAGACACAGATCTGGCAAATGGATGTAATGATTTCTGCCTTTTTCTGTATGAATAGGTCAATTACAGGCACAATTACTGCCTCTTGTAACTTTTCTCACCCACATCTGCCTGCTTTCATCCTGTCTCGGATGCAGGTGCCCCCCAGGACAAAGCTCTGCTTCTTGTAAACTGGGAGAAGGAGTTTTAATTGCCCAGTTTTTTCTGGTCATTTCAATGAAATTCTTTGCAAGTTTATGGACCTACTGAACTCTTTAATGTGAAGCTTTGAAGAGCTATTAGTTTTATTTGGCCTGATGTGTTCACCGATACTTACCAAATACAAGATTACCTTTTTGCATACAGCTTTACTCCATATCTTTATGATATTCATGCTAGGCAGTAATAGATTTTGTTTTATAATTTCAAATCCTTTTGCTTTCACTAATAAAGTTGTTCTGGAACTTATTGCAGAGCTACCAAGAGGTCCAGTGGGTCAAATATTATGTCTAGAAAAAGAAGTTCTGGTTGTGGAGAAGAACCGGTTACTGATGTCGCCTCCATCAGGCTGCTTCTTCAGCTGGGGATTTCCAGACAACAGCTGCGCCTTTGGAAACTATGCCACAGAGAAGGTATGTACTGTACGCTGGCTCCCTTGAGTGCACACCCCTATTAAAATGCCCTGTTTTTGTTATGTAAAAAAATGCTTTCTAAGCTTTTTCACCTTTAATTTGACATATAAGCCATACAGTTAAACTGAAAACAAAAAGTGTTGAGATGGAAATTGTTAAAAATAAAAACTACAAGGAACTGGTTGCAAACATGCAAACATTTTTAAGCTGTTTTTTTGGGGGGGTGGGGAGGGTTGCCTTTAATGTTTTTTTTAAATTAGCTCCTCCGTTAATTTCTAGTAAATCTGATTACCCTAAATTAAAGTTAACTTCATCTCTAGGATTTTTCGCTGATTTCTTTGCACATCTTCATTCTTTAGCTAAAGCCATGTTTTCTAGAGAGGTCACAAAGGATCAAATTTATCTCATTGTGCAAATGTATCTGTCAGGGAAAAGGTACAGAAATTTTACATACTATATGTAGCTGCACCTTGGGAAAATGAAGAAAGTTATTAATAACTGGAGAAAATATAAGACAAAATTTTTTGCAAAATGTGAAGATTTTACTCAAACCTTACAAAAAAGACAGGATGAACTAAGCATAGATTCTTTCAAGAGGATTCCGGCATCGTTAAAGGAGCTGCATTAATTTCTGAAGTGCCACTTGTGTTTTATGTCCAACAGCAAAATATGTTTTGGTCCAAGTTTGATTCTACATCTCCAGACTGGGACCATTTGCTGCATGTCTTCTTTCTCTCTTTACACTCTCCACCTGATTTTAAGGAAAGATTTTCCAATTAAATGTGCGCACACAGGTTGTCACTCTTCTTCATTTCTTATATATTTTTACTCTAAAAAATTATTTCTCTTTTAGCTGAATTGTATATAGAATATGTCATGTTTCGGAAGAAAATTAATCTGAAAGTACCTGTCATTGTCTCATTTCTTATAGCTACACAAAGAGGTGTATATTTTTACAGTCTTGTAAATCTATTGTAGTTGTTTGAGCTGCACAAGTTAGGTACTGCATTTTATGTCTTACTTGCAAGCTCTTGTAAATAGCTTCAATTAAATTAAGATAAATATTTGTTTTCAATTGGCTTCAGAGATTGGACATGACTAAACTTTGTTACCGGAGCTAAAACGATTTTTTGTAAAACACTGTATAGAGATAATTTACCCATCTTTTTCATCCTACTGTGAACTCGACAAAGTCAACAGATGCTGTATTTCAGAACCAATGAAATTCTTCTAATTGACAATATTTGCCAATGTGAGCCTTTACACATGTTGTGCACATTTTATTTATGTGATATTCAATCGCTTTGGGATTTTTTTTTATTGTTTCTATTTATTTTATTGCCTTTGTTTATATTGTTCCTTGCCTTATCAAGTAATAAAATCACAAGATTAGTTGACTATAAAAGGATAAAAACGATAGAATAATAATTGAGCACTTAAAAAGGCCTAAAACATAGAAATCAAATTTATTACCAAAATAATATTTTGTGATTTGAACAAAATGACTATTACATAATTTTCTCATGCTGCTCTTCATGCTTGAATTAACCGGAAAAATATTTGAATAAGCTGTTGGTTTTTTGTTTTTTGTTTTTTTTGTCAGAAACAGCAGAAATGTTTAAGATAATTAATTTGGCCCAGATGTTTCTGTTTTCATATTTCAGATGTTTTTCCCGGCAAGATTTAGAACTTTTTGTTAGATTTAACTCTTTCCACAGAACATACTGTAAGACATGACATAAAAACTATTGTATGAAATTGTGCCGTCATTATTAGACAAACGGGTAGTTTAATGTTTCTTTAATATATAGAAACTAGAGAAAAAACATAGTTGGGACGGGAAGCAAAGAAAACAGTCAATGTTGAAAATCCACACATTTTGAAAGATTTGCTACTATATGATAATTAGGTGAGATTGTCATCTCACCTGATAATCGTATCCACATTATTAAGTGGTTAGAATGAAAAGTCAAAATTAGGGGAGAAGTCTACAGATATTTGCAGTCAAGACATTTTTAAAAAAGTATCTAAATGTATAAAATTAAATCAACAGAAGGTCCTTTTTGATTTTGTTTGATTGTTTTTAGTTTTAAGGTAGATTTTTATTGCTACAGTTTTTATTCGAAAGGTTAAAAATTCAAAAATTGTGACAATTGTCCATATAAAGACTAAAGATAAATGAATATTTCCAGCACTTTGCAGTAAGTGAGAGTTTGTGTGACTGGGGAGAGACGTTGTGCGCCGCCTGCCCCAACATGACCACCGTCATCACTGCAGGAAGCAGCACTGTTGTGTGTGTGTGGGAAGTGGCTGTCAACAAGGACAAACCTTCTCACATGAAACTCAGACAGGTGAGTCTATCTGCTAGTTTATTCACTCGAGCTATGTAGCAGTGCTTCCCTCTGACTCTCTTGCGTTTCGCAGCCCTTATACGGTCACACAGACACGGTGACGTGCCTGGCTGTGTCTGAGAGCCACAGCTTGATAGTGAGCGGCTCCCGTGACCTCACTTGCATCCTCTGGGATCTGGAGGAGCTAAGTTATGTCACCCAGTTAGCAGGACACGCGGGCAGCATCTCTGCTCTGGCTATCAATGATCTCACTGTAAGTCCACTTTCTCTCTGTGTTCACTTTTTACGACCATGAAATTAGCCTGCAGCGTGAGGAAGGGAGGATCCTCACAGCTGACAGTGGGCATATCCTCTTTGTGTTTTGCTTGTTTCGTGCACTCCTATGTGTGCACGTTTGAACGTCAACACCTTTCTACTTTGTCCAAGGGTGAGATTGTGTCCTGTGCGGGTCCTCTGCTTTACCTGTGGACCATGAAGGGCCAGCTGCTGGCTTGCACAGGAACTTCCTCCGGGCCTCAGGCAGACATCCTGTGTGTCAGCTTCACACAGCAACATGAGTGGGATTCCAGGAATGTTATTGTCACAGGCTGTACAGATGGCATTATTCGGGTAAGTGCTCTCTATTTAGGCAAAGTGCCTAGCAGAAGTATTTATAACTCATGCATGTTTTTTTATATATATGTACAAAAAATGCATCATGAAGGTCAAGGATAAAGTTGCTGAGAACTTTTAAGCAAAGTTTAGGTTATAAAAACGTATTATGTTAATTAATCAACTTTTAGTTGTGCTTTCACAAAAATAGCCTTTATGGAAGACTGACTGTCCTGCTTACACATAGAAAGTGCCCTGACCAGCTCCTCCCTTTATTAAAACATGGAGCTGGGAGTATCATGTTGTGGGAATGATTATTTTCCACAAGAACAGGAACTTTAAGGAAAGATGACTAAAGGTTCATTGACGAAAATCCAAAAAGAAAAGGTGTTGGAGGCTCAAATACAAATGTATGTCATATGTCTTTAGGATTTTATTTGTAAAAGATGTGAAAATATGCATCATTTTTTATCCCAATAAAAACATTAAGGTTTGTTGTTGTAATATGACAAAATTAGGAGTGGTTCAAGCGGTATAAATTATTATGCAGAGCACTGTGTACAGTAAGTCAGACTCATTTCTCTTTGCACTGTTTTTATGTAGTCTACTTTCCACTGTTCTGCCATGTAGTCATTACTGTGATATTATCCTCACATATGCCCGCTTAAATGTCCACTGAAGTTATTAATGACAACATAAAAGTGGCGTGTGTGTCGGCTGAGTGTTTTTACTCAAGATTAATATTACCACATGCCGCCTCCTCGCAATCAAAGTGGCAAAATCTGAATTGTGCTTCGCTTGGAGAGTGTGTGTGTCCATGCCCCGTGCACAGCATGCACACGCAAACGCTACCCTTACCAAATCATTACGCTGGTAGAGTGAGGTGGATGTATTCAAGTGTGAGCGTGCTTGTTATTATGTTGAATTATGGCAATAATTTTGCCACTCGTTATGTGTCTCTCATACAGATATGGAGGACAGAGTACACCAGAACACAATTACCTGGCCCTCCAGAAGAGCCCATGTCCCCAGGGCAGGACCAGATAGAGAGAGACGGTAATGTTACTGACAGTGCTATAAGATATGAGTGTGTGTGTTTTATTTATAACAGTACAAATGTATGTGGTTGACTGTAAGAAAACGCTGAAACAAACTCATATGCAACTGTGGAAAAAGGGGTCATCCTCACCTTAATTAAATAAATTGTTGTGATGGCGTCTAAGTGCTCAGCTCAGCGCTAGAGTCTGTCTTTTCCAGACGAGCGCTCCTAGTGCTCACCCTACCCCTTGCTAGCATTATGGCTAGCAAGAATTATGTTGTTATAAAGTTATTAAACATAGAGGCAGTAAACACTGATGAATAATTCTGCTGACGTGCCTGTATGCGTGTGTGTATGCGTGTGTGTGTGTGCGTGTGTGTGTGTGTGTTTGTATAATTTAGAAAGCAATAATACCCAGATCCAATTTAGCATACGTTGGTTACAGCCTCACGTCACCTCATAGGAGTATTATGCTTTCCAATTACATTGAGACAAGTCTTTACGTAACCCTGAAGCTTTTATATTTGAGGGAATTTTCTCCCTTTTACTGCCCGCTGACTGCAGATGGACACGCGTTAATGTACAGTTTAATTGTTTTGTGAGGACCGCTGGGTGCCACAACGTTAAGCTCACTGGTTATTTTGGAGTAAGTGGATGTGCTCTCTTGATGGACCCGCAGGGAGCGCCTCAGGCCGGGGGAAAGGCTGGAGGAGATGTCTGGTGTTATGTCAGGAGCTGAGCAGAGGTCAGAGTGTGTCACAACGCCGCTCCAACGACAGCCCCGCCATCACCGCCCTGGCCATGTCCAGGTACAGACACCACACGCCACATTTCAGCAGTGGAAATGGTTGCATTTTGTATTTTGCTGTGTTTAATTACTGTAATCTACACTAAAACCCACTACTACTTTCCTGGCAGATTTGCTCTACAGTTATTTTAATTTAATCAATAAGTTTGTTTGTGGTTGGACATGAGACAGGCATTTCTAAATATGATAAAATAAATGTTATCACACTGACGAATCAGCAACCTCTTTTCATCCTTTATACGGAGATTAAAATAAAAGCCGACCAGGTTAATGCTTTGTATTCAAATGCCCAGAATGTGATGAGCACAAAACCAACTTATGTACTAGTCTTAGCAGAGTTTCATATGTTCTAACTTTAGGTGTTATAGATAAAGGTGGTAAATGTAGAGCATAAGAATGTAATAATACTGTGCAGTTGTTTAAAATATCACACTGTGTTTAAAATAAATGTGAATCTGAGGTGGGTAATTTAGAAAAAGAAAATATGTACAAGATGTGCATATAATATACATATTTATCTATCTATCTATCTATCTATCTATCTATCTATCTATCTATCTATCTATCTATCTATCTATCTATCTATCTATCTATCTATCTATCTATCTATCTATCTATCTATCTCTCCCTCTCTCTCTCTCTCTCTCTCTCTCTCTCCATCTGTCTGTCTGTTTGTCTGGATAGATAGATAGTTATAAAGTCTTAAAGATGCTGGGAGGAAGGCTCTACAGTAACGCTTCTTTGTGCACATAGGAGGTAGCAAATTATTTGACGAGGTGGAAATCTGGATATTTGTTTTTATAGGTTTTAATATAGAAGAAACCAACATCTATTTATTTCCTCTGACTAGTAAAATCGTTATTGAATGTAATTTTTAATGATAAGAATCTTGTCAGATTTGCTTCCACTGGATGCTTCACGCCATGTCTACGCTCATTTGTGCAGGACTCATGCGACCCTGCTGGCTGGAGATGCTTGGGGCAGAGTTTTCACCTGGGTCTGCGACTGAGCAATTGTTACTGTGGAAACGTCAGAGTACCATGATGCTCCATGAGGAAAGAATCTTGACAGAAAAACTCTCAGGTGTGAGAGTTAAGAGAGAGCTCAGCAGTAGAAATTGTCACACATTTGCTGTCTTGTAGATATAGTAGTTACACATCAAGTTATAGATAAAACAATATTTTCCACTTATAAGCATATTTAATTATGTATTTTGCTGTGTAAAAAATGGATGCTAGTGAATATAAATAAAATCATGAACAGACATTTTGTGAGATCATTTCTTACGCCTCTCTTATGAAGAAGACCAGTGTCTTCTCAAAAGTGAAACCAGAGGGATAGTGGCAAATGTTTGCTTTAATAAACAAAAAAGTATGTGTAATAAATAAAAGGTGGCAGCCCTCTCTTCGGGCTGCCACCTTATCGTGGTGGAGGGGTTTGAGTGCCCCAATGATCCTAAGAGCTATGCTGTCGGGGGCTTCATGCCCCTGGTAGGGTCACCCAAGGCAGACAGGTCTTAGGGGAGGGACCAGACAAAGCGCAGCCCGAAGACCCCTATGATGCACAGAAACTTTGGACCTAGTGTTCCCTCGCCCGGACGCGGGTCACCGGGGCCCCACTCTGGAGCCAGGCCTGGAGGTGGGGCACGTTGGCGAGCGCCTGGTGGCCGGGCTTTTACCCATGGAGCCCGGCCGGGCTCAGCCCGAAGAGGAAACATGGGTCCCTCTTCAAATGGGCTCACCACCTATAGGAAGGGCCGCAGGGGTCGGGTGCATTGTGTGATGGGTGGTGGCCGAGGGAGGGGGTCCTGGCGGTCCGATCCTCGGTTACAGAAACTGGCTCTTGGGACGTGGAATGTCACCTCTCTGGTGGGGAAGGAGCCGGAGCTGGTGCGTGAGGCTGAGAGGTTCCGGCTAGAAATAGTCGGTCTCACCTCGACACATGGCTCTGGTTCTGGAACCAGTCTCCTTGAGAGGGGCTGGACGTACTTCCACTCTGGAGTTGCCCACGGTGAGAGGCGTCGAGCAGGGGTGGGCATACTTGTTGCTCCCCATCTCGGCGACTGTACGTTGGGGTTCACCCCGGTGAACGAGAGGGTAGCCTCCCTCCGCCTACGGGTGGGGGGACGGGTTCTGACTGTTGTTTGTGCTTACGGGCCAAATGACAGTTCAGCTTACCCACCCTTTTTGGAGTCCTTAGAGGGGGTACTGGAGAGTGCCCCTCCTGGGGACTCCCTCGTTCTGCTGGGAGACTTCAACGCTCACGTGGGCAATGACAGTGAGACCTGGAGGGGCGTGGTTGGGAGGAGTGCTCCCTCCGATCTGAACTCAAGTGGTGTTCTGTTGCTGGACTTCTGTGCTCATCACGGATTGTCCATAACGAACACCATGTTCAGGCATAAGGGTGTCCACATGTGCACTTGGCACCAGGACACCCTAGGCTGCAGTTCGATGATCGATTTTGTTATCGTTTCGTCGGATCTGCGGCCGTATGTCTTGGACACTCGGGTGAAGAGAGGTGCGGAGTTGTCCACTGACCACTACCTGGTGGTGAGTTGGCTCCGGTGGTGGGGGAGGATGCCGGTCAGACCTGGCAGGCCCAAACGTGTTGTGAGGGTCTGCTGGGAACGTATGGAGGAGTCCCCCGTGAGACGGAGCTTTAACTCCCATCTCCGGCAGAACTTCGAACACGTCCCGGCGGAGACGGGGGACATTGAGTCTGAGTGGACCATGTTCCGTGCCTCCATTGTCAAGGCGGCTTATCGGAGCTGTGGTCGCAAGGTTGTCGGTGCCTGTCGTGGTGGCAACCCTCGAACCCGTTGGTGGACACCTTCGGTGAGGGATGCTGTCAGGCTGAAGAAAGAGTCCTATCGGGCCTTTTTGGCCTGTGGGACTCCGGAAGCGGCTGATGGGTACCGGCGGGCGAGCGGCTTGCAGCTCTGGCGGTTGCTGAGGCAAAAACTCGGGCGTGGGAGGAGTTCGGAGAGACCATGGAGAAAGACTTCTGTATGGCTTCGAGGCGATTCTGGTCCACCATCCGGCGTCTCAGGAGGGGGAAGCAGTGTAGCACCAACACTGTTTACAGTGGGGGTGGTGTGCTGCTGACCTCAACTCGGGACGTTGTGGGTCGGTGGGCGGAGTACTTCGAAGACCTCCTCAATCCCACCAACATGCCTTCCATTGAGGAAGCTGAGCCTGAGGACTCTGGGTTGGGCTCTCCAATTTCTGGGGACGAAGTCGCCGAGGTAGTTAAAAAGCTTCTCGGTGGCCGGGCCCCGGGGGTGGATGAGATTCGCCTGGAGTATCTCAAGGCTCTGGATGTTGTAGGGTTGTGTTGGCTAACGCGACTCTGCAGTATCGCATGGACATCGGGGGCAGTCCCCCTGGATTGGCAGACTGGGGTGGTGGTCCCCCTGTTTAAAAAGGGGGATTGGAGAGTGTGCTCCAATTATAGAGGGATCACACTCTTAAGCCTCCCTGGCAAGGTCTATTCGGGGGTACTGGAGAGGAGGGTCCGTCGGATAGTCGAACCTCGGATTTTGGAAGAGCAGTGTGGTTTTCGTCCTGGTCGTGGAACACTGGACCAGCTCTACACCCTCGGCAGGGTCCTGGAGGGTGCATGGGAGTTCGCCCAACCAATCTACATGTGTTTTGTGGACTTGGAGAAGGCGTTCGACCGTGTCCCTCGGGGTGCTCTGTGGGGGGTTCTCCGGGAGTATGGGGTACCAGGCCCTTTGATACGGGCTGTCAGGTCCCTGTATGACCGGTGTCAGAGTCTGGTCCGCATTGCCGGCAATAAGTCGGCTCGTTCCCAGTGAGGGTTGGACTCCGCCAGGGCTGCCCTTTGTCACCGATTCTGTTCATTACTTTTATGGACAGAATTTCTAGGCGCAGCCAGGGTGTTGAGGGGATCCGTTTTGGTGGCCTTAGGATTGCATCTCTGCTTTTTGCGGATGATGTGGTCCTATTGGCTTCATCGGGACGTGATCTTCAGCTCTCGTTGGAGCGGTTCGCAGCCGAGTGTGAAGCGGCCGGGATGAGGATCAGTGCCTCCAAGTCTGAGACCATGGTCTTGAGTCGGAAAAGGGTAGAGTGCCTTCTCCGGGTCAAGGGAGATGTCCTGCCCCAAGTGGAGGAGTTCAAGTATCTCGGGATCTTGTTCACGAATGAGGGAAGAAGGGAGCGTGAGGTCGACAGGCGGATTGGTGCAGCGTCCGCCGTGAAAGCAGGGCGCTCTACCGGTCCGTCGTGGTGAAGAGAGAGCTGAGTCAAGAGGCGAAGCTCTCGATTTACCGGTCGATCTACATTCCTACCCTCATCTATGGTCATGAGCTTTGGGTAATGACCGAAAGAACGAGATCGCGGATACAAGCGGCTGAAATGGGTTTTCTCCGTAGGGTGGCTGGGCTCTCCCTTAGAGATACGGTGAGAAGCTCGGTCATCCGGGAGGGACTCAGAGTAGAGCCGCTGCTCCTCCACATCGAGAGGAGCCAGTTGAGGTGGCTCGGGCATCCGGTCAGGATGCCTCCTGGACGCCTCCCTGGTGAGGTGTTTCGGGCACGTCCCACCGGGAGGAGGCCCCGGGGAAGACCCAGGACACGCTGGAGAGACTACGTCTCTCGGCTGGCTTGGGAACGCCTCGGGATTCCCCCGGAGGAGTTGGAGGAAGTGGCTGGGGAGAGGGAAGTCTGGGCCTCCCTTCTTAAGCTGCTACCCCCGCGACCCGACCCCGGATAAGTGGCAGAAGATGGATGGATGGATGGATGGATAAAATTAAGCTTTGATAGATCAAGAAAAGTGACCATGGTCTGTCGTTGAAGTTCATTTAAAAAAAATTAGATTGCCTTCTACAATTTCAGTTTTAAATTGTAGAAGGGGATGTGTGTGAATACAGACAACATGGTGTGTTTAAGTGGTTTTATAGTGAATAATTACCGGTATAAAGTAATACATTATGAAATAATTATTAGGTAATTTTTCAGGATAATAAAAAGCGATGCACACAAGTTTGAATGTTACACTACAAGATGTTTTCTGTAGTGAATGTTTGTGGCGTGCAAGGTTCAGGATGTTTGTCAGACAGGAACTGGGTTTTGTTTTTCACAATGTGTTTTTACTTTGCTTCGTAATGCGGTACTTTGGAGAATTTAACTGTTTCCTCGGATCATAATTCTTGGTGTGGAATTTTGGATGTGGGGGGATTTAAAATGTGTTTGGGTCTTGTTGAGGGATGCTTTATGCTTGTCGCAGATTCTTCGCATGTTTATGGTTTCCCAAAGACAAATATGTCTCTTTAGATCCATCGCTGCGGGACTGACCACAAAGTCCTGCTTTGAATCTCAGCCATTTAACAAGAGGCAGCTTGAAAGTTTATTCCTAATGTAACACAGCAGACCAGTCAGAGATAAAGTTTGCTTTGAACATCTCACACAGCTGTACTCAATCCATTATCTACTAATGGTAACTCTAGAAGAACGACATGGATTCACAGCTAAGGTTGGACAATCTGGGGACAGGACAACTGAACTTTGGACGCATTCAAGTTCAAAATTTGTGTGCAGTTCACAAATTTGGCTAATGTGGAGAAATAGCAAGAAGAAGAGGTTTTACCTTTCTGAAAGAGAACAACACAAAAAACAGACAGAATAACAAGTCAGGGCGTCAAAATCAAATACATAACAGGCCGAAATTAAAGGGAGGGAGAAAATGTCAAATAAGACACAGTAAAAAGTCAAATAAATCTCAGACATTTTTCTTTTTTTAAAAATCCTTGTGAGCTAAATTTCAATTTAACGGCCCAGCAGAGAAATCAGGAAGTTGTCTTCTTTGTGAGGCATTGTGCTTCCTCCCAGCAGCCCATGGTCTAGCAAACATCTGGAATAATCTTCTGGGTCAAATATGATTGAGTCTGAATTTGTCATCTGAGGTTTAGAAGAAAGCACATTCAAGTTCAAAATCCAGATCTAAATTCAACAGATAACTTAAGGCAAGGCTTAAATACGAATGATGTTTCCCATCCAACCTGACCAAGCTTGAGTTGGTCAGGTTCCATTTATCAAATAACTCTTGTTGTGCAAAGCTAAATGATTTGTAACTGTGAGGTGGTTCTACATGGAGTTGACCAACTCCACTGGCCTGGATACAAATGTATGTCATACTTTTCAAGTTTTTGTTTAGGAAAATTGAAAACTACCTATGAGTTTTCCTTCCACATGTTATCTGTTACTTTGTGACGGTTTATCACATAAAAGGCAACAAACAAGTCAGATGAAAAACAATCATGCTGGATTGTGGAAACTCTGGAGTCCTGCTTGTGTTACGTTTGTTGTTGTGACTCTCAGGCAAATGCGCCACTCCTCTATCATAAAGGACTGGGTCTCTCTCTTTAACCTTTGTGTGTGTGGCTAATTGTGCTAAGTGGAGTGGCTTAATAGAGTGGAAAATAGTCCTCATAATTTTCCCAGAGAGCGAGCATTGACCTTCTCTAAAGACAACAGCCATCTCCATTCTCTCTACACGGCTGGTTTTATGATATGAGATGTCAAACCACTGGGTTCCTCAGAATAATTAAATCAAATAAATTATTGCACCTAGGCAGAACCATCTTGTAGCCTAACCCAATTATAATGCACTGTAAAGCTAATTATTAACCATGATTACAATTAGTCTAATTTGAATAAATGTAGTCATTAGCGGGTTCATCCCTGTCAGTGTGAACCGTGGGGGATGATGGTCTCTCTGTCTCTCTCCCACTCGCCATAAAAGGAGTTTAGATGTGCATCATTCTCTTTTTGGAGGCACCTCCATCTTCATTCCATTCTTCACACTGACCTTCACAAACTGCCTTGCACCCTTCACCTTCCCTGTATGTTCTGCTTGCTGGATTTAAAACATCAGTTTTACACGCTGATTGGACTAATTTCTGGCATTTTTCGAAAGATTTATCAAAACAATGACCTAAAAGGAGAGTCTTTTGCTTTTTGTGTCACGAATCAGATAAAAAAATACTGATAAAAGTCCTTTATGCTCTAATGAATGTAGCCAATTTCTTTGTTTTCCATGAAGAGAGAATATCCAATAATAGTTATCTTTGGCAGAGTAACAAATGCGGTAATTTCTAATAATTTCCAGTAATTTCTAAATGTGAGGAAATGAAAGTAGTGCTGCACAATATATTGCAAATTTTTCATAATTGTAATATTAATGCACAGATTATGCATATCGGGGGGGAAGTGCAATAAAATGATTGAATTACCATATTCAAGCACCATATTTTCAGGCTACCTAAGCCTGCAGCACATGGTGCTTACACTATATTGCATAAATCTAACTAGGAGGATTCTACTGTTAAAAATCCAAAACGGGAGCCATAGGCAACATTTTCAATAACTTCGTTCTTGACCTGGAAATCATACACATTTTTCTGATAAAATAGGTTGGACTTTCATAAGTTGGAGCCATTTCAACCCTGTAGATCACAGGTGTCAAACTCCAGTCCTCAAGGGGCGATGTCCTGCAGTTTTTAGATGTGCCACAGGTACAAAACACTGGAATGAAATGGTTTGCTGGGTGTTTTTCTATTATTTAAATCTGCACTTTTCTAAATTAAAGACTTCAGCCCACAGCATATAATAATATTGAGTTTTAATACAGTAATAACAAGTTTGCTTAAAAAGCTGATTGTTAAAGTGACATGATGCTGCGGTAAAAAAAAAAAAATTCTAGACAATAGTTTATTGTAACACAGTCTCATAGGCTTATAGACAATAGTTGACAGAAAATCTGGGCTATAAACAATAGACTCACTGGCCAGAGATCACGTCAATAAGCAAAGGAGTCCAATAAAATATATATGTGCAGGACTTGACCTGCACTGAGCACACTCCAAACAACTCACTTACCCTCAATCATGGCGTCTTTCATCAAAAACAGCTAAATATCATGCTCATACTTTATAAATATGTTCCTTTAGATGCTGCTCAGTTCAGTTTTGGGTGGAGGACTGGAAGCTCTGCCCTCACCAGGAGGTGCTGAGCTGCCAGGTCTATAGCTTTTCTTCCTGGAAGAGTATCTGAGCATACACAGTGTCAGAGCTGGAGGGTGTGGCGTCAGGACTGGGGGAGACTGGTGGCTCCTGCCGCGGTCGGACTAACTCCAGCTCTGCGTATGTCAGGCTGTCTTCTTGTGAGACTCGGGACTAGAGGAGGAATGGAAAAACAAGAGAGGAATTTAGCTGGCAGATAACGCAAATGAGAAACGTAGTTTTCAGCATTCTCCCGCTAAGCATCTCGTCAGCTGCAGAAACTATGCGTTCACTGTTTTTGCAGGAGCTTTGGGAACATTCAGTTTACTTGAAAACATTTGCTGCCAAAGGAGTCGTACTCAGCACCCTCAGATTGTTCTAATTGCACTAATCTGCTCCGCATGTGAATACTTATATCTCCGGTGCTTCTTTTCACAGCGAAATCTCAAGTACAGCACAACCAGAGACACTGGTGGTCCTGAATTTGAGGTAGTTTGCCTCTCAACGTACTCGTTTGAGGCTTTCATTGTGGATATTAAACCAATGAAGCACTCTAAGTAAATAATTGAGTTTCTGAAGCAATAATGCTAAATAGAATTATCAAGCTCATAACTGAATGAAGCGACAGCAATAAACTCTGGTAGACAATCACGCGGTCGTGAAACATATTCCCACTTGTGTTTATTACAATAACAAATCTGCCTTGAAGAACAAAATAAAAGAAAAAACATCTTTTTAAAAAATTAAAACTGCATAATGAAGCGCTGCCCGTGTTTATGGCATCCAGTAAGCAGACGGAGGACTTACGGTAGCAGATCTCCTTGGCTGAGTCTTCAACCTTCTGGGCTTCTGAGGTCTCTTTGGTGCGACAGGCGCTGCAAGACAAAAATGTGAGAAACTTAATTGTGTGAAAAACAACAGCCTGGAGATTTGAATCCACAAATGTCTCTGTGTGTTTTGAAGTCGACGTCTAACTCAAGCAAGATGTTGCTTAGAAGTGAAACAAGACCATTGTTTGATGATTTAGTCTTTCGGCGTAGATTTAAGTGTCTGCTTTTAGTTGGCGATATCTTTTTTTTGTGGGCTTTGACCTCTCACTGCCCTTTGGGACTTTTTAATACTTCCATATGTGTTAGGAATGAGTCATGAAGTTTAACCGCAAGTAAGAGAAGATAAACTGAACTAAGTTTTCTTATTCATTCGGAGCTGGAGAAGTTTACTTCTAATAACCTTTTACTTTTATCCACATTGAGATCATAGCTTTTCAACAAGATATACAGAGTAAATAGGCTGAATGCTGAAGGCATAAGTGGTTACGCCTAAGAGTTAAAACACAATCTTATACCTCTGGTGGGTGGCTGAAACAGTGGCTCTTCAGATGGTGTTACTTTTGGTCCTCGGTCAACCTGCTGTCTCGTCTCTTTTCTTCGTGTTCTTGGGGGAGAATTGGAGCAGCTGCTGGAGCTGGTAACAGTCTCTCCAGAACTGCAAAGAACAGAAGATCCAAAGATCACCGGTAATTTCCCTGTGAAAAGTGTATGTTTCAGCCTTTTATAAGTGTCTTAAAAAAACAACGCAGTACCTGCTTTCTGGACATTTGACAAAAAGATAACTGGCTGTGGAGAAATCAGAAGAAAGAGCATTGTGAACGTGATAATTTGTTGTAAGAACTACAGATGACACTTCAATTTTTTTTAACTTATTAGTTATTTTAGAGAACAATTGTGGATTTACCTTTCAATCTGTGTCTCCTGTGGAAGTACTGGCATGTTAAAACGAGGGAGAACAAAAAGATGGACAGCAGGCCCAGTGAGCAGATCAACACGGCACACAAATACACATCTGATTCAGAGACAAAACAATATTTTCAGGGTTATGCATGATTAAAAGCTATATGAAGGTCTAGAGATTTAAGACATTACCTGCAAATAAAACCCAGAGCCCCTCGCTGCTGCCATCCTCAGGAGTAAAGTGCACTGTAGAAACAAACATGTTGCAGTAAGTCAGCAGAATACGGCACTTAAAGAACATAAAATTTCCAAGTCTATCTTTATAAATCGCTGATGTCTGTGGGCACTGACCCAATGGAGCAGACAACCTCAGTGGTTTATGGAAATATCCAAACCACTGCTGTGAAGAAAAAAAAAAAAAAAAAAAAAAACTGCTTGAAAGCATTGGCCAAACCCACAGTGGGGACATCCACAAAGTTGCAGGCCTCACTGGGCAGCTACTTTCGGATAAAAATGTTCTTTTATTCTGTGTATTCGCTTTTGACTGTCACTTCACTGTTGTTTTGTTGATACACACAAAAGATTTTCAAAGAAACATCATCAAATCAGATTAACTTCACAAGCATTTCCATCCATCCATCCATCCATCCATCCATCCATCCATCCATGCATATATAAACAACTGGACATTGGGCTAGAGGTGTGGTCCCCCCTGGTCAGGTCTGTTTCCAGACCCCTAGATTTCATTCAAAATCAAATCTGCTTGGTTTGCCATCTAATAGCTTTCTCTGTTTTGGTTTTTGTTTTGCTTTTTGTTTTTTTTCATTTAAAGTTGCATTTTGTTTTATGTTCTGTGTGAGGAATGATGGGTGCAATCCAATCCAAAATAAAGATATTTTGCATTGAGTTAAGTTCATTGAAGGAATAATAATTTAGAATGTATGGAAGTAAATCCTGATGGCACATATTTACATATTTAACCTCTTGAGTCTGAACTTTGAGTGCTCAGCTGATGGAAAAAAGACTGAAGTTGAGAAATGGTTGTTTGTAACCCATGCAGTCTGAGGTCAACAGGTTGGCTGTCAGGAGCTGTTATATGTACATATGTTATACAGATGTGTCTGCAAAATGCTGACTGTACACCAAATGGCGCCACGTTCATGCTAAAACATATATATATACAGCCCAGAATGAACATGTTGCAGCTGTTGGCTCATCTGCACTCATCCAGAAAGGAAAAGTGAAGATGTGGAAAGGTTGTAAATCTAAAGCCAGTGCTCAGAGAGATTCAGCCCATTGGTACAAAAAGCAGCAGGCAGCTCTCAAATGTTTGGTTTAAATGGCTTAATTGGGGATGTAGTAAAGCAAACATTTGTCTTGTTTGGCATAAAGTTTGGTATATTAAATAATTTATAACTTTAAGTGTTGAGTGAAGGTTGAAAACTGGAAACTAAGGGGTTCCCTGGATTACAGCTTTTCATTCCCCTCATTGTTTACCCTTATAATATCAGCTCTTGTGTTTCCTGGCTCTGTGGTCAATGCATCTCTGGGATGCCTGAGGTTGCATGGCTTCCTAAGCTTTCCCTGAATATAGGGCAGGGCGTTGTCAGATGGCTCTGTCTGACCTTAACCTTTATGCTTTTTTAGCAAAAGCTTTCATGCCCCTTAAACTTTTTTAACATCTTAAAATGCAAACAGAGTGGCACAACTATTAAGAGTATTAATCAGATGAGTGGCCAACTGGTTGCTCATCTGGTCCCGAACTCCACAAATCTTGCCTTTGTGGAAGAGGAGAGTAGTAGACGGCTACTGTTAAGAGAATATTTTTTGGGTTTGCCACAAGCCAAATATGAGTGACCAAACATACTGCCAAAGCTACAATGAAATCATTAAGATTGTAACACATTCATGTCACCACAGCCTAGTAAAAGTCCAGACATAAATTAAATTAGAAAGAGTGGCAAGAGCTTTATCATCCAATCTAAAAGCTGGAGCTTTTTTTAAAAAGACTTATTGACATAAATATCAGTCTGTAGTTCAGAAATACTCCAAAAAGCTTGCACCTAAAACAACAACAAAGGATGGCTACACTTCCTATCTACGATGTTCTTTAAATGCTTACATTTACTACTACTGTGCATTGGTCTAATTTTGTGTGGCTAATTGTATTGTGCACACAAAATTGCAATAAAAAACCCCAGAAGTTTGTAGATATAAGATGAAAAAATTTCATGATTCTGGTCCGTCTGCCTGCTTTGTTTTTCTCCTCAGCCTTCACCTCTCCACTCAGTCTGATCTGATTCACCTGCATGTTGCTGCGCTGCAGCACAATCAGGCTCATGCCATTCATCTGTTCACAAGCAGTTAGATTTTTGAAAACGTTCAGTGTGAATAGATAGCCAGCGTTAACCATGATCACAACCATGTTTCTTGTCCCCTGGATTTCCCTGCCTTGCCTGGTCCACGTCAGACACTTCAATGGTTTTTGATTTCTGGACCCAACCCTGTTCCTGCCTCTCGACCTCTGCCTCCTGCCTCACCCCTGGATTTGTCTGCCTGAGATTAGCTTCACATGCCTGACCTCCGAATTCTGATCTCCCCTGAGCTCATGACCTGCTACCAGTGTTCACCCTCTGGTTCAGTCTCCATCTCGCAGAGATGTTCTGTTCTCTAGAACCAAGCCCTGAGATGACTGCTCACCACCACTTCCCTGAGGAACCAGGATTCTTCCCCTGTTCTCCACAGCAGAAGGTTGGTGGCTTTCTCTATTGAGCCTTGACATGCAAGAGTAAGTCACTAAACTGGTTCTCTACCCTCAGAGGTTCCTGTCCTAGTGCTGGTGGTCGCCTATCCCATTCCCTGATTATGGGTATGGGATGGATGGATTATCAATAAACCATTTGCTTTTCATTTTGTTTGGCTGAAATTTCGGGTCCTCTGTTCTGAACATTACAAAAAAGTGTAATGTTTTACACTACAAACAGCATAAAGTCAGCCATTTATGCACACATGAAAATGTAAAAATGGTATTAAAGTCACATTTTTAAAACTGTAGAAAAATGGACTTCACTAGATAAACATTCAGCAGCAGCACAATGTTTAAGAATAACATTTCCAATAAAAGCTCTATTTTTGTATCATAAATCTGATGATCCTGTCATGATCTCAGATAAAGTCAAGTGGATCATTCTTGTGGAGAATAATTTACTGTTGTGTGCTTTTTAAATGACCTCATTTAATCCTTCAGCGTCCATTTAATTTCTGAGGGGGATTTGACCATGGTTAGAGCAGCTGAAACTTAAGTCTCCAGGAATATTTCTCTGAGTCTTGGTGACTTAAATAAAAGTGCAGTTATCCCAGAATGCTGACATCATTAGAGTTCAAGAACATTGCCAGCTCAGCACCATTACCTTTTCCCCCTCGTATTCATACATAGAGTAATACTGTTGGCTGTGTGAGATCATTGTTTTGGGATGGAAATGCCTGAGAACTGGGTTCACACTCGAGTCTAATTCCTCCTGCAGCTACAAGAAAAACACTTAGATTTTCTTGCTCTTTCCCAGAAAAAGAAAAACATGGAACAGTTTTGTATTGATGGAATAGAAGAATATGTCTCAACAGGATGCATTCAGTTCTAAACAAACTCTTTCAGGATAATTACAGAAGAAATCCCCCTTTGCTTTCACTGATTTGTTGAAGAGCAGTGGTTACCAGACACCTGTAGAGAGGCCAGATGGTGCTGGACACTTTTTCTATTAATACACGTAGGAATGTGAAATCATTTGTCATGTCTGAATTACAGTCAACAATCTGTTTAGTCTAAAAAAATAAAGTTATG
This sequence comes from Poeciliopsis turneri, assembly GCA_922788865.1. Lineage (NCBI taxonomy): Eukaryota > Metazoa > Chordata > Actinopteri > Cyprinodontiformes > Poeciliidae > Poeciliopsis > Poeciliopsis turneri. Next base: position 1,631,188 of record CAKLNU010000915.1, read on the forward strand.
GCTGTCAGATTGTAAAACATTTAGTTTTTTGGCTTTTTTCAACTTTTTTAATTTAATATTTTCCTTATTTTTTTTATTTTTTTTTTTTACATGAAATTATCAAAAGTGAACCGAACTGTTGGGCTCATTGATAATTCTTCGAAAATGCCGAAGGTAGTTTTGTAAACTGTTCCAGCACTGTGTAAAATTCAGTGATCACATAAATAATAGTGAAAGAGAAGAAACCCAGTGATTGAATTTAAATAAAATTTCTTTGTGCTTATTAAAACTGTTCCAATAACAAACAAAAGTTCTTAAACAAGTGTTTATCTCCAAAAACCAACCCCTAACTTTATTTAAAAGCTTCCCTAAATGTTTTCTTTTCTACACTGAAAAGGCAGCATATTGAGCTGTTGACCACCCGCTGAGCTTGGTCAACAGTGCTGAGGTTGTTGACCACTGGGTTGTTCATCAGAGAAAAAGTGAAGGAAACCTGATTGGATAAACAGAGAGGGATGTATTTGTTACTCGTACATCTATAAATACCCAATTAGCCATATGTGTCTTAACTTGTCATGTAAACTACAAGATTTGGTTTAATTAATGCCAGGAAAGAATTCCAAAACTTGAGATTCTGCAAGGAAGGATTTTTGAAGTGAGAACAAATTTTACATGCAGTAAATGACTCCCTGGGCATCTTTATGAAGGATAAACCCAGATTAGTTGCAGCCAAGAGACTGAAGCTCAGAACTAGTCCAAAAGGGGTCAGGACCAAAGTGGACTTATGTAAACTTAAATCAACTCCAAACACACAAAAAATACAAAGGTTGTAGGGGAGCTTGATTCTAACTTCAGCGGTAAATGTACAAGAGGCGGGGTCCACACTTGACAGATCGCCAGTCTATCACATGGCAACAGAGAAACACATAGAACAAACAACATGCATACACACACATATCTAATGGCAATTTACAGACCATTTAACCTAACAGTCATATTTTTGGACTGTGGGAGGAAACCAGAGAAACCATACATGGGGAGAACATCTAACCTCCGTGCTCCCAGGCTGGGATTTGTACCCACAACCTTCTTTGCTGAAAAGCAGCAGTGCTACTAACAACACCACCATGCAGTTCTAAAAGTGGTTTATTTAAACACTATTCAATAAATGTTTGAACTGTCCTTGTGTTTGCATTGGGGACTTATTTACAAAGAAGCCATTGGTTATTTTTACAGGAATTAAATTAAAGTTTGTGTGTCATCATTAATCTTGCTGTGTGAAACATCCTGATAATGGAACATGTAGTGTTAGCTGAGGATAAATGGGTAACACTCTATAATATTTTGTGGTACTTTTCTATCAGAAACTTCAATTAAAATTGCTTCACTTGTTTTTTTCACAGTATGTGTATCACACAGACATATTGGTGGTGGTGGAACTTAATAATCTTTCTCTTCTTGACTGAATACACAACAAAAGGTCAAAGGTCCATAAATAGTTTTAAATAAAATCCTGTTTTTTAAGTTTTGTGGTGTTTTAATGCTGTCTCCTTGCATGGACATCATGAGTTATCTACTGACATAGGCATAGAGTGGCAAGAAATTGCCACACTACAGCAAATGTATCCATCATGGTATGATGAACACATGTAAAAAAGTCACATTTTCTTTTATGCATTTACAAAAAAAAAAATCCTATAAAAGAATAGAATAGAATCCGAAAGACAAATGTGACTGCTTGGAAATATTTCCAGTTGTATTAAAAAAACACAGTTATAGTTTGGAAACTAACGGAACACCTCCCACTGGTTAAGGTAGCACTTTTGTTTAACACTGCTGTCTATTAAACAGCAGCCTGTGTATCGGAATAGATAGACTGACTAATGAAACCAGGTTGTTAAACTCCTTACTCTACAACAGAACAGAAGGTCAAAATTGCATGATATTGGGCAAAATAGGCACATTTATTTTAAAAATTCAGATCAGTAGTGAGTACCTAAACTCATGTATCAAAATCTTTATCCAATCAACATTAACTGATTAGATTTACAGTTAAATGTATTGTGAATTGTGGCTTCTAATCTATTATAAGTTTCTCCTTTTTTCTATGCAAACCAAGTTCTAGCTATAGAGGAAAAAGAGGCTGAAATGTATTTTTTAGTTACCTGTCAGCTGTGTGGTGCTGGAGCCATTGGACGAGGCTCTCCATGTGTTTTTGTATTTTCGGATCTCCTGAACTCTACAGCTATAAAAGCCCTGATCCGTCCCTGTGATATTGACGATGAGCAACCGGTACACTTCTCCCCCCACACCGTCAAATAAATGAAACTTTGGCTGGGGGAAGCGACGGCTGTAGTTCCCATACTGCTGTATCTTCTTGATTCCTATCCTTACAATCAGAAACTGGGAGGGTGGGAGTGCAGTTGGAGAAGTGGTCGGTAAAAGAGGAGGTCTGAGGGTCGGAGGAGTCAAAGGCAAGAAGAGCCAGCGGAGAATGAGGACACTGTTGCTCCACTTTTTTTCAGACACCAGACAGGACAGAGTCAAGTTGTCTCTCTCTGGGACTAAGACCAAAGGCCCAGGGGTGACCGTCACGTTCAGGGTGTAGCATACCTCTGTTGGCAAAAAACAGAGAGTTCACATAAACAATTCATTCAATGCTTGTAACACTGCATACAACAGGAAAATTAGCGTTGGTTTATAAAATGTCTAGAAGTAAAAATTCAGAAATATGAGTGTATTTGTATTCTTCCGCACCAATGCATTACTTTGCAGAACAGCGTTTAAAGGTGTTGCAGCTGCAATATTTTAATATTCTTATTTGCAAGAAATGAAAACGGTGTCAATAAGAAACTCGAGAACAAAAATACTCTTATCGCTCTCTGAGAAGTCCAGAGAAAATTTTTAAAAGATCTTGAGCAATTATGGAGAAATCTCATTAAAGTTCAGTTTAAAAATAAATGGTTTCCTGGTGTATCACTTGAATATATGTTTTGTTTTTCAAAGTCTTAATATTTTTTTTCAGCATTCAAAAGCACACTCCTTTGCCATAGTACGGTATATCAAACAGTCATTGAACAACTCAGCTTGCGTGACTCTTTCTTGCTTTTTTCAATTAGTAAATTACAGGAGTTGAAAATGTGCCTCTCTTGGAATGGTCTGAGATCATTTTTTTATCACAGTGTATTCCCCGACAGTTACAGCTAATTGTAGCATTTACACAAACTGCTTGTATACACACCCACAGTGGATAGTAGGATTTATGCTGTCAAAAGCATAAAGTATGACTGGCTCTGCTTATACGTGTCTTTAGTCACCAGAAGGGAATTTTGCCTGTACCACTAAAAAGCAATTCTGGTCAAGAGAGAAATCAACAAATCATACAACTCTTATTTTTTTTCCCCTGCTTATTTTTGTTTTCTTCTGATGGAAGCAGAGTCATGTGTGTCGAACACCGAATATGAGTCAATAAGTTTGATTAGACACTCTTATCAACTCCTGTAGCGAAGATGTGCTACAATTGGGAAACATTGATCCTCTGTGCAGTAAAACCCAATCCCAGCAGGCGGTAAAACTTGGAACATCTGCTGCTGCTTTTTTTGTCTTTATGTCAGTTAGGAATCTGCCCCAGGTTATGTCCAACATTGTATAATGCAAAATCATAAGCAGAAACTGTTTCTAGGACATATTAATGTGCAGTTCAAGCTTCTGGAAAAAGCTGACTCGTCAACTTTAGAACAAAATGTGTGATTGAGCCAAGGACTAAACCAAAACTTTCTTCAGTCTAAAACATTTTGCGAAATAAGAATTACCTTTCCATGTGTGGCACATTCTGAACCCAGTCAATTTAAAAAAGCTGGGTCAAGTCATGCAGACTTTATCAATCTGTGTGAAATATACTTGTGATTTATGATTGCCTTGATTTATTGTCAAAAGCGAAGAGAATCATAAGTCTAGCACTTACAAGAATCACTTGAAATGCATGCATGCATGCATGCAAAAAAAAAAAAACACTTGCAAGTTTTTTTTTCTGCGTATCAAAATAGAGTATTCATACTAAAAATGAACAAAGGTATCTGTTTTACATGTTGCTGTGTGCACCAATTGCTACTCTGTTTCGCCCTTTCTTTCAAGTCTGCTGAGCTTCATTGCTGCAAACAAAGTAAACTTACCTGTGACCAGAGTCTTAGTCAGGACAAGGACCACTATAGAGAAGTACATTTTCCACAGTCAGCGAATCCATAAACCTAGACAACTGCACAGCACTTTCAAAAGCAGCTACATTCAAAACAGAGGCTGGCTGCACAAACCACCAAAGCCCTTACCCACCATTAACTCCTCTCCTCTTTCTCCTCTTTTCTCTGTAATATGAAACAGAAAAAGCTCTGTTCCCACTTAGAAACTCCCACTCTCTCCCTCGCTCTCCCCTCTAAGCTGTCTCCGTCAACCTCTCTCTGTCTTTCCCTCTGTGTCCTGCTAAAAGTAGGAAATGTCATTTCCTGTGTTCCTGAGAGTGGGTGTTGGATCAGGGCCCAGCACCCCTGAACTTAGAGATGACGGCCATATCTAATCTTGAGGGTTTGCCCTTTGCATATTCATGTTTATGGTCATCTGAACATGATATGTGATCTCTCCGTTGTTTTCTGTTCGTGCACACACAGATGTGGGATGTCTCCATGTCTCCGGCTGCTGGACGGAGTGGCATGGGCTTGTCTCTGGCTGCGGTTGTCTGACTGTCCCAGTGGTATGAAGCCTGCTGCTTTATTGGGAAGGCTAAACTGCTGAGGCAGGGCTTCTACTGGCTGCTTTCAGCGCTGCCAAAGCCAAATGAAATTACACAACACATTTAACCCTTCAAACAGTGTGTAGGATTTCTGTGAAACCCATGGAATCAGTGGAAAGTGTGCTGGCTGTGTTCCTAGAGTGCTTTAATTCCTTCTCACCTTGAGAACGTCTTTTAAAATGCAAACTGAAGTGCTCCTGCAGTTTAAACTTAGGCCATCTATCACAGGTTTTGTGAATTAAAGGTTGTGTTTACATGTGCTAAAATGATACTTCATTTGGGATTTCCCTCATGTTTTCCTTCACCTGCGTCCCAAATTCAAGCGAGGGGCTCACTCTGCTCTGCCACATAGTGGTCAAAATTGGTTACTGCTTCCTAGGGATCCTCAACACATCAATTAAATACAAAACAATTACAGCTCTCGGCCAAACAAATAATGTTTCTATTTGTTAAACATTATGTAATCTGCAATCAAAGACTATTAAAAATCTATGCTTTTGCCCAGAATTACTTGTAAAATTAGTTTTCATGTTTGCCTTATTTTGAACGGTTTGAAAATATTAAGAAATACATTTTTCAATATGGAAAAAGATATTCTGTTTTAAACATTGTCTATCAGAAGGTTGTTCAGTACAATAAGTACTTTATTATTCTGTTGTGAGGTTCCTCTTCCTCTGAGTGTTTGGATATTTTTATACTCCCACAGTCTGGATTCAAATCAAAGTGTGAGGAGGAGGAAAACTGGGGTGGGAAACATTGCAACATGGGTTACCAAAATTTTCTGCCTGTAAGGTGTTTCTTGTAAGTTATTTAAGGTAATATGGTATGCCCTAATAAAGGATCAAATTAACAAATTACATTTGTTTAATCTTGAGGAGCTATTGTACACTGTTTTGTATGATATTTCTGGACCATTTTAATCTGTCATCCCAGTCATGGACCAAAGGCTGATCAAAGTCAGGACATGTTGCCAGTTGGACACAGGGTTATGAGGTTAGTCAGTTTAACTGTTACCTGCTGGCATCAGCAGGTAACAGATTTACCAGTAGAGGGATGACACAGTGCCATTGGGTCCAGTGAGATAACCCCATGAAGGTCAAGAGGAGTGGATTCCCACCTGAGCCCAGCTCAGTCTGTAGAGCCATAGGCCGTCTGCCAGGAACCAAACACTCAGTAATGAGGCCTAAATACCCCACACAAACAATATCACACCAACCAGACTTATCTCAGAACTCCCACAAAGTAGTTTCCTTCAGGCAGAAGGAGTGAACCTGGGCCTAAAGAGCTTCCTGCCAACAGCCTATATGACCCAGGAAACCCCTAAACCAGCAGACCCCAGCCGGTGCATCCATATTCTTGCCCCCTGGCTGTCCAGGGGGCAAGGCAGTCCACCCCTCCACCTAAACACTCCCCAAATTTCCACCCATTTAATGCATCTTCTCAACATCCAAAGAAAAAGCTTTAAGAATGCAGTCTTCCCCCATTTTAAAGCATTGTAAAAATAAAAAGAACCTATTGTGAAATCTTTCAGAAATCTTATTTTTTTTATTATTATTTTTAATCCTCAAAAGAAAAAAAAATTAACAATCACATGGTGACAAATATCTGTGTTAAATGTGTTTTTGTTGTCTGAAAAAGTCCATGTCATGCTACATTCACAGCAACACAAAAGCACTCCTAGAAACATCCATCTTATAAAACAAAGTACTGTATAACTTTAAAACAGCAACAATCGTATCACCTCCATGTGACCATGTTCGTTTTGAAACTCTTGCTGCATAGACAAACTACGTTGTATACCATTTGAAGATCTTTGACTTTGAAGAGTGATTTTATGCATTGTAAGGTTTTCACAACAGGAGAGGTAAAACAGACCAGCCATTGTTTATAATGCAGAATAAATGCATATTCTTTCATAAAGCACTTTATAATGGGGCAGTTTGCATTGTGTTTATGTAAGGTATGTTCACCATACCAGGAAATAAGATACAGATGTCACTGTTAACATGGGAGATATGTTAGCTTCTGACATTCAAAGTCAAATGGAATGGTAACAATAAATATTGAATACAATACAAAATAAAACAGTTCATCTCTGAAAAAGACAGCAGCAGCAGTTTAAGAGCATGTCACAGTGACCTATACAACCACAAATAAATTTGTTTCGGATGACAAGTTACTTAAATTTTGTATTGCATTATTTATTCACTGCATGTTTCAGGTATTATAATATCAGAACAAACTTTTTTATTTTAATGTCAGTCTTTTTTCTCACCAGTCAGACACCTCCATGAAATCTTCTAATTCACTTATGGTAATAATGTCACGAGGCTGATACTCCAAGTTAGCTGAGTGATCATTTTCACAAACTGAACTTCTACCAAGCGGGCTGTTTGTGTCACATTCGGGAAAAGGGTTGCATGAGTCCCGTGTGCTGTTCACCAAGTTGTATGTCTTGGTGATATCATTAACTGTGTCCATGTATGGTGTTTTCTCTGGACTGAAGCGATGGCCCTCGGAGTTCTGATCAATTTCAGGAACTGGAGTTCTGCAGCTGTGGTTTTCTCTTGAGGCCTGCTGGCTTTGGTGTAGAGCTGCTGGGACTGATGAGCTGCTTTCATGCACAGAGTTGACAACAGCTGCCTGGTAGTTTTGGGGAGAACTGTGCTGGCCTTGATAAAACCTAAAAGGCTTACTAGCAACTGTGGTGACAGAGGAGAGGGACTGTGGTTGCTGCTTGACTTGCAGTTGTTGTTGTCCTGGAGACTGTTGGTATTTTTGGTGAAGCTGAGGTTGAGAAATATTCTGACCAGTCTGGCGCACATTCAGCTGAACATATTTTCCTGTCTCAGGATCAAAGAAAGTCTTTGTTTTAACTTGAACAGGTACATCTACGACAAAGAACTGACCAGATCCCAGATCCTGCAGAACCTTCCGCTGAGTCAATGGATAGTTGGTTGACTCTACATGGTATTGTGTCACAGGAGTGGCTGGGTGATTGTCATGATGGAGAGTGGGAGAAGAGGATACGTGAGCAACTGTTTGAAGAGCTGCAGGTTTGGAAGCAGGGCTAGAAGCATGAAGAGACACAGCACAACCAGCATGAGGCGAAGGGCTGGGGATAGAAATGGGGCCGGTGGCATGAGGAGAAGCATGAAAAGAGCAATGAGAGGATTTGCGATCTTTATGAGAGGAAGGCAAGCTGGATCCAGTAGCTGGAGCAAGAGCAAAGGCAACAGGCGGAGAAAAATGGGGGGAAGCCACAACATGGGGATTGGAGGAGCATACCTCATTTGAGGAGGATGATGAAGAAGGAAAACTGGAGACCTCTTTCCCAACTCCAACAGGGTTTCCTTCTGCAGCCTTGGAAAGTTCTTTCTTCATCCTTCGAGAGGTTAACCTTTGAGCTCTCCGTAAGGCTTTTTCACTTTTCGGTGGAACAGCTGGAGGTTTGCCCAGAGACCGCGAGACATCACTGCTGAAACTGCATGCCGATTCAGGTCTGTCAAAATCAAACAGGCCATGCATGTCAGTCAGATCTGCTGCACTCGTCGCAAAGCTCTCCACATCCTCTGACATACTACTGATGACAGAGCGAGATTCATCATCATCCGTTGCCACGCTTCTCCTAGAATAGGGTCTCATGTGAGGGATAGTGTTTGAGTAATCTTGTAATGAAGACTCGTTCATAGCAGCAAAACGACTAAATGGGGTCCCTGCATTTCGTCTGATTATCTCCTGGTCATCCTCTGCTTTATCTGATGCCCCATCAAATGTTGAACCCATTGAGAAGTCCTCTCCAAAGTTCTTATGGAAGCGTGGTTTGATGGACTTTGTGAGAGAGGAACCTCTGATGGTGTTGTCCTTTACTCTGAACATCAAGGGCTTGGCTCCTGGCGCAGGAGAGGACGTGTTGGAACGGGGCAGAGTTGGAGCTGGAGATGCAGCAGCATGAGGTCTGTAATGTCTGTGGTTCAAGAAGTCATTGGGTGATTCAAGCTCCTCTTGTTTCTTATTCTGTTGTTGTGAAGGGGGGGACAACTGTTTTTCTCTGGATCTTCTCTCTCTATTGGTTGAGGTGACTGCAAAATACTGGAGAGGATTCATCTTCTGTGCTGTTTCTTTGTCCATCTCTTGATGGTCTCTTGCTTTTTCGTTGAGAGATGATACCTGCTCATCACCTTCCATCTTGTTAGCTTGACTATCATTATCTTTTTTAGTTGGTGTCAACTCTTTAGTATTCTCCTGTTTGAAATGTTTTTCTATTCTCTGTTCTCCCATGATTTCTTCCTTTTCAGCAGCTATGTTATCATTTTTCAACATTTTCTGTGATGCAGTTTTCTCCTCTTCCACAAGACTTTCATTCATTGGCACTTCATTCAGATGTTGGATTTTGATAAGTTCTTGTGTCTGTTTGACACTTTCCTTCTCTGAAATGAAGACATTTGTTCCTTCTCTTGTTTTTCCTTTTGTTTCTTTTTCAGTATTGCCAACTATCTGCTCTTTTACTTGTTTAACTTGCCTTTGCTCCTCAATCAGCGATGCTATTCTTTGCTGCTTTTTTTGTGCAAGCCTTTTCCGGTGCTCTTCCACATCACTTTGTTTTTGCTCCTTCTGGGCAACTCTCCTCTGTTGCTCCTCATGTATTGCTTTTCTTTCCTGCTCATCTAACTCTCCTCTCTTTTGCTCTTCTGCTGAAAGCATCCTTTGCTTGTCCTCTTGAGAAAGTTCCTTTTGTTCCTCCTCTATTTCTCTTCTTTGTTTGTCCTGTTGGGCAGTTTGCCTTTCTTTTTCTGTCTGTTCCAATTGGGAATATCTTTGATTCAGTACTATTGCTTTCCTTTGTCGGTCATTTGGACTTAGAGGTGCTCTCCTTTGTTCCTGTTCTGTTTCTCTTTTTTGTTCTTGTACGGTTCTCCCCTCCTCATCTTCTTCTGCGGCTTTTCTCATTTGTGGGCCTTCTCTGAGCCTTCTTTCTTGCTCCAAATGTCCAGTTCTCCTCAGCTGCTCTTCAACTGCTAAACTCTGTTCATGTAAAGTTTTTGTCTGTTGCTCTTTGTTTGCAATCCTCCTTTGCTGCGCTTCTGCTTCTCTTCTTTGTTGTACTTTGTGTGCATCTTGTCTTGTTGGCTCTTCTTCAGCAGTCCTCCTATGAAGATCAATTTGTGCAGCTCTCTTTTGCTGCTCTTCTGCTGCCCCTTTGTGTTGTTTTTCAGGAGAAGCTATCCTCTGCTGATCTTCTTCTGCAGTCCTCCTTTGTTGCTCAAATGGTGAAGCCCTCAATTGTTGCCTCTCTGCTGCTCTTCTCTGTTGCTCTTCATGAGCAGCTTTCCTCTGCTGCTTCTCTGCAGTCCTTCTTTGTTGAACCAGTTGTGCAGCCATTCTTCGGTGCTCCTCCATTTCTCTTCTCTGTTGTTCTTCATGAGCAGCCATCTTTCTTTGTTCCTCCTCTATAATCCTCCTTTGCTTTTCCTCTGCTGCTTTCTTTTGTTGTTCATCATATGCTGATTTCCTTCGTTGCTCATCTTCTACAATCCTTTGCTGCTCTGCAGCTTTCCTCTGTTCCTCTTCTTCTGCGATTCTTTGTCGTTCTCTCTGTTGTTCTTCATATGCAGCTTTCCTTTTTTGCTCCTTTTCTGCAATCCTTTGTTGAGCTTGTTGTACAGTCCTCCTGTGCTGCTCCTCCACTGATCCTCTCCATTGTATCTCATGTGGAACTTTCGTCTGTTGCTCCTCTACTGTCCTCCATTGATGCTCCTCTGCTTTGTGAGCCACTAATTCTGTCTTATCTATGGGGGAGTTCATAGTATCGATCTGATTTGGATCTTTGTCTACATAGACAGTCATTTGGGCATTCAGAGGTGTTTTTTCTTGTCTTTCTTTGTCTCCAAGTTTGAACATTCCAGTTCTTTGGTGCTCCCTCTCCATGATAGGAAATACTAGCGATTTGGACTCTTTGTTGACGGTGGCTGTTATCTCTGTCTTACTTGATAAGCTTTGGGTTTTAACAGAGTGGTCTTGTTGGTAATCAGTAAACACAGGGCGTCTGCTATGACGGGTCTGTATTAATGGGAAGAACCCTTCCTTTTTGTTGGGAGGGAATTGCTGAAGTGGCTGCTCTTCTTTATCCTCTGAAACAATCACCTTTAATCTGGCATAGTCTGCAATAGCTGATATTTCTGGTATTGCAGACACTCGTTCTCTTGGATTTGGCTTAGCTTCAGAATGTGTGTTTGTTAAATTTTGATTACCCGAATTCTGTCTTTCCGTTGCATAGGACTCCAACTGGTTCACCTCATCATAAGTTCTGTTAGGATTAGATTGGCTTGCATCCACATTTATTATTTTATTCCAACTCTCCGTGGAACCACCAGGCTGTTTTGAAGAAACTGTATTATCGCCAGTTTCCAAATTTTCACCTGCCAAGTTTTCACCATCAATAACTTCTGAACTTGACTGATCTGTCTTTCGTTCACTTGGATCCACAGTGAACACAAAGACATCACTTTGCAGTTCAGTGCCAATAAATGTCTCATCATTTCCCTTTAAATCCTTTCCAGCTGTGATATTGTTAGGAGATGTGTTGCTTGTCTCTGCTGGTCCTTGTACTTGAAAATAATCTGCTTCCACCATCTGTACACTAGATTCTGACATTTTGTCTCCAGCTTTAATGCTCTCCCTGGTTGTATTTACATTGTTCTGTTTCTCACTTGTCTTCAATGAGTCAGACAGTTTCCTTACGCTGGATAATACATACTGTACAGCTAATTTGTCTTCCAGACTTTCATCTTTCATCTTCTGCTCACTGTTTTCTTGAATCAAGTTTTCAGAATGATGCCCATGATTTGAAATTTGTGGTTTTTCTTCACTGCTGGACGTGACAACCTGATTCTGTTCAGACGCAGACCCCGCATTCGGAGGAACACCTTTCATGTGACATTTTTCCAACATGTCCACGTTATCTGTTTTACTTGCAGTTGGCACAACTCTGACAGCAATGTTATCAATATGCACACTAGTAACTTCCTGATCGTGTTCTTTACTGAATGTTTCAGTGGATTGATGGCTTTGAGACACAATCTTAGTGTTATCCACGCATGAATCATTGAAGGGGCTTGGTGGAGTAAAAGGGCAGGTGTTGTCTTCTGGTTCTGGTGCACACTGCCCATCATTATTACTGCTTTTGGAAATATTTTTAACTGTTTTCATGTTGTCGTTTATTGGCTGATCGTTTATGGTTTTGTCGATTTTATCCTGGGATATTTCATTGATGAAATACTTTTGCATTTCATGTTGACTTCCCTTGTCTCCTGCCTCTGGGTGGCCAGAGGTTTCTGACAAATTTTCCTTTGGCATGTTAACACTTACATCCTTTGTTTCTTCTAGAGTTGTGTCCATTTGGTGGAGAACTGGTTGAGTTTTGGCCAAGACTTCGTCTTTAGAATGTATAGACACGGCTTCTGGTTGTCTCTTCTTCTGTAGTTCTGCAGTAGTAGCACAATCGTTGAGTTGGAGATCTGCGTTTTCAGCTGATATTTCTCTGTTCATTTCTTTCCCAGTTAAAATTTCTTTCACATTATCTGAATAGTTATTCTTACCAAGAGAATCTTCATTTTCTTTCATAACACAGGGACTCTTTTTTGAATCTGTTGCCTTCACTAATACTTTTGCTTCTTCTAGGCTGGAATTCTCTGCACCTGAATCTGATGTGTTGCTCTCTGCCTTTACTGAATTGGTCTGTTTTTCAGTGTTGTTATTCTGAGGGCCATTATTGACTGTTGGATTTCTTTCTACTACAGTTACCATAATCCCCATAATCAGCACACTGTCATCTCTTACAGAAGATTCTTTTTGAGTCACACAATCTTCTGATTCTGAGTCTTTATGGGCGTCTTCTTTAGCGGCCTCTGCGGTCACAGGTTTAGACATACCACTAGCTTGTGCTATGTCTTTCGTTTTGGTGAGAGTTTCATCATTTTCCACTTGTTGCATTTCCCCGCTCAGTCTTCCAAATGTTTCTGTGTGATTTCCTTCTTTTTCTTTGTTTTCCACACAGATGTTAGTTGTGCTCACAGAGGTACCTGTGGGGAGGATTGTTTTTGTGGATTTTTCTGAACGATCAACTGCTGCTTCACTACCTACTGTGTCTGAGCTCAGAGATGAAGCAGACTTGCCTGGTTCTTTTTGCACTCCTGAAGGCTCAAGCTGATGCTTTGCTGTGATTTTGTTGGACACTGTGGTTTCATGCTTCTTAGGCACTTCTTGTGATGAAGGCCTCTGTCGAATATTAACACTCTGACCACTGGCTAATAGCATGGCCGAGCTTTTCCCCATAAAGCCTTCTGGTAAAGCAAATCCCTTTTCTTTTATTGCGGAAATCTCTTTTTCAGCATGTGCTTTTATTTTGGAAGTCAGTATTTCCTGCTTCGTTTGAGCCTTTTCTCTTTGAGATATAGCTCTCATGTCTTTGCCTGTGTTAATTCGCTGATCGGTTAACTTTCTTTCATGTTTAGCTGAAACAGAGTCTTTTTGCAGGGAAGCCTTGTCTTTAATAACATCACTTTTTTCTAATTTCTGACCACTGTCGTCCTTCAGTTTGTCAGATACATTTTCTCTGTTTGCTTTATCACATGAATTTGTTGGGAAAGAATGAGAGATACCTAATTGTTGTTTATGTAATGGCTCATTGCAATCACTCTCTTGTACTGTCTCATTACTGTGTTTAAAGTTTCTACCTCCCTCCTTATTCTCTGTCTCTGGTGTTAAAAATGAATCACTAACACAAGTTCTGTCAATTGATGTCAAATTATTTCCGATTTCAACTTTGTTTTCTTTGGCTTGTTCATTATTTTCTACAGCTGACACTTTGGTGCTGTTTGCAGATGTTGGATATGTAAAACCATATTTTTCCCTAAGCCTTTCATAATCATCAGTCACTGCATGAGTTTGTGTTTCCAGTGGGTGGTTCTGTTCTTTGTTCTTGGCATTTTCACCAGTATTAGAATCATCATTCTTTAAAAGACCTTCTTCTTTGGTGAAAAGAATGTTTCTCACTTTTTCTTTTTGCTCTCCTCTCTTCTTCTCCTTTACTTTAGCTAACTCTGCTTTGGTTTTTGCTAATTCTATCTTAATTTGCTCAACTCTGTCTGGTTCCTGTCTGGCCTGTTGTGTTGCTGCAAGCTTGGCTATGAATTTAGCTGACCTCTCCAGCAGGTTTTCTGTTTTCGATTGCTCAGAATCCTTTTGCTCCAGGTTTTCTTCCAGTTTTGTTTTTTCTCCCCGTGTGTCTTCTGTGCTCCATGTACGTGATGTGGCCTTCTCTAAATTAATATGACATGCATGACTTGAATCTTTCTCATCCCTACCTTCCCTGACATCCTCGACTTTCATGTGGTCTGTTTTGACCTCCAACACTTCTACTCCCATCCTCTTCACATCTATTGTTTGAGTTTGCAGATCTTTTATCTGCTCTCTTTGTTCGCCTCTAATCTGTTCTTCTTTAACCTTTTCCATATTGATTTTTTCTGGATACATCTGCTCTCCCTCTGCTTTTTCTGTGCTCTGCTGTTTTTCCTCTGCTTGCACGCCATTGGCCTGTTCATGTTTAACTTGGTCTGTTCTGACCTGCACAGGCGCCTCGGTCTTTGCCAGTTTGGGTTTTTTGTGTTCCTCTTTTAGCTTCTCCTTTTCAGCTTGTTCTGTTTTGAGCTTCTCAGGGACTTTTTCTGTGACATTTGTTGGCTCGTCTGTTAGCTTCAAAACCCTTTCTTTTTCACCCTTAGTCTGTTTCTCTTCTTCCTGATGAAAATATATGTCTCTTGCCTTTTCTTTTTGTTCATTTTTCCTCTCTTCCCCTTTAATTATATGATCATCTTTGACTTGTCTTACATTTTGCAACTCTTGCATTTTGACCGTTTCTAATGCAGGTTGCCTGGATGAAATAAACTTTGCTATTTCTATTTTTGGTGGTTCTGCAGGCTCTTTCTGTAGGGTTTTGGCCATTTCCGCTTGGTGATATTGTGGTTTCCTGTGGGATGCCGTCACCTGTTCACATTTTGTGTCTACAGTCTGCGTGTTCTTTACCTGATTTGTCATTGCGACGGTCGATGTATTTTCGTCAATAAATGTTGGATTCGGCTGATTTTTCTTTTCAAACAGAGGTTTAGTTTGTATGTTTTCATTTGGAGCTGGTTTATTTAGTTTAGTCTGACCTGTTGTTATCATGTCCATTGTTTTGTCTGATGTAATATTTTGTTGGCCTCTACCATACTGATCAGTAAATCTGTTATAATTCTGTCTTAAATTAGCATCCTTTACTTCTTCTTTTTCTCCACCATGCAAATTTTCTTGCTTTAAACGTTCTACTACAGACTCTATCTCATTTTTCATAGGGGGAACATTTGTTTTGAGATGGATATTTTCTGTATCCATTGGATGCTTGGATGCTTGGATGCTTGCTTGTCTCCAGTTATCCTGGGAGGACACATTTTTGTAATTGTGTGTGTTTTCTTTGAGCTGCTCATATTTGTCCACCTTTACGAACACTCCTCCTTGTGTTGCATTTGCTTTGCCTATTAGGTGTTCTCTGTGTTGAATGTTGTCAACACTCAATCTTGACGTGTCCTCAGCTGAGTAAGACTGCTTGACTTCATCTGGAGATCCATAAATATCTTGCCTGTAGGGAGTAAAGGATCCAAAACATTTATTCGGATTCTGCCCATTTCCCAGCAGCTGATTGTTGGAGTAATTTGAAGTTACAAAGCCACTGAATCCAGAGCCATGGCTTTGCATTTGAGCTAGGTGGTAATCATTTGCAGTGTTTTCTGAATAGTGGCCTGCGTTTACTCTAGCAGAGTGAGATGTCTGTGCAATAAGTGATAGTCCGGAGGTGTGATACTGGTTTATAGCAGCATTTGTACTTCTTGGTGCTTCTGTCTGAAGACACTGAACATCTGAACTAGTAAGTGCACTTTCGTGTGGCTCCTGGCTGTAGGGCTGTTGGTTCCTCTCTGCAGTTTCTAAGCCTTTGAACTTGGTTGGACTGTAGGTGCTTTTTACTCTTTTTCTGTTGTCTTTCAGGTTGAAGAGAAGACTTGTGGCTCGAGATCTGTAGCTGGACATCCTGACATCAGGTGTTGCTCCTCGGCCTTCAGCTCTCACTGGAGGATGCTCTACTGGTTGAGGGGAGACTTCATGCTGGTGTAAGCCGGATGTGTCAACATCCTGATGTTGTTGGACTGAAGGCGTGAGCTGCTGGCCAATTCTAAAGGAATTTGCTTTGTTACTGCTGACAATGTTCATCTCTGTTGTCAATGTGTTCTTTCCTGAGTGAAACCAACTTTCATTCCTACTGAATGTTTCTTGTTGATTAGTCGTGTCATACTCTGACATCATTTTAACCTTTTGCTGCAGAGCTTTGACAGAGCCGATGGTGTCTCTGACACGTCGGGACATCTCAGTAGAGGGTGACGCAGTTGACGGACGGTGAGGTGGAAGTTTGTTAGTCCCCAGCCTCTGTGTCCACTTTCTCTGAGGATGATGAATCGCCAGCTCTGACTCGCAGCGTTTCTCCACAGCTGACGCTCTCTGGACCTGAGAGGAAGTTGAGGTGGAGCGTGGAGCCTTCAGAGGAACCGGATATCCCAGGTGATTCCTAGGTTGTCTGATGTCTCTATGACGGCCGTGTGCTTGATTTTCGAGAGAAAGTTCATTGTACATGGGTGTCTGATACCATTTAGGAAACTCTGAGTAATGCATAAAGCCTGAGACTTCTGCTTGCTGAAACGGAAACCTGTTGTAATCTCTCCATAACTGGAAGGGACTGAACTCACTGTGGATGAAGAAGTTGGAGTTGCAGTTGGCCTGTGTAGACATGATGTGTTTGGTTTGTGATGACCTCATGTAGCTGTGAGACATTTGGGCCACTGATTCTGCTTCAGAGGAATAGAAGTTTGGGTCTTGACATGAAAACGGCCCGGCAGGATGGAAATGATGGTTGAAATTTTGCTGGTATGAGAATTCAGAAAGTTCTCTCTGAATACTCATGAGAGCTGATTTGTCCCAACTTGTCCCATCATCCCGCTCTCTGATGTGATCTTCCACTCCTGCTGCATCTCTGTGTCCATCAGAGTTAAACGCCCTGATGAGAGACGAAACTCTCGAGTGGCTTCTGCGTTGCTGTGAACTCAACTCTGTGGCTCCATTGCTGTGGAAGGACAGCTCCTCTTCCCTCAGAGACTTGCCCAGCTGTGAGGTTTCCACTAAGGATTGCTGGAATGTGGCAGAAACCATCCCCTGTGTCATGTCCCCATAAGCCTCCCACTGAGCATCTCTCTGGATCTCTGCTCCATACATCCCTGCCGTGATCCAGTCTTGTCCATATTGCTGCACACTGAGGTTAAAATTCTCCTGTGCAGCTCTCTTTCGGTCCTCCCTTTCTCTCTCCTCTCTGTCTCTGCAGAAAGCCAGCTGTCTGTCTGAGTAGGCGCTAGGCGAAGACAAACTGAGGTCAGAGTCATTATAAACGGCCTCATCTCCAATACAAAGGCTTCTGAACGCTCTGTCCGTCAGATTGCTGACCTCCCGATCAGTCTCATCCAGGAAGGAGCCCCCACTCGATGTGTCGCTGAAGCCTCCATCGCTGTGCTTCCTGTGCCCACTGCTCTTCCGCCTCGAGCGACGCTTCTCAACTGAGGTCATGACGCAGACTTACAAAAAATAAATATTGCTCTTTAGTCGTTTGGTCATTCATGCAAATATAGACCTTAAAGTTTCAATCCGTTTCCGCTGGTGGAGCTGCTGCACCCGAAGTTTGGGGCCTCTGTTGAAGATTTTCTCCAGAGGCATTGTTTGTTTCACTATGGCTATGCACAAATGATCCTTCAATCTGCTGCTTTCCTGGAAGAAATAAAAGAGAAGAGAATCAGCCCAGATGTGATAATGTAACCACTAACTCCAAAAAAACAGAGCTTTGATTTGTAAAGAAGGTGCGTTTTTAAGAGTGATGCAATACTTGAATCGCTGTGCCTTTCAAATGTATTCAGGCTGATTGAAATTTTGCACATTTTGTCACATAATGAAAATTAATGTCATTTAGAATTTGATAGACATACAATAAAGAGTATAATAGTGAATTGCAAGAAAAATGATTCAGTTTTCTTTTTTTACAAAAGGAAATCTGAAGTATATTTGTATTTTTTTCCTATAAATTGTTATGCACCTAAATCAAAATCACTGCATTGCAACCAATTGCCTCCCAAAGCCACCTAATGCTCCAGTGCGTACATCGGTCAAGAAATAAAGTTGTTCTGCAAAAGCTCCTGGATTCACAGCTTAGAGTACTTTAAGAGCATTGAAGTTATTCTATAAAACAACATCAAAATACTAGTGTGGTAAAAAGCTAGCCCTGCACATCACCCTGAACATATGTTAAATGTAATGGTGGCAGCATCATGCGGGGGTAAGGTGGAAGCTGATAATAGATGGTTAGAGATAAATGGAGGAAAATCCTGCAGAACACCAGTCAGAGGCTTCAAAAGCCTTCAGAATGAGGCAGAAGTTTTCCTATCAGAGAGCCAGACCCACAATTAATTAATTCTCTGTCACTGCAATGTTTTACTTATGTGTGATTTTCTTTCCCGTTTGAACTAAGCAGCAATGTACTGTATGTGGTTCTGAAAACAGCCCTGTAAATCCTTTCACTCAGTCACTATGACCTTCAGGGACATGTTGTGAAGCAAACCAGCCTGTTGCTAGGCTCAGAAAAGATGGACTCACGTGAGTTATTTTGAGTGATCAAGATGCATCAGTGCAGGTTGGACAGGGCACACACACAAACACACGCATACAAGTCGATGTTGCACCTAAAGAAAGATTTCGATGCAGATTTGGCAATAACTCTAAGCTTAGACAAAATGAAATGTTTAATTTACTATTGACAACAAGAATTTGGAAGAAACAAAAAGACATATATGGTTTGGGAACGGTGACGTATGACCTACCCAAACCTAATCTTGGAAAAGTCATTCTGTTTATTACACAGGGAGCAGGTGGAAAGTAGATTTTCCTGTACCAAGAATACTTTAAAGGTTAGGCATTAGAGGAAAGATCAGAGAATAACTTCAGATAAATTTAGCAAAATTCAAACCTTGTTTTATATGACACTTAATGAGGCCATAGAAATGTTTAATACCAAATGAATCAGGTTTAGTGAGTTATATAAAGTAATTTCTTTAACGATTAAATTGTTTACAAATGTTAACTATACACTGCATGGCCAAAGATTAATGAGTTTAGATTTATAGCTGTGAAGTTGACTGTTATATCCACTTTGCTTCACTGAACTTGCAGTTTCCACTCATCAATATTTGCAATTGAGATATAAAATGATAACAGTATGCACAAACATACCACTAGTATTATATTTGCCTCTCTTGAAGTCTCACTTTAAGACATCATGCATGAATTTTCCACTAAATATTAATATATTTTGAGGTAACTTAGTATTACCATGTGCATCATGCGCCTAAATAAGTGACTGCCAAGCAGACGTCACTTTGCCCAGAATATCCGGCGTGAATCATTAATATTCTCTGATCTGGAGGCCTTTCATTTCATGCACATCTTCACACATGCTCAGTCAGCACTAAATCTTTGCCCATTTGACCTAATACTTTAGTTTTGATTTGAACTTTTTACTGCTAACTTTAAATTAAGAATACAGTCCAAAAAAAAAAAAAACTCTGCCTTTCAACAGCAGTGCATCAATATTAGCAACAAAACCCACATTCTTCATGAAACATGAAATAAAATCATGCAGAGCTATGACAAGTTCCCTTACTGTCTGTGTTTTATGCAGCAATAATCTCCCCTTTAGCTGTCAAGATGATTTCTTTTCATTCTTGCATGCAGCAGGTTTATTTTTGTCCAGTGACGAGCTTCCAGCTCTAAAACCTGACACCAAAGAGGAGTAAATTTCAGCTTTGGTCTGAAGGCGAACTGTAACAGCTTCATAGCTTCTTAGAACAGAATTGACTAAATGCTTTTAAATGGCAGCGAGGTTAAAATAAACATCAGTCAGATGAGGTTAAGATTAAAGAATTACTTTTTTTGTTTGTTTTTTTGTTTTTTTGCATTTGCTTAAACTTCTACAACTCAGATTTTAGTCAATTCAACATTTCTCTAATGTGCTTTTTTAGATTTTTTATATGAAACAATACACAGCAAACCTATAATCTTACCTTCTAGATTTATAATCCATAATTTGGGAACTGTTTATTATGTCCCTTTCTGCTTGTTTTGTCCCTCTCCCCAGAAGGAGGCCCTATCGATCTAATCCTGAGCTGTCACCTCACACATCCACTCTCTGGGTGAGCCAGGCTCTTTCTATTGAGAATAATCCAAATCCAGTTTGAGGGCCACTGTGAGATCTCAGAGGATCTGAACAGCAGCAGGCAGTGGAAGGCAGGACTGGAGATCGGACAAAAATAGAGGAGCTGTCCCACAGAGAGTGTCCACCATGAGGCCGTAGAATGAGGGCTTGAGCTTAGCATGTGGCTCTGCGAGATCCTTTGGTGTCGAGTGTCAGACGAATGAAACAAACAGCCTCGAAACTATTTATAAATCTGGACAGCTATGTCGGCCATTAGCAGTGACAGCTAACTGTGAGTAAACTGGGGAAGTCAGTGAGAAGGTTGAGTAGGTGAACACACAGGGTGAGGGGATAAAACTACATTTTCTGAAGATGTGTTGATGGGTAAAGGGTAGGTGAGGGTTCCCCCAGGAGGGTTGTAATTCAGAGATATAAATAGCTCAAAGAATCACTGTGTAGTCCTCTTCACCCAACAGAGCAGACAGGAAGTGGATGGGTTATAAACATCTGGCCTTAAGTCACCACCCACAACATCACAGGAAAGGTGGTTGATGCATAAAACAAAGTGAGATTTTGTTTGACAAAATTATTCTCACAACTTTTCACATTGCTAACAACAAATCTCAACATAGAATTTGACAGATAAACATAAAGTAGTGGTTAATTGTAAGATGGATGGAAAGTCATGGATGATTTTGAAATTTTTTTTTACAAGCAAGTAAAACTGAAACTTTTCAAAATAATGTTCTCCTTCAAAAAGCATATTAAGCATATACATTTGTACCTATTTTAAATGATAGATTAACTAATTGTCTATAATGAACTTTTAGTTATAGCTCTGTAATCCCAACCTGCTTGAAAAATCTACATCATTTTCTCCCTGACCCTTCTGGTGTGTTTCTTGCTCTTTGTGTTGCTAATTGTTCCCTAACATTCCTCTGTTTATTAATTAAGTGAATTCTGAAGACACCTGGTTGCACTGGTCTTTGTTTGGGTTAATCAAACTAAATGTGAATAAATGGATTACACGCTCTTTGGGTTTTATTTGTAAAAACAATAAATCAATCAATCCACTTTATTACTTAGAGTTGGTCTATCTATCTATCGAAAATCTCAATAACTGAGCAACACTGAAGCTTTTGGTTGCACTGAGACAAAATGTGAAGGTTTTTGAATGACTTTGCAGTTTGTGGATATTTTTGAACAAGTTCTTGGCTTTTCGTGCTTTAAAGAAACACTTCCAAGAATGTAGTTTTCACACTGACTCCCCGCCAACTGTAATTAAAGATTTATTGTCAGATCTCCCTGACTACAACCTTCCTCACCCCAATAAAAAAATATCATAGGGCTCAGAAAGGGGAGGAACTGTACCTCCCTCTTTAACTCCCATCTTCCTCCTCTACAACCGCCCGCTGCTATAATAGGAGATCGCTGCAGCGGATTGCTCTCTGGGATTGTTGGCGGCGGCTGCAGAGCTGCCAGGGTGGGATGATGGACACACACACATGGGCATTAATGGAGACACACTTGTTCCCGTATGCATGCACAAGCAGCACACATACAAACTCAGAGTGCAAGAGGAAAGGCTGAGGCAGTAGAATAATCGCTCTTCTCCTTTTAAAACATCAAATACGTTCATTTCTAACTACTTAAGAAATTACTTTTCATTACTGATTATTTGTTTTACCTTTTCCTATTTCTATAAAGCACTTAATATTATGCTATGCAAATTTCATAAATTTTGTGAAGCAAATTAAAAAAATAAAAAATAAATAAACATAAAATAACCTACTGACTGTATCCCTTTTAAACATTCAGGTTTCCTGGAGAAGCCTGGGATTCGCTCATGAAGTGCGGACAGGATTCCTGCTCACTGAGTCCCTCTAGTGGATAAAATAAGTCACACATCTAAAAAGATTTCACTCTGCAGAAAAGACTTTTTTTTGAAAAAGCATGTCAGGTTATTGCACCTTGCAGTTCTGCATCCTCCCTTCTAAATAGTTTTAGTGAGAAGCCACTGAGCCCTGCGAGCATTGATCACAAACGCTGATGATGCTCCTCCCTGGGCTGAGTCAGGAGAAAGGGAGAGCTGTGGTTATGTGGCAGACAGTAGACAGGCACATTACTCGCTGCATTAAGATGTGCTTTGTTTGTATAATCTCCATTCAGACATGAACTCCACTGATTCTAATTGATTGTGTTATTGATCAGCTCTGTTGCAGGAATTAAAAGCAGAGATGATGTGTTTGGGCCTTCAGAGGAATAGGCCTGACTGCGAGTACGGAGTTATGTCTAACTTTAAATTTTGTGCAAAGATTTGCTGGGTCTTCTTGAGTGTGCGGTGTCTCTGTTTGTAGATGCAGATGGTTGCGTGAGCACATTTTACTGCTTCTTTGCAGGACAAAAAAAAACAAAAAAAACTATTTCATTACTGCAACAAAAGAAGCCCATTAACTGCAATGTAAGAACAGAGTTCAGCTGCTGTCCCCCAGCATTCACAGTGTTTGTCTGCTTTTCTGGACGCTCTCCAGCTAATTTGATATAACAATGCTCGGCAAAACATCCCCAGGACTTTTTTTTTTTTAGGTGACGGAGAATTATCAATGATGCCACATGCACAAGCTGAATGTCAACAACCAACTTGACTTGTTTATGAAATATTAAAGCGGTGAATTATGGGCACCATGCAGAACTTAATGATGATCGGAGTCATTATGACTCCAGCTTCCTTTGTTTTGGCAAATGATTAAATTCCACAGCTACTGTAGTCAATTTTGGGGAGATTGAATGTGTTTTTGGTGCCTTTTGTATGAGGTCTGCTATCCAATCTGCCACATTGTGAAGTGAAGCTGATTTATTGTGTTATCGTTAGCTGCCATGTCACTCGGCTTAACACGGTGGCTCTCCCATTGACTTGAAACAAAACCATTATGTCAGAACAAGATGTTTTCAGTGAATCCAGTACAGTACCTGCGACAGAAACCAAACATGCACTGATAGGCATCTCATGTTTAAAACTTTAGTTTTTTTCAAACTAATCAAGCATTTTTTTCTGTTATTTGATGCTTCGGTAAAATGAAAATCTTACTGAATCTTAAAATCCGGTACATGAATGCATCACTTTATTGTTATAGCTGTAAGATATTTACAACATGCACACACAATGGAGTTATAATAATAATAATAATAATAATAATAATAATAATAATAATGAACTGAGAATTGTGAGTGCTCTGTGTACAATCTGGTACGACTTCTGACATTATCTCCCTCTACCATATCACGGGTGGGGGTGTCTCCTCATCAATTATTGAACTGGTACTTCATGGTAATACATAATTTCCCATCAATTATTCACGATAATGTGTGTGTAGTTTACTTAATTGTGTTATTGACTATCAAAAGTAATTTCCTGGAAATCCTCAAGGACGCAAATTGAATCAGGCAAACTACTGGCCGTTGTGCTCTGCAGTTAAGTATAATCAGTCAGATCAGCTGACCCCGTTATTCAAGAGACGGGAAAAAGAGGAGGTGACAAACGTGGACAGAAATTTTAAATTCAACATAATTAACAGAATAAACTTGTTTTGTTTTTTTTTCAATGGATGGAATTTATTTAAAAAATGTTTTAGTAGCAGGAACAGAGAGCGTTCCTAAAAGTAAATAAATGATAAGCGTCCTCTCCCGGCTTTAAGAGTGGCTCATAAATAATGTATCAGAACAGATGGCTGGAGCGAGAGGCAACAGGAGAGGAACATGAGTGACTACATCTTTAATTGTTTTAAAGAACATGTCACAACAGGACTAGTGTGTTCCCTGTCTGCTACCACTACAGATGTGCTAACAGAGAGCGAGGGATAACTGAATCCACACACTGACAATGTCAATTACTTTTTCTTTTTTTACAAGGAGAACAGCTGATTATTACTAAAGTGCACTTTCACTTTAAATTCATTTAAAAAAATCAATGGAATTCATTGTTTTGTCTCACTGCTGACTTTAAAAAAAAATCGTCAGTCCCACCATCATTTTATCTCTATAAAATGACACACTCTTCATGCACTGACATTCAAAATGTTAGCAACTGTCCCCACAGGATTATTTAAATTCACATTATCAAATAGGCCTCTGCTTCATACATAACGTTCTATGTTATAGATAATATAGCCCAAGAGTGCATGTAGATGGCTAAAGGTTAAAAAACACAGTTTTGTCTTTTCAAGCGCAATAACCCAGTTATTCAGCATTTCTCACAAGGATACTTTACAATCAAATAAATACATTTATGTTTGCATCCATACGAAACGTCTGTCCCAGAATTTTTCTGGAGTCAGCCAGTAGTTGTGCTTTGTTGCTCAGTTCGGAGCAGAAAAGAAAAAGAATAAAGGAGGCAAAAAATCACAGATTATCAGCAACATCCACGTTTGTGTCCAGCTCCTCACTTCTTCTCCAGAGGTTCCTTGGAGCAGTGAGGATGTTTGTCTGGACTACCGCTCAGGATTGGAACTTTAGTAGCCGTGCCAGGACTGGAGCTGTCTCCCCCTCTCAGGCCGCTGCCGGGCACCTCAATGGCGGGTCCCACAGAGGGCCGGACCACCCCGGCTGACCCCACACCGGAGAGGACCCCCACGCTGGCTCCCGGTGTGGCTGCGGCTCCGAGCAGGTTGGCGGACTGCAGCACGGCCTCTGAATGCTCGCGGGCCTTCATGCGCAGGGCGGCGACGCTGGCTGTGCGGTTTCCCTGACAGCCATAGGGAGGCAGGAAGGACAAGCCCATGGGGTCAGAGACGCAGCAGGAGCACAAACCATTCCCTGAAAAATAATAAGAAGAGGAAAGTTAAATTCATAACGAGTTGATAAAAGCAATAATAGGATCATCAGATGGGTAATGAGAATCATATTCACCTTTGAGCGTAGCGACATGTGAGAGGGCCTGGGCGTAGGTGGCAGAGTTGAGGAGCGTGCCTGGAATACATGAGGGAAAAAATGGACCACCTGGACCCACTGTCCTGTTGATGCTGGAGACAAGAGACAAACTGCACCTTAATAATACATCAAAGACTATATGTTTATTATAATAATGTACAACGTCTTGACAATTAATATGATTTCTAACTATTTGTCATCAAGGCATAATTTATTGTCCATAACAGGGTGAATGTTACTTACACTACTTCATGTAGTTGCAAAAACTAGACCCACCACGTATATACAAAAACAAATTCAAAATAAAACTTTAAAAGACTGGGAAAAAGAATACAGTGAGGGTCCATCAGAGATACCTATTCTGATTACAAATCTCCAGTCGTTTTCACAACATTTATATGTCTGTCTTCCTTTACCTCTGCTGTAACTCCAGAGGTTCTTTCTGTTTCCTGCCGTGGTCCACCGGAGACTGAGAGTTGATACTGCGAGACGGAGGGGTGCCATCGCTCAGCGGCTCCTTCCCTGCTTCAGGTTCTGAACCCCCTCGCTCTGTTTTCCTCCACTTTGCTCTGCGGTTCTGAAACCAAACCTGGAAACCAGTAAATGTAAAGCATTAGACATTTTAAGGCTTTTATCCATATTGACTGAGCATAAATATCTAACTTGTAAAGATTTTCTGCTGCAAACTATATTAGCATGTCACAGGTGAAATACATATTATTTAAAAATATTGTAATGGACAACTACCCAAATTATATATGTAATAACATACAGATTAAAAAAACATGCACATTACTGCAACATTTTTATTTGATTTGCAATCATGTAATGTGTTATAAAATATTGTTCATTCTCCATCAAACTCACTTAAATAAATCTTCCTCGACTTTATCCAGGTGAGCAAGAAGGAAACTCCGAGAATATGCACTTTAGTTCAGTTTGTATAATCATCAGTTTCTCAATTTAAATTAATTTAAAATCAAGTTCAAGAAGGATGGAGATATTAGGGACTTCCAATTTTATAATACGCGTCTTTAAGACACCGACAGACAACGCTGTCTTCGGCAGGTGTAATGTCAACTGTGAGGAACAAAAAAAAACAGTGATTCTTTTTTGTTAATTAATTCTTAACATTAATGTTAAAATAATAGCCAAATAATTTGGATCCAAATCTATGCAAATACGGACAAAACCAGATTTCTCTGACAAATACTGCCCGACAAAGAAAGAAGCCTGGAGAATTAAAAACAAGAGAAATTTACATCATAAAAATTGAATCAGTTTTTAAAAAAAAAACATTTTGAATTTGAAATATCACACCAAATTCTTTCTTTTTTGCATCATAACTGATAGCAAAACAATAAAAATTCCATGTACTAAAAAGCTCATGGCAGAAGTCCACTGAAAACAAGTAAACAAAACAAAAAAAAAAACAGATTTGACCAATAAAAATGCATCTATATGTAAAACATAACTGATGCTTTAAGGAAAATATTTTATGTTTGAACTAGTTATGTATAACTATATTAAAGAGTCATTTAAATAATGACAACAATTTTTAACATATGTTTAACCTGCTCCATATGAAAAGCAGGATTGTGTCATTTATAAAATCTCTATCTCTTATAAGGTTCATGTGGCTATCTTGGATTCAGTACTACAGATTTATTTTTTTTTTTTAAAGGACCAGTTTTGTCAAATAGAGGGTTTAATAAATGTGTGCATCAAAAATTATACATCTGGCATCATAGAGTTTAAAAAGGCTAATAGCACAACATTGTTAGGCAACACACAAAGAGAAGGGAACAACACCAGACTGCATGTCTCTTTAAATATGTGATCACAACTTTCTAGTCAGGTTTGGATACGTATATAAGACAAATCCTTACTTCTCCTAACTTTTCTAGTTAATTTTAAAATACAAGTAGCTTTACAATTAATAAATACTTCATTAAGTATTAATTAATGACAGTTTTAGAAGAAATTTGATCATGAGGCATATGCCCCAGTAAACTGTGTTTGACATACATGTGATTATGACTGTGTGTCCTCATGCTGCCCCTTTCGAGTGTAATATTGAGTTTTGGAATCAGAAAAGCTAAATCAGATGAGCTCAGTCGGTATGAAGTAGGTGTTTGAACCCACCAAGTGCTCTAATTTCCCACCTTCCCCTAATTCATCCCCAAAAAACGTCACGGTCCACACAGCAAAGAACACATATAGCCAAGTTCTTGGGATCTTAATCGACTGAAGGTCAGTGCCTATAACAACATTTAATTGAGCAATTTTTCATTATCATATTTTAATGACTTCCCACTGACAGTTGTGCTGCCCGAGAGAGAGGCAGCTATGATGAAGTCGTTTATTTCCCTATTTAGTGATTGTTTGACAACATCAGATTCGATTAGGACTTGGTTCTAGCAGGCATTAATCATGATGTGTGAATGGAGGTTAGAGTCTGCGTGAATGCGCTCTGCATCCTCCCCATTGTGGCGGAGGGTGTAAATGATGTCAACAGCCAAACAAAACGCATGCATTCATTCTGTGGAGAAAGGGACAACATTTTCGTGGCAGGACAACAATACATCCAATGGACTTATCTCACCCCTGCACCTTCCAGCTAGAAGTCGCGCCCCCCCTCCGCACACGCACCCATCTCTGAATGGGCTATAATTGCTCCATTAATCTCAATTTGCTGCGTGCTCTTAATGCGGGGGAGGGCCCATTGACACTTTACAAAAAGGAGAGGAGGGCAACAACACTACAAGAGAAAGGAAATTTATTTTCTAATAATAATGTAAGTTTAATATCCCCTGCATAGTGCGGTGGATTCATGTTCAGATTTAATAATAGGAATGCGGTAATCGGATTAGGAGGGGGAATAATTTGTTTACAATCCCTAATTTACAGCGCTGGATTCCATTATCAAGCCCCGCCATTGGGTTTAAGCGATAGTAAAGATGACCCTGGGGAACAAAAAGCCAAACTATTATATTTCCTACAATTAGATCTGCTGCGCACAACAAAACCCAAAAGCAAATCTGGAATGCGGGGAAATTACATACAGGACGCCTAACTTAATTACATCTGGCCAAGTTTATAACGGTGCACATGTGCAGGGCAGGAGCCGAATATCAATTGTTACATTTTGAGTCGTGAGTGTGAGACAAGAGTCTCAGAGAGTTTGTGGGGAATCTGACTTTTTGTCCGCTCTTAAAAAAAAAACAATAATTAAAAAAACAGAGAGAGAGAAAAGAAAAACAAACAAAAAAAAAAAAACCACACCGTGTGAGCGTCACCGAATCTGCACGGATGATGTGTTCCTGCCTCAGCAGACGCGGACAAATTAGTGCCGAACATTATCGCTGCTTAATTATGAATGACCGATTAATCAAGCTAATCTAATATTCACCATTACGTTGATGTTATTAAAGTGTATCGTTGGGATGACAGAGTGGCTTCCTTCATCTCCCACTCGCCAGTCTGGTCAAACTGTGTCCGGTGACAGGACACGGCAGCCTGCATGCGGCTCACCTGCACCCTGGCCTCGGTCAGGTTGATTTTCATCGCCAGCTCCTCCCGGGTGAAGACATCCGGGTAGTGAGTCTGTGCAAAGACAGCCTCCAAAGCCTCCAACTGCAGGGACACAAAATGAGGTTGGACACAACTTTCAGATCAATATTATACAACTAATTGAATGTTCATTGTGTTTCTTTCTTTCTTTCTTTCTTTCTTTCTTTCTTTCTTTCTTTCTTTCTGTCTTTCTTTCTTTCTTTCTTTCCCTCCTTCTTTCTCTTTCTTCCTTTTACTCCTTCTTTCTTTCCCTTTCTTTCTTTTATTCTTTCTTTCTTTGTTTCTTCTTTTCTTTCTTTCTTTTGAAAAAGCTCAAACTTTTAACCTTTTACTTTGTCGCTCAATCTAAGACTGAATATGCAATAAAGAGGCACGAGAATGGTTTTGTTTTTATCTGATCAGCTTGAACCGGAGAAAGACCCTCAACTTTATTCATGTCAAGGTTGAAACTCCAGTTTTAAAACTTTGCCAACTTTTCATCGATTTTTGCGTCGCAGTGAATTTTTTATTTTATTTTTCTTTGCTCGTATTTGCCGTGCAGCCATCCACTCTGTCGCAGATTTGTCCTCATATCTGCTAAAACAGAAAAGAGAAAAAGAAAGAAAGAAAAGTTATTACCTGTTGTAAGGTGAATGTTGTTCTGTTTCTGCGTTGCTTCCTCCGCAAAAAACCATCGTCGAAGTCAGTCGGGGCGTGGTTTCCAAAACCGCCGGAATTAACTGAAATCATAAAATACGATAAAACAATGAATAACAGAAACAGATTATTGGCATTTTTCACTTTATAAATGTTAGAAACTAGTTTTGTAATTCAGCTTTGTGTGTTTTATTTTATTAATTTTTTTATTTTTTATTTTTAAAGCAGATCAGGTGGGAATTTTGAACTGGTCTGTTTTTAATTAAATAAAAAAAAAAAATAATAATAATAATAAGGCCCCCCAAAATTGGCCAACTGGTCATATTTTGTTTCCATTTGTTTCATGAAACATTGATGCGGAGAGTCTAAAGGGAACCATGACGGACTAAGAGCCATGACACTCAACATCTGTGCCCGGGACAAAGCGGGCCCCACTGCCCCGGGGCCAAACCACCAGCGCTTCTCACTAACCCAGCCAACAAACTGCCACAAGCAGAGAGGGACAATCCCGCTTAACCCTTTATATCCACCTTTGGATTTATGACAAACACAAAGCAGCCTGCATATTATTTATTTTTTTCATTTTAAATATTATTGTTATTTTTTTAAATAAAGCAAACGATTTGAATTAGTTTATGAAGGGGAGTTAAATCTTACCACTGGAAACAGCAGCGACAGTAATGACGCTTTTGCAACATTTATTTAGATGATGGAAAGATAATGAAGAATAATAATAAAAAAAAATAAGGCGGCCTGCTAGGAACAGACTGGGCGCAAAGGCGCTCAACAAAACTTCATTAGTGGAAATATTTTAGAGTAGCTCACACTTTGGATGAAAACGACAAGAGAAGAGGGGAGAGGGGGGGAAACTCACGCGTGTTGGAGCGACAACACTCTCCGTCAAGTTGAGGCGGGCAGTGAAAGTAGAACATCCTTGATGGCGAACCTCGGAACCTGGAACACAGAGAAAAAAAAGTTTCAGCCTCTTCCCAACCCAGACGTCCTCAGTGCTATCACTATGATCTTGCGGCAGATTAAAACCAGAGGGAGGAGACGGATTCAGAGCTGAAACCTGAACGCATCCTACCTGCAAGTGAGGATGCTGATGAGAGTGAGTTTGCGCTCTGGAGAGAGAGAGGCGCCTGATGCTGCGCTCCCACTGACTCTCTGCTTGGGAGTGTCCAGATCCCTCCTGCTCTCTCCTCTCTTTCTCCAACACACACACACACACACACGCGCACACAGACGCCCACGCACACACACGCACTCACGCACACAAACTCTCTCTCTCTCTTTCTCTCTCTCTCTCTCTCTCTCTCTCTCTCTCTCTCTCTCTCTGGGAGTGTCCAGATGTCTCTATAACTGTATAACTGTCTACAGAGTGTTAAGGCTTTCAGCTAGTGTCGCAGAATCTCACGCCTAATTGGTCCTAATCGGATTATCACGGCTTTGTCTCTCTCACCCTGAACCCCTGGTGTGTGTGTGTGTGTGTGTGTGTGTGTGTGTGTGTGTGTGTGTGTGTGTGTGTGTGTGTGTGTGTGTGTGTGTGTGTGTGTGTGTTTATGTTGTGTGTGGAAAGGCTGAAATAAAGGAAGAGGAAGAGGAAGCGGGGAGACATGCCCAAGGTGCCTAAAAAAAAATTCATCACAAGTGATTGTTATTTCAGAGTCAGGCATATTCCCTAACCATAAACATCCGCACATACCCGCTGCACTTTTTATTTGGTTCTTTCATATATTAAAAAAAGGAGGATGACTGCTTTTGGGTTTTAGATTGACTGTCGGGCGGGTTAATTGCTCGTCAGGGTGTGTTAGGGGGTCCACTTTACAAGGGCTTGCGCATGTAGAGCACTCACAAGGCCAAATTTTTGATTTTGTTCACAGCAAGGGGTCCCGCGATTTATTTCGCTTCCTCAGATAAATGATCTGCTGCGGGACCCTTTCAATTAGTTTTAAAGCGCTTCTGGGACGGCAGAGCGCAGACGCCATGCGTCTCTGAGGTGGAGACAAAATGAGGCTTCGAGAAGCAGCTGAAATTTAGAAGAGGAGTGCGGGATTGGACTAAACCACATAAAGTGCAGAAAATCCCGTCTAATGGCGCGTAATTGGTTCTGTAATATCATTACAGGCGGATAATGGCCAGTTACAGGGCCCCGCGCTATTAAGGGTTTCCCTGGCGTGCAGCGTTTATGTTATTAAAGGGGGAATATAATGATATTTTAGTTATTAAATGCGCGTAATTAATTTATGCACCACTGAAAATAAAGTTGTTATTATGACCTCGGTGAAGTGCGTGGAGAAAATTGAAATCAAATAAGAGTTGATAACTTTAACCCAACATTTGGTCTAGACTACTCTGACAGAAGCGCAGGCCTGAATGTGATTGTTTCGTGTCAGCGACTTTTCTCTGAATCCCCAGATGATTATTCAAGCGCCTGTGACATTACAGAGCTACAGAGCTCCGTGTCAGCGGGCAGGATTTTTAGTTATATTTTATTTTTTTACAATTAGACCCACTCTTGCTCATTTCGTGACCAGTAATAAGACCTGCAGCTGATATTTCCCGATAACTTAAGAAATCATTATTTCTACAGTTTTGAAAACCAGAGGCTGATCTTCATAGGTAAAATACGGCTCTTTGCTCAGGGCGCCATATTTATATAGGAGAGGGGACACCTCAAGCACAATTATCTCAGTTTTAGGTTTTTTGCAACTTGTATTTCTGGTAAATGACAGAATTTCTACAGGTTCTTGAGATGGAAATTATCTCAGTTTTAGGCCTCAAAGAATATGTGGAGATTTTCATTGTCTATTGTAAAATCAAAATCAATTTAGTCAAAGCTGGGATTTATGCACCACTTGCTTTTTTTTTTTTTTTCCTCCATTTGAGTTGATTTTTTTTTACAATCTGCAACATTTATTTAAGCTTTTAAAAGGAGATATGAACGGCAGCAGGTTAAAGAAAAAATCCCCAATTGTTCCCTGAAGCTCCTGGACATCTGATTGTAATCAAATATGATTCAACAGTTTATGAATTGGTAAAAATAGTTAATTACATTCATTAGTCAAATCTCACTAAAAGCGAGCTAAACAATCAAACTAGTCCTACAGACAGTTCATAAAAATATTGCTTTGCCTTCATCAATAATGAATATAAATCTGCTTAACAGCCTTTTTTTTTTGCTAAATGTGCAAACATTTTATAAGTAGGACATTTGGCAGACTGATATAATCTAGTAAATAGATCAAATTACACCATGCATTTTCTCCATGCATGGTGATGTAGGTCTGGCTAAGGAATTGCTATATTACACCATGACAGAATCATTTAAGGAGCAAATGACTCTGAAAGAAGGAATTTATCAGCCTATTTTAATGCAAACCTGAGCAGAAATCTGTTCCATATGCTAGTCAGTTGTTTAACAGAAATAAAATCAAAACATGTTGTCACCTCACAGTAGAATACCACTTATTTCAGTACCTGCAACCACCTATTGCTAGGATTAGGATTGCTCCTTCTTGGGCTTCTGCGCAAAAATGTGGAGCCCTGAAGAACGACGATTCCACAATGAGCATTTTGTCCTTGCGTTTCATGTTGAAAGCTAAATAAAAATATTACAAATAACATTCTGACATATTAACCATGTCTCTAAGCTGATTTCAAATTTTTGCTATTACTAAGAATTTTGAGAAGAAATGTAAAAAATCTGAGATTAAAGTGAGAATTCTTCTTTTTTTTCAGTGTCATCTTCTTCTAAATAGTCACCATAAAACACTACTTACCCTAATTCAATGTAACCACAAATGTTAAGAACATATTCAAGTAAAATCTGACCCCTTTTCCTTTTTATATTTTTTACATAAAAACATGAGCTTACAGATGTTTATTGCACAAAAAATATGCAAGAAAAGACAGGAGATTCAATTGAAGTTAAATATAGTGACTAATTTACAACCGTATTTTGAATTTTACCTACAAAAAGGCAGGTAGAATTTTTTTCCCCCACATGAAGCAACTTAAGGTCCATTTATTCAGACAGATCGATCAGTCAGTCATTAGAAAATTCACCAAAATCTGCTGTACAGTGATATTTATAAAGTGGCACACTTTCCCCTTGATAGAAAGATATCATAAATCTAACAAAAGTGAGGTGGTTTAAGTGGAAACAATTCACCTGACAGCATATGAGGTAATATGGCTTGACAATATGACACAAAAACGAATTCATAGACAGCCAGATTAAAATGAACAAAAACCGTGGAGACATGTGCAACAATGCTACAACTCAAGTTTCAGACAGTAAACTGGCTTTCCTAGAAAGAGTCCCTAAAGCACCATTTAAACGTTGTAAACCTGATTGATATCAAAATATTATTATCGCTATTTGGTGAGTATTTCACAAATTTAAACATTTACAAAAAAACATAAGCTTCATCATAAGAGCTGGAAGTTTTTTTTTTGTTTTTTTTTCTTTTCCTTTGCTTCAGCGAAAGTTCCCCTTCAGCCTCCAGATGCCCTCCTGACCGCAGGTCCGGTGAAAGTCACAGATGCTCCTGAGCAGCTCTCTGAAGACGGGCGCCTGTTTCTGGGTCAGTCTGGGTTTGAAATACTCCAGCACCTCCTGCGTGGTTGCCTCGCCGTCCACGCTCGCCTGGAAGGCCACAAAGTTGCGCAGATCCACCAGCAGCTCGTCGTGCTCAGTGGGGGGAGCGGGAGGAGCGCTTGTTCCTGGAGCTCCAGGGCCACTCTCCTCCTCTTCCTCCTCTGCTGCTGCTCCCTGGGAGGAAGGCTTAGTGATGTGGTTTCGAGCTTTCATCTTGGCCAACAGAGAACTGGACGACACCGGGGCTGAGTTTGAATCATCATCTGCTCCTTCCCCACTAAAATGAGCTCCTGCAGTTGGCTTCTTTGAGACAGACTTCGTCACAACAGCAGCATCCTAAAAACAGGAAATATTTAAGTGAACACACAAGTTTACAAATTGGAAATCGACAAAGTACAGAAACGTGTGATGCCAATACCTTGCATTTAACAGAAGTGGCGACAGGCGGGGCAGAAGACGTGACTAAGAGCGAATTCTTCTTTTGTCCAAAACGTTTTCTGAGAAAAAAAATAAAATAAAAGCAAAATATAATGTTTATTTGAAATGGAACAAGCAAAGCTTCTGGTAAAGCCAGCAGAAATGAGGACACTTACTTAGTAGGCGGAGGAGGAGGTCTATTATAAGGCAACCTGCACTGCTGCCGAGAAATCTTAAGGGCTTTGAGTGCATCTTTAGCCACCCTGTTGGCTTCTGCTTCCACTAGAACATAGTCCGGGTTGGATGACTCCATGATGCTGTCATGTTGCATCACACTGTGGATACCTGAGAAAGACCAAGTAGGATGAATAACCCAACCAAACAAAAGATACCCATCTAATACTACAGATGCGCATTGAGCCTACCGGCTTTCCTAAAGAGCTTTGCCAAGACGTAATCGTCAGATTTCTTCTTGTCTTCTGTCGAAGTCTCTTCGTTTTCTTGTTTATTGAAAGTATGTTTCTTCACCAGATGAGAGATCCGGTGGCCTTCGAACCGAGCATCCCGGGAGTGCTTCCGTTTTTTACGCCTGTGTTTGTCTGTAACCGTGGAGTCACAGTGCTTTCTTTTCTCCCTGTGCTTTCCTCTGTCTGTGTCTCTGTGCTGGTGGCAGCTGGTTGAGGTTGGGCTTTCATTTGCTCTCTCAACTAAACCTGAATCATTACCATCTCTTACAAGAAGCATATTTGGAGAATTACTCATTTCTGTATTTTTTGCATTTTGGTTTGCGCTCCAACTGTTCGTTGGCGTGTTTGATTTACCCTGAGAGTTTCCACTGGATGGAGACATGCTGGAGTGACCTAATGATAATGAGTTTCTGATCTCTGCACCGGATTCCCTCTGTTTTTCTGCAGATGGTCTATAATCATGGCTGATGGAGGGTGAGGACTTTAACCTGTCAGGTTTCTTGGGTACTTTGACGTCAGATCCGGTGCCTGTTTAAAGACAAAAACTTCACTTGGTAAGTTTGATTTTACATCTTGTTCGGAAGATTGTTATAGGTGCATCTGCCTTAAACAGAGTATCTACAAACACGTCATTCATTTTTCTAATTCAACTCAAAAACAGTTAAATCGATACATTATATTGTGACGTATCTGAAGTGTTATTTGCTAACTTTAAATGAATATAGCTTTGAAAATGTACTTTCACTGAAATTGTTATTTTTCTATTAGTACAATATTCAAATTTTAGTAAAGAAATATTAAATGTTGACTCTGCATAGGTCATGTCATCTGCTGGACTCGGCCCATTGTGTATTTTCAAGTCCAAAATTCTGAGCCACTATCTACTAGGACATTTTGGACAACTTCATTCTTCCCTCTGTAGACAAGTTTTATGGAGACATTGATTTCGTTGTCCAACAGGGCTTGGCTCCAGCCTTACACAGTCAAAAGTACCAATAAAGACCATGGACACTGTGATTCACTGACCGACAGACAGAGACCTAAATCTCACCGATAATCTATGAAGTATTTTCAAGAGGAAGATGAGAATTACCAAACACAACAATACAGAGAAGATGAAGGTGGCAACTAAAACATGGGCTTCCTTAACATCTCCACATAGCATCAAGCTAATCACCAGCTTTGATGCATGCAGAAAAGTCCTGAAAGAATATACTCTATAATACTTATGGAGTATATTCTTTTCTTCCTTTTTGTTACTTTTATACAATCATCAACATGATCAGTAATAAACACATGACAAATAAACACTGCATTAAGTTTATACATAACTTGCACTTTTTCAGTTGAATAACTACAGTAAATTACCCTTTTGATCGTCTTCTAACAAATTTAAATGTAGCAGAATACAGTTTTTACATTAAAAAGCACCATAAAACATTTCTCAGGTAACAGAATAGACAGACAGACCTGCAAATATTGCACTGGTCTCTGTTCCCTGCGTTCCGTCGGGATCAGCCAAAGTAAAAAGCTCGTAGATGTCATTAGACTTGAAGAACCGTCTTTGTTTGGGATCCTTCAGAATGCGATTGGTGAGAAATTGCTTGAAGATTTGCCTGGATGGCAACACATATAATACAGAATTAGACACTTGTATCTAATTAGTTTTTCCTTTTTAACTCAGCAGGCA
This sequence comes from Poeciliopsis turneri, assembly GCA_922788865.1. Classification (NCBI taxonomy): domain Eukaryota; kingdom Metazoa; phylum Chordata; class Actinopteri; order Cyprinodontiformes; family Poeciliidae; genus Poeciliopsis; species Poeciliopsis turneri. Next base: position 1,667,632 of record CAKLNU010000915.1, read on the forward strand.
ATTTTGATCATGTCACCGCAGAGTAGTTTGGCTGATGGATGAGAAAATTAAATAAGTTCACTGCTGCAGGTATCAAAATAGAATCCCTGCAGCTCTTCAATCTGCTTTTTTTTTCCAAGAGCTCCACACTGACACAAGCCAAACACAGCAACAGTTTCAGACTCCTCAATTGGCCATTTAATATTGCAGGAAAGCATTTCAATTACTGAGAAGTGGGACAGTGCAAATAGTAAAACTGAACTGAGGAAAGCAGTAAGGAACGGGGATCTGTGAGGTCAAAGGGAACAAAACTAAACATAAAAATGTGTTAAAATCTCAGGCTTTCTGGAATCTATTTTGTGTGTGTAACAGGGTTATCACATGCATGTTTAGAGTAGGTATTAAATCACCTGTGGTAGATTTTCTCTTCAATGGTCCCTGCAGTCAGTAGCCTGTAGATTGTTACCTGCTGCTTTTGACCTATCCTCCACGCTCGTTCTCGAGCCTGTGAACGACAGATCACATTACATCGAATCAAGCAGACAGTCAGAATGAAAGACGGAAATAATCTGTATTGAGAAGCAGTAATTTCTTTTTACATATTTAAGAAAATATTTATATTTTCTTCCAAATATAAATATCTGGAAGAAAATAAAGACAGGTAAAATAGAAAAAAAAGGGCCAAATGTTTGATCTCAGCATCACGTAACACTGGTAGAAATGCCATCCGTATCCATCTGTCTTTTATATAAAAAAAGTTTGCATTCATTGGTATTCAGCACATATGGCTTTTTCAATCAGATTTAGGTCTGGACTTTAACTGGGCCATGAATACGCTTTCATCTAAACCATTCGGTTGTAGCTCTATGGGTTTGTTTAGTGTTGCTGTAGCACTGAAAGGTGCATACATTCCCAAGAAAATAAAACTGTAGTTTGCTGTGAAAAAGTTTAAGAGGCATGGCTACACTAGAGAGGCTCACCAGAGTAATAATACAGCTGCTAAGTGTTTTATTTGAATTATAGTATGCAAGTGTCCAACCTGTGTGTCGGTGCTGGGGTTCCAGTCTGGGTCATAAATGATAACTCTATTGGCTCCAGTCAGATTGACTCCTAGACCACCAACTTTAGTGGTCAGCAGGAAGATAAAAATGGATTTGTCCTGTAACAAAGCAGGGCCAGGGTAAAATGTCAGTGGTTAATAAGCAGCATTTCAACACTTTTTACACGTTATTGTGATAATCAAAAATTACATTTCATCACAACATTTCAAGCTCCTGACTTTAATAAAGTAGTGCATCCTTTTAGAGCACTAAGCAATAATTAAAACACATTACAGTTCTAAAGTACCTTTAAAGATAAACATGTGCGTCGAGCGATATTTCCACTAATCACACACAGATTAAAGAAGAATTTCCACTCTGAACAACAGATTGCACATCAATTAGTGTCTCCACCTCAGGCTGAGCAAACGGTCCACTGCAGCACTGTGTCCCTAAGGACGGGATTTTCATGGGAAACACTCAGAGCCATTAGGGAAGGTTAATCCTTACCTCGTTGTAGCGAGCAATGAGCGGCTGTCGGGAAGCAATTGCGGTCGTACCGTCCATTTTCAGGTACGAGTAGTCCTTCTCCCTCACAAACACCTCCAAGATGTCCAGCATCTGTACATGAGGGAGACGGTGAAGAAGACAGGGAGGGGGAGAGAGCAGGGTTTGAGGTCTGGATTAGCTCTAAAAGGATTAGAGCAGATTAATATTACATGGACAGAGATGCCGACAGGGAGGGTCTCAGGTTCCCTCTGAGGTTTAATCTCATTGGTATCGACTGCAACAGCTGGGGCCTCTGTCACATGCACACACTTCCTCTGTCTACGACACACTTACACCAGGAAATGTGACATCACGATCTAATGAGAACAAAAAAGATTCTGCAGGGTTCTGAAATATTTTTAATCTCTAAATTTCTTATTTTTCCAAAAAAGAGAATTTTGGATTGAAATGCAAAACTTCTTAAAAAAAGTGTTTACAGTGGTCAGGATTTAAAAAGAGAGAAATGCAATGACTGACAGATTTTGAACTTTTTCAAAAGAAAAAGTCTATAAATGTAAATATTATTCAGTACCCTCTTTTTTCCTCCTTACTTAGCTTGACCTGAGAAACACCTAAAACAAATTATTTTAGAAAACCTTATTCTCTTTATAAGAAGAAGGAAATATTTGTGTTTGAGTTCCTGACCTGTCTAGACTGAGTGAAAAGCAGGACCCGCTGGCCCTGTTTGAACCAGAGGCGCAGCAGTGACTCAACCACCATCAGCTTTCCCGAGCGTTTCCAAAAGCCAAAGTGTTCCTCCTCGGTTAGCTGGTCCTCTGGGATTCCCCTCAGGATTCGGGGCCCCCCGGAGAAAAGGTCTGGGTGGTTGCAGATCTTACGCAGCGCAATCAAACCCGAGAAAACCTACAGAGAAGAGAAACTGTTCATTTTAAGGTTGTGCAGTGCTGTGCTTTTAAACAAATAAGCCCATTTACTTTAGTCAACAGGAATGAATTAAATTATTTACTTACAGACAATAAAGGCTGTGTTTCATGATGAGGGCCCAGTGGTCACTGCATTAGTAATGGTGGTTAATGGACTGAGAGTGACCACTGAATACGTCTACAGGGGGAGTGTGTGTGTGTGTATGCGTGTGTGTGTGCGTGTGTGCACGCAATCTGGTCACCTATGGCTCTTCAACCACGCCCAGGAGGTCAGTTGTGATAAATGGGAGCTTCTATCTCATTTATTAAAATATAAAAATTAGGATATTTCAGAAGTAAAATTCATGTGAATTTTTTATTTAATTCCTCAGTGCTGCTAATCTCCATGGGCTTCAGTTTAATTATGAATCCAAAAGCCTAAGAACCCAAGATATCAGAAAAATAAAAAATAAAAATAAAAACACTTGTTTGCCTCACATTCCTGGCTCTGATCAAGAATTTGAGGATTTTTTTCCTCGTTTTTACAAGCTGAACAAGACAAAAATATCCAGCACTTCTGGTCTGAGAACACATGAAATTTTGATTCATTCAAATCAGACAAATTTAAGGGACACAATCTTGGCTATAAGGGACGTGGTCATGTAATTCCTTAATTTTGAGCTGGATTCAAAATTAATACTTTTGTAAAAGAACTTGTGACATTTTTTTTCTCCCTTGTGCTTGGAAGTTCTGGCTCAAACCTCAAAAACTCAAATCTCAAAGAAAAACAGAAACAGCACCAAAAAAAAGCAGATTGGTACATCACTTTACATTACAAAAAACATACAAAATATATATTTTCTTTCTCTGCAACTTGACTTTTCTTTAGTCTTAATACATAAAGAAAGTTCAAATCACAAATTTTCTGCCTAAGAAATTTGTTGTCAATATATCAACCATTAGGCTGACTATCCTCAGGAGAATTTTGTCCAGCAGAGGATAGCGAGGGGAGCTGACCTGACAGACCCAACCTGCTCATACCTCTCACCCACTCAAGAAACGTTTTCAGCTGCTGCCATTAAACAAATGATATCAGGAACTTTAAGACATTAAACTTCTGGTGAGAAGCCAGATTTATGCTTCATGCATAAAGGCACAAAGAATGTGCAGCGTCATATTTTACGCACAAGTCGGCATGTACAAAAATTAACTTTTTATCGCACATTTTCGCTGGCGTGAAAATGTGCTGCAACTCCAGACAGGTTTGATTATTTTTAAGGTGATCACGGTGTGTACAATAACATGGATTCAAGTAGCTGTGCGAACGTGTGTCACGTAAATGTGGATGTTCTCTGATGGAGAACATCACCAATGGAAGGATTCAGAGGGAGCGTGTCTTCAGAGACCATATTGATCTGCTGGGGAATGTTGATGATGGTTTATTAGCGTTTAGCTTGTCCATACTGTTCATCCTGGATCTCTGAGCAAAACTTAAAAGAGCCGTGCGCTACCGGTACCAGTCATCCTTCAGTGAAGCCACCAGCTTTGTGAATGCACCTTTCTGGACAGAAATCATCTTTATTCTGTAAATGTACAATTTATGCACGATTCCACTATTTAGAATAAACGTCCACATTCCCACTCAAATGACTCTCTGACATGCTGTCTGCCCGGCTGAATGCACTACTGTTCAAATTTTTTTTAGTTGAATTTCTTTTCTTTAAAATGTATTATTTTTATTTTTGTGAGGTTACCTTATGTGTCCTGAAAGCACCTTTTAAATAAAATATATAGTTATTATTATTATCAATATTTATACTGCTACAAAACAAGGACGTTGCCGTGGTTACTGCTTGCGTGGTGGCAGACTTCCGGGTATTTATACTAATTTACATATGTATTTATGGAGGCGACAGGGCGGACCAGCAGCTGCACTCTATTTCCCGTAAATCAGGATGTATAAAGGAAAAGTGCGCTGCCATGTGTACGCACACGGCTTTATACATCCAAATTTTTTTGTGCACTGCACTTTTCTCAATTTTTCCGTATGCCAACTTTTAGTGTGAAAACTGCGCACTCTTTTATGCATGAGGCCCCAGGTTATTTATTAAGCTCCATTCATTTTATATATTTTATCCATTTTGTGTTTTAATCCATTTGTGTTATTTAATATTTTTTCTACTTTCTCAATTTGTTTATATTGTTTGGTATTCAGTCAAGTTGTGAAATGTTCAGATTTGATGATTAATTCCAGCAAAAAGCAAATAAGAAAATGTTTAGTTCTTAAAGTTAAATATGCAAGATTCGAGATTTAAGGAGAACGCAACATATATCTTGAATAAGATAGGTTTTAAACTTTTGTGTTAAAAAAAAAAAAAAAAAAAAAAAAAAGAAGAGTTGAAAGGCATTCCAAAAACCAGATTTATGATATGTGATATTTTATGAGTTTTAAATGAGACTTACCTGCATGTCACCATTTAGTATTTGGTAGACTTCTTTGGAATCTAAGAAGCTTTGATAAACCTGCCGCTGCTCCTCTGTTAATCTGCAGAACAGCACCTGCACACAAGCACATCAGGACAGAGTAACAGTGAATGTCCACTTTAAAGGCCCCTGTTGAAGTGAAGTGAGTGAAAGGAGAAATTAGTGGGAGCAATGTGATTTTGTTTTTTTGTTGTTGTTGTTGAAGAAAACACCTTCCTGTGAGACTAATTTAATGAGCTGAAGTGGACTGAGCAGTCAAGCAGCATCAGCCACGAGGACAGACCAGAGACCAGCCACTTTAATGAATACCAGCTCCTTTTACTTTACAGGGACTTTATTAGCTGGCTTCACCTGACAGGAGCCATGCAAGGTCATCAGACGCTCAAAGACTTGAAACATAGCAGAGAAACAGCGACATAGTGGAGAGGATTTAGGTTTGAGGAGTACCTGTTCGTTTTTGTCAGGCAAGGAGAGGTTGGCCTTGACGTCGTCCTTCATTCTCCTGAGCAGGTAAGGATTTATTGTGTCCCTCAACACACATGCACACTTGAACGCCGTCTGGACCTACAAAAAATTACAACCGGCAAATCTCAGAGATGAGCACACACTTCGAAGCGTTTCAGATTTCACGGTTTGAGTGGCTTGATTGTCTTGTTTTGTCCCTCACGTTGCCATCCCTCTCAGGATGGCCAGTAATCATTGACCAGAACACATCTACTCTCAGGGGACTCACGCCCTCCTCTTTCATCCTTGGGACTGATCAGCTTTATTGGAAACAGAGGGGGAGCTCCTAGTTCCATCCCCAGGAACCCCTGCTGTAAACATTCTGCTACACTTTATCTAAAGCTAGCACTAAAAGCCAGTTAGCCTTTTAAACATTAACTCACTGGGGGGCATGCAGGTGGATCAAAGACACCACTGACGATGCTGGAGGGGAAAATAAAAAGGAGGGATCTGGAGCTAAATGGAGGTCCGAGAGGAAAAAAATCAGAGGAGGGCAGTAGAGGATCCAGCGATCTCAGCACAAGCTGCTGAGTGGAGCCACACGGGGCTGCAAGCAACACGCTCCGATAATGGATCCCATTTCCACACACTCATCAAGTCCAACCCCAAACATGTATGTTTTCACTCACATCTGTCTGTACATACGTGCTTTTTATGTAGCATCGAGTGGCTGCTCTGTGACTTTCAAGATTAGGATAAAGCAGCAGAGCCTTGCCCTCTCTGACCATTTAATAACATTAATAATTAGTAAAGGTTTTTATTATCGACAGCGGAAGAAGCATCAATAGCCATCTTAAATAATTAAATCTATACAGTCAGTGGGTTATTAACGATTAGACGCTAATGACAAAGAGCTACAATTTAGCTCGCTGGCTCTTTACTTTATCCTCTTCCACTCTCACACATTAGGGAAGAACTCAAGTTCCTTTGCACAGACCTACATTATCCAGACTTAATAGCTCTGTTGCTCCACTCTCCTTCCTTCTGACCGGCTTCAGTCCAGCCACGCAGAAGTGTGCAGAAATGCCTTCATGTGAGTTTGCTTGTCACCTCTCCTTGTCATCAAGTTAAAAGGGATTAAACTCCTGACAGACCTCCTTCATCATACAGCAGGGTCATGTACCTGGACAGGTGATGCGTTACTGTATCCTCCCATAGTTATTGGCACAGAAAACTGCTCCATGAAGACAGGAAGCGTCCCTAGTTTGCCAGGGAAGACGAAGTCAAACAGAGACCACAGCTCCTTCAAGTTGTTCTGCATCGGTGAGCCAGACAGGATGAATCTGTGAGGAGTGCGAAACTCCAGGGAAGAAAGCAAGAATATGAGTTCACATATTAGCGACACAATTAACTGTAGAAAACTCCTCAAGGCTTCTTATTGTCTCACATCACTGATCTGTTAATGCTTTAAAAAGAGCAACGACTCATCTGTCCCACTTTTGTCTTTTTTCTCTCTCCTTTACTTGACTTACTTTCACTTTAATTAAAACAAATAAAGATAAACCAAAATCTATTTTATTCTTAAAATGTACTTCTCATTGTGATGACTACTGAGTTTGCTGATAGGTGGAGGGTTATCTGTTTAGTCAGTGTGTTAAGATGTTTTCTGGCAGACAGAGACTCTAATGTAGGCAAAGGTTGGTCACAATTTGATATGTTTTGATTATTTTTTGTAAAATGAAAACATCTGAAATATTTTTCACCTAATCTAGGTTGCCTTTCAACATTCTCATGATGGCTTCCTCTTTTCACATTTCCAATGTGAAAAGAGGAAGCCATCTTTTCACAAGGAAGAAACTTCAGAATATTACCTACTACCTATAAAAGATGGAACCTCACTGAACTTTGTGCATCCTTATTAGTGTGGATGTGATACCTGTTTGCAGGCGACGGTGACACCAGCGTTTGGGTTCCTGATCTTGTGGCCTTCATCCAGTATAACATAGTGCCAAGCATAGCGCTGTAAGATGTCTTGCAAATTTCTCACTGCTGAATATGATGTTATCAGGATGCCATGACCCGCTGCTATCTCTGGAATCAACTTTTCCTGCAGCATAGAAATAAAAAAAAAAAAAAAACATTTTGTTTTATTATCCATGCTGCAAATGATGAGCACTGGAAGGAAAGACCCAGACCGGAACCAAACTCTCTACATACAGACCTTTAGTGCCTCCCAGAGGACATTAAACACTTTAAGATAAAATATGGACACAAGCACACACAAATTAAAACATTACCTTATTGCTGGTGAAAGAGCCGGTTTCATGCAGGACCGCCACTCTGAAAGGAGGCCACCAGGTGTGGAACTCCTTCACCCACTGGTGCATCACAGTGGCCGGGCACACGATCACCGTTGGACCCAAACCGACGTATCTGGAACCAAGGACGAGAGAGAAATGTTTCACCCCAGACTGGTGATCAGGAGGCAAATGAAAAACGTAAAATGAGCTTGGTTTGCGTGCAACTTCATACTTCTTAAATAAACAACAAAGTTTTCCTGCAACTGTGTCTCTAACTTAAGAATCCAAGGAATTAATGGGACATATCCTCAGCTCTTCTGTAAAGATTTACAATGCCATTGTCAAACACACACCAACGTGTACTAATGGGCTGGTATGAGCCTCTGACTGGTGGAAGCTATTGATACTGGGGCATAATTGAGTTTGCAAACAATCAATTTGTGGGCGTCTATAGTAGACACAGTATTGACCATCTGGGAGACTCCACCCATCGAACGCACAAAGTGTCATTTGTGCAGCGAAACCTGATTATCTCCAACACTATGCCGCGTTGCTGTGGCTGATTAGCTGTCCCACACCTGCCCCGCCTACATTTCACGAGTCAAAAGGTTCATTTTAGGAAGTCATGAAGACGCAATCAGTCTTCCTCAAACACACACAGGCAGAACATAAGTGTTTTCTCTTATGTCTGCAGTAAGAAAGTGAGGAGTCTGATAATTGAAACACGTTTAATAATTCAGACGAACACTCTCAAGCAGAAATCCTCCTGATCAAATATTCATACCATACAGACACACAGTCTCTGGACACAGTTTATTTGTGCAAGTGTGTGTGTGTATATATGCGTGTACCTGTAGTTGGACCCTCTAGTCCTCAGTTTACTGTAGCTTAGTCCTGCCAGAAAGCTGATGACCTGGATGGTTTTGCCCAATCCCATCTCGTCTCCCAGGATGCCTCCTGCCTGCTGACAGTGGAGTTCCCACATCCACCGCACACCGGTCTGCTGGTACCTAGAGGTGTTATTAATGTGTTGCAGGGACCAAACACATCCAAGTTAACAGATGTTAAGGAGTTAGCTGACAAAACGCACACATTCTCCCGACAGATTTTTTTTCTTTCGTAACCACTAATAAATGATCGATGAACCCATTTGTTTCTTTTCAAGTTATCAAATATTCCTGTTTATTATCATCTTATAAAGGACAACCAAATCAGTAGGAGAACGCTATGACAAAGTTGAGTTTGCAAACAAAACAAATGTGTAAGCATTTGTGGATACTTTATGATCTTCCTAACTGTAAATGTTCGCACTGAACCTACTTGTACAGTTTTTTCCAGAGGAAACCAGGAACTTTGAAACCTTCGTCAAACTCTGCGTCACTGTCGTCTGTAAGCTCCTCCCCTCTTTCTCGCTTCTCCTCTCGTTCTCGAATCCGCTGTCGCTTCCATTTTCTAAAACAAGGAAATAAATTATGAGCATGTCTGCACACTAAATCAGTTTACATATAACAGCAATTATATTCATTTATGAATTTGCAATGCATTTGAAAAGATTTATTGATTGATTACAGACATATGTAAGTTTTCATATGTTAGTGGGCCGTAAATAGCACAGTGGAGATTTTGCAACAAAATAAGTTATTTTAAAGAGGAGAGTCTTAACAGTGCAGGGGAGAGGGCAGTTAAAGGCACAGTCGTCATCCAGCAAATGAAGATTGATACAGATAATTAGCAGCGTGAGTTCCCCAGAAAGGTGTGAGGTGTGCAGGATAAGAATCCATCTTCATTTGGGCCCGGTCCTGTCACCCTCTTACAAAACCGGTCCTTTAGCTGGGCCTGGGAGACCACACTCTCTAATTAAGTCAAGACTAAGCATTGGTTCAGTTAATTACACTTTTCTGCCCCCCACCCTGCTTCAGCCCCTGCAACCCAACCAGAAATTCAGCCCACTCTAATAATATCATTCTTCACATGAGCCCAGCCTCACCACCATGACATGTCTGCCCATTTGTATTGACATTTAGTTGCTGGGAGTCGAGAAAAATACATGTGCCAACACAATTTATTTGGCAGCTATAAATATGAAATCTCATTAGGGCTGCTCTTCCATTTATTTGAGCATCGGGGTGAATGAGAGCATAAAACCATGTGCAGAAGGATAATTAGGCCAGTGCAAGAGCAGAGAGTGAAGAGAAGAACCGAGAGTGAATTTGCTTAGTCAAGAAACAGCTGCCAATCTCATCTGGGATTAACTCTCTCTCTCCGCACTACAGAGCCAGCAAAATCAACTGCTTTTCACCTTAAATAAAGTCAAGAACAATAGCCTATTTACACAATTGCCATTGCAAATTAGATGCAAAAAAACAACAAAAAAAGTCTACATCTTTTTCTGGTTGAGAATTTACAAATGTGACTTGATACATAAGACTAGCTGATAAAAAAACTTTTTTTAAAACTCTGCATACACTCATAATTTGAGAGAACTAATCTTACCTTATTCGCTGCCTGTAGTAGGCCACATCCCCATCGTCTTTATATTTTTTTGATCTACCCTGGTTATTGTCGTCGTCGTCTGAACTCTCAGGGGAGTATTCATCCTCACTGTCGTTTTTCTTCATTTTCTTCCTTCCTGTGCCCACCATTTTTTTCTTGTACGGTTTTAGTTCATACTCTTCATCATTGCTATCCCCAAAGCCCTCCTCCAGGGCTTCCCTCTCCTCCTGGTCTAAGTCCAGTCCCTCATCACTGGGCAGGTAGTCTGACCCCTCGCTGTCTGTCTGCTCTCCCTCTGTGCGTTGTTTCCTCCGAGGCTTAGGAAGTTTTGGCTCAGCCTTGGGTCGAGCCTTAGGATGGGTTTTCAAAGCATTAATCTGCAGCTTTCGCATGCGCTTCTTCAGTTTTTTGTCCTTGGATGAGGAGACGTTTTTTCCTGTTTTGGTCCTCTCATAAAGTTGGAGTGCAGAACTTTTCTTCTTCTTAAGAAGAGGTATCTTCTTCCGCTCTGTGGCCAATTTGGCCTGGTCCGCGAGATACTGGTCAAATGCAGAGTTCTCAGCCAGCATCAGTTTCCGAGGCGCCTTCTTTACTTCCTTCTGTGGGATTCGGGTACCGAAAGGAGTCATGTGACCTTTCCGGATGAGTTCCTCCCATTCGGTCTCCTGTGCCGGCATGAGCATGCTGCCCAGCGTGGATGGTCCAGATTCTGATAAAACACACAAAAATGCAAAGTTAAATATATTGATATTAAACTCCTATGGCATCCTTTTGGCATCTGAAACCAATATGTTAGCCAGAACTTTGTTTTCCTGTAAGTTGCCAGGTGGATCGGACTTGCTTGTTGGGTCATAATTCAGAGAACACCTAAAACTTTTTGTTGTACTGCTCAAACCTTTCCTGAACCGTTTTTTGCTTTGAGGCATGGCATATTATATGGACAAGAGAGACAACAGTCATTTCTGAATGTGATTTCCATGAAAGAGTGCAAAAGGTCTGCTTATGTTGGTGGTGCTTGTCAAGTTAAAATCCACATGGATGTAAAGCCTCAAAGTTTCCCAACAGAACACAACCTAAAGTCACAAGTTCATTTTCTTACGATATTGTCTCTTGATGCCATGTGTCTGCAAAGCACACATATTGTCCTAATTTTACCATGAAGAAAACAAACAGTAAACTCTATGAAGGTTTTCTACCAGTAGACTGAACGACACTTAATGGTGCATTCACCGTGCCATTAAGCCTCACCAGCTATAGTACATAATAATTTTATTGCATAACATAACTGTTTCTCTGTTTTCATGTTAGATAAAATCTTTTATCTCCATCACACCTAATAAGTAGCAACAAACAGGATCCAAAGTCCTTTGGAAATATGTGATGACACAACTGACTGGAAACAACCCACAGATAAAAATTCAACATCATTGCAACTATAAAAAGAAAATGAAATCCAACATCTGATTTCTTTTTTTTTCCCAAACAAGGTTCATGTTATTTTCGCTCTCCCAAAAGTAAAGCCAAAGTCTATAAAAACAGTAAATCTGAAGAAAATGGGAATCATATATTGTGATTAGGCAGCCTTCTTACATAAAAATAATTTCTGTCTAATTGGAAATGTTCCAAATATTTGTCAAAATATTAAAAAAAAATACATAAAACATCTCTCAGCAGTGTATGCATTGCTTAGAAAGCACATGTGAAGGCAGCGAAATGTAAAAACATAAAACACATCACCATCTTCTCCATCATCTTCAGCCAACAACTCGGCTTCCACTCTCTGAATGTCCTCTCCTCCCAGTAAGGCCTGAAGTCGCTTCTGTTTCGCTCTTACTTTTTTCAGCTGTTTCTCCTTAAACACATTTTTTGTGCAATTAGTGTCACTGTTTTCATTGATCAGTTATTTGGCGTGGAATGTATACATATCAGGTTTACCTTATTTTCTTTCTGTCGTTTCACAGACTCAATTTTCCTGCTGATATCCTTGCTGGAGGCTGCATAGGGAGACAGCTGCTCAATAATCTTGTTGATGTGTTTTAAAGATGATGTGACAGACCTGCAAGATACACAAGCAAAGCAGAATAAGCTTTATAGGTAAACTGTTGACTTAATTGTTGCTTAAAGAAAAAAAAAAAAAAACTCTGACAAACGGAAGGTTTGTCAAGGTTTCTATCCAAGTGAAAATTCCATAAATTTCCAATCTGAAATTTAGATGGGTGGATGGACAACAGCTAAATGGATGGGCAAACAAGTAGATGGATAGAAGAATACAACTATTCAGACAATAGGACACACACTAATACATATTTTCACAGATTTATTTTTCACAAATACCCACAGTTGGAAAAAATTTAAATAAGTCTTTATACTTTCACAACACACAAGGGCTTTCCTCTATATGGCCTTATTTTTTAACATATTGGTCACTAAACATATAGATAACAGTTGTTTTCTTGGGAATATTTTAATAAAACACTTTATTAAAACATAAAAACATTGAAAAGAAGTGTTCCTCACCTGACATCATCTAGTACAGACTGGTACTCCTTCTCAGCCTCAGCTTTTGCCGCAGCCTGACTCGCTTCATGGATCGCCTCATCCACTTGTTGCAGAACACCTTGCTCGAGGACATCCTGATCATACACAAACACCCCAAGGCCTTGCAGCTCATCTGCTCCGGAGCTGGCAGATGCTACTTGGATGCGCTGACGGTCGATCTGCAGCAAGGTCCCCGACCGCTTGCCGGCTAGACGTGCCACACATATACCAGTAGATTAATTGAATGCATTTTTGAGATTTTCTTTTTCTTACATCAGTTATTCTTGTAAACTGATGTAAGATGTGTAGCATAGCTTACCACTGTTACCCTCCCCTGGTCCAGTGTTGGCAGGGTAGGCTGCAGCTGCCTCAGAACCATGACCGTTCTCAGGGAAAGTACAGACTGCAGAACCTCTTGCAGATCCATCCTCCTCCAAACCTCCTGGAGTGAGAGCAGCACTAACCGGGCTGGAGAAGGAGGAGGACGGCTGGGGCTCTGCAGCTTCTACAGGCATGATGATGAAGCTGCACACAGAGCAATTAGGATGTGAAAATACGTTCCTAATTTTAAACAACATGTTCCTTCAAGTATCTATGAACAATAAAACTTAACAAAATCAGTGTTGGTCTATGTATTACATTGTCCAAAAGAGGCATTTACAAGTAGTTCACAATTAGCAGCACTAAACGTTAGCTTTCCATACCATACATGAACTGCTTTTGAGACATATCAATTATTAAGGGATCATTAATACATAAAGACTGATCAACTTTAATAACACCGGTACTAAACACATTGTATGATAGAGAACAGAACAACATATGAAGTTACAGTGTGGACATAAAAGAGTAACGAACGTCAGATCATTGCAAGGTCTTCCATTGTTTATGTGGCTGTATATAAGTGCTAGCCAGCTAAGCTAACAGAGAGCCGAACACATCATCAGCTGTTCGGCTAAAATAATCCGCTCTTCAGCGTCAGTCGGCAAATCATAAGTTACAGAACTGTCTGTAATAACGTCGGTACATTAAATACAGTAACTTAGCAACGACTTAAAATGTCACTCACAAGACATGTAGTTACACAACATCACCAGCTCGTATTATGTCATGTTGCTTGCTAGGCTTCCTCAAAGCTTCCTCAAAGCATAGACAGACGTCCCATGAGCGTCAATGGTACGTCACCGTGGCTGCCATATTGCGAGTGGCATTTTATTTCTTTATTTTTTGTTGTTGTTGAAACCTCACAGTAAGTTTCAGTCAAACTGTGACTTTTGTGATCTGTTGTGAAACTGCAAGGCATTAGGGGCATAAGTCTGATATGCTTACAGTGGATGACAAATAAAGAAGAATACAATTCTTGATGTGTTAAAGAGCATGCCAAATATAGTTCGACCAGAGATTTGCTGTTTATTTTAAACCCTCAATGCGGTTTTAACATAAACTGTTAGTTTGAAGACAATTTCTTCGAATGAAAGGAAGGTATAGTCTTCTCCTTTTTTATGAGCATTTGCAAGGTGAATCTGCCACCCAGTTATGAAAACTCTGTTTTTTTTTCAGCTTTTGTTCCACTTGGCCTCTAGATGACGCCATAAAACAGCGTATTGTCGTTAAGTTGTCATCTTTAAACAAGTGGCTCTGCGCGAATCTTAGTGGAAGTGAAATTGAGCTGTAAGTCTATGCTTTATTTATTTTAAAGTATGTTACTTGTTGTACTATTTTGCAGTTTTATAAAGTCGTTAATTTGTTAGTGGTAACAAATAAAATCAGTATAATTTTTCCACGTGTTTCAAATGTTCTCTTCTGGGTGTTTAATCTATTATGTTGTAATTAGACAAACCATGGGATTAAATGCTGTAATCTTGTTTCATACCACTCACCTCCCAGGGACTACAAATGGAAATTGATCTATGTGGCTAAAAATATACTGAATAATGAAAAGCACAGTTGAGTTACATAAAGCAAAGTAAGGTTATCAACTCAAAACAAATGTGGTAAAGACTGATGGAATGTGGTGTGGATTTACTTTCAGAGGGCTTCTAAATATATTCGGTTGCAAACGTTTTGGTGAAACAATAGAAAATGTAGGATGAGAATTTTTTTTCATGTTGTACATTTATCTGTTATGTATGAAGAGTTTTGGAAGAAGATTAATTGAACAACCCACATTGTTCTGGCAACACCTTGAAAATGCACTGCAAACATATATAGTTTCTCTGCAAAAACATATTTTTAAATGTTTCAGTTCTTGCAGACCATGCATGTTGCAAATTTAAATACTGCCAAGTATTAGCATTCTGAGAGGAAGTTTATTTCCAGTTTCTTGCAACAATAAATGAAAGACTTAATTAAAAATATCTTCCCTGTTTTGCAGTAGGGTGCTCGAGAAGAGTAAAGTTATCTTTACAAATTGCATTATCTGTGTAAGCAAACAGAGCTATATAGGGGTACATTGCTGTCACACTTGGATTACAAAGTGCTGCTCGATGTGGGTCGCCTTCAGTGGAATTTCTCCAGAGAAGCTGGAGGGGATTTAGATTTAAAAAGGACCGAACCACATAAAAAGTGTGTCATAGCAAGATGTGGGAGTTTAATTTGTGGAGAAGCTTGTAGGGCTGAAGAGATCAGGTTATCAAAAGATGTCTTGGAGATACATAAACTTAAATAAACCATCCAGTTTGAGATAAATCACCTATGATCAGAAATAGCAAATGAATCCCTTCTCACAATGTTGTTACTGTTTGGTTGAGTTGCAAGGAGGAATGTATGTAAACCAGTGGATGTAAACTTCCATATTTCATATTGCCAGCCACTACTCACCAACCTTTATCTCCTGTGAGGAGGAGATAATATTTATGAATTGGTTGTGTTTTCAACACATCATAATTCAGGCACATTTCCTCAGGTTAAGCTTATGTGACAGACCACACAAGGCTCACAGGATTGACTGCACAACAAAGATGTTAGTCTGAACTTTATGCTTTCTTTTGTTTGCAACTCCCAGCAGTTTGTGTGCAGAGGTTTTGGAGATTTATAAGGTGTACAAGGGCAGAGTGCAAATCTCAGAGGGACATATTTAGGGTTCTGTTAACACTGCCACTTTACATTGTGACAGTAGAATAACAAGCACAGAAAGATTTAAAGAGAAACTGTTGTAGGTTTACATTTAGGAACGTTTGTCAGGTTTGCATTTCAGCTCTTTTCCATTAGCTTATAACTCCACCAACATGCTGGATGTTTATGTACACAGCAGTCTGTGAGTCACTGTAAATGAACTTGAGCAAGTGTGACTCGTGGTTTTCTCTGTATTCTTTTGGATAGTTGCAAAAATACAGACGTTTTTCAATTTTTAATTTTTTTTTATCCCTGCACACATTGTAAGATAAGATTGTTTTAAATCATATGGCCTTCTGCTCCTGTATGTTTTAAATATTAGATAACCTGAAATGAAATTTAGTTGCGCTTCTGTACAATAACAATAAAGGCAATGTGATTCTGATTGTGAGTTTACGAAAATATTCTTAAGTTGGGAAAAAGTCAAAAGTCTGTTCCTAATAAAATTGTTTATCTCTATTGTCAGTATTTTATCTTGTTTTTTGTAAATTTTATTCATTCTTTGAAGAGTTTAAAACATTTCCACTTGAAGATTCTGAGTTTATCTTGACAGCCCCAATGATGAACTTAGTCTGGTTTTATATTCATGCTGAATCTTCTTTATTAAGTTTTTTTCTTTATAGAAATGCTCTGCTTTTGGAGCTCGGGTCTCCAAAAGAAGACACAGGTTCTTCTTGGTGTTACAAAAACCGAATATTTTCCTAAGTAATATATTTAATGATTAATGCCAAATGATTAGTTTCTTTTTAGATTCCAATGAAATTTTATAAATCTTACAAGGAGGCTTTGTTACTTCTCAGTTTGTGTCAATTTCCTTTTTGCAATTTAAAATTCTTGTATATGTCTAAAGGTAGACAATGTTATATAATTATAGCTCAAATGTTGTAGTTTTCACATACAGGAAGGAAAGAGAAATTTATAACCAACATTACACAGTAATGACATACAGTTCTACCAACTGCCCCACGCTGCAGCCACTTATTTTCCAACTAATTAGCTAATAATTTTAATTTGGGGCACCTGTAGACCTCATAGGTTCCCAGTTGGTTAGGTTATGATTAAGTATATTAAAAGTAAAAATATATATAAGGGTAAATTCAGCACAACCTTTTTTGTCCATGTAGAACATAATAAATCTTACAACTTTCTCAACCTACTTCGAAGGGCAAACAGGTCCAGTTTGTATCCAAATATATGAAGGGCCAATCATTAAAATTCATTCAAATCAAAATAGAAATACTCAACTTCAGCAATGATACAATATAGTTAATTCAGTCAAAACTGTGTACTGTGGGTAGGAATCACTACAAGCAGCTAAGTGGGACAATCACTTTGCCACAAGCAAACATCTGAGGACATAATGGGTCAACATGAGGACTTTGATGCCCTGCAAAGCCACAGAATTGTCCATAAATCAACAACCGTAAAACCTTATCATGTCTATGTTAATGTATGCTCGAGCCAGACTTTGCTCAGCACATGCGTTGGGAAGTTTGCAGGGCTAATACCTCCCATGTGCTCTCCTGTCTCTGTTAATATGTGTCTCATTTTGTGTCTGACAGTAATTACAGGGGTGGTCTGGGTTCTCATCGTCTGGGTTTTCATCTGGGTCCATCAGACCTCAGTCATGCTGCAGCAGAAGATTTGGGTTCATCTGGTTGCCATTGAACTGAGCAACAGGTGTGTGTTTATGTTTCCAAACTGCCACATTATAACCTTACACTACTGTGCTCCTGTAAACATCACAAAACTAGTTTTGGGAGATTAACTTTTTTAAAAGACCGAGCCTGAGGCAAAAGAGGACAATCTTCATCTCACTAAAAAGGTTTAACGTGATCATCAAATCACACACAGCTGCCTGCAAGCTGGGTTCCACATACATTCTGTCTATCTGTTCAAGGACAGTCTGTGTGAGGGGATTAGTGTGAGTTCACGCAAAACTGTGTATTTAACGGACCCCAACACAACAGAGACAAACCACACCAGGAGAAATCAGGAAGAGGCCAGTGTGGTGATCTGACATGTCTCACAAAAACCACAAGTACCCTAGTTAGGCCTCCGTCTTCTCTGTATACACTTTTCTCAGGCGATACCATCTCCTGTTTGATGTGTGTTGGAGGACTTGAACTTGCAATAGTTGCAGGCCACAAGAATGCAGTCTGAACTGTTTGGATGATGTGCAGTGGCAGTGGTGCCCCTACTAGAGTCTGGCCTGAAACACGAGCTGATACAAGTTGAAGAAATACAGAGCAGAAACGGCTAGACTGGTGACTCCTGAGTTCCTATCAACGTAGCTATCCATGGTTGCTGTTCTGAAGTGTTTATTTCATAAACTTTAAAATGGAGCTCCGCAATTGTCAAGCCGGTGATGGATTCACTGACAGGTTTCTCTCGTTAAAACAAAAACAGCTTATCTGTCAAATCCTGGAGAAGTTATGGAGGTTGATAAATGGACAGAGTTCAATATGAACTCCCTCCAACAGGCAAACGTCCAGCTTATTAAGGTTGTTAAATCTCTCAGTGAATTAAACTGGGTTATGGCTATCTAATTTGTTAAAGTCCCACAGGGAGAAGGGATAAGGGGTCTTGCTTTGTCAGCAATTTCAATGTGTTCTCAAATGGATCCATAATTATGTGTGCAACATGCTTCTGTCATTAAACTGTCCAATCTTCACAAAATAACCTGCAGCTTTGTGTTACTAAAACAGTAACTCGGTGAGAAGCTGTGTGTAGATGTGGGGAGGCAAGCAGTTGAATGGCTGATAGAATACATAGTGAACAAGAAAGCAAAATATAAATTACCAAGGTGCCAATGTGCCAAAGATCAGGACATCAAGACTGATACTGTGAAAATTAATCATATTTCTTAATTCATTTTTTGCCAGTTTAACAACAAAAATGCCAATGTATTTCATTGAAATTTTATTTGATTGCATAGAAGTGCAAAATTTGCTAGAAGAAAAATTGTACCCAGTTTTCAAAATAAATTTAAAAATAAAAATCTGGGGCAGCACAGTGGCGCAGCAGGTAGCACTGTTGCCTTGCAGCCAGAAGGTCCTGGGTTCAGTTCCCGAGTCTTTCTGCATGTTGTCCCTGTGCAACGGTGGGTTCTCTCTGTGTACTCCAGCTTCCTCCCACAGTCCAGAAACGTGAATGTCAAATAAATTGGTTTCTCTAAATTCTCCCTAGCTGTGTGAGTGTGTGTGCGTGGTTGTTTGCCCAGTGACAGACTGGCGACCTGTCTAAGCTGAACCCCGCCTCTCGCACGAAACGTTCACTGGATATAAGGTGTTAGAAAATGGATGGACGGATGAATAAAAATCTGAAAAGTGTGGCATGCAGACATAAAACCTTTGTTACAGTTACATTGTAGGAGAGTATCTCTATTAGCTTTGCACTTCTGTTGTCCAAATTATTTTCTCCTTCTTGCTTCCAAATAACCCAAGCTCAGTCAGGTTGTGTATGGAGTATTTATAACATCAATATCACAGATATTGTAATATTTATAATATAAAGCAAAGCTTAAAGTGTTCTCTCTTTTTTTCACCTAATCCTTCTTTAGACATCTCCATAACTTCATCCATGACCTTTCTGTCATGCTGAAATTAAATTACACACAGGTGAACTCCATTTACTAATTAGTCCACTTATGATAGCAATGCACTTGATTTTATTGAGGGTTGTCAGTGTAAGGGGGGCTGAATAAAGACTTGCTACATTTTGTAAGTCTATTGAATGAAAAAGTAGTACCACAAGTTGAAATTTGGAGGTTTGGAGCATGAATGCAAAAGTGTGAAACACTTATTTGGGTAAGAAGACTTGAAATAAAATAAATGTAATTTAAAATTATGTTTTCACACAAATAAATGTGTGGAAAAAAAATGTAATAAATTTGTCTGCAAAATTCAAGCCCCTCAACACAAAATATTAGAGTCAGAACATTTGCAGACAAATTTTATGGAATTTTTCCCACATGGAATACATCTATTTGAACGGCTCCACTGTTTGTTGTGTTTTTGGTCTCTTTCCAATCAAAACCATGTGCACCATCAGCGTAAATATGTGCCGAGCACACAGAACTGTGACTGAGTGACCTCTACACACCAGAGGCATCATTCAGTGAGAAGATACATAGGCACAATAATAGATTCCCAGTAAACCTGAGAAAGAAATCACATCAGGAATCTGTGGTGTTGACATTTATCTGACCCAGTGATTTAATGACACTTTGGTTAATAGAGGATAAGAAACAATGCAAGGGACTGAACTTTTTATTGAAGTTCTATGTGTCTAAACTCAATTTAGATAGTAAAAAAAAGTAGAGTGACAAAAGTCAGGTCAAATTTCAAGTTCACACAATTTCCCTGTCACTTCAGTGAGACATAATGTAAATGTTCTGGGAACAGGAAATACCACAATGCTTCTTGCCAATGTTACAACTTCAAGTAGCTCATAAATCTGAACTTTTAGGAAGCTTTATGATTTGTCAAGCAGACTTATTTCTGAAAAACAACTTTGTCAAAAGCATAAATCATTTTAGGTTGTCTGATAAGAAGTCTCTGGGAAATGACTACAGACATTTTTTTTTTTGTAAGGGATGTTTTACACCTGCAGTGGACAGTGAAAACAATTTTAGTGTGATAATTTGAACTGCAATATAATGAGATATGATAAAAGCTTATTTGGCTTTTTCAGGAGTCATATCACAATAGAGCTTCAGTTTCTACTTACACAGGAATTAAACATATGGATTTTATCAGCTTAAGGCTTTGCACAGCTTGCATTAGCCATGCAATAGAGAATGTGTGGAAGCTGATGGTTGAGAGAAGCAATTATCTAAGCACCCACAGCCCAACCAGTGGTCGAGTGTTTTTGGGCCCTTGTCTTTGAGGTTTAGGCATGGTTCTGTATTCCCATGTGCACTTTGTTCAGAAATTTCCCTTGTATTTCTTTGTATTGCTTACAGGATTTTAGTTTAGTTCCTGGCCATTCTTCCTCAGTGCCACAGGTTCACCCTACTCCATCTGCAGCATATTGATTTATTTAAATATACCTATTTGTTGTTTAATTAGTCATCTTTCTAAGTATTTAAACACTTAGTGCTTGTTGGACTCTCTTGTTACTGTCTTGGTGGTCTGCTTGTTGTTTTGTTCTGTCAGTCTCACTTGCCGTTTTGTTAAATCCATACTCTTTTTTTCAATAATTACACCACTTCACTTTGATTTTGGTTGCCTCCTGTCTGGGTTTGTGTCATCCCCGACCACTGTAGATTACAAACAGAATAAAGAGCAAACAGCCATTTTTTCTAGCTTTTTTATTTAATACATCTTTTTAAATTAGTAGGATAGCATTTTTACATCCCATCCTGCACATAAAGTGACACAAATGAAAAACTTCACACAGGTCAGTATGACGTGACATATTGTTGCCCCAAGCAAGCAGTGGTAACCAATATGCCCTACAACCTCATTGCAATAAGCTCAACTCTCAGTTAACTTTGGCATTTTCTTTGTGAGGTAGATATCAGGCGTGTGCTAAATCTTTGTCTCTGCCCAAAAATAAGAAATAGTATAGTTACATGAAATAAAGCTGTCTGAGTCCCTGAGGGAGTTTTGTCTCAGTGGGTTTTTTTGTCCACTCTTTCTGTCCGCCTGTCCGTTCTATCTGAAGTGCAGCTGATTTACAGCAGGTGCATGGATTGTAGTCAGGATGACATTCTGCGTGGGGCACCACTGAATGCAGAAAAGATTAGATTGGGAAATTTACTCCACGAAAGGCCAATATCATCGGGCAAAAAGGTTCCTTAGGCCAAGGTGCTAGAACTAAACCCCCATCTGGGGGTCATAAATTAGCCTAAAGCTTTGTGAGTCTCATTTCTGTGCCCTTTCCCCTTCTGCCACATGTACCCGTTATCCTCAATGAGTTGGCCCCTGTCCTCACTCAGCATGATTAAAAACACACCCCACTCTGAACACCAGAAGCACACTGACTCACTGGGTAAGCAGCTGAGATTCAAAAGATTGCTGAAAAGCTTTGATGGTTTTTTTGCTTTATTCTGTGGTTGAAAAGCAAAGAAAGATAATGTGTTCCCTGCTAGCAAGTTGCCTGCAGTTCTTATTTAGACTTGCAGAGCTTTGGAAAACTGTCTGAGGTATGAAAATGCTTGTACATGATTACCTAATCTCAGAATTTGAGCAAATCAAACACACTAATGTCTTCTGAGAAGCCCCCCTTCCATTTGCTCACTCAGAATTATTTCCAGCTGCATAAAGATATCATATGTGGGAGGCCATGACCAATCTTGTAAAACAACATCATGCATTAGAACTAAATGAAGTGCTACACCAAATCCTTTTAATAAAATGTCAGATCCAAGGTCATAGGTAACATATGCAGGGCGATAATAAGTCTTCTCAGTCACTGTCCTATAATGTAGATTTTCTCAAAGTACAGTCTGGTTTCTAGACTTTCACTAAAGGCTTTGCAAATCTACTGAACATCAGGCCCTGATTACAGCTGTACCATGTGGCCCATCATTGTATAAAAACTACACTGAATTAGTTGGACAAGCACAAAATCTACTGTGCAACCACTCAGAGGATCTGAGGTTGTGGCCATGAAGTGACCCCCCTTACAGTAGGGTTTGATGCAACGGCACAATCCTTGCCAGGAGCTTTTTGGACTCAGGCACAACGGATTTATCTCTGTACACGAGAGACTTGTGCAGATAAATGGAGAGCAATGGTGGGAAAGCGAAAGTAAGACTCTGGAATAGATAAAGTGCCATACCTGAGAGCCAAGAGTCTGTTAGCAGACATATATGACCCACTCAAATATCACTTCTATTCCTGTGAAAGCGTTGTGTAGGAGAGTAAAAATGAAACTCTCAACTTTCAGGGCAGCAAGGAAGAAAAAGCGTTGGAAACTTACCGAAACTGAGGGCTTATCCTCTCCATTTTATTTTTGCATTGTGTTCTCTATCACATCCTCTGTGCCACCAGTTTGAACTTTAATACAAACAAGAGACACAACCATGGAAAATTCTGTTCTTTGCTCTACTCAGCAATGTCCTTTTCCTTCCTTCCTGACTGTTGTCACTCAGCACTGTTGGCATCCTTTGTCAAAGGCTGTTAATTGATGAGGTTGGCCACAGAGCCACATCCAGTGCTTTGCAGAAGTCCTTGCATTAAATAGCATTCAGTTTTATTAAATTAAAGTTCATAAAATGTAATTTTATTTCAGAGTAAATTGAATTTACTGCAAATGGCTACAAATGCATATCACATTCTTCAGGTTTTGCTGACTTTTAAAAAATATGTTCATTCATTCAGTGCAAGTCAGATTCTAAAGTTTTTCTGACTTGATTTAAGCTAATTGATTAAATTTTAGATCAGTTTACCTATTTGTTCATTTTGCTGTTTTTGCAGCAACTATTTGTTTCATCCATTTGAGATTTTATATTTCATTTGTTTTCTTGTTGTTTTTTTTTCTTGTTAATTGTGGCAAGTTTGGTGGGTTTTATTTAATATCTTATGTTTTATATGTTCATTTGAACCCACATTTTGACCCACAAATATTTTTTTACAACACTGAGCGCTCAGTAGAACTACCAGTTTCTAAAAATCCAACACCACAATTGATATGTTGTTCTTTTTGTAGCATTGTGAAACAATATAAACAGAACACAATGAACAGAGTCGCCAATATACCAAACTGGCCTTTTGAATTGATTATCCTGTTTGTTGACATAAGGCTGATGAAGCAGTTTCCTGTTTCACTGCAAGAAGAGTCCCAGACCAGCTTTTATATTGTTCTATAACAAATCATTATTGTTTGTCCTCAGTTGAGATTGATTGTGTTTTTGGTCATGTTTTGTCATTCTGATTATTTTTAATGAAAGTGTTGCAAGAATTCAACTTTCTTATGTTAGACCTTATGTCTCCAGTACCCATTTACCATTTTCTCTCAGGCTAAGTTTAGAGAGATGTCCTCAAGGTCATGCCATTTTATTGTGACTTTTCCACATAACCCGTTGTGTTTTCCTGCCAGGTCATTTTTTTATTGTTTAGAATAAGTTTTCTCTCACTCAGTAATATCCCAGAGGGGAGTCATGATTCTGGTAAATGGGGATCTTGCTATCTTGCCACATGTTTGTGATAGCCTTGACTCTATGCAGAGTGATTGTGCGGGGAAACTCCAAGCTGACAATAGTGATTCATGGTGAAAGCCAAAAGTGGGAGAGTAGAGAGCATCAGAGGAATGCTTCACATCTTTACAGTGTAAACAAAGTAATTCTTGGAACACACTTTTCACATGTATTAAAACAATAACCTATATTTATTAGCTGACCATATTTTCAATTGTTTTTAACCTCATTTTTTTAATCTTGCAAAAAACTGAGAGAAAATCCATGAAGATTTTATAATACAGTAATGCAGCCTCTGTTCATTTAAAAAGTTTTCTCGGTTCAGATTGGTTCACCTTTCAATGCTGTGAGTCTTCATGCAATTTACTATAAATGTCAAGTTTATGCACATAAAGATTAAATAATTGCAACCTTGCAGGCAACAAGAGGAGAAAATGTTGCAGTGCTTTGCATTAAGCAAGGGCAGCATATTTCATTACAGTTCAACAGCATGATGCCATTTAAATGCTTTCTTATTATCACATGGCTGAAAATGAGAGTGCACAGAAAGAAACACAGGAACAGGAAGACAGAGAACTGAAATAGTTTCAAAGCAAAACATTTCCCAACATACTGTCATCATCCTGAACTCCCTGGTATTTATCACAGAAAGACATGCACTGATTCCTATATGGATAGTTTGGTAGAGTCCAATTATTATTATTATTATTATTATTATTATTATTATTATTATTATTATTATTATTATTATTATTATTTTGGAAAACGAATTATAGGCAGATAAATATGTTATATTAATAACATCTCAGTTCTTGGCTATACACTCCAAAACTCTGATCTGTTTTAATTGAGTGCCAAGAAGAAAGCCTATTTGAAAATTAAGCCATAAGAAGGCTTTCTCTTCTCCGAAATATCTTCTGCAAGTAATTTTGCAATACAAATCACATAATTTGTGTCAACTGTAAAATACTGAATTTATTTTATCCGAAAGGTAAAAGATAGACATCCATTGTCACAGTGAATGACTCTTAAAATGACAGATGACTAAAGTACTCAAATAAATCTAGGCTTGCTTTGTGCTTCTCTTTTTAAAGAATGAGTTGCCACAGACAGAAAATAAACCCTGCAGGGTAGAAGTTGTGTCAAAAAGGTTTGCTTCTTTGGAAGAGATGAGACATTGTTAATTTTTCTTTGTCTTGAGAGCCTAAAATTGATGACATCTATACCTTTCATTTCACACATGGGGGGTCTTTATGACAAAGTTTGAAATGAGATACCAATCAAACACATCTTGAGCAACCAGAGAGGATGACTATTCCAGAAAGTCTGTGCTTGCAGAGAAAATAAAACTGTATTTATCTACTTGATCTGTTTTACTCACAGTTGCAGTGCATCAACATAACTGTGTGAGGTCTCACCTGTCCATCAACAGCCCTATCAGGCCACTGTGACTAGAAACTTATTCTGATAAGTACCTATAAGACAGCAGTTGATTTACCACTATGGCCATTTGCTATTAGCAAATAGTGATTTTTAGAAAGACTGTCACAGTAGGGGAACAGAACTGAGTGACGAAAAAATATTATAATATAACTGCTTCTCTATTCTAATTTAATAGATCCTCTTGGTTCTATTATGTATTTTGCTGCTCTCATTTTATTGGTGCCTTAAAGAGTTGGCACAAAAGTTTGTTCTTTCATCCAACATGAAGATTTATTTCTCAAGAGAGACATGCTGTTCCAACAGCTTGATGTCTATTGAGAAATCCCTTACAAGCTGAGTTCATCTGAGAAAAGTAAGGATTCAAATAACAAGCTGACAATGAGCTCTGGCCTGAGCGGGCTGAGATTTGGCCGAGGACAAACTGTGAAGAACACTTACTGGTTTGGAAGTACTCTTTTTTATTATTGTTGTTTTTTTTTTTTTTTACAGTATTATATTTGGCTTGAATGGTCATTTTAAAAATAGAAGGAGCCTATGTTTTACTTTTCCATTATTTTCACTTTGGAATAAAACTCAATATGTAGAGCTCTGTTTGTCCTGCTAATAGAGTTTTTTTTTTTATTTTAGAAAACTTTCCATTCCCACAAAATTTTTCTGGCTTTTGCTGCTTTTGATGTAATTCCAGGTGAAAGTTTAAAAAATTGCAAAATCAAGAAACAGTCTGAACACATGACCCATAAAAAAATGAAAGTTTATTTAGTCAAAATCAGATAAAGACACGTGTTTCATGTTGTTTTCCATTTATCTGTCATATTTTAATTATAAAAACCTAGAATATATATTTCTTTACAATCATCGTTCTGTGTTTCTGTAAAAGACAGAGGCAGCAATTAACCTTATATTTACAATATTTACTTTATTTTCCCCTAAAAATGTCACTTCACATGAATGATGCCTCTAATCTGTCAATATAACTTTAAAGCAATACAGCAATATGTGACTATCAACTTTAATTTTCATGCTTACTCATTACGGAGAAGTATGTAAAGTTACACAAATAAAAACTTTACTGGTCAGGTCATATTGTTTTTAAAAGGGCATAAACCACTTAAATATTCTCACTTGTCTGTGATGAGAGGGATTTTTCACGCGTTTTTGCTTTCTCGTGACTTGTTTACTCAGCTGGGGTCAGTCGAGTGCTGCTGGCAGACAGAACCACTCATTTGTCCTGCTGTTATCCACCAACAGACCCTAAAGCCTCTTAAGTCTGTCTTTATTATCATTAACACTTATTGAAGGCCACACTCTGCCTTCCTGTGCTCGTCTCTCTCAGCTCCCCCATCGTCTCTTGGCCTCTTTATACATTTACATGTATCTTTGTGTTAAAAAACAGGAGTGCCCTCTGTGTTTTAAGAGCCCCATTGAGAGGTTGAAGGTCAGGGGTGCCTTGTGGTTCCCCCGATGCCAATTCCCTCTAAGCCGTCAGGGTTCCTCTAACAAAATATTTAAACATCCTTTCTTATACTGGC
This sequence comes from Poeciliopsis turneri, assembly GCA_922788865.1. Classification (NCBI taxonomy): domain Eukaryota; kingdom Metazoa; phylum Chordata; class Actinopteri; order Cyprinodontiformes; family Poeciliidae; genus Poeciliopsis; species Poeciliopsis turneri. The sequence continues at coordinate 1,694,554 of CAKLNU010000915.1, forward strand.
AGTTTGCATCAGACCCAATCTCCAACAGTTTGCTTATATTTATGAACAGCATCCTTAAGCAAAATATTATGATTAGAATTAAACACAGGAATCTCTGCTCTGTTGAATAAGCTCCTTACACTCATAGTCCAGTTTACTTTCACATTAGGGTTGTGAAATGCATAGTTTGCCATTTTTGAAAGTGGATCAGAAGTCATGTTGAACTACGTCCAAAGTTAGTTGTTCACCTTAAAACTTGGTTGTTGTTTGCTGCTATTGTCATAATCTCGTGTTCGTCCTTAAAAACTCTCATGACAACAGGCAAGTGGTGAGGTCAAACATGGGCAACATTCAGTCAGTAAGCCACTATGCTTATAAAGAACTGATTCTGCAATACATTCAACTTTCTGACATTAAATATTTTCAAAGCAAGCAAATCACATTTGGTCTTTTTGGGATCCACTATCTAAGTTATTTTTATTTCCTTTCTGAAGAATTCTGTAGAGAATACAAATGTTTACTAAACTTTTCAGCACTGCAGAACTGATATTTTGACATTTTTCCTGATCCTAAAAGTTTCTTAACTCAGTAACTCTTGAGGCCTTTAGCCAGGCTGTCTGAATGTCTGAACATCACTGTGTAAATAAATTCCAGGGCAAAATGAAAATATTTTCAATTGGGAATATCTCTCCAGTTATTGGAAAGTAGTTTATTCTCTGTATTTCTTGAACCCATGAACTGAGTCAAATCTGGAGTCAAATCTGGAAGTGTAAATCCAAAAACTTGATCCTCAAAGTTACCAAGCTGACCAACAGTGGCCACTGTCGCTTGACATGGATTTAGCCTGCTTGTCTAAATGTCAACGCAGTTTTTCTTGCTAGGACTTGCAACAGCTAGAAGTTGTACCAAGTATGTAACGGAGGTGTTTTATGGGATTATGATGATCAGTAGCAAAAGGATCTCGAGTGAACTCTTCAGACTTAAGACTGTGATGAAAGACAAATAAACCTCCACTTCAGCTCCCCCACAGTTGCATCTGAAAACAGATCCTCTCTCCCCCCCGCAGGTACAACAACAAACTCGGTATCTTTTTTAACACATACCAGGCTTCCCCAGAGAGCCGATTATTCTAGAAAAACAGTGAATCCTGTTCCCTTATTTCTGCAAATTCCCCAAACTGCATGAAGAGCTGCTAAAATATGACACATATGGCCACTTGGCTTATTTAGGTGCTCTAATGAAAGACGAATGCTTCACTTTAAAGCTAAGTAGGTCATAACCCGAACAGTAAGTCACAACAATCTGCTCTTGTTAATGTCGTCAACTGATTTAGATAAAGTTTTACCTTCTGTGCAAATTCTGTGTATTTTTTTTGTTTGTTTTTTTTAAAAACTTCAAAGTGTTTTTCTCCAGCTTAAGATGTTCGAAAAATGATCTGAGTAAAGATCTAGAGAAAAGATCCCTAAAGCATCTGAACGTGTGCCATGACCTCCTTTGTTTACAGAAGAAAAGTGTTTCTTTACTGCCGGCACGTGTTTAGTTGCCAAGTATTGTGTTATTTTCCGTTCGTACGGAGAGAGTCCAAATTTTATAATTCCCTATGGGACAGTTTATCCAGAAGACACGACAAAGTCATTTTTTCCAGCACTGAAAGTTGGAGGCACATCAATATATAATATTAATAAAATTGTTTCAGTCTCATGGGTAATAACTAGTTAAAGTTTTGATAAAAACTTCTGTTTATTCACTGTAGAAAACAAGCCAAGTACAAAATGCTGTGAATTTTTTTTTTCCTCTTTCCTGTTTCCTCTTTTTCCTTTTTTTATATCTTAGACTCCATACATTAGCTGCTCCTTTCTCTGCTTCTAGTCTACCATGCACTAAAATTAAATCCTAAACTTGTTACTTTAGTGTTTATGAAAACAGCAGAGTATATTAACGTTATTAGAGTCAATTTATAGAATTTAAAAATTGCAAACACTGAAAAATAGAGGCATCTACTTGAAAAACATTAGTTATAATTGGCTGCATGTGATATCCAGCAATTTCGCAGTTTGGAAAAAATCTGAAAAATGTTTTTGTAGAAAAAGAAAAAAAAAATTATCAGCCTGTACAATGCATCCATTTTGAACATCCATCTGACATTCTCAGACTTCTATTTTGGACACACTTCTTGGTCTGTTGTAAAATCAGACAAGGATTAACGTCACTCTTTAAAATAAGTAGTTTTGTCATGAAAATTAAGTCAACGTTATGTTTTTTGTGACCAAAAATTAAACATAGTAATCTAAAAAGTGTCTCCAGACTATAATAATTTTACCTAAATAAGTGCAAAAGAATCAGAGCAGCCAGCTTCAAAACATTCATCAGTTTGGTTAACAAAACGCAGGCTTTTATAAAGAGAATGAGACCATATTTGTTTGATAAAGCAGTAAGTCAACCTGATGATAGATTAACCTTTTGGATGAAGAAAAGAAAGCAGAACCCTTTGGATGGAGGTAAGAATATTTTCCCAGAACCTGAGAAAACGAAATAAAGGGTTGCAATTCCTCAGAGCTCAGTCTCTGCAGTGCAATTCTTCGCCAGAACCTTTGTGCAAGTTCGTCTACTTTTTCTTCCTAAATAAAAACTTTTTTTTTCTCTTCGCTCAGTGGTGCTTTATCTTTCTTCTGCCTTTGGTGTCAGGGTTGACTTGAGACCAGTAGAGTCTCACTGCAAGAGTAAACTGTGTTCCACACTCTAGATCTCAGAGTCTGTGGTTGTCTGTAAAGAGAGCAGTGATTCCACCCAGGAGTCTACTCAAAACACGGCTCTCATTTTTCATAAACATATTCTGTTTTTTTTTAAAGAACTTTTAAGTTCTAATTATAGGATTTGCCATTGCTCATGAATGTTTGTCTGTTTTCCTTTTACAATTGAGTTCAAATACATTTTCAGTTTGATATAAAAAGCTTTATTTGCTTCTCCGATGGTGCTGTTATTCCAAAAACAAAAACAAAAAAAACAAAAAAAAAACCGTGACAGAGCAAACACATATGGGTTTTTCTTTTTGTATTTTTTTATTTGTATGATGGACTCATCATGATAATCTATTTAAATGATTCATTGATTCGTTGATGTGACAAATCTACCATAGCATTTGATCCAAAGCATTTGATCCAAAACAAAATAGGTAATTTGATAAAGCTTGAAAGCATGATTTATGATGCCCAATACATGAACCTTGTATTGGGTTTACCTTAAACGTTAAACCTTTGAAACTGCATAAGATTTTAAAGAGCACCATTATCATTGTTGTTCATTATCATTATTATTTTGTGTTCACTTTCTGTTTTCTCAGTGGCTTTTGTCTGAGTACTCCAACTTCTTCCCACAGTCCAAAAATCATTAGTTTTTGTTTGACCTATGAATGTCAGACACACTCTTAACAAGTGACAGCTGGGCAAAGGCTCCCAACCCTCCAATGCTCTTAAAAGAATAAGGAGGGAATGAAAATTAATAAGATAATGCTAACATATATTAGCACTGTTTGTTTGTTGACGTTCAGCCTTCCAGAGTCTTTAAACCTGCTGAAGCTGTTCGATGTAAATTAAACTTTCAGGTCATAATTATAGTTGTTTATCGTGTGGATCAACAGTGAGCTCTTCTAATCTGAACCCTGAGAATTTCACTTACTAGTATTAAGCTATGTGGGAAATGTCAAGGTTAACTGTGCTGGGAAAAATATTCCATGTTGGTATGAGAATTGTATTGGCTTTCACATATACACTTTGAGATTTATGAGCAAAAAACATTCAGGAAGAGAGTATTTTAAGACAGGAATTAGACATGGTCTTTGTCCCTGATGAAATGTGGGGAATCCAGGTTAACATTAGGTCAACCCTGAAAGTCATGTATTTGTGGTAAGAAATAAAAAGTGCACTTTTTGTCAGCTCTAAGGCTTGTGCATTGAAACTTAACCCTGATCTGTATCAGGATCTCAAATTATTCAGATCTAACCTCAGCTGTACAAAATGACAAACCGCAGACCACATCATATCAAAACAGAGATCAACTCAAATGGAAAATGCTTTGAAAGAGGATGTGAAGATATACCACTCAAGATTTCTTTGTTCCAAATCTACTAGGTCATGTATGATTATGGAGTTCAATCATCCATCATCACTATGGATGATTGCTCACTACATGCTGTGTGTGCTCTATGGCATGTCTCTGATAAACATCTCAGTGATCTGAAGTGCTTCAAATGACCAGCTGTCTTCCTCTTGGTAGCCACTGTTTCTGCGATGCTGTGCTGTGAATAAAGTTCAATGTGCCCAGTTTGCTGCCAACTGGTATCACCCTCCACCGTTGTTGTATATTGCATTCTCATGTGAAACAATGCTTTTTCATTGTTTTCAAACATTTTCTCTATTGCTTGTTTATATGTGCTACAGGATCAGATATGTAAAAGTGATGTAAATGCAGCACAATCCAGCAAATTTATCCAATGTGCTGTGAGACTAAGAAGTGACGGGCAAACCGAAAGACATTATCTCACAAAGCTCTGTTTTGGTCAGAAAAAAAAATATGTACCATGGCTCCAGCACTTCCAAAAAGCACTAAATAATGATATTACCCACTGAGACAATGAGATAGTCACTTAGAGTCACAAAGTTGTTTTTCTTTGGAAACTTCTCCCCTCTCAACTGTATTGTTTCACCTTAGTTACAACGTATCCAGAAAATATCAATTTTGGGGCATCTTGATTTATTTAGTCATTGCACCTTTAGCTTTATGCTGCGGTTAAAATTGTTGGAACAGTGTTGACGGTTTGTGAAACTTGGAACTCCAAATGCGGTGGGCCGAACATTTCTTTAGCAGTTGTGGTTCTGCAGTAACTTCTGCTCACAGGCGCTCATCTCCAGTCTAAATCTTGTCTGCAGCTGTGAGGGCACGCCCGGCAGTGACGTCAGTGAAGGTGAAGCAGAGGAAACGTAAAGCAGGAGGTACCTGGGCTTTGAGGCGCGTCACGGCGACAGTCTGATATAAAAGCAGCAGGATGCTGTCTCTTGATATAGTTTAGAGAGACAGCACTCTCTGTAAACTGAGATTAAACGTATATAAACTCCATAAGTTTATGGAGAGACAGCACCCTGATGTTTTTATACCAGGCTGTCTGACTGAGCGGAGGAACAAACTGGGGCTGCATATATTCTTCTCCCTCCCTGCACAGGGCTTTTGGGGGGTTCAGTGAGGGGCTTTTCCCGCTACTGCGAGGACAACAAGGAAAGGACTTTTTTTTTTTTTTTTTTCTGACTTCAACATCATAATCTATGTTTTTATTCACAAACAAGTCTATGTTATTGTCGAGGGCCAAAGACAAGCATCCAGATAGTCACAAAAAATAATAATCAAAACAAAAATCAAAAATGGGCAGTTGGGGCATCAATGAAAGGGACAGGTGCTAAAATCCCTTCTGCCCCCTCTGACGGTAAAAAGTAAAATACACTTTCAAATTTCAATGCCCTGGCCCTTGTTAGTTTCTAAAATTAAACTTTTTTTCATTAACATGAAACTTCACATGACATTTTTTTAAAATCATGTTAGTATTTGTTAAAAAATACACATAAACATCCCAAAAACCATTTGAAGAGATGATATACATGAAATATGTTAAAACAAAACATTTGAGGAATGTTGTTTTCTTTAAGTCTGAAAGCTTAACTTGTTTACAAGCTTGTGATTTTTTGTAAAATTTGTTCAACACCTCACAAACACCCTTTCTTTATGAACAGTCTTGTCTGTTGCTGACATAAAACAAAGAGAAGGACAAACTTCTGGCCTGAGATCTTTCTCTGAGGAAACTCATAAAAGGCCTTGTTTTGTCTGGTGCAATTCAATTGTTATGAGTTTTGTTTTGACAAATATTAACCACAGCTTTTTACTTTTGTGTCAGTGTATTTTGTATGGAAATTCACTGTTGACATTTTGACAATAATCTATTTCTTTTAATATGTCTTGATGGTTGGATGCAAGTTTTAAAAACTCAGCAGGGGTTTGGCGGCCAAATCGAGCTGTGTTGAGCCAACCATCAAAAGAGACCAAATAATAGATGTCAAAGCAACGTTTTTCACAAGACTGATTTCAACTCCTACCGCTAAGGAAGAACAGAGAGATTTGTCCGCAACTGTGAAAATTACAGGCCCCTTTTGATGGCGGGAGGGGCGTTTTCAGCAGTGGGGGTTTGCGTCATGTCAGGAAAAGAGGCTCTGATGTCTGAAAGGGTTGTTTCTGTTAGTACTGTACTGAAATGCTGGCAAGTTTACGAAAGAATAATATTGTTGGCTGCTTTTTGTTAGACAGAGAAACAAACCGTTTAGGGAGACGTAAGCTTCTCGCCACTTGATAAAAGACAGCAGAGCTGCAGCTACGGTTCCAAAAGAAAAATGACTTTTTCACATTAAAGAAAGAGTTCATGGTCATACACCTTCATGTGGTTGGATGAGAAGATGGAAACCTTTTGTGCACTCTGCTGAACTTTCTCATTTTTTAAACTGCACTAACAGACTGATGAAACCTACAATAATCTGGAGTCCAATAGCCCAATTAAAATGTTAGCTTTCAGCATGTAGAAAATGAGTTCATAAGGAGAAATACTGAACTACTTATGTAAATGTTATTAGAATAATCTGTTTTTTCTTTGGGAACATTTGGGAGGGAAAGGACATTCAGCATGAGTTGATACATGAATTATGGAAGTTTAAGAGTAAATTTACTGCAGTTTGTACATAACATCAACTCTGAATAGCTTATTTGTCCAAGCTGAAGACAAAGAAATTCTGTCAGTATAGGCCTTCTCTTGACCTGTCTTCAATAAGGACTACTTTGTTGACTGCAGATATAATACTTCATGGGTCAATAGATTCTTCCACCTGAGATCTGGATATGTGCAGCTCCTCCAGAGCAACCACAGGAATGTTGGCTACTTCTCTGAATAATGCTCTTTTTGCCTGGCCTCTCAGTAGAGACACATCCATCCGTCCATACTTCAATAGCAATTCACAGACAAATTAAGGTTGTAAACAACCTTCTGCAAAACTGGGAACTGATTTTTTCAGTCACCATTATTTAGCTTGTGAAGACAAAATAAGTGATAGAAAGAGAGTGTGATTTTTTTAAATGCCTGTGACAGTGTGAGAGGAAACAGCTCGCAGTAAAGCCGAGGGAAACATCCTGGCAGCTAAACAAGGTTGTACTTTCACATTTCCTTTTTAGGAAAGCAAAGCATCTCTTCTTGAAACTAGCATGAAAAAAAAGAGTATTGAAATTTCTTTATGAAATGAGGTGGTGTATGAGTAAGAAAATTATTTGTTCTCTATCAGTTTTGAGTTAAGTGATTTATAAATTCCTTTGGTGTTAGGAAGGTAGTTTTGTTTTCTTGTTTTCTCTTTTGCACTTATCAGTCAAATGCTTTTGGTTTTGAATTTAGATATTGACATATATTGAAACTCCTAATTGAGAATTTGTTACCCACATTTGTGGCCCTATTCAGACAATGTAACCAAGAGTGGATTTCCATGTATGAATCATATCTTTGTGAATATGAATGTGTAATTCTAATTTGTGAAGACACTAGTTGTGCTGAGGAGCTTTTTTATTGTTTCTTTGTATCTGTGCAAGGTTTTTTGCAGCTGTCAGATGTCAAGAAGTGCAGAGCATGTCTCATTTTCTTTGTGTTCTCTTTTTTTATCTTTACATGTTTGTGTAATTTTGTCTCAATACAAAGTACATGTAATTTACATGTCAATATGAATGGAAACTGTTACGTGTAATAACTAACTGCACCATATGTATAATCATTTCAATTTTGGGAAAACATTCCTATGAAGCCAAGTTTAATATACATTTGTGCCAAATCCATCTTTGTGATTTCCTATGTTTTTTGCATTTCGCCAGCTTGTTCAGTAACATTAAGGTTAATCTCTGAACCTTTTAAATTCACTGCACTTCTATAAATTTGTAACAGGGCTGGAGTGGATTTGATAAATCATTTTATCCTTTAAAAAAAAGCCCTTACGCATCAAATCTTTCTTACCAGACTGATCAATAATTTGTTTCAGTCTGGATGCTACAAAGTCTTTGTACTAGATTCTTTGATGTGGTTTTTGGTCAACTGCAGTAGAAAAGTGGTTTGTCTGTCTGTGAGGTTGGATTTGCCACTAACAAGGTTTTGTGAAATCTGCCAGATGGATGGAAACAAATTTGGCAGAAAGAGTTCAAGCTGGACCATTCTTACAAGAATCTTCTCCTAAGCCTGCAGCTTTGCTTGTTTTGTGTGCGTCCTGTGGTTTACACGTTGAGTTCCTGGCCTTGAGGGCAGCTTGTGAAAGAAGAGAGGTGAAGCTGGAACTGCCTTTGTGAGATGGGAGGTGTTGCTGAATTTGGTTGTTGCTCTTAAATTACTGCAGGGCAAGATTTCTCACATCATGAAATAATAACCTCTTCCTGATTTAGATGTTTAAAAATGAGCTTTGCTTTGGCCAAACTGTGAAGATTCTTGGGAATTTTATGATTCACTCTTTTGATTTAGACAGGATGTGCTCGAATGGCAAAAATATTACTAAACACAGCCTTTCTTTTATAAATGGTAAATGGCCTGCACTTGAATAGTTCTTTATCTAGTCCAAATGACTCTGAGCTCTTTACAGTACATTCAGTCATTCACACAGCTACTAGACACTAATAATAATTACAGACGAACCACAATATAATTGAGAATAATTAAGTTATTAACCTTAACTGGGTATCTTATGTTTATTTACGATGTTTCATATTCAGTTGTAAATCTTGAAATGCTTAATGGTCACATTTATTTCCATGCCAAAAGAAAGAATGAAAGAATGAAAGCGTTTCCAAAGGGTGATGTCATTACGATTTAAACCCTTGGGCATCAATGGACCAACACAATGGCACCCCAAATGGAAAACCTCTAACTCAAATGTCTTTGTTGAAAGATTTAAATACCAATTCATCTGATGAGGAGGATGACATCATCAGAAATCTTAATAAGTAGAATGTATTATTATTATCAAATGAAATTGATAATGATCAATAAAATTGATAGTGATAAATTTTATTAAGCATGGCTTTCATATCTTAAATTGAAATGTCAAAGGACACATTCACACACTGATGATGATAATTACTGAATTGTAGCTACAGCTGCCCTGGGGCTGGCTGACAGAAGCAAGGCTGAGGTTTTGCACCATCGGCTCTTGTGTCTCCTCTGAGAGTGATAGCGTGGACAAATGACAAACCAGTATCCCACCCAGAAAATTAAAAATGCTAAATGACCACTTGTACAAAAACATCAAAATCTTGGCATTATTCATTGTAATTTTGCTCTTAACCTGATAAGCTGATACCAAAATATCTTGTCATGCAGTGATTGTCTAAGTTTTTTTCTATTTTAATTTTTCAGTTTTCTACACATTATACGACTGTACTTTGCTCATCAGGTTTTTATTGTATTATAGTAAGGGGGCTATATCATATGCCAGACAACTCAATATCTATTCCTCAGTCAACAGTTTTCTTACAACATGTTTAGCTATAAAAATCACTTGAAGTTAATGCTACATGTGGTGATTCGGCGTCAAGTTGAAATGCCAATATAACTGCAGTCCCAAACAGTCTCCACTTTATTTGTGCGGTTCTAGAAAACATGTCATCATGTGTTAGACTTACTTCCTTCCAAACTCAGTTTTCTACACTATACATATGAAAAAGAACCAAGTGATTTTGAACAGAAGTCCTTAAAGAAATACAATATCAATGAGATATTTTAGGATCTTTGAAGTAAGATTCTCTTAAAAACAATTTATTAGAGGGGAGTGGTTCCAAAGCCTGAACAGCATGTTTTCAAATTATTTTTTTGTTTCCTAAAACAGTAGAAAGACTGAGTGTAATTTATTTGTTTTATACTTTTGGGTTTTCTGTCTTTAAAACATGTAAATATTATTATTCAAAACTATATTATTCAAAAACTCTGACAGATTTGAATAGTAAACTCTCTGTCTATCTGGGTGTAAACACAATAATCTGAACAATCCTAAACATTAGCATGTTCCAATGTGGATAGGAACATGCTAATGTCCAACTTACTTTAAATAACCACTTTCCAATTTAAAATCTGCTTAAAGTAGCAAAACTAAATACTTAATGGAATAAAGACAAACCCGAATGGTATGTGGGGTGTCAGTTACATGAAAATGACATTCAGATGTGTTTTGGCTAGAACTGATGTTTGTTCACTTTGTTTCTACAAAATCAAATTGTCTGAGGGGGTGACAATGTTGGTGGATGCCATTAGCCAATCGGACCTCCCTGACCAGCACATATGGGCGGCATGCTCAAGTCCTGACTCACATTTTAGGCCAACAGAAGCCTCTCTATAGAATCACTAATGGTTGAAAAGAAAAAGCTCTGAGATGAGACCAGTACAGTCTGCTGGCTTCATCTTTAGATAATAGTATGATTGTGCCTTTTTTCTTTATGGCTGGACACATCCTTTACGGTCTTAATTCTCCTTCTCTTTGAGTGTCACACGGAGAGTAGAGCCTCATACTGGTGACATTCAACACATCATTCACAGACAGATCTGACAATGATGATGTGGGTGATAATCCTAAGAGGAATGGAGATGAGGGGGAAGCACAGTGTGAGATATGTGGGTGAAGCTTAAAGCTGATAATGTTTCAGCTTCTCTGGGCCCCACAGAAAGAGGCCTCCTACTGTCCCCTTCAGAGTGTGACCCCTCTGTGTGTCATCCACGCCCAGTACTCCACATTTGGGCTTGAAAACACATCCAAAGATTTTCAACTATAGCTGATGTTTTTACGTGACGGAAAGGCTGCCCTCGGAGCAAACATCTGTGCGAAGATGGATGGTGTTGATGCTTCTAACCTTGTGATATTAGCACATGAAAGGTAGAGAGACTGCAGGAGGGCCAATTTTACCTCTCATAGAGGCCCCTTCCATTAGCCCCCCCAACTTTTCGCAAACAGACACACACACGATGCTGTTGTTCCACGGTGCATGTTGGTCACTTTCAACATCCGCTGCTCAAGCTGAATAATTTTGTCATAATTATGATTAATGTACTGCTGGGTCACCGGCAGTGTTAACGCACTTCACAACATTGACTGCCCCTCCTTCACACAATCAGCAGGTCATTTACAAATCATTACTTTGAGTTGCGGTAATGGCCAACAAGTCATTTGACACTAGAACAGCTACAAGTCTTCTAATGTTTCCCTTTGGGAGCGTGAACTTAGTGCACATGGCGCCCCAGGACAGTGGCCTGGGGCGCCATGTGCACTAAGTTCAGAAAAGAGAAGAGAAAAGAGAAGGAGGTTAAAAAAGAGCAGGAAAAATGGTGATTTTAAATAATTAAAAAGGTTGTCGACAAGCAGAAATCAAAGTCAGTAATGAAAAGACGGATCCGGTGCTAATGACGATACGTAAAAAAGTCAGTAAAGTGCTCTGGTGAGCAGATTCCCAAACTAACTCGTCTACATGCCAGATAAAAGAAAGGTTTTCTGTGTTTGATCGACTTCCTACCAAACTGTGTTTTTCTATAAATGTGCTATACAAATAAAAAGAAATCAAATACTTTTGAACAGAAATCTTTAAGGAAAGATAGTAATGTCATTGAGATACTTTAGGATTTTTGAAGTAAGATTCTCTTAAAGTACTATAATATTTTTCCTGCAGCAGATAACACTCCCTGAATTTTTTACATATTGATCCAACTAGATTGTGCCAAAGTTGACTTCCTACTATCTTAAAACAAGTTTGATCTCAAAAATGTTGCAGCAGTTTCCTGTGTAAACTGCTACAACATTCAGGGGGTTTTTAATAATACATTAAAACGCCAATATTTTGGGTAATTGAACAATACTTTGATGGCAAATGCTTTGCATGTTGTAACCTTCCTAATGGCCTAAGTAATATTTCCAGAAGTGCCTTGTATTGCCTAAATCATGTTTTGGCCATGAAAACGGTAGATTTTTTTTTTCTTCTTGTTTTTCTTTTCTTTTTCAAAAAATACAATAACTTTCAGTCAACATCCTTCCATCCAAACATCATAGAAGGATGCTGGGTCTGGTGTAAACTGTATATATCCTTAAACTATGGTGCAAAAGTTTTAAAGCTGAAGCAGTGATGGGGGCTTGAGTAGAAGTTGAGTCTCCCACTACCCACCATCCAGAACAGGAATTAGTAATCATGGCAACTTCACAGAGGTCAAAAAGAGGTCAGACATTGCTAACCAAAGCACATCATTATAGGTGACATTTCTCAGAAGATGTGATAAATGTTGCACCACTCTGAAAAAATGTCTCATATCAACAAGAAAAAAATAGGAACATCTGAACAATTAAAAAATTTGTTACATATACAAAATCACAAATTACTGTTTACTCATTAAAAGTGGATTAAAATGTTTATGTGATTTAAATGAATTTCACAACGTGGAAAAGATTTACAGAGACCCCTGGCTGAGGTCTAAAGCAATGTCAGTTTTCCTTTTTGTAGGCCTTCAAGTCAAATTAATTTATCATGAAATTCTTCCCTGTCTTTGCCCTATTGCTCTGTGTTGGAGTTCTAAACAAAGTGCCAAGGGATTTGGAAGGGAAGACAAACATTCAACCGGAAAAAAGCAAAGATCAATCCAACATGACATCCAAGTGTCTGCCCGGCAGTAGCTGACCTTATGCTCTGAGCTAATTGGAAACTGGGGTCAAAGAGAAAATGTCAGGTTTCCCGAAGGGAGCTCAAGAGTCAAAAGGAAAATTATTTCCGCCTTCCTTATGAAAATGTTTACTGCAGCACAAAGTGTTGTGCACATATCCAACAACACATTAGCTTTTTGAACAAAGATTTCATTATAAAGATATGAAAGGAGAGAAATTTCCTTCCACAAATTTCATTTTACAAAAGATCTGAGTACATTTACAGCTTTATTAAACAAGTTCATTGTCTCCAAATGTGTGAGATCTGGGCTTCAAAGTTTTCCCAGGGATATCATTTCTGTGTTTATTGAATTCTTTAGGTGAAAATGTGCTAAAATAGTGTACTCAACTTCTTGTCTGACAAGACAGACTTAAATTCTTAATTTATTCAGATATAGTTTTTTGTGACCTTGTGTGCCTGAAATACTGTATGTACAGCAGATGCAGCTACTTAAAAATCTGACCTTGGTCAACATTACCATTTTGTTGTTTTTAATATAAACATACATATTTGAAAGCTATGTTCTGTGGGACCTTCTTGAAGTGGCTTTTCATGACCTCCATTTCCCTCTTCCACACATGAGCACACAGACACACTAATATTTTATATTTCCATGGTTGAAACTCATGATGAATAAGTGGAGTTTCATTGACAGAACATCTGGGAGCTCTTGCAGCTAAAAACGGTGGGAATTCGTGCCATAAGTTAGATAATCACAGATACTCACCACGTCCCTCATTATATTGTCAGTATTTCCATATCACACGACAGATCTTTCTTCATCTTTCAAGGTGTCAAATTTTCCCCCGACACTGTGGTTAAACTCTAAATCCCAGCAGAATTTTGAAGAATATACCGGATATGGATTTCATCTGTCTTCTTATGTCTTGCTCATTCCTGAGCCTTTAGCTCTTTCCAAAAATGATGTGTCTGTTTCTGGTTCTTTGGTTTTTTGGAATATTTTCTAAATTTTTTGCAATTCTGTCAGTCACTGAACCCATCTACATACTGTTTGATGACATTGCCTCTGGTGAAAACACTGCTGCCAAAGGTTTTCAACTTAGAATGTAGTCTGGGATCAGATGAACTAGCTCAGCTGGCAAACATACGTAGACAGATTATTCTTTTTGATGTGTTGAAGAATCTTTCATTGTCTGTGTACGTCACCTTTTTATTCTGAAAAAATGTTGCAATGTCCCCATATATTTATTCTTGCTGCTTACGCTACCGTCCTGTCAAAATGGTTTGATTATTACATTTACAAGATGGTGTTTCCCCACAATCTGTAGGATTTCAATGCAAATGTGAGAGGTTTCGACACCTCAGCCATGTTTGAGCGTTATTGTGGAGGAGGAAACTTATCGGCAGCATGAAAGAATGCAGGTGAGGGGATTATTTTGAATACATTTGTATGCATCACTGAGAATGGCATTTTGCACAATAATCATGATTCAGTACTTTCACATTCAGTCTATTAACTGATATGTACAGTTTGGAAATTTAGCACAAATACCGATTTTGTAGCTCGAATACAATGAAAGTACAGCTAATACCGATTATCATGTACAAGGAAATTTAGAATTAAATTTTTGGATGTATGTGGTGTTTTTTTTGTTTTTGTTTTTTTCTGGGCTCTTGAGAAACAATTTATTCCTGTTGGCATGAACTATATTGAAATTCTAAATATTAGAATTTTTGCCTGTAATGTATGTAATGTGTCAGGTCAACGCTAACAAACTTACCAGAAATTTCCTCTTGATCCTCCACTTCGAAGGCATAAGTGCTGATCCGATGCTGTTAATGTTAATTCAATATTTGGAAGAGTGGCCAACATGGACGGCTTCCTTCACTTCCTCCATTGCTAAAACTACAGGCAGGCTACAATTCTCAAATAACGCAGAAAATCGACGTTATCATTCACAACTTCTCCTTTTGTTTGCTAATTGGCCCGGTCAGAAATTGACTAGAGACAGTCTAAGTCAAGGGGAGAAAGCCCAGATAGTGCTTGTAAGCAGGATTGTTTTTGTGTGTGTGGAATTATACAAGTAGGCAACAGCCAGGCTAATATTTTTGCAATGCAGCAAGCAGGACCAACGTTCAAATCCCAGCCTAATTTCTTTCTGCATGGAACTTGCAGGTTGACTCCTACTATGCAACAACATGCATGCTAAGTTAAATGGTGCCTTCTAATGGTCCCCAGGTATATGTGTGTAGGACAAATATTGTTTGTCCTATTTCCCTCTGAAGGACTGGGGAATTGCTCAATGTACATCTCAGTTTTTGCCCACTGACCCAGATAGGCACCACCCACAGTGTGCACAGTGTGACCATCCAAGAATAAGCAGGTATAGATAGGTATCATGGAGGAATGTATGATTTTTTTATCCTTATTTTTGAAGAAACTCAAACTTTCAATATTCATAAAGGCACAGGCACAGTGTACTTGAAACAACCCTTATGGACCTCTCAAAGGTCCTGCAGAGACCATCCATGTCTTGACTGCTTTTCACCACTGTGATGTGGCCTTAGTGTACTGTAGTGTGAAGGGGAGGCTTTCATCTGCAAAAGCTAAATAATAAACATCCTTTGGACAAAATTGACTAAGTATATATTTAAATCCATATTTGCACTAACAAATATGGTTTTATTTTTTTCACACAAATAAATCCATATTGTGGGAACAAATATGGACTTAAATACAAACTATTTTAAAATTTAACAATAATATCTTTACTATGGACTTTCAGGCTGGATTTTATTAAAATTTTAGCCCTTTAAAGGACTATTTATCATCTACAACAATTAATTAAGCCACAAAAGATTACATTTTCAATAAGAGCTTGTGTCTCTCCATTAGTATGAGAGTCACCATGGGTGTCCAGATCTATAGTCTGTTTATTTAGGAGCACTGCCCAGTTAGCTTCAATTACAAACTAGGCCCCGTGATGATGTCTGCCAAACATTTATATAATCACAATGTTCTGTTCCACTTCAGCAAACATGATTTAGAGATGGATTAGTTTCTTTTAACGCGTCTCCTTAGTTTTCCATAACATTTTGTTTTTTCAAGACTATCCTAAAGTCACATTAGAACCTGGCACATTATATATGAATAAAATGGTTAACACTTTGAAAGTTGCTCAGGTGTATTTACCCTAGTATTTTCAGTTTAAAAGTATATTTGATGTGCCCATAAAATTTAAAGTTTAATCTTTTACACCCACACCTTACATTTCCTGAGACTTTGAGAAACCAGTTTCAACACCTGCACAGTTTAACTGGTGGGTGGATGCGCTGATCCTCACAGCACAATGAATAGAACTTTTTTGCATTAGATTTTTTTCATTTTTTTTATGTGTTTTTGGGCGGTCCGCTTTCATTTGTCAGTACTGTAGTCATTTAGGATAAATCCAAGACGTAGGTGATAAAAGGAAAATAACATGAGACTTTGTAAGTCTTAAAGTGAAAGAAATGGAAGTAGTTTAAGTGAACAAATACAAGTGTGGGCAATTTTGTTGTTAACCTTCCACAATAAACAGAAACTAAAAATCTTTGAAAAATCTTGAACTGACAAAAGTTTATTGCTCCTTTTAATATTTTTGCACTTCCAATAGGTTGCTTGTTCAGAGCAGATCTATGACTGTAGGATTAAGATAAGAGGGTCGTTCGGGAATTGGGTTCTTCTTTTTCTGCCATTTTTTTAGCTGTATGCTTTGGCTTGTTATCCTGTTGGAGGACCCGTGAACTGGAGATAAGACAGCTTTCTGATACTTGGTGGGAAGACTTGGAAATCTCCAGGCTTCACTGTGCTCTGCAAAGATTCAAGATTCCTCATGCCAGACAAAGCATGGCCACACCAAACCAAAACCAAGCCCACCCCATGTTTATAGTTTACATAGTGTTCCTTACTTTGAAAGCTGATTTTTTTTTCAGCTTTCATCTTTTCTTTCTTAACAAAAAAGCACCAATTTTGTCTCATGAATCCAAAGATTTTTCTCCTAGAACTTTTGGGACATCTCCACATCTATTTCTTGACAGTTTTTTTTTGTTTTTCTGTCAATGGTGAAGCCCTCCTGGGTTTGTCTTCACTGGAGCCCATTGTGGTTCATAATGTAATCCATGATGTGATCAGAAAATGACATACCCCTCAGAAAGGTTGACAGGGGAAATCCAAATTATAGAGCCCATTGTCTGCGCAAGTCGCTGAATCTTAACATCAGTGTTTTGACCTGCAGCTTTCTGTGAGTTCAGTTCAGAGCTGCCTTTCAATTCAGTGATTATGTCTAATTATTTTTCCAGTCTTGCCTGTTGGTATGATGCTCCTGCTCCACTAGCTATGGCTCAACCTGGACATCAATGCCAATTAGCATCAAAATGGGCCACCGCTTGCATCCCTTTATCTATCCTTTATGCTTCAGTCAGCACATAACCCTCACATCAAAATGCCCTCGGAGGGAAGTTAAAAGTTCATCTCCTTTAACTCTAATGTTTTCCTAATAGCTGCTTGTTGAGTTAATAGTTAAATCACAGTCAGGATCCCAGTCGTTGCCTTTAATTTGTCCTTGCCAGGAGAGCCAAACACATGTTCTTACATGAAAGGCTTACACTTAGTCTCTGACCTTTCCGTACGATAAAAATTCAGCAGCTGCACAATGACACTGAATGTAAAGAGTGACCTAGATAAGGAGTGTTTTAGTTTCTATGCTGTTGTGTGCAAGTGTAATCATGTAGCATGTACAGGAAACCACACATTGAAACTTTACAAAGATTTTCTCCTCTTTCTTTACTCAACAAATGTATACAAGTTTTCACGATACAAAAAAAGCTGCATGGCTCAGTTGTGAGAGTACAAGTCCTTCATTTTAAATGTTTAAACGTGTAAGAGTACAAAAATAAAACATTTGTATATATCATTAATATTACATGTGAGCAGGAGAGTTAAATGAATACATGGATGCGTCTCCCAAATTTAACGTTTTCTGCAGCCAAACATTCAGTGATCAAAATGGAAAGAATGAAAACTAAAAAGAATAAAGAAAAAAAAACTAAGAGAGAAGTAAATAGGCATAGTTAGAAAAGTTTTCTGTCAACACAGGAATACATCACATTTAAAGTGCATCGCTACATGCGTGGCGGTTGTAGGTAATCACATTCATGTACATGTTAGTACTGCTTTCTGTACAGCTCAGTGTTTCTCTCTGTGTTAAATGTCAGTGGAGAAACTGCTGCCAAACTGTTATGCATCCTTGTTTAACACAAACCAAACGGAAACACAAAGGCTGCCAGATGTGACCAGGGATCACTGTGATTTGTTCTCCTAGCTTCTTGTTAACTGATTCAACTTTATGGTTCCAGTACATTTTAATTTATAGGCTGCTCAATTAAAACTTTTTGGAAACCAGATGTTTTTTTGTTTGTTTTGTTGTTTTGTTTTGCCTTTTTATTTGCCATGAGTTAAGAAAAAGCACAAGTGGATAAATTACATAACTGTAGTCAGAGTTCAGTAAATGCTCCATCTTTATAGGTCTCCAAAGTCCCATTACAAAACATTCAGGTTTTAAAGTTTTATAAGGATTTTATGCACGTCTTATGTTCAATCAAGGCGTAGCTGGCACCCACTGAAATTTCTTGGTGCCAATTAGCTTATTCTTTTCTTTTGTTTTTTATTTTTGGATATGGAACCGCTCGTTCGTCACAAACCATCAGGATAAGCATGCTTACAATTACTGTATTTCCTAGCTGACAAACACAGGAGATGTTGAGACATACATCCCTCATCTTTAAACACTGAGGGCCCAGTTTTTTGTTTTTTTTTTCTTTAATGACAGACAGGCCAGAGGGACAACTGAATCTTAAAAATATCTCTTTACTGTTAAATGGAAAATCAAAAAATATATACAATGTGTTTAGCAAAACATACACTCAGATATACTGGCACTTTGCACCAAAGATATTTGTTAAAAGTGGTGATGAAGAAGATATATCCAGGAACTGCTGCTCTTGATGAAGAGTTGGAGATTCAATCCATGCAAAAAGGCTGCAGCAGAGCAGCTAACATAAGTGCTGTATGACATACCAGAAGATCTTTCGATTTATGTTTATATACGTGATGAAGGTTAAAATCCTCAGCAGTGATTCAGGAGGATCTCTTGCAGAGATGTTAGTTGGTCGGCTTGGATTTCTTCATCCTGGAACAGAAAAGAGAAAAATAATATGAGGACAATAATTATAACTATAAGGCAAGTTTGTTTGTACATAATAATTTATACACAAGGTAATTTAAAAGTCTTGGTGAGGTAATAAAGAAACAAAGATAAAGGAAATTACATAAAATTTACACATTGCATTACAAAAAATGACCAGCACCTCTCCACCCTACAAGGGACAAGGGTGTTAGAAAATAGATG
Source organism: Poeciliopsis turneri (assembly GCA_922788865.1). Taxonomy (NCBI): domain Eukaryota; kingdom Metazoa; phylum Chordata; class Actinopteri; order Cyprinodontiformes; family Poeciliidae; genus Poeciliopsis; species Poeciliopsis turneri. The sequence goes on from CAKLNU010000915.1 coordinate 1,713,717, forward strand.
GATGGATTAGAAAAAGTGTTCAAATGCTTAAAACAATTTCCAGGGAATTTGAGGAGTGTAGAAACTAAACACTGCCTCTTTGTGTTTTGTTTTTGTCAACAACAGGGAGTCATTTCTGTTTTCTGTTTTCTCAGGACCTGTGTGAAACACCACTCAGTGTTGGTCAGGACTCCAGCAGCAGCATTTTGGGTGAGCTGCATTTGCGTAATTGATCATTCACCATGGACATGAAAATACATAACACTGCCAAATTCTAAACTCCTAAAAAATATATTTGCCAGGAAATTCTTTCATCAGCAAATAAAAGTACAATTTATACTTTTTCTACACTGCCTTTGCTGTTTTTAGCATCACTGAGTTTAGTCAAGTGCTCATTTCTAACCTTGCATGCATGCAAGTAAAAAAATTATGACTTCCTGTGACCCATTTAATTGTTGATATAATGGATACACTGACTCAGGGGATTGTGGCCGCATGTGGATTTTTCCTGGTTTTACAACCTCGAGGCTGGGGAGACTGACACAAACACTTAGTGGAGTTACGGTGTGAATGATGACTGCTTTTATCTCTGTCTGTTTCTGCTGTCTACTCATTGAAAAGAAAATTCTTACAACCATCAGCATAACTGAACACACGGCATTAATATCAAAAATGATCTAAATGATTGTATTTGAAAATGGAAAGCAACACTGCCGACACTGCTGCTTGTTCCAGACTGTTAAAAACCAAAATCTATTTTTTTACTATTTTAAATTAAGAACAAAACGTCTGGCATTTCAAAAATGTTTTTTTTTTTTCATTAACATTTGATTAACAGCATGTTTGGTCACTTTGACATAATATTAGATTATAAAAAATTTTCATATTCAGCTGGAGAAACTATTTAGTAGCATACATTTTCAACTTGGGGAACTTCTTTATTTAATGAAAAAAAGTAAAAATTGTTTGTTTTAGTAGAGCAGCACAATGAATGAGGTTCAGGTTTGTGCATTTCTCACATTGTAAAAAAGTTTATTCTTTTCTACTCCCCTTTGGCTATATGTGTAATCGGAAACACACTAGGTTGTGATCTGTTGTAAAGAGGGCATGATCTGCTCTTGATGCAAGCCATTTTCTGTTAAGCAGTCAGCAGTTCACACGTTGCAAATCGAGGTCTCAGAAATCGCTCCCCTAGCCAGCCTGTCTGCAGAACTGTGAGTGCATCCGTCAAGTTATAGGTACAGTTAAATAGATGCAAGAGTGTGTTAGAGTTTTGCATTTTTTTTCTGCTGTACATTTTATATTTTATTGATTGCATTATGTTGTTCTCTTGATTTGTATGGTAAATGAGAGTAAAGTAATAAAATTGGTCAAATACTGTTTCTAAACATGTCTTATTGATAAATGTATTTTCTCCTAGGTCCATGTAGTTCAGTTTCTTTCCTAATAGATGCACAAAGGAACCCAAGAACACCATTGATTTTAAAGTTTATATTTCAGTGAACCATCCAGAATAAAAGTATAAAACTGAAATGTTCTATTAATTAAATGGCATGCCCAATTAGATAACTTTTCTTGTCATGTTGTTCTAACAGGTCTTTAACTCAAAGAATTGTTGCTTTTTGTAATAACTGAGACACGTGTAATATTTTAACTGATTTCTCCTCCAGGAATTTTTTCCCCATCAGATTCAACTAAATTAGACTTAGAATCAGGAGTCTTGTCCCTCATCAAACCATCAAACCACAGCTTTTGTGCTAAAGTGGAATTAGTTCATACTCCCACTTGGTCGTGTAGCTGCACGTTTTGAGTTTGAGCAATTGAAACTTGTCTTTCCAACAAACATCTCTCAATGGCTTGTCCAGATGCGCATTTGTGTGTTTTCTGCTTTAAGTGTCCCAATCAGAGTTGACAACACATCAAACGAGCTACAAGTTAAACCTCAACAGCTGCAGACGGAAATGTGTATTGTGTTGCTGGTACTCACTTGTTAATGGCGTTCTTCAGATAATTTTTCAGCCACCGCATCTCTGGGTTCAAACACACCTCCTTGTTTGATTTCAGCTTGGCACTGTTTGGAAAGAGGATTTTTTTTTTTTTTTTTTAAAGCAAAAAGTAAAACAGTTATGTAAACCAAGTCAGCATCAGCAGTGGGTATTTTAACACACTGATCAAACAGACTAAATTAATATGGTCTTGTTAGCTTGACCCAAGCAAATAAAAAGCTTTTTGCAGAAATTCCTGTGACTTGACATAGTGTTAATAAATTAGGTTTGCTAATGCAGATTAAAGAAATTTGATTGAAATATCTCATGCAAAGTAAACAAAATTCCCAAGATGAAGGACACGTTTAAGCAAACTGGGTGATATTTATGGACTCATTTGCTCTTTATGCGGTTTTGTAAGACCTGCCAATATTTTTTTAATACAGATGCACCAACACGTTAGAACATCAGTAATATGTTGCCTGGAATCCGTCAAATCACAGCTTGGCGCATCCTGACTAGTGAGAACCTCATAAATCCAACTTTTTTTTATCAATGAATCATACCAGGTCATGCTAACTGGAACACATTTCACTTTTTCTTTTTATGACCACTATTACCAATCTAGGATAACTCAATGTCAGCCATTGTCAGAATCAGTAAGGTTTTTGAAATCAATTCAGAGGAAGCACAGAGATATATGACGCTAATCATCTTGTATTATTTGTATTATCTACATGTCAAGACTTGTCTGTATTTTATGTAGGCAGCAAAAGACCAAGACAGAGCAAGTTTAAGAGGAGATAACAATAAAGATGAATTGAAAGAACAAAGGTGTTTTCTCTTGTGGAATGTGCTGCATTAAGGCAATTTGGTAGCTTTTTGGAAATCTTCGGAAGCTTTAATGTAAGGATTTGCATTTCATCATAAAATAATTCTAATCATGCTAATTACTAATTTAAGATGGAAACGACAGCTTAAAATCTCAAGTGAGGTTTTTTTTTAAAATAAAACAAAATACTTTACAGCAAGTAATAAACTACATTTTGGGTATCAATCACAGAGAAAACAATGATGCCTCAAAAAAGAAATAATTTTTAGGCGATAATTTTAGAGTGAATCATCTAAACTGATATTGGTAGTTTTGTCTATGCAAAACACAGAAATTACAAACTACCTAAAAAAAACTGCTGTGTTTCTAGTATTTTCCTCTCAAATGATTCATGAAGGTTTTACTTGTTTAACAGATCATTTTGTGCTTTCAGTGCAATTTGCAGTCGTTAATAAATTGCCTACAAAAACTGTAAGAATAAACAGACCCCTTTATTAATGTTTCCCTGCTAAAAACCAACCTGCATATATTTCTCTGTAAATCTTCACCCCCAACCCTGCTCTAAAGGATCACTTCCTGTGGATGCCTCAGTGAGCCAGTTGTAGAAACGTTTCACTTTTTCTGAGTGTATGTGTGAGCGAGTGACAGAAGGGTGTGTGTGTGTGTACATATGCATGCGCAACTCCTTTCTCTGGCCTGTCACTTCTCCGAGATTGATGGTGAGAAATACCCCGAAGACAAGAAAAACTGACTGAGTTTTCATAGTGGAGTAAGAAAACTATTTTCCTTTTAACAACAACAACAACAACAACAACAACAACAACAACAATAATAATAATAATAATAATAATAATAATAATAATAATAATAATAATAATAATAAACCCACTTACATCACTTGGAAGGGGCAGTTAGGAGTGTGGAGGAATCTGAGCTCTCGGATCAAACCTTTCGGGAGGCTGTTAATGGTTACACGGCAGTAGCATCGTTCCACCAGACTGATGGGCTTTGCTGTGAAAGCAAGGAGGGAGATAAGTCAGAATTTACAGGAAAGGATCTTTAAAGCAAGTGATAAAAGACTAAACTATTGATCGTATCAGGAAACTTTCGATTATAAAAGTCATGTTGAAATGAAGAAGGAAGAAAAACATTTACTAGACCAATAGGTAGCCTGAAAGTTATTCAGGAAAAAAGTAAAATTTCTCTTTGATGGACTAACAAGCTGAAGCAAGAGTGGAGCCCTCTAATCAGTTGGCTTTTCAATCAGGCATTGTTCTGTTTAGATTTGAACTTCATTTTTACAGCTCATTACTTTTCCTCCTACTGGGTCACGAAATCTGCGTGATGACCACCGCTGAAAAACATTCACTCTTCTCCATCAGTGATTCATGTTGTGATTTCACGCAGAGGAAGCATCACGATGCAAAAATGCAGAGGTCTCTGCGCAGTCTCTTGTGATAAAAAGGCATTCCGTTACAGCGTTAGGTTTCCTGTTTATGGGTAAAACGTTCATGGCTGATGTACGTGGACAAATAAATAAAGCACGTTTTCTCAAATTCCCTTCATTTAAATGGAAAATTTTACTCAATAAAATTACGTAAACTCCGTGCAGAGGGGTCGATGGAATTAAAAAGAAAATAACTTTTTGTCCGCATGCAAAGACCAGTTAAATCGAGCCAAACTTCACGCCGCAGCGCAGCAGATGGTTGAATGTGTCACAACAGATTAAATCCGATGCAAATTAGTTTTTCACACCTGATCTAAGAGGTGCTACCATGATAACAATAGGTAGGGGGTGACCGGTGACGCCGCGCTGTCCAGCGCTCCTATGCTTCACTTGTGCGTAATTAAAGAAAAACAAAGAGGACGCGCGCTGATAAGATGTTGCTCAGCGATCAAACGGGGATCTGGCTCTCTCCTGCTGCCACAGCCACATGTGTGGAGGGGTGGCGCTTTTACGCACGGCATAAATATACCTCTCCACGCTTGAGAAACCCAAACGCTCGTTAAATAAACAACTAAAAGTTAAAATAGGATTTAAGGGTTCAGCATTATAAAAGCTGCACTAAACCTTCACTTAAAAAGCGCGAAAAGCTGTGTGTTCACTTAGCAGAAACCTTAAGTGAATCACAATTGCAATTACAATTTCTCTTTAACTTTAATAACCAATGTACTAACTGAAATGACACTTTTTGGAGTATTTGCATGCAATTTTAATTACTACTATTTTGTGAAGATGAAAATTAATCAAAATCACTTGCAGATTCCCAATAAATTCAGCAAACTAATGATCAAACGGAACCTAATTAAGCAAGCTGTACCTTCAGATGGAGGCGAGTAGACCACCACTGTGAGTGCAGCCACGACGGCCAGTAGCTTCACATCCATGGTTCTGCGTTAAAGTCCGATGCTGCTCAGGGTAAAGTCCAGAGGAACTGTGGCAGTAGGGACCCTGGCGGAGAGCTAAATTACGCACCACAGTCAAGCCACACTGACTAAAGGAGACGGCTTCCGGTTGATGTAAAAGTAAAAGTCACCAAACGGAACAAGTGGCGTAATAAAGAAACTTTATCAAGTTATAATAATGCGGAGTTCCAGCAGAATTTGAGGGATTTACATGCTATTTTTGTATTATGTGACCAGATTTAAAATGCATTTTGATGACAACCTTCTTTTCAGGGGAATGTAAGTCCAGTTGTCATTTGCTAAAAAAAAAAATAAATAATAAAAAAATAATGTAAATTATGAATAAAAAAATAAAACACCTTGAAAAAAATAAATACAGACCAGAAAAAAGGAAACTTCCAGAAAACACACTTGAATCATGTTGATTTGTGTTTAGATGAACTTCAGCATCCCAAAATAATTAAAATATTTAAATGGTGACTCTAGAGCTGATGATAATGGTGTCATTTCTCCATTTCCAGAACTTATAAGGTGCTCTCTGACTTTGATTGCTCTAAAACATAAAATGTGGTGAACCAACAAACTGGCGCCTATCAGCTTCAGAATAATAAAGGACTAAATTGCTCTCAGTTTCAGAAAATTCCTAAAAAATTGGCTTAGTAAAACCGTGTTAAAATACTCCAATATGTGCATGTGCCTGTATGGGTGTGGGTGCTTGCAGAATGTTGGTGTTTAAGGTGTTATTGGAGCATTAAACGGGATGCAGATGTTAGTCTTCAGATGTTTGTCTTTCATCTTCCTTTACAAATGGTTCACACTGCATGCTTAAGCGTGCATAATACGCTGCCTTGCAAAAGTATTCATACCTCCACAACTTTTCTAGATCTAGTCAGGTCACAGTCACTCACTGCTGCTGGTTTCATGTGTGACAAAACCAACACGTGGCAGCACATAATTGCTAGGTGGAAGCTAAAACAATTGTAAAATAAAATCCAAAACTTGTAGCAAGCATTTATACTTTGCCTCATTTACTCTGACAAACCTACATCTAACCAAACACAACCAACTGCTTTCAGAAGTCAACTTATAAATAAAGTCCACCTGTTTTATATTTAACCTCAATATAAACAGAAGAGTTATCCGAAAGCCTCAGAAGTTTGTTAGAGGACGTTCCCTAACAAACTTGTGGTAAGATTTACGAGATATGAATACTTTTGCTGTTTATTGTTCACAACAAAACGGAACCTTAGAGCTTAGGGTAAATATTTCTCATACACCAAGTCATGCATTAATGCCTGACTTGCCTTTTAAGAAACTTTTGTAGAGAAACACACACAACCAGACTAAGTGGAATCCCACAGTGTAAACATAACCTGAAACCTCTCAGTTGGAGGATCACTTTTATTTACACAGACTGAGGATGTGTTTGTGCTACATTTTTGTCTGGATCTCAGAGCAACATGAATAAAATGAATAAATCTTTGGTTTGGGATTTTCTACTCGGCTTTTTCTTCACCAATCTGGGGACGTACCTACAAATCCATCAACTGTGAGAACGCACACCACTTTATGACAGCACAATTCATCATAAAAATATGTGAGGCAGAATAGAAAAGAATAACTCCAGGGGAATAATCGTGCTTTACACCCGTGTGTCCAATAATGTAAATACATACATATATGTTTGTCTGATTGATAAAATATTAACTTATCTTTAAAAAGTGAACTTGTCTGCATTTCTGGGTCTGATATTTATCGTCTTTCTCTTGATAATGCTCTTCCTGTGGCCCTTTAAGCACAGTGACACCGTGGTCATTTCAATCCAGGCATCGGGACTTTTGGCAGTGTGGGGAGTGTCCAGATCGCCATATTGACGCTTTATAAAATGCAATGGAGATCCACCAGCAGATGTCACTAACTATGAAAACTTCACTGTGGATATCAAGTAACTTACCTTTCTTGTATTTGTGTCAAAAGCTACCAACTTGTATTTTTGGTGTCGTAGGCCATGACAATTCTACATCTAAAATAGGTTTTTATTGTCATTTTGATATTCTAATATTAAGATTAAGAGAGCCTCGCCATGATGTTCTGCTTTTATCAGTTTTAATAGAAGTAGACTTGGAAAAAGAAATGAATTTATTATTAAGCCATAATCATTACCATTTACACAAAAACACTTCAATCTGTGAGAAATGTGTAATATATAAAATAAGTTTTTTATACAAAAGTAAGTACTAAAATAAATTAACTTTTCAATTATTGACATCAAATTCTTTGTTCAATAACTTAGTAAATGTATTGTCGTACATTTTTTTGCTCTGTCTTGTGTCTTGAACAGTTCCGTGAATGAAGCCATGGAGACCAGACAGACAGACAGAGATGTGAAGAAGTTAAAACCAGCTGCGAGCCGAGCGGACATATTGACTTCTCTCACAAGCAACAAAAGCTGTCTACACGTGTGTTTGCATGTGTGAGTGAAAGTCAGTGTTTAAGTTAGATTCTGTCAGCCTGGGTTGAAGTTTAGCACCTAAATTTTTCAGATCAAAGTGTTGACGTTTCACCATCTCATCCGTGTGCAGCTGCCTCACACAGGATGCCACCCTTAGCTTCTTCTGCACTAAAAAGAAACGTGCGAGTCTGTGCAAAAAACAAATGCCTCTGTTGGGCTTTTGTGCAAGCACTTGTACAAATGGAAGTGATTTCTTTTAAACACCCACGTTCACGCATGCACAAACATATGAAAGCTGTAAATGACAAGGCAACCAGCAGCATGTCATGGGAGAGAAATCAGAGCACATCCAAGTATTTCAACATTACTGTCACACTGGGAAAGATTTATTTTCTTCTAATGAGGCCAATGAACTGTTGTCTCGTGGTTACATAAGCACATTTAGCAGCACATGTTCTTGCCCAATTGTTGAATTTGCTGTGAGTGTTTCAAAGAAAAGACCAGAAATGAAACAGCTGGTTTCTCGGTACAAGATGTTATTTCAGTAAAAGGGAAACTTATTTGAGAATGAAAGTGAAATAAAATTTCCAGTATTTGTCTATAAGACCAAAGTTGTGATAATGTTGTGTGTGTGTCATTAAACTACCTGTGGCACACATTCAAAAAATGCACACTACCTGTTATGTGTTTCACACACCTGTCCACTGTCCACTTTCTGTTTGAATTGTGGTGTGGTGCTCTGTTCACCATGTGTCTCACGGCCTGCTTAGGAAGGTCTCACTGCAGGGGTCCATCTCCTGCACTCTGCAGGAGCCACTTCCTACTGTAGTCTCAAAGAGCCTCTCTTTGACTGCAGATGCAAATCATATGCTGTTTTACTTACTTTTTTTTTGTCTCTGAAGTTGAAGAAAAGTAGAAGGTGTCGTTCAACTTTTTAAAATACCCTGACTTATTTAGTTAATAAGTTATGTTTTTTTGTTTTGTCTTATTATGATTATATGACAATTGAGGACATATGTTGTAATGCGTGAAGGGTAGCCATAGAGGAAAACGGCAAAAACTGAAAAAGACAGTTATGGTAGTATTTGGTTTTTATGTTTTTGTATTTTGTCAGGTAACTTATGCATAACTGATCAGAAATAAAAAAAAAAGAATTTTCTGCAACTAAAAACTGAAGTAAAGAATGACCGTTAGCATGCCATTGTTTAAAAGAACATTTAAAAACTTTTCAAAAGTATTTATAAACCTTTTTGTCATATTTTGCCCCATTTCAACCACAAAAATCAATATATTCTGATGCTCAGTGTTAGATTTCTGTCTCTGTAGATTTGTAGATGTGCTGTCTCATGTTTTGCATGGTAAACTACATCTACTTCATTAAAATATGAGTTGGAAACAGCTTCTCAGAGATGCCTGGTAATAATAACTGCGTTGGCTACGAAAGCATCTTGTTCAAACATGAAGGAGCCGTACGCCAAGTTTGGCTCCAGAGGTACTGAACTAATACTGGCCCTTGGAGGACCTGATGCAAATCTAATGGATGAGGGTGGTTTCATTATTTATTGACAGACGAAAAGGCAGTCTAAACATAAACTGTGGCTCCTTAGCTGTAGCTCGTTTCAACAGCTGTCAATAAACACATTAAAGAGTACAGAATACTTGTAAAGAGGAAACAGTAGCACAACTGATGCCATGAAATTAATTAATGATGAAAAAAAAACATGATGAATACAGGAAAAATAATCAGAATGTGAAAGAGGGAATTCACCAGGAATAACCAGGAATACTGAAAATTATTTTTGTCAAGGACTCCATGTATCTCCTCTATCTCTAGGGTGAAGTGGCCTAATTAATGTTCATTATCAGACATATTAGTGAACTTTATTCCCATTACATGGTGTGGGATTTGGCACCCTCATAATACACTATACCACTTTTGGATAACACAAAGTGAACACTCAGATTTAGTTCTATCATATAAACGATCTGGTATTGACATGGTCTTTTTTGTCATTAATCTGTCAAAAAAGATAAAGCCAAAATGGAAAAATTAAAACACACAAACCACATGTGCTTTCCTTTCAACATGATTGTAGCTGCAAAACTCAACTCAGACTTGATAAAAGAAACAGCAACTCAAAATGGCACCAAAGCTGCTCGCACTTTTCTCTATTTTGCCTGTTAGCATATATTTAAATATGTTTTTTTTGTGGGTGTAGGTGTTTAAAAATGAAGTGCTGTTTGTAAATAGCAAGTCCTCTTGCATATAAGATAAAGAGTGTAAAGTGTACAACGTGCACCTGTGTCAGAACAGTAAGTTTGTCTTGCTATGGGTATATATGGTAAACATAACTATGATACAAAAAGCCAAGTGTATGCCCAGACAAAAATCAGTAACACATTTTTGCTACATATTTGATTATTTCTGGCTGATTCTCTTATTTCTTTTTCCCAGATTCTGTCAAGACATTTGAGTTCCAAACCTGTTAATCATTACTACATTTTATGAATCAGTTTAATTTTTTTTTTATCAAATTATTGCAAATTATTGAAGAAAAAAAAACAAACAAAAAAACACATGGCTTCCATCGCTATGCTAATAAAGAAATCTTTCATAGCATTGATGATGAAACAGAAAAACACAAATGACTCACATGCCAGTAGTTTGTTCTTGTTAAACATTCCTTAAGAGCCATTTACTTTTAAAAAGAGACCGTGTGGCCCAGAGGGGGATGCTTGAGTATGGATGGCTGAACGTATTAAGGTTGGAGTTGCCAGTTTCCATAGATCAGACTTTAGTTTGAGGACTTACAGACAACTGGACCCAGTAGGGGATCGCCCACCGCTCCATTGAAGCTCTGAGTGGCCAAGGCCCTGCTGGCTCCATCTTTTGTCTGGTTTTCTCTACATCCTCAAGAGAGTCACGAGCCTTGTTCACCATGCCACCATATGGACCATCTCAATAGGCTGTCAGGAAAGCCTTTAGCCAGGGGTGTTAAACCAATGGAAAAAATGCAGTAGAAAATATTTGCTTCCTATAGAAAATCTTTAAGATACAACAAAAATTTTAAAAAATTGCCAATTTTGCTGCTCTTTCTGTCCTGTCTTTTTGATATCTATTTTCTGGGAGAACCCAGAATATCTTTGCCCTTTACAGCATTGTCATCACCTTTGGCTCTGCTTTAAGTATTTACTGCTAACTGCTTGTAAGCGTGACTGAAAAACTATTGCCTGGAGATGCAACAGACATAAACGCACCGTTTGCATTCGCCTAATCCTTGAGATACGGTGAGAAAGAGCTTACTTTACAACTTGCTATAAAGTGAGATTTAAAGCAAATGTCGGTTGTTATGGTTTTTATGATTTCAGCTGTGCGTTTATGCCAGTGAAAACCACATGAAAGACAGCTGGTGTGGAGCTGGTGGGTTCACTGGTTGATGGTGAATCCATTGAGTTTGACACCTGGTGCTGAATGACCACGGGAAAAAGAGCCCCTCAGCTGCTTCAGTGATGTTCTCCAGGCGGAGCTGAGAAAAAGCTCAAAGGCACATTAACCTTCAAAGTAACACTACTGAATCAACTTTTTGAAGTCAAGTATCATGATATATTGTTGTCGTGCAGCATTTCTTTTTTTTCTTTTTTTTTTTCTCAGCTGAAAACTCCAGCTGCGATACATCTTGAGTCTTTTCAGAATTTTTTCTCTCCCTAGTTTAAAAATATTTGAGTTTCGCTGTCGGAAAAAATAAAAGGCGCAATCGTAAAAGTAGAGTTTCAGATTTGAACAAAATGTCCTCAGTTTAATCTCGTCTGTTAAACACGTCAGCTCAGCTTTGCTCCTCCATGGAGGTTTTTCAATTTTGCATAAGTAGCAATCAGTGAACCGCGAACTTGTATATATGGAAAGATTTGTCAACTAGATTGTTCCTCATGTTACAACGACACATAAACACCCATTAAATACAGGGACAGAACTGCAAACACAAACACACTTTTTCTCACAAGCAAAAGCTCCTGTAGTTTATTCTATCACTGAAATCGAAAACCACAACACAAACAATCCGGACCGCTCCTCGGCCCCGGCCACATGTTTAAACCTTGACAAAGGGAATGACACAAAACCCCCTTCCACTTTTAACTCCTTGTTCTTGAAGTCTAACTTGTGTTATACAGTTTATCTGACAGTTTATATTTTTAGATGCAATACCAAATATTTTTTGTGTGATTTAAAGAAGACTAAAAATAGTCAGAGAGATGGTTCAGACCTTATTTGTGGAATGTTTCTGCTTTCGTCTGCTGCATTTATGGGATGTGTAAAAATTTGGGAAAAACAGAGTTGTAAAATCAATTGTGTGTTATGGGGAACAATGTTACTGAGCGTCTCCCCAATTGTAAAATGAAGCTGGTTTCCTGATTCTCAGCTTGACGTACTATGAAAATAGATATTTACATGTCTAACATCCAATCATTAACTTTTCCTGTTTTAGATTAGTAAGATTACTCAAATTTATAATGCAAATAAGCAGATGGCATCATTTAGCAGCAATAGGCAGCAAAGTGGTTGAAAAAGAGCAGCTGAGATCTGTACTTCCTCTTTATAATTAGATGTTAATAAGGTGAAGTCTGACTTAGAGATAACAAATCACTTTCATGAGATAAATAATTTTCTGTCACACAAACTTCATTTTTTCTAGCATTTAACTCGGCTGATTCAGGACTAAAAGTTCTTACCCCAAATGTATTCACATAGTTATTAAGCTAGTATATCTGAGAGGTGGTGAAGCAACTTAAAGTTTAACTCTAACAGCAGAAAATCACTCAGTCACAGTTTCCAGTTTAGTCTAAACTAAAAATCTGGGTCACAATATTTCATTTCCACTGTTCTGCTGAGAAGTGTCAGTCCCCAAAAGATTGTCTTACTAATCAATAATGGTCCCTAAAAAAGACTTACTTTACCTAACAAAGTAAATCATAGCATTACTAAATATTCAGTTAAACAGTAATATATGAAGTGCAGAAATCTCTCATCTGCCAACTGTCTCCCAGAGAGACGTATCTGCAATTTGGAAATTGCATAAGAAACTCAACGAAGGCTAATGAGAAGATTGAGAAAAATTGTGTTTGCTAACAAAGGAAAACAAATTTCTGTCTCAGCTTCAGCACAGCTTGCAGATTTTCCAGATTAAAAATAATTGCACATGGTGCAATCAAAATAGCCACTGGACTTGAGTGCTTCAGTTTTTTTTTTTTAAAGAGTGCTGGACATATCTGGTTTCCTAGACTTATCAATTATAGTTGCATCAGTGCATATTTTCTTCCCCAATTTAGCCACACCTTAACCCCTTTCTCCTCACTTGCTCTGTTTTAGGGAACAACCCCCCAAGGTCCTTCTATTCTCGGCCGTCCGTTGAGCCGTAACATCACAGCTGCTGTCCTTTTAGTGCTTCTTTATGCCCATGTCCCAACATTAAACACTCAAAGGGCATTTAAGGGAAGAGGCTACAGCTGTCAGTCAGAATGATTGAGTGTCTAAACATAACTGTCACTTTTATGTGCTTCCTTTGTAACTTAGCTGGCTATAATAGTAGGCGGCCCAGTGTTTCCCGGGCACGAGGCTGCGGCTGCAATCAAATACCCATTAATCAGACAGAGGAAAAGGCAACGTCAGGAAAGCGAAGACATACTGTCTAGTCGTCTTTTACTTTGACAAATCTGAGATATTGTTACATGTAATCCATCCTCCGCGTTGCTTTTGATGTAATTCCCAAGCTGGAGAATGGAGGGCTATTTGTCACAAGTGCATAAGTGAACATGAATGGGATCATGTGTACAAGTTTGCTTACATGTGCCAGAACACGAAAAACACCTGATATTAAAGGTGCTCAAGCATTTTAAGACGGGTTTGGTGTTTTTGTAGGACATAGCGCTGTGGAAGAACAAATCTTACATAATAAATGTGATTGCCTGAGCCACAAGTGTTGACATGCTGGTTGGGTGGCTTGAAGGTATTTCCCTCTGCTCATCTGCTTTTCCTAAAAACCCGTATGATCACAGCGAACTATTTAACTTAAGCAGAAAAGTATGCGTGTGTGTGTGTGTGTGTCACCAGCACAGCGAGAAAGAAGAGTGACAAATGAACATGTGATAGGAGAGAAAAGATAGGAAAGGATGGAAACAGGAAGCTGAGTCAATGATGGGTGAAGAGAAAGGATGGGGAGGGCTTCATGTGATTTACAAGAAAGACAAAGTAACCTGAAGTGAGAGAGAAAAATGAGCAGGTCTGTTTCCAGAGCTGGCTTTGATTAGCGACTGTAACCGTGTTCTGTTCCTCATTACCTCGCCACGGTGAGAGTGAGCAGGCTCTTTCTGGGAGGTTAGACAGTGGGCCTAAATTCTTTGACTGCATCTTTCCACCTTTAAAACAAAGGCCGCCATAATTCAAAAACAGCTTCTGATCTGATTGTAGTTTCCTCTCTGGGATTCATGCCCTCTGCTAATCTAAAATATACCTGCTGAAATAAAGCGATCATCACTGAGCAGCCTGTGATCACATCTGCGAAGAAGCACACTGGCATCTCTATCAGAGAGAGGAAGATTTAAGGAGCGGCAGTTTTAGAAATCCTTATCACAGCTGGCTCCTGAAGTGAGGAGAGAAAAGTAGACATCAACCTGCGTGCATATAGCAGTAAGCAGAGATGCAGGATTATTTCTTTAATCCAATTGATGGGTCATGATATTAATGTTAGTATTTTACCTACTGGTGGAACATAGGCTAGGCTCGTAATTTGTCCAAAGAATTAGTCAGAAAGTCAACAAACACTATTTTGTATTGTCTCACTGACCATATTGTTAAATACACCTGCTAAATTTACTTGTCAAACAAGTAGTAAACCAGTCAACCAATCACAATCATGTATTGTAAATAATCTGGTGTTTTTAATGAACAAACACACATGCACGTTATACATTTTTCTTTTTTTGAGTAATTTTCCTTCAGTTTCACATTCCTTGGGCTTGGAGTATGCTATTTGTGAAACCTCACACTATTGTATGTCATAAACTTGCCTTTAGTGCACATAATAATATTCTTAATTTTGATTTTTATATATTTTAAATACAGAGGCTGTGGCAAGATTCTCTTTCTGCTCAAGCTTTCCACCTACTTGTAGTTTCTTCCTAAAAGACACTGAAGAAAAGAGTCGGTGTTCAAACTGGAGCATGCAGTCTGATTATGGGTGGTCTTTGAAGTAGCCAGATTGACCACTGAAAGTACTCCTTTTCAACTATCTCCACATGTGGCATGAACACTTGAGAAAGCATGAAACTTTATGCTTTATAGCTCGTAAATGACAAGAATGTGACACACACCTGCATCAAGGAGTCAATGTTCTGCTCTTATAAGCAGGTGTATCTAAACACCGAGATGAAGTGGAATATAAGTTGTTATTTTTTATTATGAGAGGATTTGTTTCTGTCACACAATTAGAAAAATAGTTTCAAGATCTGCTTCAGACATTGGTTTTTGTGATTGCAATTGTTTATGTGTTTGTTGCAAAGTGAATTGTGTTGATGCACAAAGACCTTAAAGGTTCCCAGCAGCCTTGTCTTCCCAGTCTTACAGGACTTTGTTAACCCCAAACTCCTCACACAAAAGCAGCTTTGTGTCTGCAGTCTGCAAGTGCAGTGAAAAGGTTTTTTTTTTTTTTTTTTTTTCTGGGGAGGTGAATTTGAAATAAGTTCTCTTTTCTTCTAATTCTACTATGTCTTTCACTTCCCTGCTTTACAAATGTGTGGCTGCCAGTTACAGGGAATCAAGACCATTCAAAAGGTGTACAATAGCCAAGAAGCTGTGATAATCCACAGTTCAGATGTTGGCTGGCTGTTGAAATTTGAGCTGGCTAGAACTGTGTGTCTTTCTGTGGACTGTGTGGCAGACATTCAGTAAAAGCGGCTTTAACTCGAATCCTATTAAAGAAGACACAAAAAAAAGTACAGAGTTTAAGTATTCCCTCCCATCACCTAAGTCTCTTTTAGAGAGCTTGTTCTTTCTGTTTTAGTATGTCCATAACATCTAATAACAGTAAATCAGGGAAAAATAGGCCCTATTTTGGAGTATGCACATATTATTGGTATGACTCACACACACATGTATGTACCTGGAACAATTTCTTCTCTCCAATCTTAGCCACAGTTTATTGGCTAATGAAGAAGTCAGGGTTGAGCTTCAAGGCCCCACGTGGAGAACAAAATCACATCAAATTCTCTGTGTTTGACACCTTTTTAACAAATACTGCAAACCTGTGAGTGTTGAGAAATAAGAGCAGCACTTGGTTTCTCACACTGACGAGCTTTGATGACATAATTAAATTGTTGGCCTCTATCACATCACTGACATATTTAGAGATCGTTAGAGTTTAGACTCTAGTTCAAACTCTTTATGCTAATTCACTCTTTGATGCATCGCTTCCTCTTTATAAGTGACTGGTTCCTTCAGTCTCCTCTGTTTTATCTGTGTTACTGCTATCAGGTGAGATTGGTTAGCAGCGCTGTGTCACACTGGGACTTTGATAAGAGACATTTGACTCCCAGACCTGCATGAATAGGCACTGAATGAGCCTGCATTATCTTCCTGTTGCTCAAGAACTCAGAGGAAATTACATGACAATGTAATATGCCATTGCGTTGAAGAGAAGCATGCTTGTACTCTGTGTGCTCATTCACGTGACACTTGTTAAGCTTCAGAGACTTAGATGCCAGACCTTCTTTTATTCCTCTGTGCTGGGACTCATTATGAAAGCCAGAGCCACACAGACTTTACTGGACGACTTTATTGGTCAATCTGTGAGTGGCTAAAATAAGAGATAAAAAAAAACAAAAAAGCTCCAATTCAGGTTCAACGACAATGCTTACTCTGTGGAAACAGAGCCTTTGCCTACTTACGCAGGAATCTGCAAGCCAGGAAGAGGTGTCATCACCATGTAGAGGAGCATGCTTTCAAACATCACATATTGAGCAGAGCTGAAAAAGCATTGGTGGTTGGTGAGGTGTGTGTTTGACTTCTGGTTCAAAGCAGATCAACTTTGATCTCCTCTTTCCCTCCATACCTTTCAATCACAATTGCATGGCAGGTTTTTATCTGTGGTGTTTGGCTCATTTTGGCTTAAAAACATTTAAATATGGTAGATAAAGAGCTTCCCAAAATCAAGAGAGTAAGAAAATGCACGAAAGTAGCTTTAATTCAGAAGGATTTATCCAGAAAATGTACAGAAAGTTAACAGGAGACCGCTAAAACAGATTTTATGTTTTAAAACAAATTAGAATGAATGTTTCATGTAGTTTTGAGGATTTATAAACACCCTTATATCACGGATCTTTGGGGCAAAAGGAAAAGGACGCACATTGCTGATCTCCCTCACTTAGTCTCTGTTATGTTTTATTAAGCTTAATGTCTATGATGAAGTACAATTCTGAGAACAAAGGCTAAAATAGAAGTTATGGTTCTATTAATATCTGTGACATCAAGTTTTCTTTTGTAGCATATTATTTCTTATGACTTTAAAGTAATATTACCAACTTGTCATGGAGTCCTAGAGTCTTAGGGGTAACAATTGCAGACATGGTTCAGTTCAGTATCTTGAGAAATAATCACTTCATTACCATATGCCATCATTACTCAAAAGATTTTTTTTTTTCTATAGCTGCTTCTGGAAGATATTAGTGACCCTGCCTGTCACTGGCTCCATATCTGTGAGTTTGGCTCCTCTTGGCAGTTGCCTTGAAATCATAAAGTTTCTCTTCTACGGATTGCATTTGAACTCCATCTGCATTACCTTGTCTTTCACTCCGTGCCAAAGGGCTGCAGCATGAAATGAAATCTATACTCCCTGTGGGTAAATTGCTCGTATTTGCGCAGCTGGTCCATGCTGCAAGAACAGACTTGGGTATTTGGACAACTAGGCAATGTTAATTTGAAACCTATTAACATTCTGCATTAGTTTGAGTTGACAGAGATATTTCCAGGAAACACAGAGAGCAACATTTGTTTCCTGTTGAGGTGGCTTGTCTTTATCTTTATCTGTAAAATTATCTTATGTTTCATATATGCCCACATGTCCAGAGAGGGTATGTGTCTGAGGCAGTATGTTTATTTCTGTGTTGTGTTATCATTGGTAAGGTAAATCATTTTTTTTTGTTAATCAAATCTGTCTGGAGCTTAATAGCTTGATCCTGATGGATTAGGTTGGTTTCCTGTCATGCTGGCCCCCCAAAACACATAAAGTGGTATGGACTAAGTAACTGTGACCTAAACTGTAAAAACATCCCAGGGTGAAGTGTTCAAAAGGTCAAAAAGTGTAGAAAAGGAGTTTAAATTCACTTCCTGTAGTTTGGATCACCAACACAAATTCCCGATTCAAGATCTGAGCTCAGAGAAGGACAGAGCAATAATCACAAAGTTTAAACCAGCTTTGATTGTGACAAAGACCCAAGTTTGACATTAAGAGGCCTACGGGAAGGTGGGGATTATTACATTTTAATGACCAAAATCATACTCACCAAATATGTTGATCAGTTGATCAATGTTTCTTTTATTGCGGTTCAAAAGCAATTCCAAACAGGTGGGTTTAAAAGAGCTCAGTGTTTCAGCTGTTTCACAGTTTTCTGGAAGTTTGTTCCAGATTTGTGGTGCATAGAAGCTGAATGCTGAATCCACAGTAAACACATTTGAGAAACTAAACAGTAGCTCAGTTGCAGCATTCACTAAACAGATTATTTTAATACTAAAATGTTTAAAAAGAAAATGTAAAAATGATCCTTTTGCTGATGCTTCACCTCTCCACCATATTTTAAGAAAGAAACAAAGTGCTTTAGTCAATTAAAGAATTGTAGTTATTGAGCTCAATTTAATCATTTGTTGGTTTTATGATTAACTTAGTAAATGCAAAACTTGCGCTTTAAGTTTTCTTTGATTAAAAATAGCAGTAAATTTTTGGCAAACTGTCTTCCTGCTAACTTCTATAGATTTTTACAGAGTACTTTTGAGATATTAAGAGTTCCTTTATCCATAAATATCTGGATGTGCTCAGTGTATCTCAGTGTGTTTGCTGGAGGCTTATCCGTCTGGAATTTGTTTAGACTGTGATCAGCCGTTTCTTATGGAATCCACAGAGAGACTTCTCAAACACAGACTCGTTTCATGAAACAAATCTACTCTCTCCAGCTAAAATAGAATTGTTTTCCTCCTTTTGTTTTGGGTCCTTGTCCAGTGTGGGCGAGATTCTATCTCAAGCAGGGAGACAGAGAGGTGGGCCACAGGGATGAGTTTTTACTTCCCAGTCATGAAATTGTCATGTGTATGAAGCAACTTACATTGTGCATGACAATTTCATGAAGCATGTTGCTTTATGCAATCAACAAGAGAAACATTTAGCTAAAAGCCTATTAGCACTACATAGTATGTTTTTTTCATTTGCTCAACTTAATGAGCCTTTAAACAGTCCTATTAAGATAACTATCAACTTTGATATGAAGGCATAAAAATGTGTTTAGTAACTTTTTATCATTTTTTGTACATAAAAATCAATGGATACAATTTCTGTCAAAACACTAGTTTAATCTGATTAATGTTTTTTTTGTGTTTCATCTTTTATGACAAATGGTTTAACGTATTATAAGAGAAACAATGACCCCTTCATCAGTTATCACAGTCTGCTATCTGCATCTAGAAAACTAATTTAGATTAGTGAGATAAAATAAATAAGACTTGCCATTTTAAAATCGGTTTGATTCTTTCCCACTTTGAACAATGGTATTGTTTTTACAGCATATTGTAAATAAAGATAAGGCCTCTTGTGTGACAGAGCAAAGCCAACGTGTTCTGCGACTGTCAACAGCAATTCTCTCGCTGTGATCCCACATCATGTTTGGATCACTCATTCCCCATTTCTACGCACTCACAAGAGGCCGGCGTGTCAAAGGTCAGAAGTGTAAGGCTATATCACAGCGCGACCTCCATCAAACAAAGTAACCGTGAAATCCAGACAAGGTGTGGTATTGGGCATCACACACGGTCTAATCGACAAATTCCCCTCAACACTTGGAATGCCAAAATTGAAGAAAGCTTGCTGGATTCTCCCGAGGTCATGGGAAGCATTCCTCTGAGTGTTACAGCATGTTTCTTTGGACTAAAGAGCTAAAATATATATATATATATAATAATATATATATATATATATATATATATATATATATATATATATATATATATATATATATTGATTATCAGTTTGCATAAATTAAGTGTGTTTATATAGCAACAATTTGCAATAAATGTCATCTTCATTCTGCAGAAGGTTTTTTGAGATCAGTTTGATTCATCTCAATCCAATTCATCCAAGTACAGTCCAATCACATAGTCAGTCACACATGGGGTGTGGCTTAACAGATCTTATCATAATCCATATTTTATTGGTATTGTTTTAAATATGTTCCTGTATTTGGTCATCACTTTATATTTAGCTTCATTGTTTTTTTCTTGTGTTCTCTTGTATTTGTCTTTCTTCGATCATTTGTCAGATTTTTTCTTCTTTTGGTCTTATCCTCATTCTGCCTGTATGCCTTCTCTCCCAGCTGCACCCTGTTTGTAATCGAACACCTGCATCTTGTCAGTAATCAAGCTCTCCAGTAATCGATCTCCTCATTTTCTCCCATTTCATGCTGGATTCTTCTGTTGTATATCTATCATTTTCTTTTTATAAGTTTCATTTTCTTATGCTGATTAAAATACTCAGACTGCACAATATTCTTTCACAAAACCTGAAATCTTGACATGTTCAGATTTAAGTACATGCAGTCTGATTCAATCTTCTTCATAGAATTAAACATGCAAATTCAGATGATTATATCAAGCCAGATAATAAAATGTTATCTATGTAGCAGACTCTGTGGAGCCGGAGCTTTCACACCAATCCTCCTTGTTTCTCCCAACTTGGTGACACTTTTAAATGAGATTCACCACTCATTTAAAATTTAAAATGTACATTTTAACAAGCAGTTCTGCCTCATCTTCAAGTTCATAGAAGAATTTGCTTTTTCTTTTGTTTAATTACCAAACCAAGACCCATTTTTCTGGATACATTAAGTTGCAATTGTGAGAATTTATCAGGTATTGCTAACTCTTGTGCTTGTCTGAATAACTTTGTTTTACAAATTTAATGAACATTACTATCAATCTTTGAGAATGTTAATATCACCAGAACATTAACATTTATAAATCTTACAATATTTCAGGTAGTTAGATTAATATGGATTGCAGAAGGACTTAACCAGCTGTGTTTTCTGTTCCCTCTTATGATAAAGAGCAGAGTGAGTTAGAAGATATCAATACCAGTTTAAAAACTTTATTTTTAGTTTTAGGATGTTTTCTCTGTACAGGTGGATTTCAGAGGTGATGAAAGTCACAGTTTTTGCAGTGTCTCACAGGAAACTTAGCTTTGTTCAGATGAAAACCAGACATGCTTTAATCAGGCGCTGATGTTTATGTCCTGATGATATTTGGAGTTTGAGTTATGCTGCAGATTCATGTTATAGTAAAGCAAATAATCAGGATTTAAGTTTTCTTTTCAGTGAAAACCCCCCTTTCTTGCAGGTTTTGTCAGCGATCAACGCCGGGCACAACGGGGAAACAATTAAAGTCGTTACTAGCAACGTTAGAAGAGTAACCGAATCGTGTTCTCTTTTATTTACCTAACCATTTACAATCTTGGAGCCTGTTTTACTCAGGATATGCTTTGTTGTTTCATATTGTTAGGCATGGATACAAATTGCATACATGACTTAACGTGCTGAGTTTCTTCATTCTGACAAATGATATAGGCTAAGAGAGCCCTGAGGAATTTTGCACCTCACATTCACCAGATCCAATGAACCCAAGACATTTAGACAAACCTTATAGACCTTGCATGATTCTTTACAGTTTTTCCTCTATACATTTGATTCACATTATACCATGAATCGCTGTGCTTTTATGTTAACAATGTTGTCTGTTTGTAATCTATCGCTCCATTTCAACAGGACTTGCCGCTGAACCAAAGACTCAAGGCCAACTCTCATTACACTTGGTGATAGAAAAAAACAAAAATAAATAAAAATTCTAAAACAGATAAATCACAATCAGCCTTCTCAGTATTCCTCTCAGTGAACAAGGAAATTAAGACAAATTTTCTATTTCACTAAGAACCTTTTTACTCACACCCTGCGAATCAAGAAGGAGGTTTTGGAATGACAAAACTGATCGTTTTCCTCTTAAAAAAAGCTTTTTAACAGTCATATGTTAAAAGATGTAGTCTGCATTTTTTCAAGATAAATTATCTGTGAAGGAAAAGTTGATGAGGTTTGCACATAAGAACATGATTTTGTTTATGATTGATTTTTGATTTAGGATATTGGAATTATAACAAGCATAGCGAACTCCAAGTCTGAAGACATCTGAAAGGAAAAAGTTGTGAAAAATGATTTGATTATGTATGCCCTTTAACACCTTAGAGGTGGACCAACAGAGAGGGCTAAAACTCGGTCATGACCCTGCCAGTGCAGTGCTTGTGTGGTCATAGAGGGTCACGGGTTCAGCAAGGATCAGTGAAAGGTGAGGTGGGGGGGTTACAGGACACCAACAAATCTATCAAGTGCATGGAGAAAACATGTTTGTTAGTTTTTTTTGTTGTTGTTTTTATACAATGTTGATTTTGCAAAAACAATACATAGCAACATCATAAAAGTCAAGCATTTTTGGTCTTCTGCAATAGTTTATATGAAAGCAGTTCATGTCTCCTGGCATTTGATTTATAGAGTATGTCGTCACTCAGACCTTGTTAGCAAATCAACCTTTTGAAGTGAGCAATAATAGAACATTCCTCCAGAGTGTCCTCTTATTTCTGGCGAGATTTATAGAGGTGACAGGTGTTCAGCAAATATACAACCTTTCTGTACTAGATTCCCACCACTGTGATTTTAAAACCTGCCCGAAGAAAACTTCTGATTCCCTCTGAATTTGTTTGTACCAGAACATATTTGTTTTTACATTCCTCTTAACATTATAGAGTTAGTTTTTTAAGAACTTTAAAATTCATGCTTGGATATCTGAACTGCCTGTACTTTCTCTTTATTTTAAACTAATCTAATAACTGACAAAAAAAAAAAAACATTTTTACGATGTTGACACAACCCTAGCCACGTCATCAATGTGATCACATTGTATTTAACAACCTCCATGACTGCTCATCCTGTCCTAAAATCCCAATCATTATCATGTGCGTGTGTGTGAATCTTTGCCATTTTTCCATTCACTCAAACCTTTTGTTGCAGCCAAAACAATCCTTTTTTTTTTTTTTTTTTTTTTACAAATTGTCCTTGTTCAGGCCTCATCCCATTAGTACAATTACATAAGCAGCTAAAGTTGGCTAAATCAGTCGGCCTGGAAATGTTTAAGCAGACTGAAGGATGGCCTTCACCCTGTAGGCCTCACAAATCTATAAAATCCAGCCACATGTAGAGGATTTGTGAGGATGATGACTTCCCTTTGGGTAGTGACAATGAAGACAGCAGGCATGTCAAATAACTTGGTATTTATGGGATATTATATGACATGACTCCCTTTCTTATGTGGATCTTGAATTCATTCATCCAATTTATTAGCCCTCTTAATAGCAGATTTAATGACTAAATGTCAACCACCACATGAGAAATGGTGCTTTTGGAGAGTTCAGCTCTTATTTTTACTGGAATAAATCCCTGGTCTGTTTTTTTTCCCAGCAACGCTAATTTTATTTTATTAAATCTCAGAGCTTTTCAAACATTGAAATTACAGTATAACGTCAAACAGAAGCAATGCTGGACATAGTATTATTTGTTCATGACTGTGTGAAAGCTTAAATACATTTTGAACTGGTTTGTGGCCATGATCAACATTTACAGCTGGGTTGTCCAAAGTCTGTCCTTAAGGACTGGAGTCCCTGATTCACACCTGGGTCAAGTGACGGCTCGCTAGCAGAACATTGACATGCTGAGGTAGTGGAAGCTACCACCTAGGAGGGAACTAAAACATGCAGGATCCCAGTCCTTGAGCACTGACTTTTGACATCACTCATTTAGAGAAAACATAAACTTGCATGACTACTGTACTGCACAGAATGGGTGGGATGCTAGGTTGGCTATTGTCACAGTACAAATTATAAGTGCCTTTTAAACTTTCACTATCCCCCTGAGTCTTAGTTTCTCACAATAACCTCTTGGTTCAAACCTGTAGACCAGGGGTGTCCAAAGTTATTAAGGGCCTGTATCCTGGATGTTCATTAGCAGATCCTTTGTATAACTTTTACATACAGACAAGCTTGTTGGACCATTTGAATCAATCGTGCTGGAGCTAAAACTGGCAGAACATTGTAGCCCTGGTGAAATTTACAGACATATTGACTGATAAGTGCCTTGAAAACTAGCATTAAAACATGTTCTAACCAAAAGCTTTATCACATTACATTAGGATTTTACATGATTACGTAAAATCCATTTGTACAAATGGATTTTACGTAATGTGAGCAGATTTTTTGTGATGTGAGCAGAGGCTCACATCACAAAGTCTTCCCATGTATTAGATTTAGCTCTGGAATTTTATTGCACTATTCTGTATTTTGATCTAAACCAGTGCCTCTCAACCATGGTCCACAAGGTCTACTATCCTTCATGTTTAAAATACATATGTCCTCCAGAACGCCAAATTCAAACGATTGCATCACCACTTCATTTTTTCCAGGTGTGACAGCAGGGTGTCATGTTGGGAAGACAGAGACGGGTTCATGTTGGAGAGTGAACAGTTTATAGACCAAAACCTAAGTAATTTATAGAAACACAAAAGAAACTCAAGACAGAAGAGACCCTAATGACAATAGCTATAAAATACAAACACTAGTGAGAGCCAAAATAAATAAATAAATAAAAATTTGGATCGTAACACACAGAAATATTTACTTCCACCATTTAGCACAATTTAGTCTTTTACCTTAACAGGATTTCCCAAACTATCCCTAAGGTATTGAGCTATTAATATTCAAGGTTCAGTATCTCCAAATTTGTTTCACTACAAAAGCCAAAGCCCTGCATGCACATAAAGCCACTCTCAATCCACTGGGACCCTAAAGATAGTTTAAAGAGTCTTTCTGAAATATTTTTTCTTAATCTTTCCTATTTGGCAGTCGTGTTTTGCATGAGAACTGTTTACAACTCCCACATGCACAATGAAGTGGGCGTTTTTTTCCACTGAAACCCCAAACAGACCCTTCATGTTTTATGTAATGTGAGCACAAATGTTCAGGTTTGCTCTGTGGCCCTCGTGGAGATAACTGATGTATACATCAGGATTTCCCACAAGAGTGAACCTATCACATCAGCTGTCGTATTATTATAACGTATTGCACTCCATAGTGCAATTTACTATTGCTTTTTTATCAACTCTTTCTTCTTTGAAAGCTTCTTGATTTCTAAAGAACAGTTTATGACTGTGTGGACCTCTTTTTACACCAGAGCCAGAACCTTGTGAAATTTATTTTTGAGCTGAAACGAGAATAAAAAAAAAAGAATCAAATGAAAAGCAGATTTGCCTCTAAAGTTTGGATATCATTAAACAGCGCTTGTGTGTTTTTTTTCTATTTGCTCTGAAATTTAGCACCATCTCAGATCTTATCAGAATGGAGAGGAGGGGATGTGCTTTACAAAGTTCGAAGGGAAAATATCCTAGCTCTCATTGTATCTTTTATCCATGTTTTTTAATTCATTTTAGATCCATCTCCTTATGTCTAATTTGTAGAGTTTAAAAGCTGAGTGTCACAAAACCAGCATGAGGGATCTGAGGATGCAGAGAGTCTGAATGAGACATTAAGACCCTGCGTTGGTTGGAAAACCTCCCGGTTAAAAAGACGAGTGTTTGATGCTTAAATACTCTGAATCCTTATCACAAATGTTCATCAGACTAAAATGATTCATTATTCTCTTTTCTAACATGAAAACAAAGGGAACTTATCAGATTTCTTTCATACAAAGGTCAAGCACTGCTTGCTGGTTTGTTTCACTGTGTGAATCTGAATGTGGGCTTTTATGTGTGAGTTTAAGCTTGAACTGGGTTGCCCTCTCAAACCACATTCCTGAACCTTGCCTCTGCAACACAGCATATGAGGGCACTGCAGCTCTGTAAGTGCTCAAGACGACGGTCAGGTTTAGGAAACATTAGACTCAGTCAGGGACTCTTGTCACCCTCCTGTCGGCCAAATGGAAGATCCTTTCTTATCTAGCCGGCTCATCTGACTTCATTTGTCAGATGAAGTAGAATAAAAGGGTTGCATTGTTCCTTTTAATTAATCCCATATGAAAGATGAAAGTATTTGCATTCAGAACTGGACACAAAATGAACAAGATCACAGTGAATTGAAAAGTTGCTGTCTTGACTTGTCTTTACAGGCTTCTCTTATCTCAGAACATGTCAGCCTCTGTGCTGAGGTCTCCTTAAATCATCCAAGGGTAGAAAGGGAGTTAAAAAAGAGCCATGGACTTTCTCCTCAATAGTCCAGATAACTGGATGTGTACAAAAAGCTTCTAACAGAGTTGTCGTGATTTCTTTGTGTGTCCTACAATATGAAACATTTCCATGCTTGTATTGAAAAAACCCTGTGAATGTGGCCTGTTTCAAGCTGCTCGCCTGTTTGATCGACATTTTTCCCACCAGTCATAACACTCACAAAACGACTCCTTTCATCAGGGTTGGCTAATATGAAACAAATTGCTCAACACTGCTTGCTGTTCTCCCCATGTTAGTGAGTAATATCGTTATTATAATAACTGTCAGAGACAGGGTGTTTGAAATGTAACAAAGAGCCCTCATATTTGATCATTTCTGTTGTTTCACTGTCATTTTTTTGTACTGCAGTTGTTATAAACCTGATTTAACAAGTCAAACAAAGAGTTTCTTTTAGGCGTGACATTTGCATGCATGGATTCTCACCGGCTTCCACACACAGCCCAGAAGCACGTCTGTCAATTAAATTGATTTCTCTTATTTGTTCGCATGTGTGTGCACGTGCATGGTTGTCTGACTCTGTGTTGTGGTGGACTGTTCAGGATGAACTCTGACCTACAGAGTGCATCTGTAGGACAGAGTCCAACAGTCACTGCAGAAAGGCAGCAGTTCACCTGGATTCTGCAATGTAAACAGCTGAAGACGCTGCTGCTTGTAAGGATAAATATTACAAATTTGGTCAAACTAAGAGATACAATTTTAAAAATGACCAATTATTTCAAATCATTTTTAAATATGACTTTCAAAGAATACCCTCTGCTTAATTGTCATAATAATAACTAAGCACCTCTGCAAAAGAGGCTTTGATGGATATATAGTTTTATATAAGCTTTTTTTTTTTTTTTTCAAACGAACTCTGTTTAGCCAAATCAGAGAGCCTACTGGATAAGTAAAGCTTATTTGTTGAAACGCTTTTGTTTAATATTCCTATCGCTGAAGGAGTGGCTGTTTCACAAAACATGGCAAAAGATTGCAAAGAAAACAAGTGTTTGTCCAGTTTGATATCACAATAACGGAGTTGATAACATAGGAGCAATTGCTACATTTCCTTATATATGCAGATAGAAATATTTCTTACATAACAATCTATCGGGCTTGCTTCAACTGTCAGAAATAATTTTTTACTTGTAGTTACCCATCTAATGCATGATTATAGAAATCAAGTGTAATTGCAGGTTTTATTAAGGTTTTATAACAAGTAAGCCAAGGAAACCCTCAACATTATTTTCACTTTGATTAAGTAAGGAACTCTCCAAAATAAAGATTCAATCTGCATAATTGAGTCCACCATGCTGGCAAATAAAATACAGTTAATTAAATGAGCAGATTTTTTACTGCTGAAAACTTTAATCCAATTAATTTAAAGCATTGCTGTTTTGAATTTCTGAATATGTCTGATTAGAAAATGATTTAAATAGCTCTTTTGAATCTTTAAATTGTGGAAATAAAAACCCCAGAAAAACTTTGACAGAGATCTGTTATGTCTGCACTCGTGAAAAACAGACAACTTTATCTGGAAAGCCGTGGGAGATGTGACTTAGAGATTTGTGATTAAACTAGAAGTTTTAATAACGTATCCGAGGACAACCATCTGTTAGCTCTCCACCCAACATTTCTTTATCTACAGAGAGGGAAGGTTATACCTGTACTGTTGAAGTGAAAACACTCAGCTGCCTAACCAGTACGGCTCTCAATGCTGTGGTATTTTTACAGCAGCAAATAAAGAAATGAATTATATCAGTCTTCAAGCCTCACAAAGCCTGCAAAGCTTTGAAAAGCTCTGCAAAGACAGCCGGCAGCGGTCCAAGACGTTGGACAAGTCCAATAATTTGACAAAAGCCTCACTGTGAGACCGCTCAGTAACAACAAAAAACCACCAAAATAATGTAAATAGTCTGCAGGTACAAATTCACAAAGTAGGATTAGGTTAGTTAACACTAAAAATACATTCAACATAAAACATGGCCATGTTGTTTTTCTATGGAGGTGTTCTATGTTTATTTTATTTTTCCCTTTCCACACCTTAATGATCCAAAGAAATTGTGTTTTGTTTTAGTGTGAAAGACTTTGACCCAATTGTTACTTGTGCAGTTTTCTGCAGACATCCACTAAACTGCGAGGAGCTGAAGCAATGCATTTTAACGATTAGTATAATTTGAGATTACGGTAAGATACTGAGAAGAATGACATGACATATCTTTTCTCTCTTCACAAAATCTTTTTCTATGATTTGTTTCTATTTCACAACCTCTGACTTCCTCCTCCTCCCATGTCTGCTCTTCATCTCTCTGCAGTTGCCCTTTGTTGCTCTTATTGGAAGCATCTGAGAAAGGGGGAAAGAAAACATTCCTTCCTGTAAATGCATTTATTGTTGGTCAGTAAGCATCAATTTCTGTGCTGAATTGTACCAGTACTTCTCAACCACTAGGTGACTCCCTGTATTGGTATTTGTAGGACTGTTCCTTGGTTGCTGGTAACTTGGAAAGCACAGCCAGGTGAAATTTCTTTATACTCCATATTAAATCTATTGTGCTTTTCTTACTTATTTGAAAATGTAAACATCTGAGGCACATTTAGTGAAATACATTAATGTAAATATAAAAACTGAAAAAAATATCTTTTAATATTTTCTTTAAATTGAATTTTTAAACAAAACACATTTTCTTGCAAAGAACTAGTTTCATTCCAAACCAATTACTTAAAATTGAACACAGCTGAATTGCATCTGACACACATGATTAGAATACCATTACTTACCATATTTGAAGGAGGTTTACCCTGTCTAAACCTCAGACATTCAATTTGGTATGCTCTTGATTGTTAAAGTGACAATCCACACCATGGTGAGATGATAAGAGCTGTCTGAGAGCCTTTGAAAAGAGGATTGCACTGGGATTTAACATCACCCATTCCACTGTCTGGAAAGTAGTCTGCAAGTGAAAAAACATCAGAAACAACTTCCAAAACATCCAGGACAGATTTTCTAAGCAGGACCACCATGAATATGTTGCAAAAGATGATCAACAAAAAAATCCCCTCAAAATGTCAATACTGCACTGTCATGATGTTTCTTATTGTTGAAATGAAAATGCATGTCAGTACAGTCAGACGGAACATGCACCAGTTTAATGTTTGTTGGTACAGTATGCAAACAGGAAACATTCACTCTCTAAGAAAAACCATTAAGACAAAGACCAGCACTTCTGGAACAATGTTGTTTGGACAGAAGACACTAGAGCTGAATTATTTGGTCGTTAGAAAGCATTCCAGGAAATACCGACTGCAAAGAACTGAAGTGGAAGTGCCATGATCTGGGAATGTTTGTTGCAAGAGGACCTGGCCAGTTTACCCAAAAGCCGTCATGATTTTCTGCTGGGTATTGAAGAATGCTTTAGTAAAACGAGAGACCATCTGCTTCAAAAAAAATAGACCTGAGGCAGGTAATTTACAATGTGTGAACAAGCTACTGAAATAAAAGATTATTTAATTTGAGGTTTTTGCCACACTTTTACCAGAGATGTGGAAAAATTGTGGAGGGCACGAAAATATGCTGTGATCATTCTGCTTCGAAAAGAACTTGTTTATTGATTTATCAGATCACTGGAGCAGGGTAATAAAGCTGCTTGTGTAATTAAGATTAGAGCTGTTTTTACTGGTTCTGACACATACCAGACACCCACACAGGACTGAATGTGACTGAGCGGGGAAAAACAAGAGAGAGGTCTCAGAGAGCAAAGCCTGGTTAATCTCATGTCTAGTACCAATAGGCACATTCGGAAAAAAAAAATATACTGAGAATGCAAAATGGTGATGATAAAAAGTCTTAGGATGCATAATGTGGAAGGGACTAGGTGACGGGGAGTGGGAAGAAACCAAGAGGATGCAGAGGATCTGGTGGTCTGTGATGTTGTCTACAATTCTGCTACACAGAAATGAAAACAAAGGAACACATTAAAGCCGTAGCATTAGACTATAGTCTCATAAAAATTGGCACAGTTTCCAAGAGGACGTCCCTCAGGCATACTCCAATAATTGGTCAATAAACACAGAATCAAAGGCAACAGATTAGTTTCAGGAAGCAATGTTCGGAGATGCAAGGGACTAAATTGCACTTAAGGATGATTGAGAAGCAATGTTACTTCTTGCAGAGTATAAAGAAACAATACTAAAACAACAATTTAGCCTTCAGAGCTGCAGACACTATGGCATGGCTTAGATAGACAGGACGCATTCTTTGTTTATTATTTTCTAAGCGTACAATACTCGATGCGCAAAACATCCATTTGATTCATTCAAGATGTCCTCAGAATGTCACTGTTTTATGCTGTCATTTTCTGCACATCATCAGAGTTTGTGGTTCAGTCTCCTCTTGTTCCAAGATCAGATATCATTCAACAGTGAAGCTGAACCATATTTGCTTCACAGATTAATATTGTTTTTTTTTATTTTCTACACCATCTGTTTATCGTAACTTCCAGAAGTGCCCACACTTTGTTTCATTCCAACCACAAGCTTCAATGCATTTTATTTGATTTTAATTAGTCATGCCCGCAAATACCAGCAGAAAATTATAAACTAGAAGCAAGAGAATACAGAGGTTTGAAAAATTTTTTTACAAGAAAATCTCAAAAGTCTATATATAGAATCCGGTTTAAGCCTTTGGAAGTCGCTTTGTGAAAAAATGGAGGGAATTGTTTCTTTTTGTTTTGTTTTTGTTAGAATATATATTATTTACCAACATTTTGAAATTCATATTGTTCTGCAACATGCAGTTCTGAAGTCATATGAGGCTCTTTCTGTCCTTCACATGATCTCTAACCTCAGCCAAAAACAAGACAATGTTGTTCAGATTTGATTAATAAAAACCATAAAAAGACACATATGAATAGTTTTTCCATTCTTTAGTAATGTGTGTAAATGTAAACAGGTTACATTAAAGTTTATGATTATTTCTGACTGAGGAGAGAGTGCACTGTTCAAGGCACTTTGAGAATGTTTAAGAAAAGTATGAATAAATGTGAAGCTACTGAAACTGATGTAGCACTTGATGGCAGGCAGAGTAGATCTTGCAATCTTTTTAAGAGCATGTTCTGATTCAAATCACTTATATAAAATATGCAGGGCAGTCGACTTTGAGAACCAGAATTGATAAACATTGCTTTTATAGATATGGGTTCTGAATCAGGAGTGTAGATGAAAAAACTTTAATACTATAACAATTTTACTACATTAAATTCTGCTCTTTATACCCCTTTGTACCCTTTGAGCCATAATGAGTTAAACATTTGAAGATATAAACAGTGTATGAAACACATTTAAATGTATATAAGTGAAAGTGCTTGTAGAACATTTCTTAAAACACAACATAGATTGCAAGATATCGCAATGAAGACCAGTTAAACATATGTGTAATGCAAAAGATGCATATTTTAGTGTCACAATCCAGTCTTTGAATCACTTCAGACAATTTTGTTTTCTTTAGTCCAACTGACTGAGCAGCTTTTCAAGCAGCTTGGCTAATGGCCAATCAGTTTGTGTTGCTGACTATGTGCTTATTGCTTCACTGCAAAATAGCAGAAATGTCCACCACCACGTATTGCCTTAAAATCTAACTGCAATCGTTTAACATGGAAAATTTTACAGCAATAAATGTGACTGTGTTTTATAAAGACCATGAGGGAAAACGTGAAAAAGAAGGAGTATATATCATTCAGTATCCCATATAGGATTAGTTCCCGTTTTTATATTTCCTGTCTGCAGTTTTGGCCACACACCTTCTCAGTGGCAAACCACAAATAACCTGATTCCTAAGCTAGAAACAAGCGAAACTGGTACAATAACACAAAAGCGTCTTTGTTGAAGATTTAGAGATTTATTTAGTTTACTTTGGCCTGTTCCAGGAATCCATGTGTGTTTGCATTTGTGAACTTTGCGACATTGTTTTCTTGTTTCAGAAGACTGTTGCTGTGCCTGAACAAGCTCACACCTTTGTCAAGTTTCAGGCTTGCCAGTTATTTGTTCTGACTTTCATGTGTGCGTGAATATGTCAGAGGCGGTCTGTTTGTTTCTGTGCTGCTTTGTCCCTCATCCATTATACTACTCCTGATACGCAGTTTCACTGGTGCATTAAAGTGAATTTTGTTTATGATAGCTCCAAATCTGTAGAAACTACTTTTATGTATGCTGACGCAAGTTATAGTTTGTATGCCGTCAGAGCACACTCATGCTGAAACAGATCTGCAATCAGTGAGCTTTCAGGCACTGATGGATGCCTTTAAGATGGGCAGATTATACTGCTTGGAAATGTTTTAAAATAACTCAAGAAGAAGGGGAATAAAGAAGTTCTGGCCTTTTATTTATTTTAGTTTTCAAGGCCTTGACTAGAGTTATCGTTAATGCTGTATGTGTGCATGTTGGGCAGTTTCATTTTAGTTCTTAAGAGGTAATTTTTAACCAGCTTAAATGCAAAATGTGACTGGCTGATCAAATGACCCTGAGCTGAACAGTTTCACCTTGGTGCAAGAGCAGAAAGCCTTTGTAAAACTTGTGCTTGTGTGAGAGTGATTAGCAGTTACTGGAGCAACAGGAGCAGTGAGCCACAAAATTTCTCGAGGTGAACTTGTCCTCTCCGGGGGGCTTCGCATCACGACACTGATGGATTGCACGACTTTCGCTGTTACTGTTCGTCCAACTATCAGTCAACCGTCCATGTAGAATGCGTCTTTAGAGACGAGACTCTGAGAGCACAAATAGAGGCTGAATTTGGGGAGAAAAAATACAGTGAAAATAATATGGGGAACTCAGGGAGCGTATGGTGGACTGTGGTGGAGTGCGCTTGCAGGATCCTTGGTGTTTCTACAGCAACAGGTAAGACTTGTGGGCCTTATTGAAAAGTGTTGCAAAGAAGAAATGTCTAAAGAGGGATTCAGTTAAATGTAAGGGATTTATTTACCAATTATCCCTGTGAACTTTTGGGGATCAAGGGAGCAAGAAAAAGCTATTAAAAATTCAGAACATGCAGTACACCAGGGATTTTGTTTTGACTGCGTCTAATACTGAAAATATATTCTAAACTGTACAGTGCTTTAAACTATTTATAGAAATAGATTTTCTTTCTACTTTTGAAATGTTACAGTCATAATACTTAATGTATTTTACTAGAATTTAATGTTTTTGAACAAAATTAGTGCCTAATTATGAAGGACATATTTTGAAAGAGCAATATTTATACCATAATCTAAAAAAGGAAGCAGTATTACACACAGTCCACATGCTGGAAAAATGGTTATGGCACCTCAGTTAGTAGGTCTGACAAGGACAGCATTATTTGGAGAAGAAGCCAGGAGTGTCACAGTAAAGTATCTAAAAGGTCTAAGATAAAAGATGGCCACAAGGTGTTCTGGTCAGACAAGATGTTTCTGATTAACTGCAAAACGCTACCAATGGAGGAAAGGCAACTCTGCATAACTCTTCTGAGCGCATTTCATGATGATGGAAGCACAGCATGTTGTTATGATGCTTTTTTAAGCAAAAAAAAAAAAGGAAAGCAAGTGAGGGTAGATTATTGGAAGATGAAGTGGAGTATATGCAGGGCAATCTTGACAGAAAACATACCAGAGTCAACTATCATTATCCAAGGTCCAAAGCTCCTCCCAGTTAACTTCCTGCTCTGAGAGGTTAACATCTGGCCAGATCTCCATCTAACAGGTGCTGAGATTCATAAATCTGCTAAGTATTTATCTGGTCTGGATTTGTAGAAAATCTGACTTCTTCAACTTTCTAAAGTTTATAAATCACATTAAATTATTTTATACGTTGACGTTTCTGGCTGAAATGCAAGGACAATGTGAAAAGTTCAAGGTGTGAGCATATTTTTGCAAGACATTGTACTACAATAATAGATCATATTTCAACAAAGGTCACCTGTAGTCCTGACCCCAAAGGACACCACTCTGTTGATATACTGTAAGTACACATAAAGGCACACTTGATGGTAAGCTATCATTGTTCCTCCTCCTGTGGTTTCCTCAGACACACGATCACCCACAGCACATTAAACCTACTTGGAAGGAGCAGCTCTCAGGTTCCTCCTTGAAAAACATGGGACCCCTATTCTTAAATTCAGACAGCTGCAGACAATGAACATTAACTTGGAGACATGTGCCTCACATCATACCAGCTATAAGACTCATATCCAGCTGGGTTATAGGGCTTAACTGAACAAGCTGTTGTACATTTACGCCCACAACAGTGCATTGTTTTTTTGTTTTTTTTTATGTGCAAAAACACATGTATGCATGCTTTTGGTTCGTGTGCGCATGTGCCTCTGTCTGAGCGGCAGCGTGTTCACGCGTCTCCACGTCTGAATCACCCCTTTGGCCTCTGTGTGTGTTCGCTGCAGACATTAATGGAGGGAGCGCATGTATGTTAATATCCAGCTGAGCTATATGCAGTGTTAATTCCCCTTTCACTATCCAAACTACTAGAACATGTTTAAGTCACATTCCCATAGCTTCCCTCCAGCAAAGATTGCATCTCTGGATTTTGGAGTACACCAGCCAAAGAAATTGCTTCCATATGTTAAACAGCGATCGTTGCATTACCGAACTTATCTCATAGGGAAAATACAGGTTATTGCACAAAGGTTTCACAGTCATTTCAAAGATGTTTTAGTCAGTAATCAAATTTGTGGGATATCCATTTGGAGTTGTGAGTGAAGTGACCTAAAGAAAATTCATGAGTAACATTTTTACATTATTATATATATATATTAAAAAAAAAAAAGCAGCAAGAAAAAGAAAGATGACCTGATTTTTAAAGGCAAAAAAGAAACATGTAGTATTTCCCCAATATGCTAATATTGTTATTTTTTTTATTAGTGTTAGAGCTGGAACAAAATCTTAGTTGCCATTGGACCTGGTCAATGTTCAGAAACAACCCCGTTGGCAAGTATCACAGCTTGTAAACACTCCTTTAAACCAGGAAGGAATTTCTCTCCTTTTCTGTGGGCTTTTTTCTGCCTTTTAGAAGGTTTATGCTCCAACTTTAATTCAAGGCTATTTTTGTCTTTCTTACTGATATTTAGATGATTTAAGTAGACTCCGTTTCACTCTGGGTTTGATCAGTTAGGATTACAAGTGAACTCTTATATGCAAAATTTGTAATATTTTTTAAAACAGTTTGCAAAGTCAGTCTGTATACAATCTTACAGAAATTCAGCCATTTTTATGTTGTTTTTGAACAAGCTGATGCTTGGTGTTACATATGTATTTTCTTCTTTTCTACTTCAAAATTAATTATACAGAAATTTTGAGTTAGAAAACTTTCTAAAGATCTTACGTCAGCAAATTATGTTGTTGGTTTTTTTTTTTTACCTCTTTGGCAATTCAAGACCAATGTCCTTCATTTACCATTTCTTCCAAAGTTCATTTTTAAATATGTGATTCCAGATAGCATTGCTCCAACTTATTTGCAAGAATGTCGAAATGGATGATATTGTTAGCATCACTGAGGAGCCAACATCTCTTGATGTTTACAAATCAAGATTTTATGAATCAGTGTGATTACAAACAAATGAACTGTCCAAGACTTTTTTCTAATCATGATTGTGTACAAGCTGGTTTGAATTGCAGACATCTGGATGTTGTTATGAGAGCACAAATATAATTTAATGTGCAGACTTTTGGTGTGGTGCAGCATTCCTTTTCTAGAAAATTGGGCAAATTGGCTTGGTGACGCTGGACTTGTCATTATTGACTCATTGTGAAGTCATCTGTTGACACCAATGCTTGAGTGTAACTCCAATCATGAGCAAGCTATTATCAGAGTTCTGTGTTAATGAGAGAATAAATAGTAATTGCAAAAATTACTAGTACTTAATTTAATGGATGATTTTAAGTTGGCTCTGCATGAGGGGTTTAAAATATATATATAAAAAAAAAAAGGCTGTAAGGCAAAGTTTAGATTAGTTTTTATGTTATGCTTCTTATACACAAACGTGTAAAAGTAGAACAAAAGAGCCTCAAGAAAGACTGTAAGAAATACAGAAAAGCAGTGTAGGGAAATATGGTGGGAAAAACTGAGAACAACGTCCGCTTGTGAAAATATTAAACATATTTATCTTAGTTTGAGGTGTTTATCCTAGTCCAGCAGAACCTCGAGCAAACAATGATCTTACTCTGACATCTGGTGGACGGAATCTGCTCATTACTCCAACACTAAGCAACTCATTTATCCTTTTATTGTTCAGTGTTGTGTGCTGTGGGAGTAGAGACAGTACAACAGGGAGAATTCAACAGCCTTGGCATCTACCTGATGTAAGTGCTTACGTTTTTAAGCTACTTCATGCTGCACAATTTCTGCAGAACTTAATTCTGTTCTACTTTTGTACCTCTTCTTTGTAACATATGGCATATCAAAAATAAAAGTGGTCTGTGGGCTTTTAAAACATGATTTTAGGTTATAATCTGTTTTATAATGATAACACTTGCAGGAGTCAAAAGGCTAAACGGAGGGGCAGAGTGCAGAAGGGGAAGCTGTCCTCCTCCTCCTCCTCCTAATATTATTCTGTATCAAAGCCAAACTTCCACAAAACTGGAGGAAAACATCTCTCCTGGGACAGAGACAGTTTATTTTGGTTTTACACAACATAAGCTATCTCCACACAAAATATAATTTAATAGTGTCTCCAAAAATGCAAACCCAAGCTATTGATATGGAGTTTATAGCACATAAAAATTGTTGCATCACTGACATTCTGTTTGTTGACATGCTTCTCCCTTTCGGCAGAACATCCTCTGTCGGCATCATGATGTTTGAGTTGGCATACTTTCTGGATTCCCTACTGTCCATGTGTATGCCGTAAGTACACAACCATCCTAAAAATTTTGGTTTGGAACTTTTGAATAAGGAACATACATAACGATGGAGTAATGTCCAGTTAAATTTGTCCCATTAGTTGGGTTTTGGATAGTCATCTTGTATTTTTTTTTTTTTTATATCACTTTGGTTCCCTTCTGTTTTAAAGCATTTTGTGTGAATGAATGAGTAATATTGGCAGTGCCAGCTAATAACAGCATATCTCCC
Organism: Poeciliopsis turneri; assembly: GCA_922788865.1. Lineage (NCBI taxonomy): Eukaryota > Metazoa > Chordata > Actinopteri > Cyprinodontiformes > Poeciliidae > Poeciliopsis > Poeciliopsis turneri. Next base: position 1,751,069 of record CAKLNU010000915.1, read on the forward strand.
TCCATTTGGAGAACTGAAACACCATGTTCCCTGCTTTAGGCCATGTTTGATTCTAATTTAGTGACATAAAAACCACCAGAAGTGCAAATATGTAGTTCACACTGGTTAAATTAAATGGGTTTTTTTTGTTTGTTTGTTTTTTTTTTTATGCAAAGCAGCCATTTTCAATTAAACTCTGGGTTATTTTGAGACCCTAACTGCAGGGTGTTAGTTTGTTTGTTTAAACAACTTTGAACTTTGAAATTGTGAATGTTTAGGACAAATTGAATGCACCATTAACCACACAGCTGTGAGACCAATTCTATTATGAACAAAACTCTCCTTCTCGCACTTAAAGTGACCACAGTTACTATGTGTTTTTATATTGTTCACTTTTGATTGAGAGTTTTAATAATTTTTGTCCCCAATTAAATGCCTTAATTCTAATGTTTTGAGTTCACATCTAACAATTCTTATTATGATCTGTCTTACAAATGACCATTTATCTCCCCCCAACTAAGAATGTGAAAAAAGACCAGTTTCACATTCTCAGTTTAACCAGGATCATTGTAGCTGTGGATTTAGACCATCTCCTTGCAAGACAAGGCTGATCAGTGTTAGAATGCATTAGCGTCTCCCATGCAGCTGCAAATTACTCATAGCTAACTGGATGTGGCAAATATGGGAACGTTAACAAGAGCAGAAACAACAGTGGACATTCATACAAATGCCTGCTGTTTAAACATAACATTTATTCAAACTGCTTGTGTCATTGAAGGTTATATTCTTTTACTTTGAGAACATTTTCTATTAGGATCCGTCCCAAGAACAAATAAGAATGTCACACGGATTCTCCAAGTCGGTGCTGTTTCCTCTCACTGCATGTAAGACACTGTCTGCTAAAACGCTTCACAAAATCCAAGCATCCCTGGAGCTCACATTCTGGTTTATTACCTAACTTGAATGTCCATGAGAGGGCAGACTTGTCTTTCTTTATCTGTTCTAATTGTCTCAGATTTTTAAGAAAGAACACTAAATGTAAAACTCATTGTAGACTGTACTTTCCAGCTGCTGTTCTCATGATTTTCCCTTTAAATCTGCAGCTGTCCTCCAAACTGGCAAGTGTTTGTCTTGTGGGGGAAGATGGCTCGTGTTGGAGGCTTTCATAAATTCCTCTACTACTCCATCATGTCAGTGGTCTGCTTCTTGCACCCTGTGCTGGTTTGGCACGCAATCATCCCAGGTAAAAAATAGCAAGAGCAGCATTAACGGCTGTAAATACTTTTGCTCTAAAACCTGATGGCTTTGTATTTAGGTAAGTGTGGGATGCCTCAATCTGATGCAATAAGAAAAAATCTGCATGCTTTTAAAAGTGTCATTTATTTTCACCATGAAAATAAAAGTGCCTTGCAAATGTATTTACACTCTTTGAACTTTTTCATATTTTGTTATAACAAGTATAGAAATTGTTACCTATTGTTCTTTGCAAATTGTACAAAGTGAGGAAGGTTGAGCCATTGTGTCCCATGAAAATGGTTCTGACTAATTTCACTGTGGGTCTGGCTGAATGTTTAATTTTGTTGTCTTGCTGGAATTTGAAGCTCCTCTCCAGTCTCAGATGCCTTTCAGCTTCTAACAGGTTTTTTTGAGGAATGCTCTGTATTTTTGCTCCTTCTATCTAACCTTTTGAAAACTTGTCTTTAAGGATTAGTATGGAATTCTGAGCTTTATGTTGTACAAAAAATACCTTGAAGTTTGTGGTTGTAATGTGACAAAATTTACAAAAAATGTTTAGGGGTGTGAATACTTTTGCAAGGCATCCAGTGTTCTGTTGGCAACCCATAAATAAAGGCATGTAATTTTTGACTGCAGGATCAATGCTTTTGGTAACAGCATTTTTCAACTTCATACTAAGCAAGAAAGCAAAGTCTCCCAAGAGTTCACCAGAGGGCAACAGTGACCAAAGCCTAACAACTATCTGCGTAACAGAAAGATCTGGCTCCAACGGCACAGCCTCGTTCTTCCAAGCAGTGACAGGAAGGAAGGGAGAGGAAATGACCCTCACAGACCCAGATTGCAGCTTTGAGCCACGGGAGAGAGGAGAGAGCGTCCAGGCCATGCTGGAGCAAGTGCAAACAGTTGCACCTGCTCACACAGAAAGGAGGAGGAGAAGGTGGAAAGAGATGATTTGGTTCAGAGAGAGGGAGGAGCCTGTGGAAAGGGAGATGGAGGAGATGAACGAGTCTGAACCAGACACCACCTCAGACACTGCTCCTATGATCACCGACTGAACAAGTGATACTCCTTTTTGCAAATTGCGAAGCATGCATATATATTCAGACTCGGTGCAAAAATGGAAAATAGCCAAACAAGCATGGTGTTGCTCTGATCTCCTGATTGTTGCCATTCGCAAGAAATGTACAAATTTTTTTATTTTTGCCCTTCAAAAATGTCTAAAATGTCACTGCAAAAGCATTAAAAAAAAATAAAAATAAAACCATTTGTTTCTGAACGAGCACGTGGTAGCTTTTAGTCTGATTGCCTGTTTTTGCTAAGCCAGTGTTGATTGAAGAGCAGATGTTATGGTGGACAAATGCAGTTACTGATGCATGCATTATTCATAAGCTCATAAATTAGATCAGCTGATTTCTTCATTCACAGGAAAAACGACATATCCAGAAGTGTGTGAAAGAAGGAGCAGACGTGTGTGGACGCATGTGTTAGTCACATTCAAGCCTCCTCATTGTGTGTATGTCATGTGTGAGCGGTGACCATGGAGACGGAGCTCTGGGAGGGGAGCCCATGTTATTATGGTGATTAGAGAAATGTAAGATAGGCTCCACTACCACAGGCCTGTGTCTCACCACAATATGGATTAATAGTAGCTTATGCTACTGTGGCTACTATTGTGGTCTAGAGATTGTAACATAGCTTCATGAATCATGAAATTAACATAGTTGTGTGGGCCTGTGTGATAAGAAAATGATTTGTTTTCTCCTGGTTTTTATCAGGGTGTGAAAGATGCATGTCCCCCCTTTGTTCAGGTTGTAAATCAATAGTGCTATTCTGCCAAAGAATGCACCCCAAACCTCTTGGTCCTTTGTTCACTCAGCTGCAGGTGTGAAACAGGATATATCAAAAAAGGGAAAAAAAAACCAATTAAAAGGTGTCAAACACATGGAAACACACAGAAATATCCCAAAGCTTAAACAAGTGAAACAAATCACATCCCCTGCAGCTACTTCCCTCCGTTGCTTTGTTTGATTGCTTTGTGTCTTAACATGTGAATCAAGTCAGGCGAGATGAGATGTTCTGGTGTGTTATGAAAAAAGACAGAGAGTCTTTGTTTGGAGCATGCTGAATTCACTCACTGGCCCACATCCTGAGTTGTGTTATTACCCTTACAAAGATTTCTGGTAAATTAGCAACAGAGTGACCCCATAATAATCAGGCTGCATATTTTCATAAGCACTCCACCATCTTTTCCCCATTTTTTTTCTTTTTTTTTTTTTTTTTTTTACAGAACTGTTCTCTAAGAGGGAAGTTGGTCAGCTGTTGGAACAGCTCACTTCCTTTGTGCATGGTAAATCATAGCTCCCATTCAGACGCAGGGTTAGAGAGACTTCCTTCAGCTCTTGTTTCCACCCTGATATAGTTCCCGAGATGGCAGATCCAGACTCAAAAACAGGATGGGTGAAATAAATCTTCCCAGGCTGCAGGAACTTCAGCTCTGCTGTGCAGCGAGAGAATAATATGCACTAGCTCAAGTTGTGTGGGGATTTTGTTTGCTCACTTATCAGTTTAACATGAGGATCATTATAAATTACAACAAAAACCTGTGCACTGGGACAAGTGGAAAGCGTATACCCTTAGAATACTCTATTTATAGAGTTTCATTAAGAAGTTAATTTCTGTAAGTAATTCATATAGTACTCATGTAGCACATTCATCACCTAAAGAGGAATGCACTTAAAGATATAAGTTCTATTGTTTTGTTGTTGCTGTTTTTTTCAGTTCTTTGACTAGTCTATTCATTAGCAGTTTGTCAGCAGGGCAGAGAGAGAAGAGAACGTGCAGCTGGGACAGCCTGTTGAGACTGTATGCTCTGCATATGGCGCACTGGTCCACTGAGCCACCTGGTGCCCCTTATTCCTCCTATTCATTTTAATGGACTTGGCGCGCTGCAAAGCTCTTGAAATTATCAGTGACTGAGGAAACTTCATCCTGAATCTTTAGCAACTTGGAGCATCCTTCCTCAGAACCTTAAGACACAGGAATTTTTATTTTCATTTGTTTTGATAATAATAATAATAATAATAATAATAATAATAATAATAATAATAATAATAATAATAATAATAAAAGGATTTTGGACCTCTGAGCATAAGTTCTGTCATTTTTACTTCCTAGACCATTGAAACACTATTGGTATTATTCTCTGATGTATTGTCAGAAAATGTGGCACACTATATATCTATATGTGATGGTTCTTGATGTACTGAGCAATCCACGTCACAGGAAACTAAAAAAAAACCTCTGTTTTCTTTCCACTTAACTTTCCCATAATATGCGCTGATACATCACTTTATATAGAGACAAGCTTCTTTAGCGACTTATCTTCCTAGAGAAAGGTGTCACTGTCTAGACACTTTAAAAATGAACAATCTTCTCCCTAACTGTATGAACATAACATTTCCGCTTCAAACCTTTTTGATCATATGTATTTTTCTAATTGTTATTTATTTATTTTTATTATTTTAATTTTTTAGAAGTCTAAACTCTCTTCATCCAAGTTGTGTTTAATGAATCTATGCAATATTTCATTTTTTTGAAATGAATAAGCTCTCAGTGATTATGTATTTTACTGAGACAGCGGTCAGATACTGAAGCTTTTTCGATGCATGGTTTTTAGAGAGTACCGTCAATGAGGTCCCGCCCACACTGAACGGCGATTGGCTGAGAAGAGGCGACGCCTGCTGCTATTGGCTCTGCCCCTTGTCCGTTTTGTACCCCCTCTCAGAATACCACTCGGGCAAAAAGGCATAACACTAGAAAAGATAAGGAGAATACATCGCACTCACGGAAGAGGACGGGGTCGCGCTCTGTTATGGTAGGAGACAATATCACTCATTTTCTGCAGGAGGGGCTTGAACAGCAAGATGAAGAGGCGGGGGAGTTTACTGAGGGTATGAAAAAAATCAAAAATAATGTTACTTCGGAAGTTGGATTGCGGTAAATTTCCACTTTTTGTGCTAAAAATATTAATAGAGAAGGGAGTGGCTTTAATGTAACTTTAGTGAGCTCCTGCTCGCTTTGCGCTCATGTTAATTATGCAGTGATCGCCGCGAGACTAGAAATGACCACATCAAGTAATCTGAAGGTGCATCTCCTCACCCACATTTGTTCTGATGTGGGTTTTTATGCTCCAATCGTTTTTTCTTTTTTTCTTTTTTTTTTATTTTTATTTTTTTTTTTTTTTGCACAATCTTTGCATGCGATCTGGAGCTCTTTTTTGGGTTTTTTTTTTTTTTGGACGTTTCTTTTCTTCGGGCGCTGCTGGCCGCTGTAGGTGCGATAATTAGATGCGGATTTCGGGATGATCAAACCAATCACAGGCTGCAATGAGGGTTCTTTGTCCACCGGGAGAGCACACACACATTGGGACAGAGACGGCTCACAGGGAAGATCCTTTTTTTGTAGAGCTGAGCATCACTTTAATACAGAAAGAACAACAAATAGCGTCGGCAACATGCAGCAATTCACAATTCACACTACGTCACTTTTCAGTCAGAAGCTTAGATGCATTTTATCGAGATTGAATTTGATGGAGTAACACAACGGATGACTGTGTGGTTGATTGAAAAAACAAAAACAATATGAAGTTAATATGTATTTGTATTCATCCCCCTTTTCTCTGATACCCGTAAATTTAACCGATACCCCAGGCTGAAAGGAGAGCATCTGAGCAACTTTGAAGCTGTAGCCTACCACAAAGTCTCAATTTTGTGGACTTTAGCTGGAGCATCCTGACACATGCACACACTTTGATCTAAGTCCATAAATCATAGGAGTACCACCAGTTGACTTTTGTTCTCATAGGAAATAGTGACATCATCCATTCACTTTAATTTTGGACAAATTGCCAGACAGATGAGTTGTTCAAGTAAAATGTATTTTGGAGTCAAATTGAAACTAAGAAAAAGAGAAGTACAGATGACAAAATTTAGAGAACTTACATTTAGCACAAAATGAACAGTGAATAACCAAGTACAAGAGGATGTGGCTGCTCATTTAGTTCAACAGTTAAATGGGCATCTATCTATGCCCATTTAACTGGGCATAGATAGTTGCCCAGTTAAATAGATTTTCAAATCTATTGTCTGATTTGAAAATCAGACAATAGATAATATTCACATGGAGAAAATAGAAAGAAAATCTACACAGGAAGTACTTCAGGTTGCAATAAAACAACAGCATGTAAAACCTTTCAGCTACAAAATACAGCAAAAAGTGGTGCAAAGGACAACAAGAAATAGATTTGCAAGATTTTGTTAGAAAAACATAATTAAATAAATAAACTGAATAAAAAATGTAGATATATGCACAATACTTAATAAGATAAACAATACCAGCTGGACCAAATATGTCTCTGTATCACTTTGTCCTGTACAGAGACGTCAATCCTCGACTAAAAAGATAGAAATTCTCCACATCATGTTTGGGAGTCTTCTCTTCACACAGGGTTGGTCATTATCTCCAACTGTTTGGCAAGCAGAGACTTTGGATAAAGATAAATTTGATCAAACATGTTCTCTGGCCACTTCATGAAGTTGCTTAAGTTTGTCCATATAATTCAGAACCAAGACATGGGTGAAAAGGATAAAAGCTACTCAATGCTACTGTAATAATATCATATTGATCTTGTCAATATGGAAGGGGGAACGTTTTCATAGAAAAGACAAACTGTGATGCCCTTTTTGTGTGCTGCTTCACAGTTCACATCAAATTTTATTCCTGAATCAATGATTGTCCCAAAACACTCATTATATTGGACACATTACACAGTTTGACAGTAAATTTCAAACAGTTAACAGGTACCTGCGGAAATTATACATTACAGTTTGTGTGAAAGTTTTGATGACATATCTATCAGAAATGTTTATTAGTGCAATGATCAATATGTTTTTAACATGGGGCAGCCATGTGTTATACCTGCGCTTTTTCCTTCTGCACGGTCAAATGACACAACTAAGAAACCAAAGTTATTTACTGAGGTTGTTTTATTAGAAAAAGGTTAAGAACCACTGATATGTGTTTGTTTAGGTTTGTTATACTCCTGCGAGGTAAACCTCCTCTCAAAAGTTTCCCCCCAGAATTGCCCTGTATTTATTTCTTTCCCTCTTCCTATCATTCCTGTCATTGGTGTCCAGCTTGTTTCTATAGGTTAAGGATGATAGACAGTGTTAGTTTGTCCTCTAATGTTCTGTAGCACAACTGTAAGACCTCCACAAAGCTGCATTACACTGAGAAGGATGAAACATTTGGTGTTTGCCTACTAATATTCAGGGGCAGTTAGTTTATCTAAGATTAAAAGACTAATTTTAATAGTTTTGGAGACCATTTAATAGTTTGTTGACTCCGGCAGCAATCCCAGAAAAAAGGCAACTAAATTACAATAAAAGCTCCTTATTAAAGACAAAAATATGCATAGTTTTTCTGATGTTAAGGCACGGTCTTGTGTGGCCTTCCTTAAAAACCTACAGATTAACATTAGTCTTGAAGCAAAATGTTTAGCTTCAAGTCCTATGAATACTTTTGTGAAGCACTAGACATCAAGCTTAGTCCATCTTCTGTGCAGACACATTTGAAGATTAAATAATTTATCATAAAGGTGACAGACTGGAAGTTATGGAAAATTGATGCATCTCTCAGTGTGTATAAATATGTATTAGAAACAATCTGGACATCCTTTTATGGATATCCTCTCTCAGTTCTCTGGCTGGTTGATCGTGGAAAGGAACAGAGGTCGTCAGAGGTGCTGATGTGGCCTCTGTTTGGGATTTTTGCACAAAATGCCCATGGTGAATATTGTTTTAGTAAAAAGTAAAACAGCAGTATGAAAGGAAAGAATATCTCATTTTTTATATACTCTCTGTGTTTTAGGTGAGTTATCACCAGACTTTCTACACATCACTTCTCAAACCCAGACAGTATTATCTGTTTCCTGATTTTTGTGGCAGCTGCTACTGCTAATGTAAGCAGTTTTTTCTTCTGTTTTTTTTTTTTTTTTTTTTTTCCCCTGACCAATCTGTGCTCTGGCTCCTACATTTGCTTCTAGAATAATCTCTGTCATTTGTTTTGAAGGAGTTTTTAATGGCCCACACTGAAACATGTGAAAAGTATTTATTATTAGCACTTTTATTTAAAAAATAACTTGACACCATTAAATTAACAGGACTTCCTCTTACTTTCATTGTATTCCTATACCACACAGAAATGAAATGAATTCTTGTTAGGAAAGGTGTGTGAAGTTATTAGCCACAGAGGGTTAAGTAAGTCATGTTCTTCCATTCAACTGGCTTTGCGTTTTAAATCTTGCGATCAGATTGTATTAAACTCTGCCTAGTGGGTCATGTGTGACAAAAAGGTGCAATTCTTGCTGCTAACACTAGGTGACACCATTGGATCATCAGCATCACAGTGTTAAATCTATCAGAAGTTTTCAACTCCTTAATCACAAATGCTTATGTGTGAGTCAGTGGTTTGAGAAATGCATATTATGATAAGAAATCTGTTAATATTTAATAATGTTTCTTTCCGCTATGAGCAAATCATTGTCAGCAGAGTTAATATTAACTGATGGCCTATAAAAGATTTACCACTAACCATGGCAAAATCAGTGAAACTTTCAGAAAATGTTACAGTTACAAAACATACTAATAGCAATGTCTACAGCTACATTTTACTTGTGAATGTTTCATTAGGAGCAGCTGAGGCCATAATCTGAAAATGAAAAGATCATTTCACCAGCCTTGGCCAGGTAGGCACCTCCTACAGCAAAGTTCACTCACTCTCTCACAGTGAGGTTCACAAAGGTCTTTAGGTAGCAGGTACAGTTTTTCTAATGACAGCAACAAGTATGCGCTCAATTGCAGTCACCTCAATGCACTTGCTGCAGTTAGAAACAATGAAGAAAGTATGTGTTGAAACCTGTTTAAGCTTTGTTGCACAATACTAAAAACAAGTTACTAAAAGACTTGAAGAGCTTTGGCTGATCAGATGAAGACAATGCTGAACTCTTTTAGTGCCATTGCACAACCAGTTTTGGAGGAAGAATGGTTACACGCATGACTCCATCAAAACACTAAGCCAAAGTGAAGTGGGCACATCGTTGTGTGAACTGTCATATTATGCAGCATACTGACTGATTTATGAAGAAATGTATTAGGACATTCTTGATTGCCCTGAACAATTTTAGGAAAACGTGTTAAAGACAGGGTTATTGTGTATTTTCTAGGCACATCATATATTATAGCACAATCAAGTAACTATGTCACCGTTAGTTGTTATAAAAATGTTGTATATATCAAAGACAACTTAAAAGTAATTTGACTCCTCAATTAAACACCTTGAAATTGGGTCTCAGTCTCTTTAAGAAGCTCCTAGTCTTTCTGGACACTCCGCCTTCATCAGTCGACTCTCAACTGGAGACTCCAGCTCCAGCGAGGAACTTTTGAGAAATATGCGTCACTTTGTGAGAGAAAACATCTTGGCACCTCTTGAATGGGAGATTCAAGTATCATTCAACATACCTTTTTTTATTAGGGAATAACATTATAAAAATGACTGAACTCAAACTGGCAAGTTTACATAATACCCCCCATTTCAACAGTAAAATTGGACAGGATAGAGAGCATGACTTCATGGTATCTATATAAATAAATACCATATATAACCCTAACCCTATATATATATATACATATACATATATATATATATATATATATATATGTTATCTATTGAGCTATCCAGTCAGCTATCAGCTGACTGGATAGCTCAATAGATAAGGCATCAGTATATCACCCGAGAGGGCGGGGTTCGAATCCAGTCTGGGTCCTTAGGCAAGACCCTTCAAGCTACTGCCTACCTCATACCATGAGAGATACTAAGTTGCATAACATGCCGGCTCAGACGTCGCCCGGCCAAACAAGGTCTGCGTCAGGTGTTGGGGAACCAGAGCACCTTGATGACAAATGGGCTACTGGAACAAGACGGAAATGGGCGAGAGATGAAAATGTGGATCTGTTGGAATGCTACTACTCAAGTAACCCTAGTCAGAGAGGTTACATGCAAAGACTGGGGAAGGAATGGTTACTTCGACATCCCCAGTCAACACTAAGTGCTAAACAACTAGTAGCTCAGTGTTCCAACATCCGCAAACGGCAACTGCTATCACAACTTGAGATTGACGAGATACAACACAAATGCTACGGCAAAAGGGAGGAACCTGGATGTCAGAACTGTGGGGACTTAACTACAAGTCCCCACCCAGTGAGGGGATACACGGCCCCAGTGAGCGAATCAGAGCTGAACGAGACAGCTGCTGACCTGAGAGAGAGAATCATGACCCGAATGACAACCAGGCCTCCCGGCGCCAATTACAACGGCTGAGTGAAGTACCATCAGAAAGTCTCATTGAGAATGTGAATGCAGCATTGAGAACGATCCCTACCAATACCATAACAGAAACCAATGAGCTGATCTACAACTCAGCATCAGTGATCCTTGAGATACTTGGCTATAAGAGCAACCATGAGACCCAATACCCACCATGGAAAAAGACGGTTAGAGGCTAAAATCAAGTTAACAAGGAGGGAAGTGAGCCAACTATCAGAGCTCCACAAGGGTACAATGAAAAGACAAGTACCCAGAAAGTACAGGCAGATGCCCATACCTGAAGCACTCGAAACTGCCAAACAGAGGCTCCAAGCCTTGGCCAGCCGCCTAAAGAGATACACAAGGGAGAATGAATCCAGAAGGATTAACCGGCTCTTCTCCACTCAACCAGCTAAGGTGTACTCTCAATGGCAGGGTAATAACAACAGAGCAGACCCACCAAGGCTGGAGACTGAACAATACTGGAAAGGCATATGGGAAAGGGAGGCGTCCCACAACAGCAATGCACAGTGGTTGATCTCTCTGAGAGGACCATAGCAACCTCCCTGAGCAAGCCCCCGGTAACCATCACTGTGACAGATGTCCAAGAAAGAGTCTCAGGTATGAAAAACTGGACAGCACCAGGGCCTGACATGATCCATGCCTACTGGCTAAAGAAACTCACTGCCCTCCATGAGCGACTGGCAGGCCAAATGAACCAGCTGCTACAAAGTGGGACTCACCCTGAATGGTTAACTGAAGGGCGGACAATCCTAATCCAGAAGGATCCATCAAAGGGTCCAGTCCCACCCAACTACCGACCAATAACCTGCCTCTCCACAACCTGGAAGCTCATGTCAGGCATCATAGCGGCCAAGATAAGCAAACACATGGATAAGCACATGAGCATGGCACAGAAAGGTATCGGTGTAAATAGCAGAGGAGCCAAACACCAACTCCTCGTGAGACCGCACAGTTGCCCGAGACTGCAAAACCCGACACACCAACCTGTGCATGGCTTGGATTGATTACAAGAAAGCCTATGACTCAATGCCGCATACTTGGATCATTGAATGCTTAGAGATGTATAACATCAACAGGACTCTGAGAGCCTTCATTGCAAACTCAATGAGGCTGTGGAAAACCACCCTTGAAGCCAACTGCAAACCACTTGCACAAGTGTCCATCAAATGTGGCATATACCAAGGAGATGCTCTGTCCCCGCTACTGTTCTGCATAGGCCTGAACCCACCTCAGCCAAATTATCAACAAGACTGGCTACGGATACCGACTCAAAAATGGGGCCAACATCAGTCACCTTCTCTACATGGATGACATCAAGCTGTACGCCAAGAGTGAGCGAGACATCGACTCACTGATCCACACCACCAGGATCTACAGCACGGACATTGGGATGTCATTCGGACTAGAGAAGTGTGGTCGGCTGATTACAAAGAGGGGAAGGTGATCCGCACAGAAGGGTCTCACTCCCAGAAGGAACAATAGCAGACATAGAGGACAGTTACAAGTACCTAGGTATACCACAAGCAAATGGCAACCTCGATGAGGCCACAAGGAAAGGAGCAACAGCTAAATACCTCCAACGAATAAGGCAAGTCCTGAGAAGCCAGCTCAATGGCAAGAACAAAATCCGTGCGATAAACAGCTATGCCCTGCCAGTAATCAGATACCCTGCTGGAATAATTAGCTGGCCAAAGGAGGAGATAAAAAGCCACAGATATTAAGACTAGAAAGCTACTAACAATGCATGGAGGGTTCCATCCCAAATCCAGCACCCTGAGACTGTACACGAGCCGCAAGGAAGGAGGCAGAGGACTAGTGAGTGTGAGAACCACTGTCAGGGACGAAACAACTAAGATCCATAAATACATCAGGGACAAAGCCTCAACAGACAATGTGCTCAGTGAATGTCTCAGACAACAGGGAACGGAGGTTGAAGTGCCAGAGATACCATCATGGGAGGACAAGCCCCTACATGGGATGTACCACCAGCAAATAACCCGAAGTGGCTGATATCAGTAAATCCTACCAATGGCTGGAAAAAGCTGGGCTCAAGGACAGCACAGAGGCCCTCATCATGGCCGCCCAGGAACAGGCCCTAAACACCAGAGCAATAGAGGCCCAGATCTACCACACCAGACAAGACCCAAGGTGTAGGTTGTGTAAGGAGGCCCCTGAGACAGTCCAGCACATAACAGCAGGGTGCAAGATACTGGCAGGGAAAGCGTACATGGAACGACATAACCAAGTGGCAGGCATAGTGTACAGAAACATCTGTGCAGAATATGGACTGGAAACCCCGAGATCAAAGTGGGAAACACCCCCCAAAGGTGGTGGAGAATGCCAGAGCTAAGATCCTGTGGGACTTCCAGATCCAGACAGACAGAATGGTAATGGCGAACCAACCAGACATTGTCATAGTGGATAAACAACAGAGGAAAGCCGTTGTGGTAGATGTAGCAATACCAAGCGATTGCAACATCAGGAAAAAGGAGCACGAGAAACTGGAGAAATACCAGGGCCTCAGGGAGGAACTGGAGAGGGGCCTGGAAGGTGAAGACCACAGTGGTGCCTGTGGTCATCGGGGGCCCTCGGGGCAGTCACCCCCAAACTGGAGCAGTGGCTACAACAGATCCCAGGAACAACATCAGACATCTCAGTCCAGAAATGTGCAGTCCTTGGCACAGCCAAGATACTGCGCAGGACCCTCAAGCTCCCAGGCCTCTGGTAGAGGACCCGAGTCAGAGGATAAGAACCACCCGCGGTGGGTGAGAAGGAATATGTGTGTGTGTGTGTGTGTGTGTGTGTGTGTGTGTGTGTGTGTGTGCGTGTGTGTGTGTGTGTGTTATAAATAAATAAATGTTATTTAGGCAGTAAAGAACTACCTACTCTCCAGGTAGTTCTTTACAAAATCAAAATTGCAAATAGTGATGATACAATAACAATACATTTTGATACATTGTGCATTACAGTATGCACATATATGTGCAAATAAAAACATAATCTTTTTGTGAGGGTGCTGTTCCTTATTGTTGCTGCCCTGCAGCAGAGGGTTTTCTACAAACCATTCTTGCGTGTGGGAGCAAGTTTCTCAGTTAGAAATGTATCTTTGTCAATATTTTTGAAAAGTTGATTGGTTGAATGTTCTCTCCTGTTTTGAGCAGAGTGTATATTCTGGAAATGATCCTGAAGTCCTTGTCAGCACCACACCCTGTCTCTGCTGCACCTCATCAATGGGACACTTCTTTTGCTCTGAAAAGCTCACGTTGGTTTGTGAGAGGGTTTGTCCAAAGATTGTGTGTTATTAAAGGTTGATCACAGGCCAAGTACGATTATGTGGGAATAAATGTTCGCAGTAGTCTATACAGGATGTTCTCTTTCAAATGCAGATTAGGAGATACACAATGTTTTCAAATTCAAATACAATTTTGGATGATTTCATTTGTTTATTGAGTTAGAAAAAGAAATAGAATGCTTTCATTGTAAGATTATTCATTGCCCTGTGCAGGTGACAGTGGTGAGGGTAAAAGAGAAATGGGGGTTGGACTGGGCAGTGCATGTGTGCACTCAGGGTGATGTTGTGGCTTATGAGAAGAAACTGTCCCAGAGTCTGTTTGTCCTGGTTGCAATGGGCCAGTAGCGCCTGCCAGGGGGCAGCAGGTCTAACAGGTGGTAGGCGGGATGAGTCAGTGTTTGTCTTCTCAGTTCTCCTGCAGTATCTCTATTAATGTTTGATAGGGGAGTGGATTGTGACGATTGAGCAGTGCAGCCCAACCAATGTGGAATGTGTTTTTTTCAAAGGCGGCCTTTGATGAAGAAAAGAAAATTAGAAATCAATGAACCAAAAATATTTGCAGAAAATATATTTTTCTTATAGTAGGTTGTTAAGTCATTTTAATCAGAAATGCAAGTCAGTCAGTCAGAAGGTCCATCTGAAATAAGACTGGGCAATAAATAAATGTCATTTAATCAAATTTGCTGTTTGTAATGATTTAGTGTGAAAAAGTCACCAGTAACATCATAATTAGGAAAGAAGTTTTGCTTTTCACTGGATTAAGAATATGCTGCCCAAGAATGAAGTCTCCATTCCAAAATCAACAGCTGCAAGACGGATGGAAAGTTGGATTTGCTCTCTATACAAGTCAAATGTTGGGCGAAAGTTTTTACCATTAAATAAGACAGCAATTGAGCTGTTTGCCCACAAAAACGAGAATGATTTTTAGAGGAGTCAAAGTAAAGCTTTCAATCCTAGTATCAGCTCAGTGTACCAGCTCAATGTACCAGCTGTTAAACATGTTCTTAATTATACAAAACACTCAACAGAACCATTTTGGAGTAAATAAAGCACGATAATATCTCTGGAATGGCACTAACCTTAAGCTGGCAACAACCTTACAGCATCCTTAAAAGCTGGGTGCAGGCCAGGAAACCAATTCATTAAAATCACTCTGCATGTGATCAGATTTTCTGCCAGAAGTTTGCCAGAATATTGCTCATGGCTACAAAAAACCTTTGTGACTTACTATGGAACATTTAGCCAAAATTAGTATTTATAGATTAAAACCTATATGTATCTTCGTAACTTTCTACTGTTATTTTGCAATTTTTGCAGGTTAACGTTTAATCAGACCACCTCACTCCACAATCTTTGACTTTCACTCAGTGCTCTCACTAACACAGCAGTTATGGAAAATCCCACCCACATTCCATTAATCTTTAACAATGCCTATCCTGTTGTAAAATTTACTTTCGCTTTCTATTTCACAGCCATGTTCTGTCAGCCGTTTTGTGGGAAAGCAATCACATGATGCTTTCGCAAGAGTTTACATGAAAGCCGTTTGGATTTCTTCTTATTTTCTGGGATTGGAGCAGAGCAGGTTGGAGCGTGCATCTGTTATTAAATGTTGGGCTGAAAGATAACTGTTATTTTCGCAGGCCCTTTCTTGTTCCTCTTCCTGGGTGTAGTTTATGAAATACTTTCACAAGAGCACTCAGGCAGCATATTTATGAGTTAACACAACACCCAGTGGCTCATTCAAACAGGAATGTCTGTTGTGCACAACCAACAATAAAAGTATAAAACATAATTACTGTACTCTGATCTGTGCTGTAAAACTCTTGCTTTACATCTTTAGATCAATCTGACAGTGATATTCTACTGTGAATTGACTTAATATAGTTCCTTTTGTTACAGCTTAAATACACATTATTGTACAGCTATTTTAAGACAGATTAGTTTGTTTTTCTTGCAGCTGCTGACTCACATCCTGGAGTTTTTTAACTAAAGAAGAGGCCAGGGTCTCACTGACCCCTCACGTCCTGTTAAGGAAAGACTTGTCCTCCCCTTCCTTTAACTGTGATGCACTATCAAAGCTTGAGCCTAAAAAAAATCACAAGAGACCAAATCTGTTCTTTTATGTTTATTTATAAAACAACTTCAAAAAGTTATATATAAAAATAAATACATGGCACACTTTTCCCAGCTGTTTGTAACTACATATAAACAGTTCCTTTTTCGATGCTTCAAAGTGAAACCTGTCACTTTGTTCATAGAAATAAAGTCAGTCTCATTGGGGGGCAAAGCCCCCTGCTGCCAACTAATACATATTTTCAGCTTAGATAAAAACTAAAGGGAGCATGATGATGAGCTTTACTATTATAGATCAAAAACAAGTGTTTAAAACAGGCACTGTTGTACTGCAGTCACAAAAAACAGCCTGCAATGCAGCCGCCTCAGTCTGTACACGCTGCGCTCCACACAGTAGCTTCACACTGTTTGTGAACCTCCAGAACTATTTGGATTGTGAGGATGATGTTCTTCTGGTGTGCCTCCTTGCCTTCTGCTGGGGCCTCGGCCCGCGCCCGCTACGCCGCCTCCTCCTCCGCAGACACACTTTCACATCGCGGCCCAACTTCTGAGCTCTGAGAAGGAAAGTAAAAAGCATTAGAAGTAATGTCACACATTTGAATGGGAAAATAAACACTTAAACATGATCTGTAGGAAACATCAACAAGGTGCTAAACTGGGTGCTCCGTATTTACAAAAACCAGCTTGACAACAATCAAATACAGGTAGGAGTGATTTATGTGAAATTGGATCCCGCCTTGTTTCAGTGTAGTGTCTATTTACCGCTAAGCTGAAGCATTATATGGTTCACTTACTGTATTTAAAAGCTTTATTTTATACTAATTTCCTTAATAAATCCTTAATGATGCAATATTTTTAATTATTTCTGCTGGGGACACTCTGGAAATAAGTGTTTTGTTAAGTTTCTTACCTTTTCCAGCATCGAATCAGCTGTTTCCCCATTGGTGCTTCGGGATTTAAGCAAACATTTGAGTTGTTTCTCTTCAGTGTCACTCTGAAAAGCACAGGGAAAAATAAAACACATTTACTACAACTTTTAATATATTTCAAGGTTGGCTGCTGTATGGCAGGCCGCAGTGTCTGGAACTCACATGACTGTAACGTTGCTACAGGTGGCACTTATAGGGTAAACCTTAAGGTCTGTTAGTTCCCCCCTGATCCCCTTTGTAGTCTCTGGACACAAACATCTTCCGGGGACGTATGTGCCATCTGCCTCTTGCACTGCACAGACACAAAAACAAGATTAAAGGTTAATCCACGAAGGGACAGTCCTCGTTCACCCAGATTTCTTTTTTTTTTTCTTTTTGCAGAAGAAAGCTATAATGTACTTTGGCTTTATTAAGAACTGTTGTATAAACATGTTCTTACCTGCAGTGAGTAGACAGCAGAGGCTCAGGAGAGCGAACTGACAGAGAGCCTGAAGCTTAAGTGCCATGCTGGAGACAAGACGAGGTTTGCAGCGAGCTCCGTTTTGGAGTTTTATACCAGCATGCTCCTCCCCCCACCACTCCACTCAGAAAACGGGTTTTCCAAACTAGGAAATTCCCTCGTTTTGTTCCTAAAACTAGGATACATGGATAAAGCACAGCTTTCCTCAGGATGTGTCATGTGATATTTTTAATAAATCAGTAGTTAATGGACTTTCCTTATCTTCTTCTGTGCAACAAAATGAAAATTAAACCCGAGTTCTCTGGATTTTGTTTATGTGTGTTAAAGTTCCAGAAAACTAAAGTCTATTTTACATTTCATTATTATTTTGGAAGCTGAGGCAGATTTTGTCCTTGAATGAGACCAACACATTCCTCCTCAGACTCTCTGTAACCCTGGCTCAAGATAATACTGTTTTTCCCTCTGTTGGCTTGGTGTCAACAAGCCCATGTGATTTCTCCTAATTCAGTGTCCTTAGATGAAACCCTAAAGCAAGGGATTCCAGAGGTTTTATTTTTACTTTTTAACTTTATGACTCAAGTCATAAAGTTAAATATTCTTTAACTTTTTACTGTTTTATCACATTATGTGGGTTGATTTATTATTTTTTTTTTTTTATAGATTTTTTTGTGCTAGACCAACACAAAGTGCTGCATAAATGTGAAGTGGAAAGGGGGTATTTTCTGGTTTAGTTTTCTTTTTCAATGAATAAAAATCAAACAATGTTGTCTTGCATATGTATTCATCATTCTGAGTTTATAGAAACACTTGTCATTGCTTTTCCAGCTGCAGGTGTTTTGGGGATATGTCTGCAGCAGGTTTGTACCGACATGGTTGTAAATGTTTGATCTTTCTTTGCAAATACAGCTCAGGCAGGACAGACGATCTGTGAACAGAAATCTTGGCAAGTTGTCAACTGGAAATGGGTCTGGACTTTGACTTGGCCATTGTGACTCATGGAAATGCTTTAATCTAGATCAGTATTGTCCTGTATTGAGGTCCATTCATCTGTTCTTCTGAACAAATGAATGAATTTCCTGTGGTAGAAAAAGATTCCCACAGCATGATGCTGCCACTACTCCATTTCACAGTGGGATTGAATTGAGCTGTGGATTTCTGAAGCTCCTCTAGCGTTAGTGTGCACATCGGGTTTCCAGTTGTGTGATATTATTTCCTTTTCACATAAGGGACTGATCAGAGACGTTCTGTTTTAAACTTGTCCTCGTCGTCCCTCACCTTGCTTCTGTGTTCCTTGGTCTTCAAAATACTTTTTTTGTTTTCCAATCTTCTCTCACAAAACTCCCAGGCCTCACAAAGCAGCTTTTATTGAGATTAAACATTGAGAGTTTGCTTCTTAAGAAGAATAAAATGGGTGCATTGGGATTTCATTGGATGAATTTCAAGGTGTCTGGATGCGAAGCCAGCCTACACTTTTACTTTTTTCTTTTTAAAGAATGTAGTAACACATCATTTTCATTCCTATTCATATGTGTTAGTTTGCTTTGGTTCATAATACAAACCCCTAGAGACAAATTTAAGTATTTGAGATTGTAATGTGATAAAGTATGAAAAGTGTAGTAGGTGTGAAGACATTTATTAGGAACTACGTTGATTTTCTTTGCTGCTATTATAAATGACTCGCATAAGGAGACATTGTGCCTTTCTCTCTGCAAATCTTTATTTTTAAATTGTTGTTTGGGATTATGAACAGAGACTATATAAACTGTTTTGTCTCGTTTTCTCCAGTGAGAATGTGTGAACGTCAGACCTTTGTAAAGCTCAGCGAAGAGAAGCTCATACCAAAGTAAGTGCTTAGTGAACACAGACAATAAACCAAAGTCAGTGTGTTGATTAGACGTGATATGTTTCACTTATTGCCAGCAATACCTGCATTGTGGGTGAATTGTTAGCACTAATCCAGCCTTTGTGTTCATATTCAGGTCTGACATCCTGTCACTGCTGAGAACCTACAACTGCTATCATGAGGGAAAAAACTTTCAGCTGCGGACTCGTGAGGTAAGTATGAGACGCTGCGTTGCTGCTGGAAATGAAAGGAAGAACGAAATAGCTGATGCAAACTGCTGTGCCTTACTGTGAAAGGCCTCGCACATGTTGAAACATAGCAATTTGATTTTCTGACAGATATGAAAACCAAAAAATCTTCACACTAGATTATCTGTGAATGTTGAAACAAAGCCCTTCAAGATTCCCAACTTGTTTCCCAATATGGCAAGTGAGCAAGAAACCAAAAAGAAGCCCCTGTGTTCCTCAAAATTGAGAATGAGAAGGGCAGGCCTCTCTTTCAGCAGAAAACTCTTAGGGAAATAATTTCCACAGTAAGCTCTTTTTCTGTATAGCAGTTCGGTCATTTATTTGATAATTATCCTACGGATTTTGTGGTTTGGAGTTCCCCCTTGTGTTCACCAGGAGGTTTTCCAGCGAGAGCATGCATATTTGTCAGTGTCTATACAGTACAAGGGCAGGGCACAGTGGTCAAGATGTGTCCCTCATTTTTATTCCCTAGTCAGACCCACAGCCTCACAAAGAAATAAACAGAAAAATAGCATTGTCACTTTCTGGGGAAATCCCACACAGCTGCACAAGAATGGTCAGAGGAAACCACTGCTACAAAAACATTTCAGCAATATCAGCCACAAAGAAAACAACAGTTTATCCGCCTTCAAAACTCTAATATCATGTAAGATAAAACGCTACCAAATTTCTCCTCATTTCAAGTGAATAGAAAATGATCCAGCCGAGGTTGACTCAGCCTTGTAAGCCCTGCTTTGATGTCAGAGAACAGCACTGTGTCATCTTTCAGCTATGCAGTTGAAAAAAAAATGAAAGGAAAAGTGTGTTTATGTAACTTAACCAAACTGTACTGTAAGATTAATGGATACTTTCGGTTCTAAAACATAGGTTCTTCAGTGCTTTAGCTGTGAACTACTTTTATTTTATAACGTATTCACATAAGACATACTGGGGCAGATGGTGACACAACAATGTTTTTTCTTTTCATAAAAAACAGTTTTTACATTAAGAAAGATAACATTACGTTTGCCCAGACAGCAAAAACGCAGACAAATATGCATTATATATAGATGTAATCCTTATATAAATACATAAATGGAGATGCTACTTGGTCCTGAATATACTGTATCTTAAGCCCTAAAGATGGCTGCGTTTGTTCTGTCGTGGGTTTATGTAAGAGCCCAGAATACAGAGGGTTTCGGTGATTTTAATGGGTATTAAGTAGCAGGTCAGTAAGTAGAAAATATCAATATTTTGTGCTGGTAGACATAACCAACAAGCATTCAAAATTCCTCTTGTAAACAAGGGGTGACTATAAGCTAATAATCCTAATGAGAGCAGAACAATAAGTTATTTGACAAAATTTTCCCTTTCAGCAGGATTTTCTCCCCACTGCATCTGTCAGGTTTTTCTGTAAAAACATAGTAAAAAATATATATATACCTCTAAGGCACCGTTGGCTCACAGGTTGTACTTTCCAGACAAGAGGTGGGAAATCTTTTAGTTAAAGTAATATTTTTTTTGTTTTTTACATAGGCTTTGCTTGTATTTGAAATTTTTAAGCATTTATCTTTAGTTGTACAAAAAATCAAAACCGGTCAGAACTGTGGATCATTTACAGAGTTTAAAGTTGAAAAAATGGATTATGATCCTGCAGAATAAAAAGTTGTGTTTATAAAGCACCAAATACCAAATGTCATCTCAATACAATGTCTGCCAAGCCTCAGACAATCACAATTATAACACATTACAGTTAAAGTCAATTGATCATATATTGCAAATTTAGTTACCTACCCAAGTACCTTATCAATAATCTTAAGAAAAATCATTATTGGTAACTGTAAATCATAGAGTGGCAGTGGAAAGTCAATGAGTTATAGCTTTATGGCTGAAAAGCATAACATTTTATAGTCATGATAGTGCAAAAAAAGATGGATAGAAAAAAAACATCTCAGAATCTGTAGATCTGAGTTACACATACAACTGAAAAGAAACAGCTTAATGGTTCAACGTAAAAAAAAAAAAAAAAAAAAAGTTATATGGGATAGAGGTTAAACTGGACAAGCACTGTTAGCTTGGCAATTATTATTTAAATAACTCATCTTAATAATATTCATACTCCATACAGTTCCAGTATTTGTTTTATTCAGTATTTTTGAGTATTTATTTATTTTTCTTTGTTTTAAACGGAATAAATTAGTCACAAGTTTAACTGAGGGTAATCTGTAAATATGCTGGAGTCACATAATTAGTCATCGTTAGATTCCTGAACTTGCATCTCTTTGTGATGACTGTACAGACTTGTCCACTCTGTTTCTACAGATTACATGTGTTTAGCTCTTTCAGACAGCGCTGACCTACTTGGCATGTACAGCCCTGCTAGAAATCACAAGACAAAGAAAATAATTTCTTGTCTTTGGTGTGCAGAGATGCATGTGTTTGTGCGTTTGCAGTCAAGTCAACAGTGTGCGAAATCGTTTTAAGCCATCCTAATTTCCATTGACTTTGCTTCCAAGAAGGCAAATCTTCTTATAATTTTAAGTGGTCTTACTTATTTACTGAAGTTTTTCTAAGATTTTCTTTGGACATTTTCTCCAACTGTTCGTCCAGATTTTGTGCAGTGCCAAATTATAGCATAATATGCTGTGCACAGAGTGCATACAAATTGAAGAATTTTCATTAAATCAATCTAGAACTTATGTCTTTGAAAAATACACAAAAAACATATTATTCAAGTGGTAAAATACTAGTATATGTTGTATGTTTTCTTTCTTTTCTAACTAAATTTAAACACAGAAATTTAAATACAGGCACCAGAGTGCCTAAAGTTTCAATGAAGAATAGGTTCTTTGTTAAATTGTCTGTTGTCTGTCAACACAGATGCATCCTTTGGGTATAAGAGGCTTTTCCTGGCAAAATGAGTCATAAGTAAAATATTCTTGTTCGAGACTTGAATCAAAATGAGTGGAAAAAGCAGTTAAAGCCTAAAGAAAAACTTCCTCAAAATCTCTTCAAACAGGCTCGCTTCTAGGGCAAAAAATGAAGAAAGGTGGGATAGTTCAAGCATTTTGAAACACATAGAACCTAATAACCCTTATAGGTTAGTCAATTTGCTCTTTATGAGAAAAAAGTTTATGCAAAAAATCACTTGACCGTGATATGATTTACATAAACATGAGAACGAGTTTGTTTTTGTTTGTTCAGAAAATAGTGCTATATAATATTCACAAAGAAAGCATATAAGCTATTGTATGTCTTAATTGGATGAATTCAGGGGTTCATCCAATTAAGTTCAGGAATTAGGATATCATCAAGTAGCTTGACTTATTTCAGTAGTTTAATTAAAAAATAGATCTCTTACACATGGACTGATATGAAGTATTTATTTCTCTTAATTTTAATGACTTTGACCAATAGCTATTTAAAATATTAAAAAGTTTCTCAAAAAATGTGACTATGAAGACCAACAAAGAGGATATTTATACATAACTGTTGGCATTCTAAAAGGTTTTTCCATGTACTCTACAATGTATAACCATATATATTTTAGAGTATTTATATTTGTTTGGGATTAGTTTTGCATGAACTTCTGCATCAGTGCAGCATGGCATGGAGGTGATCTCTGTGGGGCTCAGTGAGGCGCTAAGGAAGTCCAAACTGCATTTTTTTAAATGAATCTTCTAATAATTTTATGGTAGACGACTGCACTAAATTTGGACTTAGGAAAGACATGTCATCATCATCATTTTGATGTCATCACCATTCTGATGATTACATTTATCTTCACTCTTCCTTCAGATTGTGGGATATTAATTTCCCAAATGAAATACACAATTTACAGAAGACTTTAGGTCTGCAGTTGTCTCCATGGCAGTGGTTCCCAAAGGCCTCAACTATGAGTTACAATAAAATCCTCCCCAAAAAAGAAAAAGAGAAAAAAATAATCAACTGGGCACACACATCGTTCAACCACATATTTTGTTTTCAAACTCCTCTGAAGTTTATTTCACACCTCAGGTTGCAACAAAACACACCACAAACATCTATAAAGTGAAACGCCTTTGTGTAAGTGTTTTTTTCATTTTCATTTTTCATTTTTTCATTGCTGCACATTGCTGTGTCCCGCAATGGCATGACACCAACCTACCACGGGGCGCACCCCTCACTTTGGGAACCACTACCCTATGACACTCTATGGCTTGTGCAATATTTTCAATTTCTGTCCACTCAACTTTCCATTAATGTGCTTAAGCACAACAAGCTTCTAAAGAAGCTGGTTGTTCACATTGATATATTGTTGAAACTCCACAACATAACATTTAAGTAACTAAAATTATTTTTTATTGTTTTAGGTATATGCAGATCTTCAAATTTTGTAGTTTTATGAGCTGTAAAGTATAATCAGAAAAACAATGTCATTTGAAATACTAAACTAAAATAAAAACTTCTTGTGTCCTGCTGTACGCTTTGGTTAAAAATAAATAAATAAAATTGCAAGTATGATCCCTAATATACTTTGCTGATGTCTAGACTAGATATTTAGACCAGATTCTGTACATTTATGTGGAGCATCTCAGCTGAAGACTCAGCTGACGCAAGGCTACTGGGCACTTAGTCACTGGATATTTTGTGGTTATAAAGGTCAAACCATTGCTCAGCAGTAACATTCTTTGGTCATGCATGTATGCTGCCCAAAAGCCAAAGTTTGGAAACTCATTTTGGAAATTTCTAGTAAATATATAGACCATATAAATGGGCTTAGATGTTGCAAACATGCAGCGTCATTCCTCTTTGCCAAACAGAGCAGCCTGATGTAAACAGGTTGTGTGTGAAAATTAGAGGCAGGCTTAGACAGGAAGATTTGAAAGTTATAGTCAAGATTAGATCATAATCAGGTCAGGTGATGTGCGTTACTCATTGCAGAGTGGGCATGTTAGTAGGACTGACTTTACAGCTGTCAGTTAAAGTAAATGAACCAAACCTCTTTGAGAAGGAAGTGAGCTCTAACATGTACAACTTTTCAGAATGTTCTTGAATTAACTGTATTATTGGAAGTGTTCTTTAGTGCTGGAAGCCCTGTTTGACCCGTCAGCATACAAAGTTCCACAGTCAGGATTTATTACACATTGACAACATTTGATTTTAATTTAATTTCACGCTGAATTAGTAATACAATTATTTTATTGTTGACAAAAGATATGTAAGCTTAGTGAAAGGAAAACTGATTCTTAATTCTAAGTCACAACAATGTGCAGAATCTCTAAAACTGAAAGCTAATTGACTTAAATGATTTCAGCTGACATGAAGCAGTGTATCTTAAAGCTGTTTAAATAAATGTAGAATGTGTGCTTCCTTCCTTTGTGTCTTGTATTATACTGATATTTACAACCTCTCTGGATACTGAATGAAGATAATTCATCGCTTCTCTGACTCACCGCTCAATAAAACACTGAAGTGACTGTTTGCCTTGAACTCTTTACTGTAGTGACCCAAAATCAAATTATCATGTGCGCAACCATGAAGCGCCCCCTTGTGGTTATGTGTAGTATATCTGGCTTGAAGTTTGAACTCCACCACTAGATGGCGGTAAAGTCATTGCTAAAAATGTAAAAAAAATAAATAAATAAAAAATCAAGCTGAAGCTGAAAATATAATCATAACAATAACAGTGTACATGTAGGAGTAGAAGCAAATGTCACAAAAAAATACTAAAGACGTTTACATTTTTTAACTTATAGTTTTAATAGTTATGCTTTAAATAGTTTTAAAGCATAGTATATACATACTTGCTTTATATATAGTAGTGACCCAAACTTCCCCTGATAATTCTTTTATATTGCACAAAAAGTCAGAATGATATAAATTGCTTGAAAAAAAACAGAAAAAAACAAAGAAAATTGTGATATTTCAGCATTTTATTAGAAACCACATTTTACATCTTAACAAAATATTAAACTCTGTGTAAACACTTAGACCACAAAGAGTCTTTACTAAATAAAAATATAAATATATAAGTTACATTTGCACTATTATCATGAGCCATGGCGGAGCAGTTCATCCTGAGGTTCCTCCGAACTTATTTCCTCGCTCCAGCAAAGTACCCACATGATGTCCGACAATAGCAGCATCTCTCTTCAAGTCCTTATTTGTCCAAATAGCCAGTCCATGGGGTCTTTGCCCCTGCTGTCTCGTTCTCTGCTCATTCTGAGGGAAAACTCCTCTGTGCTGTGTGAGGGCAGACTGGCTACTCTGGAAGTCCTTGGTGTGCGTGAAGACACACGGGCAGTTTTTGAGAGCTGATGCTGCCGGGGGGACCTCTGGAGTCTGACGGGGCCGTAACTCGTGTCCTCGACGGGCCGCGCAAGAGCTTGGATGCTTGACATGTAGTCGTCCAGAGAGTGGGATCCCTGGGATTGTTGCAAGGAGGAGGGATGGACAGGCAGGTCCTCTAGTGTCTCAGTAATTGTAGGTAGTAGAGGCAGAGACATTAGCAGCCTCTTGCTTTTCATGCTGCAGGAATAAGAAGAAACACAAACTTGTTAGAGATTATTAAAATTGTGTTAGTGTTATTCTAATTTATTCATAAAAAACTTTAATATTATGCTGGTAAAACACTGGAGTACTACTTTACTCTTTTCTTAAATTGTAAAATTTTGATAGTATCACATAAAACAAAGAAAGAAAAGAAGAATCCTTCTCACCTTCAGTGTTTGAGTTTGGGCTCTTTGAACGCTGGGACAAACTTAGTGCCGTCTAATCCGTGCAGCAGAGTATGAGAGGACTTGAGCATGAGTCCAGGCTTTATAGGCTGGCTGCAACACAGTGATTAACCGCCTTATCCAAAAATAGCTTCGCTGACCTTACATCTATGTGAATTGGTGCGAGCGTGCACATTTGAGGGTGTGTCTAGGCATGCTCAGGAAACTCAGGAGTGGCGGGTTACCAGAGTCCAGTGCTGCAGCTGTGCTCTGTGTTTACATAGCAGAAACAATGAAGCCCTGGAGTTACCACACATACACACACAGAAATGTTTCTTTCCAGTGTTTTGCTTGGAGGCAACTTTCTTTATGCTGTTCAGTCTAAAATGAAGTCAAAAACAATGTTTATGTGCTGAATGGAATATTTTCCACTAGGCAACTACAAATGTAATCTTGTTATAAAACTGTGACAGACCAATTAGAGTTTAAATGGAAAAATGTGTCAGTCATGAGGCATTCAGGCAAAAAGATGTTTCTTGTTTATTTAGAAATATGAAAGATGTGCTTTTATGTACTTGAACTTTGTATGCTGACGGGTAGAGGAAACAGAAATCCTTATACAGTGTGTTACAAAATTGAGGGGTACTTTATATCAACATTTTTCTTTTGGGGGGATTTTAAGTGGCATTTAATAAAGAAGAAAAATCTCAGGAGAAAAAGGAACAACAGGCAGCAGAAGAAACCAGCTAAAAAGACAGAAACCTAAATGCTCAAACATTAAGTGGGGCTGATTCTTGGAATGGCTCAGTGAAACATTTAGCAGAATACTTTATAACATGAACTGCCATATCCCTAGGATTATACTTGTAAAAAAAAAAAATTCAAGAACCCTGTACAATAATTTCCACTTCACAATTATATACTACTTTGTGTGGGTCTGTCACATTAAAGTCAAATAACATACATGGAAGTTTGTGGTGGTAATGTAACAAAAATTATATATGAGAAAGTTTGCATTTGTAAAGTTTACCCAATGTTTACCTTTATTTCTGTATGTTTACTTTATAAAGTAAATTATTAAAGCAAAAGCTTTATTGCATTTTGACCAAGCTTTTTGAACATTTCTTGAATTATTTCTCCCGTTTGCTGTTTTCTTGATGTTTCCAGTGGTTTATTTTCTGTAGAGTAGAATTTAACCCAAAGGCTAAGCAGAAACTCAATTCTTGCATCACCTGACCCGACTGACCTTTTAACTTATAAAAGCAAAAATTTGTCTTATCCTTTTTACTTTGGGGTTAAGATCTCTGTGACAATCTGATTGAAACAAGTGAAACCTATGTTGAAAGCCCCATGTTGTATTGCGGATAATGACTTGGAAATGGTGGTTATATAACAAATATTTTCAAACCGGGGAAACAGAGAGCCTTCTTAGTCTATAATTCTAATATTCACAGCTGCGGTGTTATTTATTCCCTGTTTTTATGAAAAATTAGCTTAATTAGCTGCTGACCAAACTGTTGAGGTCAAAAGACTTTCATTACTATTTCTCCTACATATGTTACACTTATAAATGTAAATTATAACAGTTTTCCCTAAAGTGAAGTTTATTCAGAAATATTTTTGTTCTCTAAAGTTATTCTCATTTATGTTCAGTTAAAAGCCTACGTGACCTACAGCACTCGCTCTTTTCTGATGCCGCCTCAGACATGACTTTACTCCTCCACTGTGGGAAAAAGGGACAGCCCAACCTGACTGACTTTCTCCAGTTTTCAAGGCTTCCCCGTGCAGCTGAACGCGACTGTTCCAGCACGTACACCTGAAACTGAGCCCCTGTGGCCGTCAGCCAAGCAGGATTTCCTCTGTGAACGTTTCTGTTGATTATTATTGTTCTGCGTGGTTCTCTTTGTGCAGGAGGATGGACAGCTCATCCTCGAGGGGCTGCTAAACATTTACTGGGGTCTGCGGCGACCAATAAGACTTCAGATGTTTGATGACAACGAAAGATTCCGTCTCAACAGGTTAAGCTGTCTGATTCATACTTCATACAGAAGCCTTAATGGGCTCAACTGAGAAGAGAAGGTCATGTGAGAGTAATACTTTCTTGTAAAAACCTAAAGGTCATTGTTAGCAAGAAAGTTGCGAAGTTATACCAGTGTATTGCTCTTTTTCATTCGTAGCTTTTCACTTTCTTGAGAAAAAAGCCTTGCAGATGAAATTATACTGCTGTCAAACTATCTGACCACTATCCAGATTATAGAAGCTTTGATAATCATAATCTGATTAATAATATTTTTCTCATTAAGTATAGTGAATGAATACAAGTAAATAAATTCTTAACATATAAGATTTAAATTGTTGGTCTTTTTAAAAAAATAATGTAATTTGATTTGAATATATATGTGGACTTTTTTGTTAGACATAATGAAATAAGGACAGTTTTAAGATGTGTTTTAGACTCAGTGAACAGCTAAGAAGTGTATAAGAAACTAACATTTCCTTTCAGTGTTCACTCAAGAAAGCAGGCAAATTATTTGAAGTGAGGAGAAGCGTATTAAATCAATGTTCCTGGAGTGGCTTGTCTTTTACTGTTATTTTTCCACTCCAGGAAAAGCCAAACAGTCATAAAATTAAGAGAAAATAATAAATGAACGTTCTTTTCTCTTTCAGGAATGAAATATCTACTGCGGCAAAGCAGACAGCTGCAGAGTCCAACAATAACTCACTGAACGGAGAACCTAAACCAGCTGGTGAACGCAAACACGTGCAGTCATTCCTCCCCCCCCCCAACACAAACACACACACGAGATCTCCTGGATTAATGCAGATTACACGTTCTAAGAGATTAAACCCTCGCAGGTGCTTTATTCAGCAGGTCTTGTGGAAAGCTTGTCTCACGTGCTATAGTTTCCTCATATGGCAGCTACACCAGATCAGATCAACAACACTATAAATAAACAAAGTTACACTACTTATGTCCATCACTCTGGCTTTAGCAGTCTGTTTTGGTCAGATGCTCCTATTTGATACGACAGATAAGCAACAATGCAAGCTTTCTTTTTGCGTATTTTATTTATATCTCTTGACACAATGTTGCATTTTAAAAACAAAAATCTGGAATTGTGACATTTTTTATAAATTTCATTTAGTCCACATGAATAATGCAACTCAACTCTGCAATAACATGTTCAAGCAGCTTAGTTGATCACAAGAATACAGTAACCGAGGCATGTAGTGAAAATTTAAGGGGTTTTGTCGTTCAGAATCTAGTGGCACAGACTGACTTGTATACACAAGCTTCTTTTGGTTTCATTTTGTACCCCAACAGAAAATGGGTGGAAGAATATACCATTTAAAACTCCCCACATTTCATACCCAGCATTCATAGATTCCAAAAACATAAACAGCTTGAGATATTTTGCTTTAACAGTTTGGGAAGTCAGTAGAGAATGTTTTCCTATTCCTATCTTACATTATTCTTTCTTACAAAAATGTTGTAAGAAAGAATATTGTTAGTGTTTAACCATTACCAAAAATATTTTAAGTCAAAAATAATTCCACTTGCTGATATTTATTTGAGAAATTCCCTTTCCTTTTTCATACAGTGTCATGCAGAGTGCGGAGGGAACATAGGAACAGCATTTTATTAAAAATGAGTAAACATAATTTATTTCTGGCTTCAGACGGTGATATTGGGGGTCAAGAGGAAGAGGACTCCCCCCAGCTGCTGAGGACCAGGAGTGATGCTTCCTTCATGCGAGTTCAGAGGAGGTCAAACACACACACTGCCGGAGACCTGCAGCGCCTGCGCACACACAGGTTCTCGATCAACGGCCACTTCTACAACCACAAGGTACAGTAAACAGAACACTCTCAATCAGCTATGTAGTCACTTTAACAAATCCCCTTGTTGAAGTATCCCCAGGTGCAGAGGGGCGGTTATTTCCTTTGACTGTACTTCTGCTGAGTTTCACAATGTCCTGCTGTGGGCTGATTTCATTATGTGCCACAGAAAACAACCTTAAGGCAAAGTTACCCGCATTAGTTTCTGCATGATTCAGCATGAGCTGATGTTGATGTTGAACAGAGTCCAGCTGCAGATGAAAGG
Source organism: Poeciliopsis turneri (assembly GCA_922788865.1). Classification (NCBI taxonomy): domain Eukaryota; kingdom Metazoa; phylum Chordata; class Actinopteri; order Cyprinodontiformes; family Poeciliidae; genus Poeciliopsis; species Poeciliopsis turneri. The sequence continues at coordinate 1,781,355 of CAKLNU010000915.1, forward strand.
ATTTCCTTTCTCCCGTTGCTTTCCTGGCCAAAATGTCCGACATGTTCAGGTTGCGTTCACGTTCAGGAACACACACTCAACTTTTCGAGTGTATGAGAGGTTCTGTACTAAAACAAAATGTACTTTGCTCAAACATACTGATTTATCTGTTTTTCTTCATTTAGACATCTGTTTTCACTCCAGCTTATGGTTCAGTCACTAATGTTCGGGTAAACAGCTCAATGACAACCGGACAAGTCCTCAACCTGCTGCTGCACAAGTTTAGGGTGAGCACAAGATGCTGGCTTCAGTTTTTTTCTTATAAGTTAAACTTGAAATACTGATTATTTGTTTTATTTTAGGTTGAAAACAACTGTGAAGACTTTGTCCTTTATATGGTACATGAGTCTGGGGGTAAGTTTGCATTTGCTATGGTTTTGTAGATATAGGTCTTGTTTTTGTTTGTAAGCAGTTTATTTTCTTTTGTGCTGATCTGATAGAAAGGACACGACTGAAGAATGATGAACACCCTCTGGTCACTCGTGTGCTCTATGGGCCCTGTGAGAAAATCTCCAAAATCTTTATCACAGAAGCAGACCTGGGAGAGGAAGTGACATACGATGTGAGTCTTGCTCTCGCTCACCATGTGACTTTGTTCTCTGAAACTAATATTTTGATAGGCCAATGAAGGATAGTTGGGCTAAATTTAGGAAGCTGATATATCATATCATATTTTGGGACAAATTTTACAATAGACTAAGATGATTGAATATCGATTGTGATGCTGCTTGATATAATTGGTGCTTTCCAAATCTTTATTATTCTTTGAACTTTTCCCTATTTTACAAAGTTAAAACCACAAGTTTCCATGCTTTTATTCTGATTTTATCTCATCAATAAACACAAAGTAGCTTATAATTATTGAACAGAAGAAAGTGATACATTTTTTCCTATATTTTGATGCCGAAATTAAGTACAGTATTCATAGGGCAGACTTAGATTATAGGGGAAACGTATGTGCAATTTAAAGGGAAATGTTTTATAAATCAACATAAATGATCACATAATTGTGAAGTGGTATAAAAAGAATTTGTGATTTTCAAGGTTTTTTTTTTAACAATACCCCCTGAAAAACATCCCTAAAGTCCTAAAATGCCAGTTACCTTGAAAAGTCACATAATTAGGGAACAGTCATAAAAATATAAAACCTCTATAGTTTACCTAATGCCATTTATAGGACACAGTAAACACATGAAAGAGGTTTCTTCAAAATATTTCACCTTCATGCCAAATACGATGTGATGTGGGAAAAAAGCTTTGCACCATTCCCAGTGTGAAACATGTTGGCGGCTGCATCATGCTGTCAGGATGTGTTCTTCCAGCATGGACAAGAGCAGGAAACCTGGTCAAAGCAGATTGGAAAATAGAAGGGGAAAGTAACTGGGAAATAGTGGAAGAAAAAAGAGGCCACAAAGCACTGGGATTGAGGTTCAGTATTTAGCAATGACAATGACAGGACAAAAAATGCATGGCGCTAAATTCAGGGCAATGCTCAAAAACAAAGATTTGTTTGAGACTGCAAAAGAAATGAAACTGGGATAGAGATTACATTTTCTCAGGACAACTAAGTATACAGTTAAAATAAGGTACAAATAAAGCTCTAGGTCATTGCATTTTCATGTGCTAAAATGAATTTACATTTTCATTTGACTTTTTTTTCTCTTTCTCCTGATAGGTTGCTCAGTACATCAAATTTGAAATTCCGGTTTTAGACAGCTTTGTAGAGAAACTCAAAGAGGAAGAGGAACGTGAAATAGTTAAACTGACAAAGAAGTAAGTAAAAAGTTACTCAGCAGGAAAAAATAAAGCTTTCCACTCCAAGAAGCATGTTTCATTATGAAGGGACTTTGAGCTAATTTCAGTTTTTCTCCAACTATACTCTTGAATTTTAATAATACATTAAACCTATTTAATGAATCCATCTTTGTATGTGACATTATTTGTGCTTTTCCTCTCCTGTAGGTACAGCGCTCTGAGATCTATGATACAGCATCAGCTCGAAGGCAGAGGTCACAGCAGTGACCGAGTATGACTGTTTCTGTTTGTCTGACCTAATGTAATTGGGTCTGTGGGCGGGTGGGTGTGTGTATACAAGGTTTGGGAGATACATTAATGACTGTTGATTTACTATGGGGCCATTTCCCAATACTGCAATGAATGTAAAGTTGAACAAGTGCTTTTATTGAAAACTATACTTGTCATTTTGTCTGATCTAGTTTGTATCATTTATTCTTGATGCATTATCACACTTTGTAAATGTAATTTTAATATTTACACATTTTGGATAAAATTCCTTCTGCACATATTTATACCCTGTTTTTGTAATGATTAAAATTGTAATAAATTATCCTGGTTGTTGTGCTGATGCCTGGATCTCTACTGGCACCAAAACAATAATCACATCAAGTTTCAATCCAAAAGAATGTAAGACCAAAAACCAAACACTTTTTTTATTATTTCCCTGACTTCCACTAAGAGATTAGCATTGTTTTTCTGAGTAACCTTGCTTGCCAGCGAGTTCCCATGGGATGTATATGTGTGTATCAACATTACACAATGGAAGTATTCTGAGAGGAGCCCAGTTCCCTTTTCCCACAGTTTCCCATGTGGAAATGCTATTTATTATTCGATGATGTCACAATCAGGTGACCTTTGTTGTAATTAGATTATTGTTGTACTGACATTAACACAGTTTTAATGAATTACTCATGTAAAATAGAGACGCTCTCCAGGTAAAACTTGACAAAATAGCTGAACAAGGTGAAAGACATGAGACAAAAAAGTAATTCATTTGAAAACATACAAATAAAAAACAGAAGAACTTTGGGCTTGGTTTGGATACAAGTTTTTTCATCCCATTTAGGATTTTCTTTTCTTCTCCGTAGTTGCCCTCTGCTTGTTCAGGATGGGAGATGAAGTGTAAGAACTGACATAATCTGGTGACTTCATTAGAGAAATAAGTTGAATTGCAATGGAGTATTTCTCCTGATAATGTAAAGCCTGTGAATTACAGAATTAAGTTCAAAAATTTAAAAAGATTCATATTTAAAGTATTTGACATATCACTTGGTATCACAACATTCTGCTCTGTTAGTGTCCACTAAATGTCAGTATGGCATGAGACAAAAAAGGCATGAGACAAAAAAGTAATTGATGACTAACAGGATCAGACAAGACACCACCTTTATATTTCAGAAGATTACGTCAGTCATTTGGCTGCTAATTTGTTAGCACAAGTTAATGATAAAGTTCTAAATTATAACAAATTATGTTATTTATTCATGTTTTCTGTAAATACATGAAGATGGAGCCTGTTTGAAATAACTGCATTTGCAATTAGTTGTTTTCTTCTTCTTCTTCTTCTTCTTCTTCTTCTTCTTCTTCTTCTTATTATTATTATTATTATTATTATTATTATTATTATTATTATTATTATTATTATTATTATTATTCCAGAAAAATAATATTACAAAAAAAAAAAATCTGTAATTCTGGGTTCCCTTATAGCATAATTGTTCGCAATCTCCAGGATTTGGGGATTCAAGAAGTCACGTGTTGTACCAGACCAGAACGCATTCGGAGTGTTTACGGTGGAATAAAGGGAGGTTTCTGTGGATATGGGTAATTTTTAACTACCAGTTCAGCCTCAGGTAAAAAAAGGTGCAGCTCAGGTGTGTCCTTCATCAAGTCACTTCAGGCTCACTTTCCAAGAAAGCCAGACTTTATCGTCACTCAACAGCTCGTAAAGCCGAGAAAGCCGTGGGTCTTTACGAACGAGGAAGCGGAAGTGTGGAATAAAAGGAGAAAACTCTTTACAGAAGTTCATCTGACGCATTGGACCAGACATGGCTGAGAATGTGGAGGCAAAAATAGTGATAATAGGCTGCGGTATTGCTGGGATCGCAGCGGCTCACAGGCTGCTTAAATCTGGGTTCACTAATGTCCGGATACTGGAAGCAACTGGAAGAAGCGGAGGACGAATTAAAACTGGCAGACTGGGTAAAAAAACAAACAAAAAACAAATGTAAAACCTTTCCTTATGTCTGCAATTTGGTTTCTAGGATACTTGCAAACAGTAAAACCAGATCACCCATTAGACATTATTTTTTTAAAGGTCTTTATTATTATTATTATTATTATTATTATTATTATTATGTTGTTGTTGTTGTTGTTGTAATTAGAGTAATTGTTGTGCATATGATTATAATTCAATTTCCAGGTAGGGAATAACCATTTTGAATCATTTGAAACAATGTTGTTTTAACACTTCAAATTGAGTCCATTTGCATTTTTTGTGTTGCTCCACAGGTAATACCATGATAGAAATCGGTGCAGCTTTTATCCACGGTCCGTCTGAAGAGAACCCAGTGTTTTGTCTGGCCCGGGACTATAACCTCCTGGATCCTAAAACCCTCATGCCAGAGAACCAAGCCGTGGATGTTGGTGAATATCCTCCTCTGGTTCCCAACTGGTTTACCAGTTCAGGTGAGAGGGTTAGCAAACACGTTGCATTCCCAACCAAAATGAAAATAAATGTTGTAGTTCTCGTGAAAAAAAACAAACCAAAAAAAAAATATATATATATATATATATATATATATATATATATATATATATATATATATATATATATATATAAATATTTATTCAGGTCAAAAGGTGAATCCTGAAGACATGAATCCTGCACTAGAGTTGTTTCATGTAATCTTGGAAAATACTCCACAGTCCAAGAGCCACAAACAACGATCCTGGCCGAGTGTTGGAGATTTTGTGAGGTCTGAGGTACATTTTCATTTAGGAAGAAAATCAAGAAATGGCTCCTTTTTTTCACCAAAACAAGAAAAAATAGAGATATGTAGGTGCTCAGATGTTTTTTTGTTTGTTTGTTATTTTTTCCTTTCATGCAGGTTCGAAGGCGAACAGCCAGGAGGTGGAAAGATAAAGATAAGCACACCAGGCAGGTGCTGCTGGGTGCCATCAGTACTATGCTGAAGGAAGAATGTTGTGCAAGTGCCACTCACTCACTGGAGGACTTAGATCTGGTTGGATTTTCTATGTACCTGAGTATAAAAGGAGTGGACTGCACATTCCCAAGGTTTGCACACATGTTAATCCAGAAATAGCTGTCACCAGAGTATACTCCAGGATGTTTTGCTGAAATGTAAAAATAAAATATAACTAACAAAATCGCTTTGTTTCTGAAATACAACCACTTTTATTTGCAATTTTCATCTCTGCAAATTAGGATTGATTGATTTCTGAATACTGCAGGATAGAAAACTAAATAGAAGAAATTACAAAAGAAATGAAATTAATAGGATTTTTTTAAAAACTAAGAAAGAGCTGTTTAATGCACTTAATTCCTTTTTACTCCTCAGGAATACATGTAATCCCCGATAAATACAGAGTTGCACAAACTCAGTGCAGTCTGCAAATACCTACTGTTCAAACTGTTTTTATGTTATTTTTCCCTACCTGTAAAGTAGTCTGACTTACCATATTTATGCTTTTGTCTGGCAGTGGTTCTGAGGGCTTAATCAGCAACTTGATGTCAGAGCTCCCCGCCGACTTGGTGTCGTACAGTCGGCCTGTACGCTGCGTTCACTGGAGCTGCAGAGAGAGTGGAGTGAATGCTGTGACGGTGGAGTGTGAGGATGGGGAAAAGATTAATGCTGATCATGTTATTGTCACCGTGTCTCTAGGTGGGCTTTTAAGCTATTTTGACCTTTGCGGCTTAAAGGCTTTATCTGCAAGGACGATTTAGGTGATTTTTACCTATGTCTTACAAATCCAGCTGAATGAAAATGTGATGCTGCAAATGATTGTTGCTACAACACATAAATGTCAACAAGTACAAATAGAGGAAGTGAGTTTTACATAGACAGCCTCTTACAGTTTACAGGTTTTTAGCTTTTTGACTATTAAGCTGATTTTTTTTTCTCTCCCATAAAGCTCATAAAAGCATGAAATGTTTTATTTTTATTTTGTTTTCGTCCAGGATACCTGAAGAAACACCACTCAACTCTGTTCTCACCTCCTCTTCCCGCCCAGAAGCTGAAGTCCATTCAGAAAATAGGATTTGGAACATGTGACAAAATCCATGTTGAGTTTGAATCCCCCTGGTGGGATGCTGATTGTGAGATCATTTACCTGGTGTGGGATGACGAGGTTTGTAAAACTGCTCTTCACAAATACAGAGATTTTTCAAAAAATCTTGATGATTATTCTAACAAACACTTCTGAACCAAAAAACAGATCTTACGTCAATCCTGTCGATATTTTTTTCTTTTGCAGAAGGATATTTCAGACCATGTGTCAGATATAAGCAAAAACTGGGTTAGGAAGATCTCATCATTTAATGTGGTGGAATCTTCTGAAAGGTCAGCAACATCACAGTATTTTTCTCAAAACGATTTTAATTGAAATTTAATAAGTTGGCACACAAAGCAGTGAAAATTCTATCTTCATGTTGACTCTGAACCCCAAAGGGGAAGCCATGTTCTCTGCGGTTGGATTTCTGGACATGAGGCGGAGCATATGGAAACACTTCCTGAGCAGGAAGTTAGGCGTTCGATCACAGAGCTCATCCATAGATTCACAGGTGATCCTTACATCAGAAAAAAATAACAACAGGTTTTGTTTTCTTGTTTTCATAACAGAAATTTATAAAACTTATTTTTTTTCCTGTAAAGCGACTTAAGACAGTCTAATTATGATTACCCTGTAGATTTATGCATACATGGCATCTTCAATTAATTCAAAAGGACTTTTTTGTAGCGCTATGATCAATTGTTTTCTGTAACTGTAGCATTTTGACAGACATGCTACATGTATGCTACTTGTCACGACTGAGCCAAAGCTGACTTTCAAGTATTTCACAAGAATTTAGCTAACTTCTCAGACTGCAAAACTCAAAAATAAATTAATAAGGGAGTTCCTTATTCATTTGAAAAGCATGTAGCTAGTATTTTTCCCATGGCGATCAGTGTCAGTATGTTTTTAATCAAAAGTACAACTCTGTTTGTAAATAGTCTGTTTTTAATATAATATAATTGACTGTATTTAGGAGACCTTACCATCACACCTACGAGAATCGAGTGCACTCGGTGGTTTCATGATCCCTGGACGTTGGGATCCTACTGCCACCCAGCAATCGGTTGCTCAGCGCAGAATTTTAAGAATATGATGGAGCCCTTGCCAACGAGAGGAAAGCAGCAGGTTCACAAATTAACATTTTTTATTTAGACACAAGCTTACATTTGTCTTGACTGTGCACATGCAAAAAACATTTATGGACTTTATGGTTATGCTTCAGCCCCTGCAGGTGATGTTTGCTGGAGAGGCCACTCATCCGTGCTACTACTCAACCCTCCATGGAGCACTTCTCTCTGGCTGGAGGGAAGCTGACAGACTCATCTCTCACTACTCTAAAACCAGTCCCTTCCATCCAGACCAGAAAAGTTAAAAATGAAACCCCCCCTCAGCATGAAATTATAATTGTTGTCCTTCTAATCGAAATTATAATTGTTGTCCTTCTAATAAAGATGTTCCACCACCTATGGAAGATCTTTATCAATGAACAAAGAATCTGTAAGCTGTTTCTCAGAACACATTAAACTCGTGGGTCGTCATAAATGTATGCTTGTATAAGTGTCCCTTACGATAGCTGGAAACTCTGGTGCAAGGTACACAAACTGTAGATACAGAAAGAGGATAAGCAGAGGAAAAGTCAAAAACAGGCAGTTAATTAATCTGAAATATATGCAGCAAGTAACAAATACTCTGTAATTGTGGATTCAGTGGATAAATTTGGGGTCAGTGGGTTAAATGATATGAGACTATTGTAGTTATTTTTAAGTTTCTGTACCCATTTTTCTCTAGCAGGGAAATAGAACAGTGTTTCAGAGGTGGAAGGTGAAAAATAATATAATACTATATATATATATATATATATATACATAAAAATTCCCTTCTCACCCACCGCGGGTGGTTCTTATCCTCTGAGCTCGGGTCCTCTACCAGAGGCTGGGAGCTTGAGGGTCCTGCGCAGTATCTTGGCTGTGCCAAGGACTGCACATTTCTGGATTGAGATGTCTGATGTTGTTCCTGGGATCTGTTGTAGCCACTGCTCCAGTTTGGGGGTGACTGCCCCGAGGGCCCCGATGACCACAGGCACCACTGTGGTCTTCACCTTCCAGGCCCTCTCCAGTTCCTCCCTAAGGCCCTGGTATTTTTCCAGTTTCTCGTGCTCCTTTTTGTTGATGTTGCAATCACTTGGTATTGCTACATCTACCACAACGGCTTTCCTCTGTTGTTTATCCACTATGACAATGTCTGGTTGGTTCGCCATTACCATTCTGTCTGTCTGGATCTGGAAGTCCCACAGGATCTTAGCTCTGGCATTCTCCACCACCTTTGGGGGTGTTTCCCACTTTGATCTCGGGGTTTCCAGTCCATATTCTGCACAGATGTGCAGAATATATGTGCATATATATATATATATATATATATATATATATATATATATATATATATATATATATATATATATATATATATATATGGCAATGTATGTATGCCAATAAAAACTTAGCTACGTATTGATTCATATACATGTACGTGGTAAATATATATTTAATTTTTAAATTTAATTTATAATTTATTTATTATACTCATATAATATATTTTTTTAAATATTATATGAGTATTTTTAAAAAAGCTTTTATTTTGAAAGAAGATATTTCCGTCTTCAGTCTTGCCATGAGGAAGTAGCAGGAGAACGTTATCCAGAGCAAGTGTGCTGCAGCTATGGCTGGAAACAGGAACGTAAACATTATTGTCGTAGGTAGTGGGATAGCGGGGATCGCTGCGGCTCACAGGCTGGTTAATTCTGGGTTCTCTAATGTCCACATACTTGAAGCAACTGGAAGAAGTGGAGGACGAATTAAAACTGCCAGACTTGGTGAGTCCGACGGGCTCAGAGACAACTTTCTAACTGATCAACCACATCCTAATTATTACAGTGTCTGATCCTGACCATTCCTTTTAAATCAGATGAACATATTTCAGTAGGAAAATTTAAATGTCTTCACAATAGAGGCAGGTTAGGAGGCTTTGTCCAAACTCTGGCAGCTGGAAGTAGCCTACCACGCAAAAATTTAAAACCACATGTTATCATTGGTACAAATATGCTTAGACTTTTAAAGGACCCGCTCAGGTTAAAAATTGAGATGTCGCGATACACTTTTTTGACAGTTGTTTTGTTTGGGGGGGAGATTTAATGACAGGCAAGGTGCAATACATCGGGATCGATTCGGTTTCCCAAAACCAGTAGCACATAAGTTACCATGGCAATTTATGCTGTGCAGCGAGCCTGCTCCAGACCAGGCTAACAGCCAGGCTAAGTTAACCCTGGTGTTCGGTCAGCGGTCACGCTGATGTGACGTGTTCTGTCAGTGATTCTGTTTTTTTGTTTGTTTATTTATTACTTTTTTTTTCTTTTTATCATCCTGCATTTAAGTCCTACTGATTCATCTTGGTATTCAGTCAAGTCCCTGTATTATTTTAACATGTCTGCCTAAGTTTATGCAATTATTAACCTTATCCATGAGGGCACTGCTGCTCTTCAACTGTGTTTCTGAGGCCTACTATTGATGTAAGTTTGACAGGAAACTTACTTTGATAGACAATTACATGTATGTGTTGAAGGGATAAATGGCTGACAAAGCAAAGGAGATGTAATCAAGTCAGGCCATATAAGTTGTAGAATACGCCCCCAAATGAAGGAGGACACTTCACTAGTGTACTTTTGCAATACAACGTGTTAACTCAAAATACGTTTAGAACTTTAGTTTTGGCATATAGTTAAACAAATGCACAGATGTCACCCAATATTTAAAATATGTACTTATTTACGTCATAAACAGACCATATCCCTCTATCAGATGTCCATAGAGGCACGTGAAATGTATCTTGTTGTATGTGACAAGATACATTTCATCCCTTACAACTCATCTTGTCTTTTGATTGCTGTTAAGGTGCCTTTTGCAACAATTAAACAGGAAACTCTCCCTTCAAAATAAAAGCACCTCAAGTCAAATAAGAAATTAACCACAGTTAAAACCAAATAAGGAAAATGTTGGAGAGACCTAAATGATCAGAAATGTATAGTTTAGGCTAACTGGCAACCCGTGCAGAATGTACCCTGCCTCTCGCCTGTTGACAGCAGGAGATAGGCACCTTTTGATTGATTAATTAATTTTTCAATTAGTTGGCTATTATTTCAAAAATTTATATAATTGTTTCAGCTCTAGAAAAGACGTGTATGCAAATGATCTGTGCATTTGAATGTCTGAGTCAGATCTGAAAGAGAGCAAGTTAGCCAACATGAAAGTGATTCAGATCCACCTGTTTTTTTCTGCCTCCTCGTATTCCATACTGTTTATCTGTAAAACATGAAGATTGTTCCTAGATTTGATAAGCCATAACCTTTTGCATTTACATTGCTGTCCTGTGCTTGGCACTGAAAAAGACACCAAAGGCTCTGTTTACTCCGGAACAATAAAATCTTATCTATAGGCTTTGTTATTACTTTGTGGAAGGAGGTCAAGAGTTTTAATCTAATCCTTAGAACTAGAAATACAGTGGCCTACCCAGATGAATTTACACAATAGCTGTGCAAACACTTATGAAATGAAAAAAAACATATAACTAATTAAAACGTATTTAGTAAAATGTGTGCTAAAGCTTACTGTCATAGAGAGGAGAGTGTAGTTGAGGTATTATATATGAAATTATGAGTAGACAGATTATATTTACTGTTATGGGAAAACATAAATATTATGGCCAAAGCAAGCAACAGTACGATTTCTCTGATCAGTCTAATATTCAAGACAAATTTAACTGGTATAACTCTTTTTGTTAAAGTACAGTTAATGGGAAGAAAAACATTCCAGTTTTGCAATGATTGTTGAAATGTGTCCTGTGTAGGTGATAAAATCATTGAGATTGGGGCAAACTGGATCCATGGACCCTCTGAGGAAAACCCAGTTTTTTGTCTGGCCCGTCATTATGGGCTCTTGGATCCAGAGGCTCTGACCCAAGAAAACCAGACCTTCGACCTGGGAGGAGAAGCACCCTGGGTTACCAACATCTTCAGCAGTTCAGGTAGTCAACACTCTGAGTCTCACACAGCTCACTTATTGGATCTATTATGTTAGTTTGAAAAATTAAACAAACCTATCTCTAAACCAAAAAACACTATGTGTTTTTGTCACTTTATGAAAGAGCAGATCAGTGATTATATATTGTGGCATGCATGAAATTAGCTGAAGAATTTAATATTTCTTTACTTTCTGTTATGTTTGCAGGTCGGAAGCTGAATGAGAAGGACATCTATCCAGCTCTGGAGATGTTTACCGTGCTGCTGAATGAAAGTACACAGTTTCAGAATCAGTTGGGAGAACCCTATGCCAGTGTGGGAGATTTCATATGCTCAGAGGTTTGTTTCTTACATTATTAACCGAAAACTAATGTTAGTTGTTCATCTATGATATACAGTTTTCCGAAATAGGTTTCCAACCACCGTGACTGACTACACTGTCTGAGATGACTCTTTTTTGTTCTGTTGCTGTGTGGAGGTGAGACAACGATGTGTGGAGAAGTGGAAAGACATCGACTCAGCCAGCAGATCCCTTCAGCTGTGTGTGATCAGTGGCATGCTGAAAAGAGAATGTTGTGTAAATGGATCACATAGCTTAAATGAGGTTGGTCTGGGGGCCTTTGGTCAATACAAGACCTTTCCTGGATTGGACTGTACATTCCCAGGGTATGTACTCTGACTTTGTGTAGTTGTAGTGGAACAATCTCACATACAGTGCTATCCACATTTGTTGGCCTATTGCTTAGAAATAATAATAACAAAAACCAATAATCATTTCTGGAAGTAGCATAGTCTCACAGAGGATTTGTACAAAGTTCCCATGGTTTTTATAAGAGAAGAAAAGCCCACAGCATCACAAGTCCTTCAACTAATAGCAGAAATTATGTGCTTCTCAACATTTGTTTTAAACCAAACCCACCCAAGTGTTTGCTGAAAAGCTCATTCTTGGTCTTTTCTAGTTGAAGTGCATAACTCCACTTGAAGTTAGAGTTGAGTTTTATAAACTTCACATGTTTATATATGTGATGGTAAGACAGAAAGGCTTATTCTCTGCATTCCTCCTTGTGTCTAGTAGTCATATTAAAGACTTGCCAGCCTTAAAATACCACTTTTTGCTACAGTTTTCCAATACTGAGCTTCTGGCTACTTGAAAGGAAGTTTCCTGCTCTTTATTCCACCGCTAAGCCAGATTTTAGCAAATCAGATCTCGAAGCTAAACAAGAATGGTTGGGATATTGTGAAGGTTGGGGGGAAAAAAATAGTTGTAAGAAAATTTGGGTAAATCATGATGGTCATGCTTATGGACACATTCAACAATATGGTTGTGGTTAGACAGGAAATTGAATGCATCTACTTTGCCACATTTGTCCCAAAGGGGATAAATGGTTGTTGTGGTTACTAGTAATTATGAATTTGTAAACAAAAAAAATGCTATTTTTTAACTTTTTAGTTTTTCGGAGTATAATTAAGGAAGAATTAAAGGTATTGCTCCTGTCCCATCTATTTATACTCCTTTACCAGTCAGGCCTACAATGTTGGCCAGCATTTCTGGGATTTCAGCAAAAGTTAGTTTCATAATTTATGCAATTTTATTGCTTATTAATCAGAAACATTCTGATTCAGGGAAGAATTTATACATTCTACTTTTATTTTTTATTTGTCTTCCTTTTTTGTATAGTGGCTATGAAGGTCTGATTGCACACTTGATGTCAGAGCTCCCTGATGATATAGTAAAGTACAATCGACCTGTGCGGAGTATCTACTGGAGCAACACCGAGAAACAAAGCTCAGTAACGGTGCAGTGTGAGGACGGGGAAAGGTTCAACGCAGATCATGTTATCATAACAGTGCCTTTAGGTAATTTCTCTCAAGCATATTAGTCCTATAAACGTTTATCATTGTATTCTCTGCAGTCCCACCAGCTCAGTTTACCAATTGTAACTGGAAATAAAACACTAAATATGCTAAAAAATGCCTTAAACTTCTGTTTTATTAGGATACTTAAAGAGACACCATTCACATCTGTTCCACCCTCCTCTGCCTCTTCACAAGCTGCACTCCGTCCAGAGGCTTGGCTTTGGAACCAACAACAAAATATTTGCGGAGTTTGACGAGCCGTGGTGGGATGCTGACTGTGATGTCATTCAGCTGGTGTGGGAGGATGAGGTGAGACAAAACTCTGCAACAGTTGTCCTACAGACATTTTATTCTTCAGTGTAATTACATGTCAATTAAAACTTTAACTCATGACTTTATATTCCATGTTTGTTTTCTCGTCTGCTTTGCGTCAGGACGCGTTGGTGGATCAGGTCCTAGATGTGAAGAACTCCTGGATAAAGAAGCTCTTTGGCTTCACTGTGCTCAAACCCGCTGAAAGGTCTTCAGATACAAATAACTCTGACACTGTCCAGCTTGTGCTGAATTTCATGTTTGGTAATATATTGCGTTTTCTTGCTATGTCCTTCAGGTATGGTCATCTTCTCTGTGGGTGGATCGCAGGGCATGAGTCAGAGTACATGGAGACACTGCCTGAGCCAGAGGTCATGGATGCTGTCACAAAACTTGTCCGCAGATTCACGGGTGAGTTTTAAAGAATAAAGAATGCCAAGAGGGACCTCATTTGAAACTGAGTTGTTTTTTTATAATTATTATTATATTTTAGCTCCTATTAGTGAGTCTTTTTTCATTCTTTCTATTATGTGATGAAAAAGTCTTCCAAACATTTCCTGTGTAGCATTACGTCGATGCCGTTCTAGCAGAACCGCTCAGTCTTATGTCTCTATATACAGTTTCAGTTATCAGGACCCTTCAGTATGTTTGGATCTAATGTTTGTCTTCAGGGAATCCTTCCATCACTCCACGGAGGATCCTGCGCTCCCAATGGTTCCATGACCCCTGGACAAGCGGGTCTTACAGCTACTTGGCAAAGGGCTGCTCACAGCAGGATCTGGAGAACATGATGGAGCCTTTGCCACCCAATGCATCGAAAGGCCGAGTATGTGCATGTAGATTGAAGACGTAGACAGTCACATATCGTCTGACATATGCTCATTTGAAAAAGTAATTTGATACAAGGCTTTAGATTCAAGATTTCTTAAACCTGGAGGGAAAAAAATCTGCACTTCGTGTTTTTTTATCCTATCCATTAAATCCTTCCATCTGTCCATTCACCTTTTTTGAAGATTCACTAAGAAAAGCTTCACCAATGTAGAAATATTTCCAATAAATCATCATAATTTCTATTTAAAAATTGGCAAAAGGACCTGAGAAAGAGGAAGAAGCTGAAATGAAAACAAAGTATTGTTTGGCCTGTTCAACATCCATTCCTTAATGGATCAGAGTTGGCTCTTAAGGAGAGATTTGCATAAATCAAATTTTTATCAAATGACGCAATGTGTCACAGAGGACAGAATTAAAACATCTCAAGAACAGTCCAGGATACTGATGAGTCGATATGCAGGCAAACATTACCTTAATTTATTATTATCATGTTAATAAAGTGATGTAAGATGTCAAGTACATGCCTGTGCTCTTCTCCACCTAATCAAGTGTTTTTATATTATGTTCTCACAGATCGAATCTTTACAGTGTTTTAACTAGACTGTATGATTTTATTTTTGAGTCTTTTTTCTAACTTTTAAAATTCTTTCTAGCCCCTGCAGGTGATGTTCGCTGGAGAAGCCACTCATCTCTACTACTTTTCCACCGTCCATGGAGCGCTTCTCAGTGGCTGGAGAGAAGCTGAGAGACTCATCACCCACTTCTCCTCCAATAATCCCCCCAGGCGCCGAATGTCAAAGCTTTAAAAGAGCCACTCAGTTGCTAAAATAAAAAGATTTTGCAAACGGATGCAATTTAAGGCTTACTTCTATAAAAAAATATTATACATAAATTACAAATCATGATGTTTTGTAGATAATTTAGACTCTAAGTCATTTAAAATTGGTTACTTAAAATTTGGAAAAGCTCCAGTGAGCTAATGGTTTGTACAGTAGAAGATGTTTCAATCCAGAGCTTTAAAGATGCCACTTACATACAGGTGCATCTCAGTAAATTTTAATATTATTGAAAAGTTAATGTTTTTCAGTAACTCAGTTCACAAAGTGAAACACAATATATTGCTTAATTGCCTACAGCTAATGTTTTCAAGTAGTTGTGAGGATTTTCCACTTAATGAAAGGGCAACATTTGAGATTATAGTCATTAATCATACCCATGAAAACATCTTTAATATGCAAATGTGGGTTTTATGAAAAGTGTGTCTACTATCTGCTTAAAGGTTATTTTTAAAATGTTTTAATCTGAGAAATGAGCTTCATGGGAACACATATTCTAATTAAATGAAATGTTTCTGTAGACTTATAGCCATACGGACCTTTTTGTACATTTTTAATAGCAATAGTACATATTAATCATGAACTACTTTTCAAAAGATGCATATTAGTTTCTAAATAATTTTCTTGTCACTGTCTGTAACAATCAAATTTCTATTTATGGATTAATTAACTGTGAATACATTTTACATTTGTCATTATTTTGTGTGAAGTATTGTATGGCTTAAAAGCTGAAGTTGCCAAATCTGTACTGTAAAACATGTTTGATTATCTCTGTCACTTGTATTGTCATTATTATTAAAATTAGTGAGATTTATTTGGCATATCAGTAATCTTACCCTTCCACAAGAAAATATGAATTTCTAACATATCTGACTTGTCCATATTTATTTTATTTTATTTTTATTCTTTAAACTCTCATCTGCCTTTTTTTTGTGAATAAGGATGCATGCAGCATCCTTCAAATGACGCAATAAGGATGCATGCAGCATCCTTATTCACAGTGATCCCCAGGGGAAAGATCTCATTTGACGTTTGTTGATTGTGTATGTTTTTTTTTTTTTGTTTCGTTGTTTTGAAATGGCATAAGTGGTGAAATGTCGTCACGTTTGTTTAACGTAGGTAAACAAATCATGTATCATAAATGTATCCTATTCTGCCTTCTTTTTCCACTCAAGACGTTCCGTGGTTGTCAGCCTGCAGAGGGCGGTATTGCGTCATTGAGGCGCTGCGGAACGTTGTTGTATGGAAAATATTCGAGTCGGTATGTAAACAGTGTAACACAGTGGACATTGTGGGGGGTGTTTTTCTTAGTAGAGAAATTTATGTACAACAAGTGGCTAGTCTAGACTACGTAAGTTAGCTTAGACTGTCTGATTTGTGGTGATGAAACTGTGCCAGACTCTCAGAAATGTCGACAGATTCAGGACAGTGTTTGACTTTGGAGGCCGGGAGGTGGCTCACTGGTTCCCAGGACACATGGCGAAAGGTGACATCCTCATCTATAGTTATCTCCATGCTCATACAATTACCATGGTAGTTGTTTAAATTTCCTTTGTTAACTAGATATTATTTATTTATTTTTGCTTCATTATTATTATTTTTTGCTATTACTATTTGTTGTAAAACGGTGTGATGGTTGCAGGGTTGAAGCAGATGAAAGCCAACCTCAAGAACGTGGACTGCATCCTAGAAATCCATGATGCCAGAATATCCTTTAAAACATCTCATTCTGAATTAGGCTTTTACTGTGAATTAAATAAGTCCACATTATGACTTTGTGCCATTAGAGATATTGTGCCATACATGCTCCAGTTTTTGTATGATTGATTGAACAGAGCTCTATAAAATGCTCAAAGCTTGGGATATTGTTTCATAACCTAACCTTGGGTTGAACATTGAGGGATTCATGGAGCGATTCATAGAGCTTTGGATTATAGTGATTGTATTTCATGCACACTTTTGCCAATATTTGTTAATTCCTGAGTCAAAGCTGACAATTTGTGATGTACCTCTGGATCTCCATTTCATGCAAATGGTTTTTTTTTTTTTTTTCTTTTTACATTCTGTCAGTGGGAAACTAAAGGAAAGTCCTACCCGTGGCCAGGCAATGTAGCCATGCTTTATAGGCTTACTTGAGCATGTACTATTTTTCTTAATAATGACCAAATCCCCTTGTCTGGAAGAAACCCCATATTTCAGGACTCACTGAATGTAAGGCCACATCTCCTTGTTCTGAACAAGATGGACCTCGCTGATCTATCCAATAAGCAGGTGAAAGGACATGCTTACATATAGAAAAGTATACATGTTTAAACAATTAATAAGATCTCTAACAAGATCTTTATTTTGTCTTCACATTCAAACTACAGAAAATCTTGAAGAAACTAGAAAACGATGGGGTGAAGAATGTTCTCTTTACAGACTGTTTAAAGCAAAGAGATGACAACGTCAAAAAGGTAAAGATTAACTTCACTGTAAACAAGTAGCTTACTGAAGTTAAATGCAATTAGTGCAATTCTTTCCTTTCTTATTTTTGTGTAGTTGGTGCCAGTGGTGATGGACTTGATTAAGACCAGTGACCGTTTTAACAGAGAGGAGGTTAGCATATTCCATTGACACATGTTTTATTTGGGTTTCAATTTGACACACAACACTTTATTTGTACAATTAAGTACAGATATTTCAGCCGTTATCACTCTTTACCAAATGCAATGCTGTGCAAAAGTATTTACATCTGAAGCTGAGATTCAGATGTAAGCTGAGATTTTCTCAGCTTCGTAGCAGGAACCTACTGCAATCTCTTTTTGTCACATTTTTTTTATGAGATATAACTAAAACTAAGCAATGCAAAATTGTAAAGGAGAAGGGACATGGTTTTCAAAAATTAAGATCTGAAAGTCCCCTTTACTCTGATGCCCTTAAAATAAAATTCACTACAACTAATTAGTCTTGCATTCCACAAATCTGGTCTGTGCGGAAGAGTGGCAAAAAGAATGCTGTTGTTGAAGGAAAACTGTAAGAAGTCTCGTTTGCAATCTGACACAAGCCAATGCATTGAACATGGCTTTATTTCACATTTGTTTGTTAAAATGGTCCCTCAGCAGACCAAATTCAATTGAGAATCGATGGCACAACTTAATGATGTTGGTGAGCACTCTCTCACCATTTAAGTCATCTTTTACTCTCTTCATGCAATGATTTCAGAATAGAGATTACTGTCTCATGGTGATCGGAGTGCCCAATGTGGGGAAGTCGTCACTTATTAATGCAATGAGAAGAACAAATGTTAAAAAAGGTAAGAATAATAATTAATAGCTTGTGAAATTAAATTATATTTCTCAATTATTTTGGCTTCTTAGCAGTGGCTGTTGGGATTTTTTTATGCAAATTTCAGGCCGTGCATCGCGAGTGGGTGGGGAGCCAGGGATAACTAAAGCCGTCCTGACTAAAATACAGGTGTGAGTGGAAGACATGTTTCATTCTGTGACTTTATTGTCTTTGTGCACTGATAGCCGTGCAATTTTCAAACAAGTCCTTGTTCTCAGGTTTCTGAGAGACCGTTAATGTACCTGCTGGACACACCCGGCGTGTTACCCCCTAAGATCGAGAACGTGGAGACAGGCTTGAAGTTGGCTTTATGTGGTGAGTTGAACACAGTTCAGATTTAGGTCCAACTAGAAAGTCGTTACTCTAAACAAATGTTTTATCTTCGACCTCAGGAACTATCCTGGACCATTTGGTGGGTGAAGATGTTATTGCAGACTACCTACTCTTTTCTTTGAACCGACTCAGGAGGTTTGGGTATGAATTTGAATTGCTCGAGCGTTGTCTTTAAATCATGCCTGTCGTATTCTTCACTGTTTGGTTGTTTGTATGCAGATATGTAGAGAAGTATGACCTCCAAGAGCCAAGTGACGACATCCAACACGTCCTCAAACGTATCGCTGTGAAACTCAGAAAGACTCAGCGAGTCAAAGCCATCACTGGGATAGGTGAGGAAGAGCAAGTCCTACACTTTCACATGGCACATCCAGTTGTTATTAATATAATATATTCACTTGTGGAAGTTGTTTGCTTTTATGCTGAGTTTAATATTGAAATAATGTTGTCTGCGCAGTAAAGATGAAACCATGGCCAGCAGCTTTCTAACTAAGATGATAAAATCTATTGATCAGCATCCAATAGAGTACAAAGCTAACATGTGAAAGTCTGAAGTTTTTTAGGTCCATAACAGTTCTTATATTATTATTTGTAATGTTTTCTGGCCTTTAAGAGTTTTTCTGAAAATTTTGAGTGCACTTATTCTCACATTTGGAAATTATTCCAAAATCACCAGTGTGACACCTGTTAGTGCTGTGAATATGTCTGGCAACCACATTTTGCCAGCAGGACAGAACTTGTTTGTCAACGTTTAAAAAAGGTTCGGGTAGACAGAGCGATGGATCCTTTCTCTTTGGAGAGTCTCTCTACCCGGCCCAGAGTCTCTGTAGCTTCTGTTCCCCCTAAGGTCGGGGGGACTGAACATGGAAAAATATTGATTTTGTGTCGGGCAAACTATTTCGGTCTTGTTTTGGATCATTAACATGCTGATAGACTTAGTGATGACCCATTTTTCTGTTTTCTGCCATCTGCTAGATTTCCCTTTGCACTAGTTCATTATGCCAATCTGCAGCATTAAGGATGTGAAACAGGCCCACAGCATCACAGATTCTCCACTGTGCTTAACAGTGGCTATGTTGTACGTTTCCACATAGTCCTTGTTTTATACTAAACAATGAGTATTTAGTTCTAACAAAGCTTAGTATTAGATTCATCTGACCAAAACAAATGGTACCAATTAAAGTCCCAGTATTGTTGCTACATTTAAACTAAAAAATAAACAGTTTTTTACAAGGGAACATTAATTTCCCACTAAATGATTTTACAGAGTGATGTTATGCTACTTTCCATACATTTATACATTAAAATGTTAAGAAAAACAACATACAAGGGTGAGGGCTTCAACTTGTCACTTCATTCAACAGAAATCCTACTATTTGATGTCTTTTTAGAAAATGTATTTGGTTTTTTCTGTCTGCTTTAGGAAACATCACTGTCACCATCCCAAACTACACGGCAGCAGCTTACGATTTCATCAGAGCATTCAGAAAAGGAGAACTGGGACAAGTATTCCTGGACTGACCTGAGACATTTTTAGATTTATTCACCTCTTAAATGTCAACAAAAGAGGACTGCTTATGTCTCCTTTGTTTTGCAGAGATCAACCTCCACATACTATTTGTAAATAAAAGTATTTAACTTATATATCCTGGAAAGTTCACTTTATAAGACAGAAGGCAGGAGGTTAATATGGTTAAAACAGTTTATTTATTAGCAGAGAGACAGTGATTACAAACCGTTTATTTAATATGCACACAAGAGTTGCAGAGTATAATTGAGTGCACTTATAGCTATGGAACAGTCTGTTGCTCCTGAGAGAGACCCTTTGGGAGGATGAACACAAGAAGGAAACAAGAGAAAGGAGTAAATATAAAGAGCGAGACTGCTTGATGTTTGTGACAGATCTCAAAACCCAAGATTCCATAAAAGAACATGAAAAAGGAAATTGGAGAAAATGCTTATCTAGGACATAAGATAATAAGAACATGAACCAAAACGTTGTGGGAAAATTATGTTTGTGCAGGAAATCAATAAATATTAAAAGTCCAAAAGTTCGATCTGAGCGCGAGGACAAGATCAGCAGCTTTAATTTCAGACAGAATTATGTTGGCTCCAACTTGAGCTCGGCCTGCTGTTCATGTGCCAACAATTTTTGGATCAAAGTCTGTTTAAACGACCCATAAATCTGTTGGTGAGGTGTAGAGAGCTTTGCAATAAAAATTTACATTTGTAAAAATATTGGCAGTATAGTTACAACTATA
Organism: Poeciliopsis turneri; assembly: GCA_922788865.1. Taxonomy (NCBI): domain Eukaryota; kingdom Metazoa; phylum Chordata; class Actinopteri; order Cyprinodontiformes; family Poeciliidae; genus Poeciliopsis; species Poeciliopsis turneri. Next base: position 1,802,312 of record CAKLNU010000915.1, read on the forward strand.
TGAAAACAGTTGCATTTGGCTCTTTGTGTTTTTCAGACATAACATTTTGCATGGTGCATATGTTTTTAAGGTAAACAGTGAGAGGGAATACTATGCTGGTAATGTTGTGTCCACTAGTATAAAATCACTGTAAAATACATACAGCACAATGACGTATTCGTGATAGTCCTTCTAATCTGGGCTTAAGATCAGGAATTTATCCTAAAATGATGGAAGTGTATCTACTGTATAAAGTCCAGCGCGAGTCCATACTTTGCGGAAAATGTTGCGATAATAACATTGACAACATTAGAGAGAAAGGATCCGTTCTGAGACGAGCTCGACATTAATGCGTCAAAGTAATTGGTCCTGTTGTAGTAATCCAGCTCCTCCTCCGAGCTGTCCGTGTTGCTGCGGCGGTAGGCGGACGCGTACCATTTGTCCGCCGACAGGGCCACCGCGGCTCCGGCCGCTGCAGCGCTCGCCACCCTCACCGGGGACGTCCGGCCAGCGACCCTGAACCGAGAGCGCGTTCCGCCGTAGGCTCCGCCTCCCCGGTAGGTCCCCGCTGTGGAGCTGCGCGCGGGGGACCCGCGTGAGGAGCCCCGAGAGCCTCCGCGACCTCCTTTGCAGAGCGCAGGCTCGCACAGGAAAGCGGAGAGCAGCAGGCAGGTCCAGCACGTCGCAACCAGCTGCTTCGTTCCAGACATCTATGCAAGAAGACGAAATATGCCCACAGGAGTGATATAACCGAAAATTTTTTTTTTTTTTTTTTTAATGTTGTGTGGTACAGATGGAAAACACGACTCGCTGAGCGCGAGCATCACCTCCAGCCCATCGTGATATTTGCTCTGCACTGAGCTCAGGGTGGATCAGTGATGATGGGATCTGAGGTGTTGTGATGTGCTCAGTGCTGCTGAACATGTTCTCAGCAAAGACTGATGTCCATGTTGCACAACATGCTCGTAAGGGAATTATATGAAATGGAATAAAACGTTTATTCATTTCGAACACTAAAAGTGCATGGAGTAAAAGCCCTTCCAGTGGGCAATTATGGAAAAAACACTGACAGTGTCTCTGATAATAGGCCCTCATTTAAAAGGCATGTCTGCGTTTTAGTATATAAATGTGTAATTACAATTAAGTGTGCAAATAAAGTTGGAGAATAAACGTTTGCTGATAATTAAATGCAACAAAGGGAATAGAGGCATTTCTTTGCATTGTTACATTGTTACTATTCATTTGCATATAATGCTCAGCCCGCCTGGTAAATTAGCCTAGATAATGCTCTGCTGCCTGAACGATTCACGTTTAAAAATGATGCCGCCTCCCTTAGGGGATTTTTGCATAAACAACACATACATTCATGCTTACCTTATCGCTGTTATCCTTGCTGATGTGGCCCACGGAGGAAGATCCAGCGGATTGTCTCTGATGGAGGCGCGCTTGCCCAGACGATGCCGAGAACGCGCGGCGCGCTCTTAAAGGCACGTCAGATTATTAAAAAAATCTGTTCCTTTCATTTATCAATTTTATAACCAGTTGTTTATTTCTTTATAATTTATTTTATTTTTTTTACCAAGCTAAAAATCTTTGAAAAATCATTCTCTGGAGACATCGATGTTCCACTTCACTATTAACAAACTCCACCAGCTCCTCCACTGTGTTGATACACTGCACGTTCAAGACGAGTCTTAAAACATTCCCAAGTCCCTTTTTAAGCTCCACTCATCTGGAAAATAACTTCTAAAACTGCAAAGGTGCTGAAACATTGTTTACATCTGCCTTTGATGGAGAATTATGGGAACACCCCAATTTTTTTATTCATGTAAAACACTTTGAATTGACCTAAAAAGCGCCAATAAAACTGTCTTGTCTTCTAATGTCTAATTGGAGTGTCTTAATTCATCCTGAGCTATTAGCTTAAGCTGGAGACACACGGTCACATTCATCATCCTACTACTTTCTCCAACTTCTCTTCATAAATGCAATATTTGCAACGCATTATTATTATTATTATTATTATTATTATTATTATTATTATTATTATTATTATTATTATTATTATTTTAGCTAATAATTACATATAATGAAAGAAAATTGATCTATTTCATTCTTGGTGTATGAATGGATAGTTAACATCAGTGAGGTGAAGAGTTTCATAAATGAATAACCCGTGCTTGCATTGTCTTTCCAGAGACACTAGATGGCGGTGAAGCCTTTTTGCTTTTTAGCCTGCCGCCACAAAAACAAAAAAAAGCACCAAAGAAGAAATTGTCAGAGGAAGGTCCCACTAACCAGCCTGCTTCGAAGTTCAGCGTGTCGCTGCAGTCATGGCCTTTTTGTGCAGAAACGCAGCTTTGCTCCTGAAGTCCTCCAGAGCAGCGCCGGCCCTGCTGTCCGCCAGCCGCCTCTACAGCTCAGGTTTGTGGTCAGAGAGCAGCCGGGGGTCCGCGGGGCGAACAGACACCTGGCTGCAATAAAGCAATGTCAAGATACCTGGATGCTGTCCAAGTGTGCAGCAGATAAACGGATCTTTAACCTTGCTGCTGCATTTTATGACATTTATATATAAAGGAACGAGCTTATCTGATCTTGTAAAGTATATTTTTAGAACTTTAATGTTGCTGTTGCAACTGTCAGTAGATCACTGTTAGATTCTTGTTGTTTTGTTTGTTGTTTACATAAAAGCATGAATGCACTGATTCAAACCAGGATTTTGTTCACTTTGAAGGAAAAAAAAACGCATTTTCAAATATTGACTTGATCATATGCTCCTCTTTTATTTTTCCAAACTTACTAAAAGGTGGTGCATGATTTTCTGCTGTGAAAACGTCTAACTTGTCAAATGTGAGCTATAAGAGCTGCTGGCTTGCTCCAGATAAGATTACTTCAAACATTTGTTTTATTGGATTTTTCTTGCTTTTGTTTTCTAATTATAATACATTTTATCAGAGGGTGACTTTCTGATCAGTGCACAACACAATAAAACAAATGACTATCCACCAGAGTTCAATGAATGTTCTCAATCAGTTTCTTAATGTTTTTAATTTGACCTTTTCTCCTCGGTGGATGGACTGACTAAACAATTCAAGTATCAGTGTATTTTAAGAAAAATAATGAGTGGCTCCCAACAGATACATGAAAGTGGCAGTTAACTTTGCAAGGTGTGGATCGTCATCGTAAAGGTAGTTTCTTCTTCATGCAGGTGGTCAGTACGAGTATATTTTGGTGGAAAAGCGAGGTGACAAGAACAATGTTGGCTTCATTCAGCTGAACCGACCCAAGGCTCTCAACGCTCTCTGTGACGGTCTAATGAAGGAGCTGGGGCAGGCGCTGGACGCCTTTGAAGCCGACAAAGACGTTGGAGCTGTCGTCATCACTGGCAGCGAGAGAGCCTTTGCTGGTATGGGATCACCTGTTTTTATATTGGCAGGTTGTTTGGATTATTTAAGTGATTATTTTAGTGGTGAACTCTGCTGTCGTGTTTTTTCAGCTGGAGCAGACATTAAAGAGATGCAGAATCAAACTTTTCAGGAATGTTATAGTGGGAACTTTCTGGCTCACTGGAACAGAGTGTCCACAGTGAGGAAACCTGTAATCGCAGCTGTTAATGGATTTGCTGTAAGTATCACAAAGCTTTTTATTTTCTCTTTTTTTTTTTTTTTTTTTTTATCTTTCTCTAGAAGAATCGAGCACATGAAATCCAACCAAATGAAAAAAACAATCTTAACATTTTAAAACAAACACCTTTTAATGCTGCTTGGCCATGAGGCCTTAACTGTCATGAAATCCCTGTATAATGGAGAAGCTCACTACCTGGGGTAGAACCAAACCACACATTAACCTGTTGGTGCATGACTTGCCAGTGGAAAAGCACCTTTAGAAGTCTTCTTCACACTTATAGAGTGCAACATTATTTTATCCACATATCACATTTCTATGTGACACATTTCTGTTATTGTTCTATGCATAATGGCACTCTTCTGCTGTTGAATATACCTTAAAACCAGCAGACATGCATTCATACCTTGTTAAATAAACGTGTTTCCAAGGAAATTGCACACATATAGCCTGATTGTTTTCCTTGTTCTGATTCTGTTGCAGCTGGGTGGAGGCTGTGAGCTCGCCATGATGTGTGACATCATCTATGCTGGAGAGAAGGCGCAGTTTGGCCAACCAGAGATCCTGCTGGGGACCATCCCAGGTAAAGACTTCTTTCTGTCCTATGTCGATCTTACAGAGCTGTTGCTTTGACTCTACATGACTGTTTTAACCGCAGGGGCGGGAGGTACCCAGCGCCTGACTCGTGCTGTTGGAAAATCCCTGGCAATGGAGATGGTACTGACAGGAGACAGGATTAATGCTCAGGAGGCCAAACAGTCAGGTAATGGCAACAATACATAGTAACTTTATGAAAAAGATGCAATGATCAGGCTTTACTTGATCTACATCAGTTTCTGGTTTTATTTGGCTTCAAATCTGTCTGTATTCACTTTTACCCAGGGACTAAAACACACCAGTTTAATCTTGAGAAAAAGAGTGCAGCATTACTGAAAGACTCATCCAAGTTAGGATCTGAACTCCCTCTGTAGAAAATTATGACTACAGCTCTACACAAGAATGGACTACAGTGTTGAAGACCAGACACACATTCAAGCCAGACTGAAGTATGTCAAGGACAGACTGGAAAAATATTCTGCTTACTGGAAGCAAGCTTTGGCTCAGAATTACTATAACTATAGCGCTTTTGTCATAGACATTGCTTATATTTGAAGAAAAAATAGGGAGACTTTAACACCAACTGTGAAATTTGGCTTAAGTGTGTCTGGATGTGTAAAAGCTGTCAAGTTATACGTCCCTCAGTGGTAGTAAAACAAAAAAACTGGCTCCTCTGACTTGAATCTGTCTGAATATAAATGCAAGAACCTGAAGATAAAGAGTCATGCCAGAGGAACATCAGATGTGAAGGAGCTTTGTAATGCTTTTTTGTCTGTTTGTTTTTTTTGTGGAATGAATTTAGTTATGTGAGTGAAGTAAAATAATGCAAACATCAAAAATTACCTTTGGTAGTTTGAACAACCTCTGCAGAAAAGATCTTCTCATCTCTGTACATTTATGTGAATGTCCATGGTTATAATTCACTAGATTGTAGAGTATATAAAATAAAAAAGAGTCTTAGATTTTTGGATATAAATTCTAGCATTAAATCCAACAGTTAAATAAAGGATTACAAGATTATCCCTATTTAGGCATCAAATTATGCACCTCTAAACTTTATCTGATGATCATCTGAACATGCTTGCCGCAGAGACAATTCTTTCTCTTAATTTAGGTGTTTATTCTATTCTACAAAATTGGATTATCTTTAAAATAGAAGCATATATAGAAAGCAATTGTAATAAAATAGAAGCTAAATCAGCTATTGTAACTGCTGATTATTTAATAATTTGTTTATTAATCTGAATGACCCACAGAAAGCCACATGTGATGCAATATATCATGTCAGACGTACAATGAAGCACATTCTATCGTTCATTTTATGTGTTTTCAGGTTTGGTGAGTAAAATTTATCCTGTGGACCAGCTCATATCTGAGGCTGTTAAATGTGGGGAGAAAATTGCTGCCAATTCCAAACTGGTCAGCGGCATGGCTAAAGAAGCTGTGAATGCAGGTATGTGAAGAATTTATTTATTGTCAATGAAAGTCTGAATCATCAACTTTGTTTAACTTGGTCATTTGTTAAACTGCAGCTTATGAATTGACTTTGGCTGAAGGAAATCGCTTGGAAAAACGTTTGTTCCATGCTACTTTTGCAACGGTAAGTAGAAAAGGCTGTTTGGTGATCAACTGCGAGCGTTAACTCTTAACAGCTGATCATTGATGTTTAAATCCGATTTTGTCTGCAGGATGACCGTAAGGAAGGCATGACTGCATTTGTGGAGAAAAGAAAAGCCAATTTCCAGGACCAGTAAATAAAATGTTCAAAGAAGATCGTTGGGTTTTGGCAATCAGTTGATCACTCCCCTCACTGGTAATTTATTGTGTAATACAGAGATCCTGATTGAAAACCAGCTGAAAATTATAAACAGTGAAGTGAACAGTGTCCCATCATAGCCTGCTGGGGCCAAGAGCTAACAAAGTGCTGTTTTGAATCAGGAGACTTGACTGTGATGGTGATTTGAAAACTGATTTATAGTCTGTGTGTACAGGAAGGATGAACCTCGATGAATAATTTGTACTAATTCTGCCTTTTCACTTTTCAACTGTTTGTAGCAGTTTATTGTGTGTGCGTTTTTCAAATAAAGCTATATAACAATTTTTAACACTAATTTTTGAGTGGGGATTCTTGAAACTTGTTAAGATGTTAAGGTGGTGTTCCATAGTTTTCATAAGTATGACCTTAGCTGTGTTGGAAAAGTAGCATGTGATTTTGCGTTGTCTACTCTAACCACTAGGTGGAGCTGTTTAAAGGCTTTACTTGGAAGCTAAATGGGAATTGTGAATTTTATTTCTCTGCTTAGAAAAACACTTTTTTTTGGTCGGGGATGTTCAAAGTCAATCCTGAAGGACCGGTGTCCTGCATGTTTTAGTTCTCTCTACGGTTCACACATCTGAATCAAATGATGGTCCATTAGCAGGTCTCTGCAGAGCTTAAACATTCTCACAAGGTTGTCACCAGGGTGTTGAGCCACAGAGAGGAGTAAAACATGCAGGATACATTTTGGACATCTTTGATTTAGGTCACATGAGACGACTTATGAAAACAGCGTCATAAACGACGAGTGAATTTGTATTAGATTTGTTGCCGTACAACAGACTGGCAACATGTCCAGGGTGGATCGCGATAAGCACCAACCCATCCCATAACCTCAAAACATAAACAGGAGTAGACAACCTGCTTATATTCTTTTTCCTTGTGTTTTTTCATCACAGCTGATTGTGTCCAACATCCAAACAATGGACAGAATATTCAAACATATTATTAAATGCTTAGTGGAAAAAACATGGGAGAAAATTATCATATTAAAATGTTTTTTTTTTTTTTTAGAAACTGTCCATTAGGTTTTTATTAGCAAGAGTTTCACTTTTTGAATTGAATTACTGAAATAAAGTAACTGACAATTTACTCAGATTCGTTTGAATAACATACTCATTGTTGTAAATAAAAAAATCCATTGTGCCGTAAATGCAGAACTACTGATCTTCAAAGAGAACCACCAGAACCAATTTGGTTAAAGTGTGCTTTCTGCTGCTGCTCCAATCTTCAGGAGGCATCTTTTCTCTCTCTGATCTTCACATGGCAGCGCTTCAAATCTTCACAAGGCGATGGCCTAATTGTTTTCTTTTTTTAATTATTATTATTCAATATTCCCCTGGATCTTGCTTACTTGTCAGCACCTCTAACAAAACATTTAAAAGGAATAGAAAAAAAAAACTTGTCTTCTCACTCTGCAAGAAATCACAAAAGAACACTGAGAGGAGCAGAAAAGGAGCTCCTCTTTGAGGCTGCCGAAAGGTCAAAATAATAAATGTAGACTTAAATGAGGCTCTCCGTGCACACAAAGGGGGCAAAACGTTGCAATTTGGCAGTGCAGACCCTCATAGCGTGATAAACTCATTTAAAGAAGCCGGAATAAAGCAAGAACAGCATGGGTCTGTAGAAGGAAAAGGGGCTTTCAGATTTGGCAGACAGGCCTGACTCCTGCAAGGTTCTTTTTTTTCTGCTCAGCAGCCTCAAATCACTTCCCCCAAAGTCACTTTTATTTCCCCAAAATAACACAGCAGCTGTGAGATTTAGGCACATTGCTGGCTCTATTTGAGCTTCTATGCACACGATTAGGTCAGTGTTCAAACTACAAGCCATAGTGAAAAATACAGAATTATTTTTCCAAAAGAAGGTTCAGTCTATTGTTTTGCTTTGCTACAAAAAGACCACAAAATAGAAGAGATATAGCTATTCATGAAACATCTGAACATATCCGAAAAACTTTTAAAATGTGCATATTTTTGATATCTATATTTTTCAGTTCAACAGAGAAAAACTGAATCAACATTGCAGCTTAAATAATTTGAGGCAAAAACTTTCATATATTTTAATTGGATTTATGTGACCAACACAAAGTAGTTCTCATCAGCTCTGAACCATAGTATAAGCAAATGTTGCAACTGTCTAAGGTTCCCTGCTTGCCTGTGGGCCTCAGGAAAAACTGATTTGGCTCAGGACTTGTCAACAAATGCAACAGTAATAAACATACTTAGAAAAACCTCCTTTGTGTGAAATTTGCTAACAGTTTCATTTAAGGCTACTTTAGATTTTTTTTTCCTGCTCATGATGGACTTGGAAAAAGATGCATACATGGTTTTTGTGTATTCATGAGCATGTAATGGTGTTTTTCCGTGGCTATTTGTGAGCTCGGCATTTAAATATAATCTTAAGCTGCACATTTTTAGATCACTAATTCAATGTGTGGGATGTTTTTATAGAAATAAAAGAATATTTTGTTTTAAAAACTTTTAAAAACTAAACATCCTTCTGCTGACTAAAGAGGCTCCTGACAAAAATATTTTTGATATTTTTGCTTGTAGTTCATTTTCTGGCCAGTAGGTGCTGCAAAGCTAAACAAGACGGAAGTGGATACAGGGAAATCCTCTCGGTTCGCCTCGATTTCTGCTCCTGTGAATTCTAAGCTGTTCGGCTTGCAGGATGGTGGTTCTGAAGGGGATCCCCTCTATTTTATCACCCGAGCTGCTGTATGCGCTGGCCAAAATGGGCCATGGGGATGAACTGGGTATGATCCACAGCTCTACTGGTGTCATTCATGTCCTGCGGTGGTTACAGCCTGTGGTGTTTGAACTGTAAAAGGTCAGAAAGCTCATTTGCGTCAACAGTGAAACTAATTTCATGTTTTATCATCGTCAGTCCTTGCAGATGCTAATTTCCCTGCCTCTTCTATTTGTGCCTGTGGTCCAAAAGAGATCAGAGCTGATGGTATGGTGAAATGAAAACATTGTGCCAGACAGAGTGTGTTACTACACTGTTGTTTTGACTTTGACTCATTCTGGTTACAGGTCTGGGAATCCCACAACTTTTAGTGGCGATTTTAACGTTGTTGCCCTTGGACACCTACGTGGACAGACCGGTACAGGGCCCACACATGCATGTGAAAATCAGAGTTTAATCTCCAGCTATTTTGTATTTACACTACCATGTTGTTTTATGTTGCAGCCTTATTCCAGTTCTAATTAGGAGGTCTATGTAGAATTTTCTATACATTCTGCATGGAATAATCCATAATGATGTATATATGTATGTCTATATATATATATATATATATATATATATATATATTTCCAAAGAAGTCACATATATAAGTATTCGCTGCTGTCGGCCCTTCTCAATTTAGTATTTATTAGCACAGATCTAATTGACGTTTCTGACAAATTACACAATTGTTGTTAGACATACTAGAAGAAAGTTCTGCACACATTATCTGGGTGGAACTGGGGCATTCAGTGCTGCAGGATTTGTGTTCTGTCCCTTTAAATTTGTTTTTTTTTACAATTGAGTCTCTGAAGTCTATAAGCAGTCCTCTTATCTGCTCCGAACTGCTCTGTCAACTGTGAACCGACACGTGTGTTTTGTTGCAAATCACAAAGTAGACCCCAACTTGTAGAAACATTTGAAGGATGATTAGTGGTAAAGTTTTTTCCACTTTTAATTACGTTTTTTTTTTTTTTTTTTTAAAGTCCTAAAATTTTGTTGAATTACATCGAAACATTTGACATTGTGCTATTGTGGTATTTTCTCTAAGATTTAGAGGGACTTTTTGAATTAAACTCATTTTGGAATAAGGCTGAAACATAGCAAATGCAGAAATAGTAAAGAGAACAGATGTATCTTCAAGAGTATCACATGTTAAATTTGTTGCCGACAGGCAGCAGTCATGGATCTGGTAGACAGTGACAAACAGAGATGTTTAGCTGTCCCGGTGTGGGACACTTACTCACTGCTCATCAGCCGGGCAGGCTCACAGGTATGACACGAATTACGCACGGGCTGAACTTAAAACAAAATAAGTTTTTACTGATTGTTGTTCACATGCAGGGCGCTCTGGAGAAAATGGAAAGATTTAATTTCTACGAACGAGCTAAAAGGGCCTACGCTGTCGTGGCAACAGGGTGCGTATTTTTCTGCTTTAACTTAAACGTGGCGGGGGGTGTCCAAGTCCAGTCCAGAAGATCTGGTGTCCTGCATGTTTTAGATTTGTTCAATTCTTCAAAGTCTTCAACAGTCTTCACAGTGTTTTTTATTAAAAATAATGATTTTTTTCTGAAACTGTAAACTAGATCTAGATTTGGAATACATTTTGTGGGAAAACTCAGGGACTCCATATTTTCTCTTCCCATTCTTACTTACGTCTTTAATTATTTCCTTATTTCAGATTTTGGCCTTCAACTCTAAACATTTTAATGTCTACACCCAATTTTTTTTTTTTTAAATAATTGTTTCATACTTTTCTGTGTTTTGCTTTTGCTCAGGGAAACTGCTCTTTATGGAAACTTAATATTGAAGAAGGGAGTCATTCCTGCTGAGATGCTGCAGTGAAGGAAACATTGCTTTGCCAGAGGTTCCAATATGTTTTTATTTTTCAGTAATATGAGACAAATTTAATTAATTTCTGTTTAAATAAAAAGATATATATATATACATGGTTATTTTGGGTTGAGTTTTTATTCAAAGCTCAGAAAGCATCATACTTTATTGTTCTGCAATTAATATGAAAAATATGTTTTAATTGCTCTCATATGCAGTACATATGACCCTATCTCTCCTCTACGCCTTCACTCCTTTCCTTCATCAAATAAACCTGAAGTCTCTCATGAATGCATAGAACGCTTCTATCAACATGAAATGTAAAGTAGATAGTGATTGATTCATGCATGTTACTGTAAAGCAATTTAATAGAATCAAATTACACAGATGCATCTCTGTTGCATCTGACATGTTTTAAACAAATGCTAAGCCTGGATCACTGGTGGTAGAGTCCATCCAGATCTTCCTCTGGCACGGTGTACTTCCTCTGAGATGGAATGTCGACAGGAGCCTCAGCTACAATTTGTTGAAGGACTGGGTTGTCAAACCTTTTATGGTAAAGATCATCGAGATCTTCCTCTGGCTCAGTGTACTTTCTTTGAGAGGGAATGTCGACAGGAGCCTCAGCTTCAGCCACATCTCGTTGAAGGGCGGGTAAGGGGGGCTCTTTGTGGTAAACGTCATCCATGTCTTCTTCAGGCTGCAGATAAACTACCTGGTCCATCTGTGCAGACGAATGCTGATCATCTTCCTTCTCTTCAGCTTTGTATCCAAACTCTCTGATCTGAGCTTGGAGCTCGACTGTTGAAGGATGGTAAATCATATCCAGATCTTCCTCAGGCTTCAGGTAGTGTTTCTCCTGTCCGCTGGCCTTCATGCTGTTCCAGATCCTCATACTAGGGTCGACCTCATACTCGATCCTGTCCATGTCCTCTGGAGGCTCCACCTCTGCTCCCCAGGACAGCTTCCCTTTGTCATCAATGAGCCTGTAATAAGGAACATGCAGTGTCAGCCTTCATCTGAAGAGGCCACTGTGTTTTGTTCTTTTGGTTGTCAACTTACACAACCCTTTGCTCCAAGTGTTCGTCTGAAGGTTTATTCTGAAGAGGAGCGCAAGTATTAGACATCTATCACCAAAGCAAAAAGCTTTAAACGTTTGTATGGTTCAATCTGAACCTAAACAGTACGTTTACATACCCAGGGCTTTGCACTGACGCTTAGCATCAGCAAAACGCTGACTATGATAGAAACCCTGCGTGTGAAAAGACTGTCGATTAATTCAAATTTCAGTATAGTTCAGATAAAAGCCAGGAATATTTTCAAGAGATTTGTAACGTACTTACTGAATCATGGCACCTGCTTCCACTGTCAGCTATGCAATGAGGAATACTCCCTTCGTTCACCTGCTGTGGAAAAAAAAAATGAGCAAAGTCCCACCAATAAAACCTGCTGTGTTTGCTTGACCTTTGTATTATGTTTAAGTCAGTGAGGGCATTTGTGAGTAATTCATCATTGTTCATCTAGTCTCTGTCATGCACCTAAAACAGCTTTTAACAACAGTAATGAGAACCACTGATCAGTTTCAAGCTTTGTATTGTTATTTTTTCTATCCAGAATAGCAATAATGCATGTATGCAGTATTTTATCTTATAAAAGACATTATGTATTATGACTAGGCTTCCTTATCAGGAGAATTGTGATGACAGCTCATTTTATATCAGCTAGTTTTATTATGCACATTATGATTTATATTTATGTATAAATCATAAATATGTCCTCATCACTGCCTATGACCTTTGAGTCCAACATAGTTGCTATATTTTCATAGCAATATTAAAAACATTATGGATAACCCTGATCATCCTATTCATTAGACTGTTATATAACAACATGGCATCTTCAGTCAGAGGCTTCTTCAGATTCACTGTATTACAGACTGCTACAGGATATTATTCCTGCCCACAGTCATCACTATCTACATAAATTCTTTGAATACATTTTAATGACATTTTATTTCTCTTTGTAGTTAATACAGTATCTTTCAATTTAGTAAAGAACTATTGCACAGTACAAAGAAAAGAAAAGAAAAGTAGAAATGTGAACATAAGACAATCTCCTGAAGGAAAACTGTATAAAGGTAGCAGGAATTCCAGTGCAATCTTCCTTTACTTTCCACAGTACTTTGAAAAATTCCGCAATGGGGTCGAGGAATGAGGAGTGCGGTGAAAGGAGCTTCATTGGCATCCAGTTGTGGGTCACAAACCATTGCCTGATGATGTTGGAGCGATGGAAACTGGCATTCATCCCTAGTTGATGGTTCATGAGAGCTGACCCGGGGACCCCTGATGTAGAAGATGAAAACTGATTCTATGGCAATATAGCTGAAGCTGAAGGGCAACAGCTGCATTTCAAATTAATTTTTAAAGTGAAGGTAAACAAATTAATTTGTCCAAAGAACCAATTAGCTATGTTTTTTGTGCCAGTATATGTCATCCTAAGAAATTGATTTAGTATTGTGTCTTCAGTCCAGGGGCCAGGTCTAGTTCTGCAGGGGCCGGGGCCCCAGCTGGCTCCTATCTAGAACCGCCCATGAGTATATGTTTACTGTATCTCATGTACAGACACAAAACGTTTTATGTGTGACTGTGATACAGGAAATAAAAATCCCTTTTTATTATCTTTGAACTGCAGTTAAAGTGTCGGATATTAGCTGTGCTGTGTAGTTAATAATAGCACAGAGTTTATAAATGCAGCTGTCACGTTTCATTGTAACAAAGCCGTCTCTGTTGGTAAAGCAACAAATAGAGAACATATTATTTAACAGGTGGCAGTCAGCCGGAGACAGGAGGCTCCACGCTAAACCTCGGCACAGTTTGTAAGGCTGTTTGTCATAAAAGAGAAGGAAAAACATAAAAGGAGCTTCAGCTTTCTAAAACAATAATCTGACACCTCATCATGAGCATCATTACTGTCAGTAAATCCCATAAAGGTTGTCCCGCAGCACAGGGCTCTATTTGAGGCTAACCACAGCTCTGCCTGCTCACTCAGTCTGCAGTCAAATCCCACCCCCACCCTCATAACAGTTGGAAAAGCTGCGGGTTTTCTAAATAACTGAAATTATCTCAATGATCTGCAATTAACTTAACGGATGCCTCACCAACATTCATTAAACACACATCAGACATCTAATGGAGTTTAGAGTTATAATTAAAGAGTGTGAAGGAAGGACCTCCGTGGAAGAGCATAGATAATAAATCTAACAATTCTACAGCTTTTAACATTTTGAATTTTAATGAAAAATGCGTGTTCTGTGAGGGATTCGGCGTGCGTAAAATAGCAGTGTGATTGCACAGATAGTCTGAGATCTGGAGCCGTCTGATGACTTCATATAATTAGGTAACAATAGGAGATGGATCAGGGGCAGCAGCGCTCTACAGCAGACAGACACAGGAGGCTGATGACAGGGTAGTAGAGATTATTTGTTGGAGGGAGACGCATAAGAAGGCTGTTCATCTTTTTGTTCGCTGCAGGTAATCCTTTACACAGCTTTGACTCTGTGTGTTTTACCCATGGAAATAGCATATTAAAGATACAATTGAGAAGGAAAAGCTCAGGTGGTCTTTCTCAGTTTCTTCCCCCATGCAGAAACGAGTCAAACAACCTTCTCCTTTCTCAGTCACACCCCTCATAAACACAGTAAACATGTGGGAGCTGTTAAAGTAAGTCTAATGGCTATTTACCATGTTTTGTGCACTTCTCATTAAAAAGATTTTCCACTTGAGGAGAGCTAATGTTTTGGAAAACTCTATTAAATCAAACACACTTCATGCCAATAAGCGGCACATGTGGCTCTCTTCAGTAATTTAAAGGATCTACCAACCACTGGAAAAACAAGGGAAACCACAGCCTGTTTTTTTTTCACAAAACCTCGACTTTAATCACATGTTTGTATAGACACCTATAGAATGCTTTTAGCATTTTAGCCTCTTATACCTAATAGTTTCTTGCCCTTGTATTTCATGTCATATCTATCATGTAAACAGTTTAATAATTTATGCACTGTGTTTGTAAGAAAATTTGTGTCAACACTGAGCTAAATTTGACAGATCAAAACACGACTCTCAAGATAAAACATATTATTTTTAAATATTGCGGTCACCAACACTCGTCAGGCACTTTATTAGGTGAACCTCTGCTGGTACAAGGCCGAGGTTGGATCCATTTCGTATTGAGAACTGCCTTCATTTGATAAAGCATAAATTTGAAAACAGAAAATTGTGCCAGATAAATTTCTCACGTATTTTGTTTTATATTGGCTTCACATCATGACACGGTTGCTGCAGATTTGTCATCTTCACATTCATGTTGAAAATGAATGTGAAAATGATGTATTGGGTTAAGATCTGGTGACTGCAGAGGCCGTTGAAGAACAGTGAAGACCTTTCATTGTCTCGAAACCATTTTGGTCTGATTTGAGTTTTATACTGTTTCTGGCAGAAAGTAGTTCTCAAAAGATTCTTCTCTGTGCTCATACAAGAAGAAGCATGATGATCAACAATGCTTAGGTAGGATGTGGTGTTTAAAACATGTTCAGATGGGAACAAGAGTCCCCAAAACTTATATTCTGCTTTTTCAGTCATGCTGACCACTCTAAACGCTTTACAGTAGTGCCACATTCACACAGACACACTTCGACACTGAAACGCAGATCGGTTAGCCACTTAGAGCTCAGCGCCTTGCCTGAAAATGAAATTAAGATTATTTGGACCAGGCAACTTTTTTTTCCTTCATTTTTTTTCCCTTGTTTGATTTTCATGGGTCTCTGTGAAATGCAGCCTTGTTTTCCAGTTCTTTACTAACAGACGATCTTCTGCTGGTGTAGACCATCTGACCTTTAACAACAAAAACACAAGACATCTTTATCACATTCAGATGTCTGAAGCTGAGCTGCTGCTATTTGACTGATTGAACAACTATGTGTGTTTACAAGTAAATAAACAGGTGCATCTAATGAACTGACTCATGCATAATTTAAGTTTTCCACAGTAAATAAAACAATAAAGTGAACAAATGTGTGCTTTTGGGAACCATGCAAGCTACTCTGAGGGGGTTGATATCGATATTCAGGACAGAACTGAATCCAAATTACTGAATAGAGAGAATTAATAAATCCCATGGCAAATACAGATGTTGCACAGTTAAATATAAATTCCTAGAAAAATGACTTGATTGTGTGTATTTCATAATGTGATACAGCAGTTATTTTTAGGGTTTAGCATGCTATCAGAAACAAACTTTATTATGTAGAATTAATTGGTGCATAATGATGTAAAAGTAACATTTGTTTTATAAAAGCCCCTTAAAATGTATGCCTGCAGGGTGTGTGGGTTTTCTCACATTACACTGTTGTGTTTCCACAGGTAACAAAGCCTCACAGTTGAGATTTGAGCAAAAGTGTCAAGCAAAAGTGTTTATGTATAATAGTAGAACATAAAGTAGTGCATAATAGTGCAGTGAAAGGAAAATTACACAAAATTTCCATTTTATTTTATTAATTTTCCAAATAAAACTCTAAAGTGTGGTGTGCAATTTAATTTAGCGCCCTTTCACTCAGACACCTCTAAATAATACCCAGTTTTTTATAAAGTAAATAATATTTCCTCGCTGTTTTTCTTGGTAACAATGGAAATATCTGTCACTGATTTTCCCAATCAGCAGCCGAGTGTGAAGCGGCCGGGATGAGGATCAGTGCCTCCAAGTCTGAGACCATGGTCTTGAGTCGGAAAAGGGTAGAGTGCCTTGTCCGGGTCGAGGGAGATGTCCTGCCTCAAGTGGAGGAGTTCAAGTATCTCGGGATCTTGTTCACGAATGAGGGAAGAAGGGAGCGTGAGATCGACAGGCGGATTGGTGCAGCGTCCGCCGTGAAGCGGGCGCTGTACCGGTCTGTCGTGGTGAAGAGGGAGCTGAGTCAAAAGGCGAAGCTCTCGATTTACCGGTCGATCTACGTTCCTACCCTCATCTATGGTCATGAGCTTTGGGTAATGACCGAAAGAACGAGATCGCGGATACAAGCGGCCGAAATGGGTTTTCTCCGTAGGGACTCAGAGTAGAGAGAAGCTCGGTCATCCGGGAGGGACTCAGAGTAGAGCCGCTGCTCCTCCACATCGAGAGGAGCCAGTTGAGGTGGCTCGGGCATCTGATTAGGATGCCTCCTGGACGCCTCCCTGGTGAGGTGTTTCGGGCACATCCCACCGGGAGGAGGCCCCGGGGAAGACCCAGGACACGCTGGAGGGACTACGTCTCTCGGCTGGCTTGGGAACGCCTCGGGATTCCCCCGGAGGAGTTGGAGGAAGTGGCTGGGGAGAGGGAAGTCTGGGCCTCCCTTCTTAAGCTGCTACCCCCGCGACCCGACCCCGGATAAGCGGCAGAAGATGGATGGATGGATGGATGGATGATTTTCTAAATAGCTGACTGCATGATGTGCTTATGACATTATGTTTTCATGATGCCAAGCGCTTAGAGCTGTCCTGTTGCTGAAAAGAGCTATGAAGATAAACTTGATTGATTGATTGATTGGTAAAACAGGTGAATCTGCATTTTGAGGAGAGTTACTTCACAGACCTCAGTGACTTTCCTCTAGATCATATTTTGAAATGACTCATGCTGGCAAAAAGGCCTTGAAGATGCACAAAGACAAAGACAACTTTACTTCACTCTTCATCCCCCAGTCTTCCTCCTTCATCAGACACTGAAAGGAGTCTGAAGAAGCCCTGGATGCCAGCTGGAGTACCCCTAACCTTTAACCTCTGACCCCCAGCATCACAAAATTCATCACAGAGCCTCAGCTGGATGAACCCAGAGGGGAGCATATTACAAAAAAAGAAATACTGAGCAAGAACAGGTGCTAGGCATGAATACAGGTGGGACACGTGTTTTTCCACTTCTCCAACTCCTCTGGACTCACCGAATCCATAGATCCTCAGGGTGTGTTTGTCACGCTCTTGAGTGTGTGTCGGTTTCTGTTTGCGTGTCAAGGCTCCATCTATCCTGATGCTCCTGGTTTAAAGAGAGGACCCTGCTGTTCCTTAATGAAAAGCTGTCTGCTACAGAAAGATTGAGTTACAAGAACAAGGTTCTTTCATCCTTATTGAAAAAACATGTGCCTCCTTCTGCTTTCAATACAGACAATATTTTACACAAACCTGGTCAGTTTATGCTCTCTTTTAAGAGAACTACAACAAAACAACATTAGCCAAGAAGGGAGGACATGAGGAGAAGTTTTTGCCTCACATTTCAAACACCATTGTTGCAAAAATGAAAATACAAAATACAAACTCTTTACTGGCAAAGAATATTAAATTGGTTAAATGATTTTTTTATTTCACCTCTTCAAGAGGGCTATCATTAGCTTTGAAATTCCAGTGGTGCTTCACTATGTTTTTTGTGCCAGTATATGTCATCCTAAGAAATTGATTTAGTATTGTGTCTTCAGTCCAGGGGCCAGGTCTAGTTCTGCTGGGGCCCCGGCCCCTGCAGAACTAGACCTGCAGGGTCTAGTGCAGGGTCTTGTGAACACAGAGGACAAGAATTACTGAGTTGCAAACAACAGATTTATGTATAAGACGTGAAGATAAACAGGTGCTAATGTGGCAAGAATGTAATGTCTTGCCCTATTTAGTTTTCTTTATTAGAGTAAATTTGAATACTAAAATTCTTTTGTATATTTACAATTGCATTTGTATTCTATAAAATTAAAAACCATTAAAGTCAGTAGAAGTAATATACAAAGAGATGAATGTACCATGAAACCATGAATGTACAAATTGATATTCAATTTAGGATTCAGTGCAGTTCTTTTATTACCTGCAAATGTGCTATCATATGGATTAGTGTGGAAACAACACCACACTATTCATGCTAAAAGATTTTTTAAAATAAGCTGAAATTAAAGAGCCTGCAAAGAAGAACAGAAATCCAAATCTAAGATGTACAGTAAAGAGAAATTAGGAATAAATTATTATCCATGACTTAAAGTCAGATAAAGTTACACTTTGCATTAGAGTGAAACTTGTCTGATAAAATGACATGTTTAGATTTTGCATGTCCATTTTATGTGGTGAAAATTTACTTATTATGGCTTTTTCTTTGTAGTTTGAGAACGTAAATAATTTATGAGAAACAGGAGCTTTCCCCAAATAACTCCATGTGACTGGACTGAGGTATAAGACGGGAAGCTTTTTTCTTCCAGAGAAACAATGTAAACCTTGTGAGGGAATGTGTTATAGTCTGATGAAACCAAAACCTGCAGTGAAACAGCATCATGCTACAGGGTAAGTTTCTTCAGAAGAACTATGAGTGGAGCAGAAACTCAGTTAGTTTTGAACTTAAACTTTCAAATTTTTGCTTGAAAGCAGAAGATGGAGCATAAACCGCTTGCTTGCCATTGCAATGGTCCAGCTGTACATCCAAATCACTCAAAAGATGGTGAAAGAGAGTAAGAAGAGACCAGAATTCAATTTGACTGAGAATTTGAGGGATTTCTCCCTCATTTGGAAAGTTAAAGAACTTCTTCCAAGTAGACAGGGGAAATTTTTACCAAACCAAGTTTGGGCTCGCTGAAGGACTATAAACAGAATTAATCAAAATTCAATAAAACTTCAGTTTAATGTTGAGCATTCATTTTTTATTTTCCATAGCAGATAGTTTTGCTTTTTGTTGATTTGTTCATAAATGCTCCACTAATATGGCTTAAAATAAGTTAGCATGGATTTTCAACAGAGGCATGTAAACTTTTAAACTCCTCCTTATGTGTGTGCTTACTCCAATGTGCTTCAGCAATTATCGTCGACTTTTTTTTTTTTTTTTTTTTTTTACAACGGAAAAGATTGAAATTTGAAAGTCAGCACGAATTAAACCAACACAATGATGATGCTCAGTGTGCTGCTCGCCGTAAATACGCCAGCACAAGATGAATCTGATTGAGCAGGGTTACTGCGAGGGTTACTGTTACATTGTTGGTTTACATAGCCCTGTGAACTTCCCTGAGGAAAAGCATGCCAGAGCAGGATTTTACCAACCTCTCTTAATCACTCCCAGCCGGGCTCATGACAGGAAATGCTTCTTTCTCCTGAAGCCCTCGCTGAAACATGAAGCATGTTGCTTTATGAGTGCGTCTCCGCTGAGAACTCGCGTTGAACTGTCTTTGCTGGATTTGAAAGCGTCCTTTATGGTCAGCCGCCCTCCTCTTCAACAAGAGCTCACTTGACCTTTCGGAGGTGGTCAGCTACGTTCAGAAGGAAAAACAACTCCTGGCTTCAGAAGGTGCCAACAGCATCATGTCAGTGATTCCTTAATGTCGGCGAGGTCAGCTGCACAGTATTTAAAAGGTCTAATGGACATCTGAGCCGGCTTTGGTGTCAGGCTTATGAAAGCAGTTTAGCAAGGAGGCAAGCAGCCTCGGGCCAGCAATAACAGAGTGGAACTGATTAAAGAAGAGGAGAGAAGCAGGGAGGAGAGAGGAAAAATGAGACAGGGACTGATAACATCTTTTTCACCAACATGATGATATTAGAGAGCTAAAGGTGCAATAATCTCACTGAACTTGCTGTTTTTTTAGCTGCTTCAGAAATGTAAACAATAATTAAAGTCTACTATATGAAAATATTTGGCAGAGGAATGAAAGTTATAGTGAAAATAACAATCGTTATCCTTACGTTTGACGGGAATTTACACAGTTTTCAAAAACAATCTACATCACTGCATCAGGATAAAAGTGGAGTCCTGATTTGAAGGACTTCACTTGACTCCTTATTGGAGTCAACCTCCTCTTAAAGCTGACACTCACACAAATCTTTGTTGTTTTGTCTCTTTAAACTTCAATACATTTTATTCAAACATTCTACAATTAGAAAATAATTGTAAGGCGAAAGGAAAAGGGTGTCTGACTCTGAAGTCTCTCTTTTTTTTTTACAGAAACATCCAAGAAATTGAGCATGTCTTCATATTTAGAGAGTTTTTGATGCCTTGATTTATTTTGCAGTGAAACCAATTGGCTTGTAAGGTCACCCCAGAATAACTAAAGTCCATTTGTGTGCAACCAGTCTTATTAATCCAGATCATCTGTGAAGGCCTCAAGATGTTTATTAGGGAACATTTGTGAACAAACAGCGTCATGAAGACCAAGAAACACAGTAGACAGATTGAGGACTTGACTGTGGATAAGTTTAAACTAAAACAATATTCAAAGCTTCAAACATTCCAGAGATCACTGCTCAAACCATTTTCTAGAAATAGAAGGAGCACAATCCAACTAAAAACCTAACAAGACACGACCATCCATCTGAACTGGCTGGGTAAGGGTCGCATTGATGAAAGAGGCAGCCAGGAGGAGCCTGGGGAGCTGCAGAAATCCACAACTCTTGTGGGAGAATCTGTTGACAACACAACTATTAGTTGTGCACTCCACACGTCTGGATTTTATGATAGAGTGGTAAAAAATAAAGCCACTGTTGAGAGAAAGTAATGAAAAGGTCTGTTTGCAGTTCGCCACAAGCCATCATGGGAAAGCCAGACATCGCTTTCCTCATCAACCCTTTCCAGCTCATTCTGAAAGACCCCCAGGTGTTCACATGGGTCTGTCCCAGGACTTCTCCTATTGGCAGAGACTAACATTATCTGCTCTATGTCCACCGTGGAAAAGATTATGCATCAATAAAACCCCCAAAATGTCATGACTCTCATCTGGTGGTGTGTGCTAATAAATTTCAGACTGTGACTGTAACAAATGTTTGAAAAAACAGTCCCATGATTGTCCGTGTGAAACAACAGAAAAGTTATCACTTTCCCATTGAATTTGTGGATAAAGAATTAAAGAGTTATGAAGAAAGCAGTACTTGCTATTTCTTGCTAGTTTTACAACATACTAAATCTAATTCAAGGGACAATTAGATTTTCCTTTCCATTGTTTTTGTTATATAAAATTCCCCGAGGACATGTAGGCAGCTAGCTTTTCTATGTCATATGACTAAAATAGGATAACACAACATCGACTTCTTTTAATTAGTGGCCTTAACGGTTTCCCATCTTTTATTACAGTTAAGGTCAGAATTATCCTGTAAAATAACTCAAAACTCTTCATATTTCCATGGAAATGATCAAAATAAAAACTGTTCATTGTTCATTCTCTGCAGATTCATCAGTATGTCTTATTGACCTGTGTTTTATTAGCACAGTCAAGTAACTGTGCTGTTTTCGGTTGTTACAAAAATGCTGTATATAACAATGGACATTGTCTTTGAACAATGACTTCAAAGAAATTTGACTTCTCAATTTGATGCCTTGAAATTAGGCTTCCGTCTCTAAGAAGCTCCATTTCTTTCCGACACTACGCCTTCAGCTCGTCATCACAACAATGCTCTTCCACTATGCTGTTTACAGCCGTTCTTGGGACCTGAGAAGTAGTTTGTATGATAAGATCAGTCGACCCGAATTTCAAACAAGTGTTTGCTGATTGCTACTGCAGCTAGTCTGTAGGAACTGAGAGGGGAAGATGCAGGGGAGGGGGGGTGCTCTGTGAAGATGGCGCCTTGTGAGAGCAAGCGTTTAGGCACCTCCTAGCAGCTGACATGGGAGATTATTCCTCAGACATGCATTAAAGATGAGAGCAACACTTTCATCATCATCTCATCATCATCAAAATGATGATGAGGGAAAACCAAAATAACATGATATAAAGCTTCAAAAAAGTTAATTTTACATCATACACCCTTCTTTTAGAATTTTGTGTGATTCCATTAAGAGCGACTTTTTCCTGACCTTAAGTGAATAACCACTCTCGGTCACTCAGCCTTTCCATTGCCACGCCTTCTGTAATTTCTTTAGCAAATAAACACTTAAAACAATCTATGAAAATTAGGTAGCAAAGAGCAACAGGAGTTCAGGTCTTTTATTCTCTTTCAACACACTGGAAGAGCTCTTAAAGTCCGACTTGTCAGAAAAAGCACATGAAAATAAGGTGTACGGAGAGAGGATTGTGTATTTAACAGTGTCCTCCTGGACATGGAAGAAAACTCTGTGCTTCATCTGGTTTCGACATGACTGCTGCTGCGTCAGGACACAGCAGCAGAAGGAGCCACGCCTTCACAGACCCAAAAAGGGGGGACTCATCCTCTCCTCTCTTCACTTCTCACCTCTCCCCGACATGGCTATAAGCAACACTAAAGCACAAGCCCAATAGCTCATCTCCATCTTCTCTGTGTCCAGAGAAGGCGGCCATTGTGTGCCCGCTCCTCTCTCCCCAAGTCAGTTTCCTATTGAGACTCTGAAAAGGCCTTTGAGGGGCCCTGTTTTGGCGCTGCAGCTCACCTGCAGAGTTGAAACTATGGCTCCATTCTGAAGCCCAGCAGCTGCCAGGGCAGAGAGGCTGGCACCCGGTGGGAGAGAGAATAGCGGCCGCAGAGCCTTTCAATATGAAGCCACTTAGTAACAGAAGGCATGTGCCAAGCCTGCAAAGCCATCCTTTGGAGCTCTCCGAATATCAGAGGAGAATTAGACACATCTTTGCCTTTTTTAGCCGTTTTGTGGCTTTACTGTTTCGAATAATACGGCCTCTACGCTGATGGGAATCAGGTGAGATTTAAGAGCAGAGAAACAAGCTGACTCTCTTAACACTATTTGTCCGTATCTAAGAATGACTGGTGAACTTTAGTGACAGATCTCTCTATGAAAACGCTGAAGATTTCAGCAGCTTTGGGCCTCTGAGGATGTCCTCACCACACAAAGCCCTCTTTCTATCAGCGGGCCAGCTCCTATACTGGTGCTAATTTACGATGCCCTCACAGCAATTTCCACAGTCAGAGAAGTTCAATTGTGTTTTCCAGCTCATTAAGCATCAACACAACAAAGCTTTCATCTTCTCCTTCATCTACTTTGCCCCCCTCTTCCACCCCTGACCCCCTTCTCCTGCTTCACACATCTACTTCAGTTTTTTTTTTTTTTTTTCCAGTTTACACACATCTTCTAGGCCTAAAAAGGTGAAGGAAAGGTAAGGCGGGCAAACATCTCATTCTCCCTCGTTCTTTAACCTCTCTTTGTGTCCTGGCTTTGTGTTTTGGTTGCTTTAATACAAAGACTGGAGATTTTTCTCATAGTGGTGCAGGAGGGATTTAATAGCTGTTTATTCAGGGGCCTCGACTGCACCCTCCTACTCCTTTCGGGACTTCATGAGACGACGTGAAATCTATTGTAATCTCAACATATTTGTTCAGCCTCTCAATGTAATTAGAAACTCCCAAAATGAAGCTGGTACCTTAATATTTTAAAATTAAGCAAGATATTTACACAAGACCTTCAACATCAGAGTTGAACAAAAGTACAGTTATTTCCTAAAGTCTGAACAGGCATATGACCTCATTATTACCGAGAGGAAATAAATCCAATGGGCAATTCCCACCATTTAGAGGAACAACAACAATGTCCCAGAGTAAAGCATGAAACCCCAATTTGTTCCAGTTTTGGCTTCTTCTAATGTGGTGAACATTATCTGAGGCTCTGATAGATGAAACCATAATTTACAGACATAATCAACGTGCCTGGAACATCTTTTGAAGCAAGTGTGAGTCAGAACAGATTAGGAAATATGTTGGGGGCGGTAGACATTGTCTGCACTGGCAGCTACTACTTCTGTGGATAGATCAAAACAAACCACAACCTTCAAAGTGCAGTCAAATAATTTATGGCTATTAATGACCTATTTATTTATAGTGTTTAGCAAATAACACTGAGGATCTTAGATCTTGCTGCTTTGTACTGGCACACATTTTAGGGGTTCTCCTGTGTAACATTTATACATGTGACTTTTCAAAAAAGGTTCAGTAAGTTGATGCATTACAAATTTGTAATGCACAGCAGTTCCTGCGGTGTCAAACTGATCTTGTTTTTGAAACTAGTTTTTAGGACTGAATCAGCCTTTAAACCCATGTAAAAGTATCCACACTACTTCTTTTCCATTTTATGATGTTGCAAAAAGAAACTTTGATGCATTTTGTTGGAATTGAATTTGATAGAGCAACGCCAAGTTAATTGTGAAGTTGAGCAAAAGTGATCTTGAAAATCTTCTAAAAAGTTTGCGTAGACCAATACTTTGCAGCACAAGCCTTTCTCTGCAGAAGCAACAGCAACATAATTATATTTTTACTCAATATTATTTGTAAAAATAGTTCAAGTTCAATCTGATTAGACGGAGAGAATTTTTGAGAAACCCCTTTCAAGTTTTACCACAAATTCTCAAGTAAATTCAGATCTTTGCTCTCTTGTGGCAACAGACATTTAGCACAAAAATACAGAAGAGTCTGAACAATTAAGTTGCTGAAAAGCCCATCACATTACCAGAACATTATATCACTAAATATAACTCTAAAAGGTTTAAAATACTTAGACTTCTTTAGCTAAATTTGTTCAATCTAAGTATATCATGACACAGTTACCAACTTTCTCTTGTCTCTATAAATCCAGCATCATTTCCTGCTCTCTTTGCTATGACTTTCACTCAAATGGGAACTAAATCAGCATGATCAGTGCTGCATCATAACCCAGCATTCCCAACCTGTCTTCCTGGGTTATTTTCCAACATCATCATCCTCCTCATCATCATTATCACAGAGCGCAGGGAGTATAATGACTCCCTTGCTGTCAGCACCATCACTGAGCTCGCTATAACACCCATCTCTCTCTGAGTCCAGAGAGGGTGTCCAATTCCCTTTGTCCTAATCCATTTTCTCCCAAACCACAACAATATGCCAACCATGTATCTGCACTTGTCTGTTAGCACCTGGCACCATGGGCAAGGCTCAGTGCAGTGTTCCCCGTCTGTCAGAGAAAGCTCATCTCCATCAGACGCCATGTGGAACTCACCCGTTTGTAACCAAATCCAAACTAAGACATACAAAACACACAGCGGGACAATAAACCACTCTCAGCTCACCTGTCAGCACTGTTCTAAAAGTCATGCTAACATATAGTAGGTAAATGAAAAGCACTTAACCAATCAGCAGCCTGTCAGCTAATTACAATAATTTCAAGCCTTATCTGCCATGCGAGTCTCCATTGCAGTGGCGTTTCTTGCATGAGTAGCACTCTGGGTGAGTTACCGCCTCCCACATCAACAGACTTCAACAAACTTTGATCTGAGCCCATCGATTCTGCCCGATTTCTCTCTCCCTGCAGAGGGAAACCAAACCAACATCATGTTTCCGAATGTGTTGATAGTGATGTTTACAGTTGCTTTTATGTCACACATTGCATGTAGGCCAGGTCAACTTTGGGTGAATCTTCAGCATGTTTGCTGTGCTCTCTTGTGGCAAAACCTTATAAGTTATGCTTTCCACCTGCGCTGTGGATCTCTGCAACTCCTCCAGAGCTACTTTTGACCCCTTGACCATTTCTCAGATTCCTGCTCTTTGCTCAGCCTGACAGTTTATGTTGATCGCCAAACATCAGTTGATTTGTCTTTGTTTATTTAGGAATGTTACATTAAAAGAAATTGAATCAGATTGAAACATAGATATAAAAACAGTCATTATTTCTAATTTTTATCAACTATGAATTATTTTGTGTTGGTTTATCTCACAAAGTCTAAATAATATACATTTGGTTTTGTATTGTGAGACTATGTGCTAACTTTCAAGTGGTATGAAGAACTTCACATTGTTTTCATGTACTCTGTACCATGAAAACAATGTGGCACATATTTTTGTGCTAAAAATATTTGTTTGTGATATTTCGTAATATTTGTCTGTGACAGTTTGACAAATGTACGCCATGATAACCAAGAGAGGAAGGTTAAATAGCATCTTTGTCATAATGGTTCAGCAGGTTAGACTGGGACCTGAGTGAAGACAGAGTTAATAGCAACTGAAACTGACATGTTGACGTAGTTTCCTTCAACTCTTCCTTCAGATAAGGAGGAACATCACAGGGGAGACCTCAGGGTCGGCAATTGATCTCTGGCTGATTGGCCTGAGAGAAACTGAACGGGAGGCAAGACCTGCTTCACTTTAATATTCTTGGAGCCTGTGCAACACCGCATCAATCTTTCAAACCTACGAGACGAAAGCAAGAAGTGGAAACCAGTATGCTTAGCACAATGCATGACCCCAGTTTGTTCCAGGAAAGTTGTCATGTGATTCTTGTCAGTTTTTTAAATGATAGGAGGAAGGAAGAGTGAGACATATTTCTTCAACAGTTTTTCCTCCCATTCAATTTTCCATTAATCTTTTTCAGCACAGCAGTCTGTGAACAGCTAGCTTCTTTAGCAATGAGTTTTAGTAGCTTACCTTCCTTGTGGGAGAACCTGTTACTATCTGCTGGACTAATAGATACATCAGCAGCCTTCCTTATGGTTGTGTGTGGACCATAACTCACAACATATTTTTGTACTAAAACTATTTTTTAATGATATTTTATAATATTTGTCTTTGCATTTGTATTACATTGTATTTGTTGTTTGTTGCAACCTAATTCATAGTTGGCAAGTGGAAGAAAAGTCATTTTAATAAAATTCAACCACCTTCACATATTACTGGGTGCTTCCATACAGGTTAAGAAGTCAAAGATCTGTAAACTGAAACATATAAAACCTGCTTCAACATGTCTGCTTGGAAAGGAAATGCATTTTTGAAAACCTCAATTAACTCTTAAGCTTTTCTCCTTTGGGGCAAGGCTGATAGGTTTAGGAGTGTGTTGACGTTTTTATGCAAAGGGAAGAAACTTTTGGACTTTTTGCATAAAAGCAGGAAATAGGATGTAAGAGAACAATCACAAAGAAACTGCAAAAAAAAGGGTATTGTACTCTTAATAACAAACATAAGGAGACATACTATAAAACTACACAGGCAATCAATGCTGAAGGTGTCTGCATGTGAAATGTCAGCAAAGAAATAAAAATACCCATTTTTTTTCAACAGTCGAAGAAAAAGACTACAGACAACCGTGCACCTTCTTTCATCTCAGAGTGATAATATTGGCTGTAAGTAGATGAGAATGTAATGTTGCCCTAAATTACAGTCATTCAAAGCTTGTATGGTTACCCAGCAATCTATCACTGTCACACAAAGAGCGAGAGGGGGGAGCCCGAGCAGACAGGCGCCAGGCACAGCAGGATCAAAGCAGGAACATACCTCAGGGAGGGAAACGGTTAACTCCATTTAACCAATTGTCCTATAAGACAGAGACAGACAGAAAGTCAGTGTGTTGCTTCAGGCTTGTCCGGCAGCAGAGTCAAAAAGCCTCACATATTTGGTTTCAATGGGAGTTATTGGACTTGATGCGAGGAACTCCGGAACAAAACTAATTTGGACGAGCCTCTTCAATAAGGCCCTTTAGAGACTCTCAAAGGGGCTGCAGACAATGAGCACAACAGGCTGAAATATATGGGCATGGGCAATTAAATTAGAGGCCACAATATGAAAATTTACAGTGACAATCACTCTTGGAAATACATTGAGAGCAGTAAATCACAGCTTGAACAGCTATGCTGCTTTAATGAACCAGGACCACTGTGTTCTATAACAGCTTTCAACAAGCTGTGTCACTACTTTATGCTCTACAGCTTAGATTTAAACAGTTTAAACAAGTGGTATACACAAACTCATCAGATTATTTTATTTTGAATAACTGAGAAAGGGCTGCCTATTGCTTGTGGTGTTTATGGACAGGATCTAAAGGTTTAGTTGCGCAGAGGAGGATGTTTGGTTTCAGACACTAAGGGTCTCATTTTTGCTTTTCGCAGACGGTGTGATTCTGTTGGCATCTTCAGCGCTCACTGTAGAGTGAAGACTTGAGTGTGAAGGGGCTAGGATGATAGTCAGCTCCTCTAGATCTGAGGCCGTGGTTCTCTAAGGGTAAAAGAGCCGCTTCTTTATTGTGGAGTCTCACTCTGGCTGATTAACATCTGGTTCGGTTCTAGTGAAAGTGGGTATGCTGCAATAGTCAGTGTGTTCTCAAACTGTGTGGGAGTGAATATGGGCAGAAACATGGGGGAGAATGCGAGAACATGGGCAGGCTGTCAGTGTGAAGGTGCTGCGGTCGATGCTCCAATGACATCATTGGGATGTCAGTGTTTCCGAAATCTTCTGGTATATTTGCTCGTCGGGGGTTGTCTTGTCGCTCTATGCCCTCTTATCCTTCTTATTGATAAAAGATTTGGACCTCAAAGTTTGACCAGAGAATTATTGCCATCTCACCAACTACTATGATCTGATGTAAATCAACGAATGCAGTTTGCTGACAATCAAATCGCATGTGACCAATACCCAGCTAGCTCCAGCTTGTATCACATGAGGTAGTTCCACAAAAAAATGGTAAGGAACAGCACACTAATCTGGGCAGGGTGGACTTGGACTAGTTAAAGCCACGCCCACAGAGAAGGGACTCGCTCAGGTGTACTGCCCCATCTGGCTTGGGAGGTTGGTCTCTGTCTCATGAAGAAAAGCTTGAATATCTTGGTCTCTTGTTAACGAGTGATGATGGAAAGGAAAATGAAATGGACGGACAGATTGGGGCTTCATCTCCAGTAATGTGGGTGCTGCTACAAACAGCTGTGGTGAAGGAAGAGCTTAGCCAAAAAGCAAAGCTCTCAATTTACTGGCCCTTCAACATTCTGACTCTCACCTATGGACCTCAAATGTGGATCATGAACAAAAACACGATATCCTAGATACAAGTGAGGTTCCTCCAAAGGGTGCTAGACTCAGCCTTGCAGACAGGAGAAAGGGCATTGCCATTCAGGGGGAGCTCATAGTAGAGCCGCTGCTTCTCAACATCAAAAGGAGTCAGTTGCAGTGGTTCAGCATGTTGCTTTTTTTCCAGGAATGACCCACTGGGAGGAAACCTCAGGGAAGATTCAGAACTCACTGGTGCGAACTGACTGGGATCCCGCAGAATGAGCTAGAGGATGTCACTGTAAGGAGAGGGAGTTATTACTGGACTTCACTTCTGGACATGGTGCTTCTATCACCTGATCTTGGATAAGCATGGAAGACAATGGATGGATAATCGATATCAACAGAGAAACTCAGATTTTTAATGACAAAAAAGTACTGAAGCTATGTTTATTTTCCTGCACAATTCAGAGAAAATGTCTATTAATAAAAGGAGCTTTTGAAACACAACTTTCATGAGGTTTTTGGGTCTGTTTTTTCTTCATTTAGTCACCTTTTTCAGCAGGAATTTATCCATTCACAACTGATTCACAAGTCTTTACTATTTGTTATACTCAGAAGCTATCGAATGATGAGCCGGCCTATGGCCTATAAGCAAGCAGTATTTTATCATCACATTGTTTTGCAGAGCTTATACATTCAAATATATCAGTAAATTAGCTAACCATTGTGTACACATTATATAAAGAAATTAAATGAAAAATGGACTTTCTGCATATGCGCTGTGGCAAAGTGGAAATTCTCTCACCAGACACATTTTTGGGATTCCGATTGTTAATTTTTGAGGTTTTGGAACATCTAGGCTCCAGAAAACTCAGATGTTCCAGAGTTTGTGTTAAATTAGAATGAAAAAAAATAAGCACACACTCCCCTGACTTCTTAGTTAATGCTTCTTCCGGACTCACCTCACAGGCTAAATGTAAATGTAAAAAACAGTTTAGAAGGGATTTTCTTTTCAGTTTCAGAGTGTAATCACTTTGAAACTTATGACACCTTCATAGATCAAGAGACATAGACTTTCCTTCGAGCAAAATTAATTTGCAGCTTGTTAAAATCAGCCCTTTCCATTGGCTGTGCTTGAGTTAACATTCTGTTAGTTTACTGCATGCGCAGGCAGTGCGGATCGGCGCAGTTAATTAAACAGTTGTTGTTTTCATGCAGTTTCGAGTGAATTTAATAGGCTTTCAAACCATAATTGTTGCATTGGTTTATGTAAACAGCCCGACTTTGGACCCCACGCAGGTCTGACACAGTCACAACTGACTGCCAAAGTGAAGTAAAACATTCTGGCAAATCAAGATGCGCTGAAAAAATAAAAAAAAATAATAAAAATCCATTTCATGGGTTAAGCTGCTCTCTAAAATGTTAAACTCCAGAAACAAATGAGTAAGTCAAGAGAAACAGCCCTGCCTTCACAATGTCTACTTTTGTTCATATAATGCAAACTGGATTTTCTCCACCAAAAAGTGGAGAAGAATAAAAGTAAGTAAAGATTATTAATAAAAATCATTTTCACAGAAATAAAATCACAAAGTGCTATATAACAAAACAATCAACGTTAAACTATACAAAGAATAAAAACAAAAATAAGACGCACAATAAAAACTGCAGGTCTGAGCTGCTTAGGTCTCTAGTAAATCATGGAAAGTTTACATCTGCGCCACGTTCCTTGAATTAGTTATCTGCCATCGTTTACAAGTTTACAACTGTCAATGCCCACCATCAGTAAGCCAGCCTCATCATTCATCTGTCCTATCAGAGCGCGCACCAGCTGGGTCACGTGGAAGA
Organism: Poeciliopsis turneri; assembly: GCA_922788865.1. NCBI lineage: Eukaryota > Metazoa > Chordata > Actinopteri > Cyprinodontiformes > Poeciliidae > Poeciliopsis > Poeciliopsis turneri. Next base: position 1,833,392 of record CAKLNU010000915.1, read on the forward strand.
CTCTTAATGTCTGATTCGTCCGCGGTAAGATGCGAGAGAAACTTCTGGCTCTTCACTGAAGAAAATGCGAGCCTGTGCGTAAAACTCGGCTTACCAGCGGATGCGCAGCGTCAGCGGAACCACAGCGATGACACTGATCTTCATCAAGTGAACACACGCAAACATTAAAAAAGCAGCGGGGAAGAACGGCGGGGGAAAGTGGTTGCATGGCACCGCAGTCGTGCGTAATGAATCCTGCGCAAGGATCACCGGCCTTGGACACATCGCGTCAGGATAAAGCCGCTGGAGAAACTGGAGCCGAGGAGCCGGACATGGCACCCAGAAGGAGCTGTAAAACCAAAGGTTTCGAGCTGCCGTTCAGTGTGGAATCCCTCATATCGGACAGGACGTCTCCGGGCAGCAGCTCCCGCTCCTCTGACCTCAAGTCAGGCTGCGCCCGCAAGGAGGAGACCGAGTGTGCGTCACCGAGAGGGATCTGTGGGTCCAAACTGGAGGCGGTGGACCTTAGTGACAAGGAGAGGACCTGGCTCCAGGATCCATACCATGCACACACAAGTGAGATGGAGATATTATCATTATTGTTACTACTATTAATTTGTGTCAGCATTATTACACAAACCATGCATTTTGGTGATACTTCACTGCGGTTACTGGACAATTTAAAAAATGTCTATAAATGAAACTCTTTAGAGATATTTACTGTCATACATACTTTACGATTTTATAACAAATTATGGTAAACCTGTATTAATTTGAATGGGTCTCAGAAGAGATTCGTAAAAAAAAAAATAAATAAAAAAAAAGGTCACTATGTCACGTTTTCTGTCTTCAAGAAAATTTCTTTTGACGTTTTCTGCTCAATACAAGTAACCATAAAAAAAGGAAACATGAGACGTAAATTGGCTTGATATTGTGCGCCAAATGTTACATACTGGACTCATATTATTTGCATTTTGTGTATTTTTGGTGCAGAACAATTATTGGCTCAAGCTTTACCTGAAAAAACAAATCATAAATGTGGCCCACACTCACATGCTGGCAGGCCAGATAGGCTGTGGTTTAAAATCTATAAAATGTGATTGCAGATTTTGCCGTTTGCCCACATTACATTATATATATATATATATATATATATATATATATATATATATATATATATATATATATATATATATATAAACATTAGTTTTGTCTATATGGAAAAACCAAACAGTTTTCCCATCTGGACATACAAACCATGACTCAACGAGCGTGCAGTTTCTCACTTGCTCAATCTGCTTCCAGGAATCCCCAGCCCAACTACGTGCAACCTGCGGAAACACAAGAACAACAGAAAACCCAGGACCCCCTTCACCACGTCCCAGCTGCTCTCTCTGGAGAGGAAGTTCCGTCAGAAACAGTACCTGTCCATCGCGGAGAGAGCAGAGTTCTCCAGCTCCCTGAACCTCACAGAGACCCAGGTCAAAATCTGGTTTCAGAACCGCCGAGCCAAAGCCAAGAGACTGCAGGAGGCCGAGCTGGAGAAGATAAAGCTGGCCGCAAAGCCGCTGCTGCCGGCGTTCGCCTTCCCCTTCCCGCTGAGCGCGCCCCTGGGCGCAGCGCCTCTGTACGGAGCTCGGCCTGCTTTCCCCGTTCCCGGACTACTCAGCAGGCCTTACGGGATGTATTACTTGTCTTAACTAACATCCAGAAACGCTGCGTTGGAAAAGCGTTGATCAAATACGTTTTTAGAAAGAAAATAACATGTCACAAAAAACACCCCTCCCGATAAATCTGGGTTTTTCTCTTTCTTCTTCTTCTTTTTTTTATTTTTTATTTTTACAGTTCTTGTAAGTTCAATGACATTTATATCGTTGTAGTTGGTGTAAGAAATATTTTTACACACACACAGACACACACACACACACACACGCACACACACACACACACACACACACACACACATATATATATATATATATATATATATATATATATATATATATATATATATATATATATATATATATATATATTACAAGCATGGTCTATCTTATTTCTTTGGAGACAAATTCGATGGAGTAACAGACTTTAAAGAGGTCAGCCCAGATGACGTTTATAAAAAAAATGAATTATTTTTAGGCCAGCAAACTTGTTTATCTTGGTGGACTTTTGCGCACATTTTACGCAAAAGATAAAAATCAAATCGCACTCCGCTGTATTATAAACTTACTACAGCTTAATTCCATTAGATGCAGTTACTTCTTTTTTATTTTGAAAGGCCAACTTGTTCTGGATTGAGAATATTTTTTGAAAGGTATTCAGATTTTGACGTTGCAGAGCTTTAGAAAATGTTTTTTTTTTTTTTTTTCCTGAGGCCGTAACAAAGTACCACGTCTCCTTCTTTTGAAAAAGCTTTGCTGTCTTATTTACCCTCGTTATGATTAACAAATTACATGGAAGTAACCCTAAAACAGAGTGACTAAAACTGACTCCTCAGTGTAGTTGTGCTTTATGGCTCATAAACTATTTAAAGATTTTATTCAAGAATAAAATGAAAAGAAAATTTGCAAGTAGGGTCCAAATCATGATTTCCAGTACTGTGTGAAAATATTACTGAACTGTGGATGCCAGTGCTAAGTTTTTCTCTTTAAAGCTGTGTAAGAAGTGAAGGCCAGAATATCTCCTCCTCCTTTTTCTTAATTCAAACACCCTAAAAACTGACTAAACAAATCTGACACCAAACCAGTTGCAGACATCAATAGATCCAGTTTTTTTACTGAATCATTTTAAATTGATATGGATTCGTTTGCGTCTTGAAAGATGATCGACATTTTTAAACACTGCTGTTAGGCGACAGACTGGCGACCTGTCCAGGGTGAACCCCGCCTCTCGCCCGGAACGCAGCTGGAGATAGGCACCAGCAACTCCCGACCCCGTTAGGGACAAGGGTGACAGAAAATGGATGGATGGATGTTAGGCCCAAAATTATTCACACCCTTTACCAGATTATTTAAAATCAATCCCATTCATCCAAAAAGTTTCCTCCTGATTGGAAATGAGACAATTATATCTTTAAAGAGGATAAAACATCATAAAAGGAGTAACAATTTAACATAACTTATAAAAAATGCCTAATTGAAAATTATTTATAGCCGCTTCAATAATCTGTGCCGGCATCATCGAGTCAAACCCTTCCTATAGCTGTTGACCAGTTTCTTGGTTGTTTCTATTGATCTTATGATTCATCTTTGGTAAATCCTCTGAGTTTCTCTGTCAGATTCAAACTTCTGGCTCTAAAATATGGATGTTTTGGAGTTTGGCTGCTCCACAATATAAATATTAGTTCCAGGCAGAAGATATGTGTCCACCAGGGTTTTATATATATAATAGAGGACCTAGTTGACTTAATGAGACACAAGTATCAAAGCTGAACAGCTGGTATTAGTACATACTGTCACAGGTTTGCAACTTTTGACAGATTTGACTGAATAATTAAAGTTGCACTTGAGTTGAAAGGGGTTCAGCGTTAATCTTTTGGGCCTGAGCAAGCATTGCATAGATTATTTATTAATAAATCAATAACTTCTCTTTCTCAATGCCAAATAGAAGCACTGCTTTCTTACTTTTCTCTATCTGGGAACAATTCTTATTTGTTTTTTTTTTTGTTTTTTTAAATACACCTGAAACAATTTGCTGCTGCTAAACAGACTACAAGTAAAACCATGTAAGTAAATAGAAACACAGAAATTTACTCACTTAGGAACTTTCGGATCAGGTGTGTTACTCTTATGCTTGTATTTTGGATTTAGATTTTATCTTGATTTAGTAACGAAAAAAAAAATACAAAACAGCAAAACAAGCTGAAAAACTGACCGGGATATTGAGATCTAAAGACAGTTTGATTGATTTTCCATAAAGTTTGTTTGTTAGCTGACTGTTGTTGTTATGAGTGTTTTCCTGGTTTTCACTGCAAAATGTTCCTGAATTAATTGCTGTTATTTCACACAACCACAAGCTATTCTGAGGTGAAATTATAACCCATAAATCCCTGTCTGTTTCAGCAATACAAATGAAACCATACATTTTCCTCATGTTTTATTTTTCTAAAAAGTTGATTTAAGAACTTCCATTTTAGTTTATGAAATATAAGTACAAATATTCTGGGTTTCTTTTTTGCATCCATCAATCCCACTGCAGTCATTAATGGACAGTGTATTTTATAAGGCTGAAAACACAATTTGTATTAAAGTTTATTATTAAAAAAATGCTAATGTTTCTAATTTCTTATCACTTCTGTTAAATCAAACACATCTTTAATATAAAACTGCAGAGCTTCACTGCATCCTTTTAGCACATTTTCCAGCAGGAAGCATGCTGATCATCTTGCATCTCATCTGAGAATGCAAAAAGAACTTTCATTGAATTGAATTACAGACAACAAAGTGCATCACATTTTAATCCTAAAACCCAGAGAGCCAGCGTTGGGGTTGGTCAGACGCTGTGTTTCATTTCCTTCTGCCCCTCTGGCCTCTAAAGCCTCGGACCGAGCCGTGACCAAAACACACAGTTATAGGCACCCTGTGAAAAACAGAACAAACCCTTTGAATTACAGTCAGACTTTCTGCAGAAAATGCTTCACAAAACTTACTTTAATATGACTTAACTACATACAGGTCAAAAATGTTTATCTTTAGCAGACTAAAGGTTCTCTTCAACAAACAAACCTAAACTAAATTTTGTACAATTTAGTGCTTTAAAAAACACAAACCTATAGGAGTATTGTGGTTTCAGTTGCTCTGTGTTTGTTTCTGGGGTCTGAGCAGCTTCCTCACTGCTTGCATGCGTCTCCATGGACTCCTCCTGGTCAAGCTGGGTGGACTCAACACGGCACATAACCTCACACACACCCTCCGACCTACAAACATCGTCTGCTGCCTCCATGGCCGTGTCTGTCCTCTGCTCTCTGCTTGCTTCTCTGGTTCTAACAGAAAAACATCATTTCAAAAATAAGGACAGTGAATGATTTCAAAAAAAGTGCAAAAAGGGAAAAAAAAAAAAAAAAGTGGATCTTATTTTAAATACAGACTGTTGAGTTGAAACAAGATATTTATTTACCCTGTATAAGGGATGATATCTGAAATTCTTTTGTCACTGATATTACATCAGATGTAACCTTTCCTGTTTTAAGTTAGCTAGGATTTTTTTTTAAAGATTCTTTCTTTTTTTTTTTTTTTACCTAAATGGAGACACACCTCTGAATGTATTTAATAGCAACACATCATGCAGCTTCCTCTGGATGATATTATGGAAAAATCTAACAAAATCAGGCAAGATATCACTGACAGTTTTTTCAGTGCTGCTGTTTTAATGTTCCAATTCTCTGTCCCTGTTTTGGCATCCACAGACGCTTGATGGGCGGGGCTTCAGGACCGCATATCATTTGCATACATTATAGAGGCTGACAGAAGTGCTGCTGTCACTCTCAGGGTAAAACGTATTCAATGGCTACTTCCGAGTTCAGATAGACCATCTAAAACACAGGTATGTAACCTTGTTATCTGTCTTTGATATTCCCCTGGATGGCATATAATATATATGGAAATGATATACGACTCTGAAGCTCCGCCCCTCGAGCGCCACCCAGATGCCAAATCAGTGACAGACAAGTGAAACTGAAAAGCAGCACTGAAAAAACAGTCAGTGTGAAAAAATTTTAGCACATGAGTTTTCACACGAGTTATTTATTTCAATGTATCTACTTTAAATACATTAAAATAAATATGCGTTTATATGAATCTTTGTTGCGACAGACTGGCGACCTGTCCAGGGTGAACCCCGCCTCTCGCCCGGAACGCAGCTGGAGATAGGCACCAGCAACTCCCGACCCCGTTAGGGAGAAGGGTGACGGAAAATGGATGGATGGATGGATGAATCTTTGTTCACTATCAATTTTTGTGTCACTTCCAATACAAATGAGTGACAAAATAATGTAGTTACATTTTCCAATGCCAATATTTCTCTTTAGGTTCAAGTCAAACTTTCATCGTTTTAGTCCTAAATTCCTACAGAACTTTTGTGAGCTGTACTGAACAGGTGTGTGTAAGCAAGGCTTAGATTAGACCAGTTCTATTGGGAGAAATGGGCCAAAGATCCCAGAAATCTATTGAAAATCACAGAAAACTATTGAAAGAAGTTTGTAGAAAGATTCTACAAAGTTTTTGACGATTTAAAATGTACTTTCACCAAACTCTAAGTATAGTATGAAAACTTCTGAATTTCAAATAAAATATTAAACTCTCAAAAAACAACAATCGTACCTGACCTAAAGCAGGAACAGTTTAGTTTGACTTGATATTAGACTGTGAGAAAAAAAATGGTTACAGCCATTTACACTGTGTAGAAACCTGCTGAGTGAGTACATGAACATTTTAGCGCCATCTCGTGGACACGCTATAGGATGTACAGTATTACCCTTTTTTTTTTCTGTTTTTGTCAAATCTGAAGTCCGGTGGATACTTGTGAAGTCTTATCAGGTGGTCCTTTCTTTGCTGACTTGTTCTAAACTTCTGTCCACAGCCTTCCACAAGGCACAAATACTGAAAACAATCAAGGGTCCAAGAAAAAGGATAATTTAATATTGCTTAAAATAAATCAGTTGTTTAATTCTTTGGCCAACAGATGATCCAGGGCTCACCATGTCTTGTTTTTGGGCAAGGATGGTGAAAAGTGAGTCATGCCACTCCTGAATGTGAATGTCCAGGAGCCGGGCGCTGGGCAGGGAGCGGCGGCAGGAGCAGCAAACGTGTCGGTGCAGGGAATTGTAGTGGTGCTCGTACTCATCCAGTGTGCTGAAGACGGATCGACAGCCGGAGATGTGACACCCAAACTCTGAAACACTGAGGAAGAGATCAGGAGGAAGAGGGGAAATATCACCAACAGTTTGACTTAGAACTACCTGAGCCACCATCAAGGCAACCTTTTCTTCTCTGTGCTGCTTTTTCTTCCATTGGTAGCATCCCAGTCTGAGGGATGCTAAATTTGAGAAAATCTCAGTTTGTCTACTGAAGTTGCTCCTTTGTTCCCCTTTTTGAAATCAGGCCAGCATCTAAAAGTCTTTGCCTCACTTACTTGCCTACTGCCATTCCCCAGCGAGCTCTGCACTGGTGGCAATTAATTCGTTGATTTTGTATTGGGGAACATTTGTGGCACTAGTTTTGTTTTCTTTGGCAACTTTTCTTCTAATAATATATTTGCCTGTGAAGGGCTGCAAAGCGACGGTGACACAATATGGTTCCTTGGAAGTAACCAAAGCTAGCAAAAGAAAAACTATTCCAAGCAGCACAATTTTTCAAAGCAATCATGCTGCTGTCCTGATCTGATCTGATCACTAGTAATCTAGAGTCAAACCAAACTGCTACCAGTTCAACTGACGGGGTAAAGTTTGTGAAACGCAGGATGTCCATCAGTGCCAGAGGTTTCTTGTCACAGCTGTCCTGTCCAGAGTTTTGTCTGTAGCCTACCTGGGCGCTGGCTGCTCCTCTGCCTCTAAGCTGAACAGGTCCTGCAGATACATGTGTCTGAAAACATCTCCATCCTGTCAACAAAGATTTACATTACAGTTGGTAACTAATGTTCCTACAAACGCTTTTTGTCGTCCGTGTGAAGTTGTTACCTCAAACAGCTCATGGTCTCTGTGCAGACGGAGGAGCTGCGGATGAAAGGTGAATGGGTTTCCCTCCTCCTGCTGCTCCGCCGCTCCTCTAAAACCCTCTTCTTCGTCGCCGTTATGAGTCTCACTTCCTCCCCTCGCCATAAACTGGACCAAGTCTGGTTGCAGCATCATGTACAGACAACAGACGTCTGCCTCACTTCTTTGTTGAATCCTTGGCAGCCGAACGGTTTTCTGCGTTTGTTTTGGTTAGAATTTGGCGCGGGGAGATGACGTCACTCTGGCAGGTTCCGAGTGGACAGGAAAATAATTTTTTTTTTTACCGCCACCTGCTGGTCAAACTGATATCAGAAATGGAAACAAAACCGCTTTTCATTCAGTCACATGAATGTTACGTGGAAATGCTGTCTACATTTCTACAATTTAGAACAGTCAGCTTTTGTTTCTTACCATTTGGAAAGTTATCTGTCTTTTGTAACACCATGATAAACAAAAAACGAAAACATGGTGAAACATCATGTGGTTTTTGCTGCCTGTCTGAATCATTAATTTAACACAAAATTACTCTTATTTTGCTTTTTCCATTTACATCTGGTTTGTGAAGCTCCTGAAGAATCTTGTTTCTTGACCAGTTTATTTATTAGTTTTTCTTCAAGCATGATTTTCCTTCATTGCGCCAGTCAGGCGTTTTGACTTTACACCACAAGATGGCGACAAAATAACAAGGCATTTCAGGAATGTGACCGTATGAAACGACTGAATGCTTTAACCAAGAAACTTTTGTGTTTCAATCTGGCCCCGAAAATAAAAAAATAAAAAAAATAAAATAAAAACTCTGAATAATGAAATAACTGAGAGGTCACTTTGACGACAGTATGAATGCTTCGTTTGTTAATGTGACTGCTTTTGCAATGCAACTAAAACATGTTGGTAATTGTGCTTACTTTTTCGTGTCAAAATAATAGAAGATAGTCGGGAAAAAAAAAAAAAAAGAAACATGGCACATTTTTTTTAGCTGACCTGGGAGGTCAGTTTGAGATGTTAATTTCCAGGATATTACATATCAAATGGGCGGAGAACTGAAGACGTTTCCTCTGGGCTTGGAAGCTGACAATGACAGAGTCCGTCCAACAGAGCAACATGACACATTCTGGCTATTTTATATGGATTTTCATCTCCTCATGGGGTAAGCAAAATGTCTTTCTTTGTTTCTTGTACTCTTTGTGTCTTTTATTCTGTCTTTCTTTTCTTCTCCTTTCCTTTCTTTCTTCCCTTATTTTTTCTTCCTCCTTTCTTTCTATTTTTCGTTCTTTCTTTTCTTCCGCTATAAATCTGTAAAAAAAACAAAAAAAAACAAAAACATCTCTGACACTCATAGGTATAATTGCCGGTAATGTGAAGAATTTGCCTCATGTGATAAAGTACCAAACAGCGACACCTCAGAGGTTGCAGAGCATGCCTCTTCCAAACGATGTTGCTGCTGCACACAAGGTAACAAACTTTACATCCCAATTAACAAGTACCTTTGAAAAAGTTCTCATCTTGCGCTAAACACTCTGTTTCTTCACTTTGTGTGATTTTTATGAAGAAATACCCAGATGTAGTTCAATATTCTGTTAATATTGCTGGGAACAACCACACTCTGCACCTGGAGAAGAACAAGTAAGAATACTTTAAATCTCTCTAAGTCTATTCTTGTTTTAGGTTTTTTAATTTTTTTTATTGTGGCTGTTTTTCTTAAATCTATTATTATTAATTTATTAATCTTTTATATATTGTCTCCTTTTCAGGGGTCTTGTTGGGAAAAGTTTTACTGTGACCTACAATTCTGATCAGGGTACCCAAGTTTCAACTACCTCCAACCACGAGGTTTGTCCATTTCCTGTTTGTTATTTGCATTTTATTTGGTTAAATGCAAGTAGTCCTATAAGCACTTTAAAGGACAAAGTGCTTGTTTTGGCTTGGCTTAATAAGCAGCAAAAAATTATGAAACACTTTACAGAAAGAGAGAGAGAGAGAGAGAGAGAGAGAGAGAGAGAGAGATAGAGAGAGAGAGAGAGAGTTTGGCCTGGCACTGAATTCTGTCACAGCTTGTCTCTGCTACATATCAGAGAAAGCCTTTTTATCAAAGGCAGATTCTGTTCTTACAATTCTAGGCCACACTGGTCTGTACATCCCAAACCTTCTACCACAATCATCTTTATTCTTACAAAGAAATCAGATGACGTGTACATTTCTCATCATCAAAGTTCCGCATTGTGAGGAAGAGGTATTTTTTAAGAAAAGGAATTGACACATTTGTACATTTCCTGTCTTACCCCAATGCTATGACTCATTTACGTGGAATAAAATCACACTTTCGAGCAGAGTTTATTTTTAAAAATTTAATAATTCTTCAACATTAATAGGAACTCAATTAATTTTTAGGTCCACTGCTACTACCATGGACATGTTGTAGGAGTGGAGGACTCCTCTGCCAGCATTGGGTTGTGCTCAGGAATGAAGTAAGTAGAATGTTGTTCTTAGGTCTTAGCAGCACCAGATGTCTGCTTAAGGAGGGGCAGATTTCACTGAGCAACTGTGGCACATTGGTCAGTGTGTCCAATTCAACGTGAAGAAAGGACTCCCAAGACATCCTGCGACATGAAGATGCTTCATTTTACATGTCTCCATATGAGATTAATTCATTAGTTTGTTTATGTGTTTATATTTTCTTATTTTTTTTATGCAAACGGAAACTAGATATAGGCACACAATAAAAACAATAAAAAATTAGAGCTATAAATGTAAAACTTTTTTTTAAAGCTTGAAGAAAAAAACAGCTTTTCTAATGTTTTCATAAATACTTTAATAAATGTGATGAGTGGGATTCCTTCAGTTTCTACACCTTAACTCTTATACAAACACCAAAATTATTTGCAAACAACCGAGTTCGTCTTTTCTGAATGGAGAGGAGAAAAAATAATAGCCTTCTATGTATTAGTTGGCTTATCAGCAGCACAACAGGTGGGGGAGAGGCAAGTCTGCAGCACTCTGTGCTCTGTAAAGACAGACAGAGTGCTTTTTCTGGGATCTCATTAGGCCCAGGCCTGTAGAAAAAAATCTAAGCAATGGCTGGCACATCACATTGCATTATTTTAGTCATGTCGAGTTAGATTTACAGTACTTCATCCTTCTTGCTCTCATCTACAGAGGGTTCATTGCTCTCCAAGACCAGATGTACCTCATTGAACCCCTGCCTGGTGAGACGACCGGACAGCAGGACGGAGCTCACAGTGACGACGATCTGCATGCCGTTTACAACTACAAACACCTGAGGAGGAAGAGGAGCTCCTGTTCCCATGGAAACACAACCACTTTCTATGACCATGGAGCTCGTCCGTCTGGACTATTCCAGCTTGGCAGTCTGGTGAGGACGCGGCACGAACACATTCACAGATTATGTGGATTTACACAGCTAATAATTCATGGTGCAGACAGTTTTCAGGCATTGTACATCTTTCAAGCGCATAAAAAAAATATTATAAGTAACATTCAATAAAACACATGCAGATAAAATTATCTGAAACCAAAAAAATGATCCTACATTTTACAAAGATCACAGAAATCTGACCAAAAAAAACAAAAACAAAAAAACTTTTGGCTTTTTCTGCATTTGCACCAAGAGTCTGCTGTTTTATTAACTATAAATATGGAGAAAATAAAAGTTACTTAAGCAATTAAATGCAAACATTACTGCAATGATCATTGTTTGGTTCATGTCTTCTATGTTTTACGTCACTTAGAAAAGCAGAGCCCAAACCAAAGACCATACAGGAAAACCCAGGACTGTGGAACTGGCAGTAGTGGTGGACCATACAGAGGTCTGATTAATGTTATTATTTGACTCAAGATTACAGATTTCTATTGGTGAAAATATGGACGGAGATAATTGTTTGCAAAACGTGTTTGAATTTTTCTTCTAGTACAAGAAGTTTGGTAGCACAAAGGCAGTGGAGGCCAGAGTGTTTGAAGTAGCAAACCACGTAGATAAGGTATGTTTGTTTCACTGTTGCTTCAGACAGAAAGATAAAAAAATGTTGGTCTTTCATACATCTCCACTTTTAGTTTAGGAGAGCGTGCAGGAAACTGTTCTCATGTTTTATTAATTAGTAACTAAAGTATAAAAAGTTCTCTCACTACCATTAACTGTGAGTCTTCACACCCGAGTTGAAAACATTCACACATATCCCCTCAGCAGCAACTTTCTGTTACTTCTGCAACTCGTTGCATTAAGTGTTTGGACACGCGTTCACATTTGGTAAAACTCACAATGATTTGCGAATCACTGTAGATGCTACTCTCCTGTTGCAGTTGTATCGCCCCGTGGGTGTTCGGGTGATGTTGGTCGGCCTGCATGTGTGGTCATACAAAGATGAGATCGAGGTCAGCACCAACCCCGAGGTCACTCTTGGTCGATTTCTTGAGTGGCGTCAGCGGCACCTCCTGCCAAGGACCAAACACGACAACGCACAGTTCATCACGTAAGATGCTATCAATTTAAAATTCCACTGAAAAGAACCGATGTTATAAATATGACCCCTCCCCGCTTCTTTGATCAGGGGTGTGGACTTTGAGGGCTCCACCGTTGGATTAGCTAACACTAACGCAATGTGCACTTCGAACTCTGGAGCTGTCAATGAGGTAATAAATTATAACATGCTGAAAAAGAATTCATTTTGTAAAAAAATTTGAAAATTAAGCGATTATGATAAAGAATTCTATGGTATCAGTGCTACATATGTGTTTGTCTTCACAGGATCATAACACCAATTCAATTGGAGTTGCCTCCACCATTGCACATGAGATGGGTCACAATCTCGGTTTGTCCCATGATACAGAGAACTGTGTCTGCGGCTCCCTGGCATCAAAGAAAGGCTGCATCATGGCTGAAAGTGTTGGGTAAGCTAAAAACAACCCTAGCAAAATAATCCATGTCCCCTTGACTTTTTTAAAAGGGATTTTATGTGATAATTCAAGTCAACATAGTGAATTTTTTTTTAAGTAAATGAAAAGTTAAGCAGGTAAAACTAGTTTCACTTTACACCCCATATCTTCAATACTTTAGTGAGAAAATAACGTTTTTTTTTTTCTATCGCTTTTTATATTTAATTTCTCTTTCCATAGCCTCGTGTATCCCAAGCAGTTCAGCAGCTGCAGTCAACAGCAGCTCAGCAGGTTCCTGGAGGAGATCAACCCTGCTTGTCTGCTTAATATTCCTTCCACCGACCGCATCTATGGAGGCCCAGTATGTGGCAATGCCTTCTTAGAGCCTGGAGAGGAGTGTGACTGTGGCACTGTGGAGGTTTGTTCACGCTCAAGTGGTAGATGTTTGCGTCTTGCATGAAAGCACACACAGGAAGCTGATTTGCAGTTTTGTCTCAACAGGAATGCAAGAATCGCTGCTGCAATGCAACAACCTGCAAACTGAATGCAGGAGCTCAGTGTGCAGAAGGACAGTGCTGCCACAAATGCCAAGTAAGTACTACTCACTGAGCCTACTACGCCGCTAGATGAGGAGTCAGACTGATGCTAATTATGTAACTGTATCTCTAGACACAGGATGACTATTCCGTCTGGCAGGTTTTGTGTGAGTGGATGTATTTGACTAGTCAGTATATCACCATCTGTGTTTCTATCCTCACTACAGCTGAAGCCGACAGGCAGCATCTGCCGCCCAAAAGCCGGAGACTGTGACCTGGCAGAATACTGCACGGGCCTTTCTGCTGCCTGTCCCACTGATGCATTCACCCAAAACGGCCAGCAGTGCAACCGTGGAAGAGGATACTGCTACAACGGGCAGTGTCCATCTCGGCAAGAACACTGCAAAAGACTTTGGGGACCAGGTGAAATACTTCTAACTATTAGTTTGTTTTTTGAGTTCTTTCGTCTCAGTATTTTAACACTTCCCTTACTGTCTGCATTTTCATGGATCTGTTAAGATGCTGAAGTCGCCGTAGATGCTTGCTTCTCTCAGTATGGAACCTGCAGAAGGACACTGTTCAATCAAAAATGTTCCAGTCGGTACGTAACTAAAAGCCACATTGAAGAAAATGTTTTATGCAATCCTTTTTTGAGTATTTATTGTGGTTGCTTTGGGGTTTCAGAGATCAGTCTTGTGGAAAGCTTTTCTGTTCTGGAGGATGGGACTTTCCCATAACATCCAGGAAGTCGCTTTACAAAGTAGGAAACAGAATGAATTGCAGTGAGGCAACCATGAACCCTGAAGACAACTACCCGTCCGATCTGGGCATGGTGCCTACTGGTACCAAATGTGGCAACAATATGGTAATAAGTTTTTACGGTTAAAATAACCAAAATCCCTGTCATTACAAACCCATGGGACCTAATGTCTTTGTAATGTTTCTATCAGGTATGCTACAATCAAAAATGTGAAGACATCAAAAGCATTAAAGCATATGGAACAAATGACTGCTCGTCCAAATGTAACAACCACGGGGTGAGTGCCTATGTGAAACTGTCAAGGTCATATATCACAGTGCCACACCATCTGTCATTTTCCCAGGGTTTCCTTTGTAACTCAGCCATCAGTGCACAGCGCAGCGCCCATGCTTACAAACATAGTGAAAGCAAAGCCTGCAGGTCCAAATCAATCGGGTTTATGTAGTGATTGTTTCAGAGAAGGGGAGTGGGCACTGGTTTTTGATTGCAGTAGCTGGGAGACTCAACAAAGTGATACCCTGTGTAGGAATTTAAAAGCCATGCATGGTAAAACTTTCTGGTAGCAGTTATATTAGACATTGCAATTTGTATTACAAATTTGACCAGCATTGTCTCTCAGATGCACATGAGTGCCAGACATTTCTCGTAAAAACTTAATATTATGGCGCCTTGGAGTTATTATGCAAGTCTCAGTTTTCTCCACAGAACTAGTCTGTGTTTACCTCCTGAGGGTTTAACGGCACTACAGAGATCTAACTGGTGTTCCCAAGACACAACCCTCAAACTCTTTGGACCCGCATATAAATAGTCATCTTCTAATAAGATGTTCGCATTTTATAAATGAAAAGATTTTCTGCTGGTGAACTTTCCTTTAAATCTAAGATTCATATCTGCCTGTGTGTCTTTCCATGAAGCTCACACATATTTCTTGGATAGTTGATCTTTGTTGTATGCATGTTATAAATTCCATTTGGCTCCTGCCTTAATACATCAACGAGGTATTATGCCCTCTAAAGTGGGAGCATAGCAACGCAGCTAACTGTGGGATCTCTCATAGGTATGCAACCATGAGAATAAATGTCACTGTGATCCAGGCTGGGCTTCGCCTTTCTGTGCTGTACAGCAGTCAGAGCTGACTGAAGGTATTGTTACTACGTTTTTCAATCCCATGTGAATCTGCCTCTTTAAATGCTTGACCTTTTTAGAACTTTGATTTACACATGACTGTTTCTTACATGATTTAATATTCATAGACTCTAAAACAGCCTGTCTGTCCTCATGGGCTAAAATAAATGGTGAATTAATTCAATTTCCCCCATTAGTCCACACAAATGACATTACTTTGAATTTTTGTCTCCAGGGCAAAAATTGTTGTTTCTCATACGTCATCATAACCGGTTGTGTATTGGTGTGTGTGTGTGTGTGTGTGTCTAGAGTCAGGCCTGGCTATTGTCATTGTGTCCGTGAGCGTTGGCTTAATTCTCCTGCTGGTCACTCTTATTGGGAGTCTGATGTGCTTCATCAGAAAAAGGACACCGACAAAAAAGTGAGACATCAGTTCACCTCTTTAAGTTAGCTTTACTTCACACTTATGTCTTTAATTTGATCTCATTTGTGTTTTCTTTATAGGTTTCTTCCTGTGACCTCAGGACAATCCAACCCAGTGTTTCAGTCAAGCACCAGGAGAGGCAGCTCTCGCCTCGGGTCCACTCACATCAGCCAGCCTACGTTTGTGGAGTCGTCTGTTTCTCAGCCCTGTAAACCTCTGTTCTCCACTGCTGTCAAACCACAGACTGGAGCTCTAAAGCCCTGCAGGGCAGCTCCAGCGGTAAGCCCAAAGCCTCAACACCCAGCTGGAGTTACACCCCGAGACTGCATGTGTTTTGACTTACATCGTCTATGATACATCACACTGAATATTACCATTAGTCGTTATGGGCATAAATTTAAGGCTGCCAACTGAGGCCAAAGGGAAAAATAATAATGGTTTTACTTCTCTTTCATCCATTTTCAGCCTCCAGAGAAGGAACCAATTGCATCTCATTTGTCAAAGGTTCACCAGGTAATCTGAGTTTCTCTTTTTGTTCTTTTGTGTTTTGTCAGTTATAGTCATGGGGTCGGTTTCTGCACCAATATACGCCAAATGGCTAAAATTATATGTTATTCCTGCTGTTTAAAACCCTTTAAATGAGACGGTGAGCATGCTGCAGAAACTAAAATAACAGCATCATGTTTCATTCTCTTTAAAGTAATTCTGATTTTTAAAAGTTGCAAAATCATGACAAACGTGTTAATCTGCACACCACCTTGACAAACAACCCAACTAATTTGCCAGCTCATATTAGCCCCTTATTCACTGCTAGTGTTAATTTACAGAGAGCAGAATAACAAATAACGAAGAAAATTTTCACAATATGTGTATTTAATTCATATTTAGTTCAAGCCAGGTTGCTTAACTTGCACCAATTAAGAATGAAAGTCATATTAAAAGTTAATCTCTATTCATAGAGAAATATATATGAAAATCAATCTGATAAAATTCAATATTATTATACCCTACAATCTAACAAATCAAAATATAGTAAACAAATATTGTATCTATCATTATTGCTACTGAAACTATTAGAATTTTTGCAAATATTTAATGCTTTTCTGTTTTAAATAAATTGAACTAGATAATGTTGGACACTTGATTATTATTTTTTAAAATACCTTAAAAACTGCAAAGCCATGATTGTTATGATGTATAACAAATGATATTTTCTCCCCCTTTGGTGATGCAAGAGTTAAATAAATGTTTCTTTTACAGGTTGCAAGGACATTTATGCAGCCACCAAATGTTTCAAACTTGCCAATTTATTCTGAGGTGAATCAACACAATAGCATTTTGAAGTATTAATTGCCAAATAAAACTGATTGCCCACAAAAATGAGTGCGACAATAGTTTCAGTTTCCTGAGGTTGTCTTTTGTCGTTGTTCTTTACAGAATAAGCCGCTGCCTCCTTCTAGACCACTACCCCCGCTTGCGTCAAAACCAGTAAGTGATGTTGCAAGTCCTCTTATTTACATTCATGAATTTCATTGTCATTGTATTTTGTTTTAATAATTAATATTCTGTCACTAAGAACATGAAGCCAAAACCTCCAATGCCTCCGCTGAAGCCGAAACCGAAGCCCTCTCCAGTCCAGTCTGCCCTGCCACATTCTCAGCTGGTATGTACTCACAAAGCAGACAGAATGATTAAGACTTTCCAACCTCTGACATAGCTGCTGCTGCCATCCAGACATCCCTAAATGTTATAAAAGGCATTCACGTTTATATAGAGATCTGTGGCTTTTGGCATTGCCCCAGCATAGCAGTGTAATGAATAAGCAG
This sequence comes from Poeciliopsis turneri, assembly GCA_922788865.1. Taxonomy (NCBI): domain Eukaryota; kingdom Metazoa; phylum Chordata; class Actinopteri; order Cyprinodontiformes; family Poeciliidae; genus Poeciliopsis; species Poeciliopsis turneri. Next base: position 1,850,640 of record CAKLNU010000915.1, read on the forward strand.
CGGCTCACTGTTGGAGTCGTCTCCGGGCTTAATAACTGGGACTGCTGCTCCGTGAATTAAACCGGAGGACATGTTTGGATACAGAACACTGAATGCCGCTCATCTAAACTGAGTGTGTTAACTGTTTATACGTGTTTCTTTTTTTTTTTTCAGGTTGGTAGGAGAGCTCCGTTGATGCCCCCCAGCAGGCCGAGATGACAGTGGGAATGATTCACACTGTTGTAAATACTGCCATTCTCTGGCAGAGACGCTGAGGGACCAATAAGATCCTCTTTGGAGACATTCATCTGTTTTACATGTGGGAAAAAGACCCACAGGGAGATCTGCAATAAAACCAGGAATGTTACAGTCACCTCGTGGATGATGTGTTATCTGCATCCTGCTCATGTCAGCCTTCAGCTGGTGTACCTGAAGCAATGTTTGACAAAACTTAGCTTAAGTGCTCAATGGATGACAAATAGCGCTGCTGCTATGATGATTGATTTAGTATCACAGGGAAATTATTCACTGTGTTGGGTTTTTCCCTGCTTTTGTAAGTCGCCTGCACTATCAATGTCTTTGTTTACACATACCTTGGATGAGACTAGATTTCTTAAGCATGGTTGCACATATTCTGTTTTCAGAAGCTTGGGTAAGATGTTGATTTGCATAGTTAGAGAACAAAAAAATCAAAATACTGCTGCAACCATCTCTGAAGATAATGAGGGATGTTCTAAGATTTGTATTTTTTTTTTTTAAATTGTATCTACAGGGAAATAAATGATCAGATTCCGCATGTTTTATGTACGTCCCTGCATTTCTGATCTAATCTGAGAGGAAAGAATGTAAACACTCCTCTGGAGTACTAAATTGGTAGTTATTTCTAATTTGATTCTGGTACTTTTATACTTCATTTAATTAATAATATGAATCACAGAGACACGCTGGCTGAAGAGAACAATAAAACCTGTCAAAACTCCTCTGGCAGATTTTACATCAAGCAGAAGTTTACATCATTTTGTGTTTAATTTTTACGTGTTTTTTTTTTCTTTCTTCCTTTTTTTTATGTTTTATATTTTTATGGAATTGTTTGATTTGGCCCACTGTTAACCAATTTATTGGTAATTTTGTAATCTTTTTGTACGTTTGATCCTGTTTGTGGGCTTTCATGGTTGTTTTATATTTCGAATGGTCACTTTAATGTCTATTTATGTTTTTATTACTGAGAGTGGTTGGTGTGTGGCTGCCCAAGGAATGCTAATTGTTTTTCCTTTTTGTTTTATTTTCATTTGTTGTGTTTTATGATCTTCTTTTGACATTTCATCCTGGTATTTGTGTCTATCATGTGGGCTTTATATTACAGATTCAGTAGCAGAGGCGTTATAGCTGCACAAGCTGCTCTGTAATGAACCATTCAGCACTATCATTGGCACTTTATCCATTGGATAGCTTTTCATTATAATTTCAGTTTCTCTTTTTTATTTTTATTTTTTAATCAAAATTAACAGATATATCTTGCGTCATGATTGTAATTCTTACATATATTGTCTGCAACCATGGTGATGGAAAGATTGTGCCTTCATTTGTATTCTGTTTAAATAAATCACCCAAACTATTTATTCCTTCGTGTTTTCATTTAGAAGCCATTTGGTTTGGTTCAAAAGTGGTTACCTAGCAACCTCTGAAACAAACACGACAGCAGGCAGCTAACGAGCTAATTGTTTTACGTTCAGAGATGTGTATTGTTCTGAGAATGGATCGTGTACTTAGCGAGGAGGAAGAGCGGGACACGCTTGAATGGGTAGATAAAATACCTTTCTCCAGGCTCAAAAAGCACATCAACAGGGACTTTAGTGACGGAGGTAGATCTTGTGTCTGTAAATGCGAGCCGATTGTTTACTCGGTTTGTTCATGTCAGTTTTATTTATTTGGGTACTCTGTGTGTCTACATGCTGGACCCTCCTGCAGTGATGGTTGCAGAGATTGTTAAGCATTACTTCCCAAAGATTGTTGACATTCACAACTATATTACTTCCTGCAATACACAGCAGAAACTCAGCAACTGGAACCTCCTCAACAAGTAAGAGAAGCTCCAGCTTTGTATTTTATTACATCTGATTCCTGGGAATTATTTCTGGTGTTGTTCTATCAGGGCCCTGGTGAAGGAATGACTAAAGCAAAATATGTAGTAGTAGTACTACTACTACTACAACTACTACTACTACTACTAATAATAATAATAATAATACGTTTAACACATTTTTTTAAAGTCTTGGATCATTTTTATTGTAAAAAGACCCAATAATGGTAAGTTTTAGTTTATGAGTAGTGACCTCAAGATTAGTATTAAAAACTGATGTTTCTGTGTTTATGGTGCTATTCACAGTGGCAAGATTCACTGTGAATAGCACAATTGGCCCGCAGCACCATAGATTACCCATCATTTATTCTTGTTATCATATCAGGTGTGTTTGATGGTGAAAAGCCCTTACTATACTAACCAAAGCACACAGTTATAGTTGTCCCGTTAGCGTTTAGAAAATCCAGCACCTCCAGGCTTGTCACTGTAAGACAAAAAAAGGTTTTTCAAACAACTTATTAAAAAAACAGAAAAGCCAATTATGTTTTTGTTTTTTTGTTTTTTCGCTGGGCAAGTGACTAAAACAAATGGGGCTTTGTCATGTATATGAAGCCCGAATTTATTGATCATCGATTAAATTGTTCATTGCCACTGTTTTGGATTTGCCATTGATCAAATCCAAAACATTAAGAATGAATATAAAATTTTAAATATGTTATATAAGAGCTCATAGAAATCTCTTCAAAAGTGAAAAAACAAGTTTTTCCTACTTGTACAAACTATAAAAAAAGACAGAACGATTGGTCTTCAGTTAGTGGACTGGTTTTCTATGCAATGCAAATATTAAAATTGATGTTTTTTTCTGGGTCTTTTCATCAAGTCATCAGAAAACACCAACATGCACTCACTAACCCACATCCTGGTAACTGGATTTACACAGAGCCAAGTACAAATTTATGAGACCCAACTGTAAATAGTTGTCCCTGTGGGCTCATTAGTAAATTGCATGCCGTTTGCTTTTTACTTATTTTTTTTGTAGTAGAAACTTATGTTTCTCCGTATGGTCAGGAGAGTGTTTTCCAAGCTGGAGTTTTATGTCTCAGAGGAAGCGGTGGAGAAGATTGTTTCAAGCACTCCAGGGGCGATACTGCCAGTGATGTTTTTTCTCAAGGAGAAGATAGAGAAGAAACTGGCGCAAGCAACACGAACACGAGTTAGTATTTGCAAATAAAAATTTGAAGTCACATTTTGTCCAAAACTGTGAAGCCAATATAAATTTCTGTGGTCTGACTATTGTTTTTTAATCTCCTTCCTATGTAGCATTACTATCGGAGCCAGGAGAAACCGTTTTCAGGTACTATCTTAAATCTTCTATTCCATCATTAATATGGTTTTCATGGAGCGATCCATCACAAGACAGTGGTGAAGAAAAATGACAAAACTATCATAAGGTTGATGACAAAAATTTAATTACACAAGCTAAAGTGCTGATTTCAAGCAAAGTGTGATGACTCTGCTGACTTCCTGAATGCCAGACATGCAGGATTTCAGACTTTAATGGGGTATGTTGTGGAAAATGTTTGATGACATTGCCCAAAATGTTTCTATTTTAGACTTGTTGGTCTGAAAAGTGTAATTTCAGACTTTCTAAAGTGGTGCTGTACTCAGCTTAACTCAAAGTTTATTTATGGAGCTCTTGTGAAAACATGGAATTTGATCAAACGGCTGAAGTCAATGAAAGGAAACATTACAACTGCAAACAAAGCAATGATTGTTACCTGGAATGTTCACTCTTCACAAATGATGAGGCGAAATGGAGTAGAAAAAAACAAAAACAAATTTACTTTTAAAGATATATCAAGTAAAGAATAATATTACTTGGAGTCTAACTGACAGGTTTTGTTTTACAGGTTTTAAACTAACAAAACATTTTTTAAATATAAATATTCAGAATAACATATATGTTATCTGCTCCTTTTAAACATCAGTAACATTTACTTCACTCTGTGTAAAGTAAATGTTTATTGTACGTGTTCAGGCTCTGAAGATGTAAAATCATGGCATACTCACTCCAGAACTTTGAGAGAGAGATAACATTTGACCTGAGTTGGTAAAAACCTGACATAATGACAGAGAAAATGATAAAATGTACCTGAGAGAGAATGCAGCTGGACCTGAACAAAATAAAAAAAAAATGTTGCTTTTACTTTGACTTAGGAGGTTGCTGCTCAATATTTGTTTGGACATTGTCAGAATAAATTGCTAAAATTGTCAGGATGATATTTTATAAACCCAAGTGGAAATAGAATAAAAAAGACCATATTATGAGCCACTGCGTCGTGAAAAGGAAAACTCCTAGTATAGAAAATGAACACACTATGAATTTTTAGTGTTTTTACTTTACATGACAATTCAAATAAAACCAACACTGACTATCGTGCTACAACCAAGCTTAGCCGTAAATTTCCTGCTGTAGCTTCCACACAACTTAACATTCTGTTAAAACAAACAGCTCCGCACTTGTTTGTTGTCACTAGTGATCGCATATCACCCTGTGAAACAAAGTAAGAAAAAGTTTTGCAACAGAAAGTATTTCCTAAAAAAAACATTCTGGAAATAATGAAAAATATGGAAAGAGAAGGGAAACATGATTTAAAAATAATAGATATGAAAACAAAAAGAAAATCAAGATTAAGAAAATTCTATATTTTCAGAGGTTTTTATTGTTGAGTTGACACATCAGTTCAATCCGTTTTTCAAATGGCCTTTCTGTTTCGACAAACTCTTTACCAACTTCCATCACTGCTGTTTCGAGCGCTATCGTGATCTTTAAACTTATTGTCTTGCCAATCCTGAGGTCACTGGTCATATAGCAGATTAGAAAACGCCACAGCACGAGGGTGTGAATTTCGGATATGCGTCTCTTCCGTTTCCTGACTCTGTGAGGAAGCTCACTCTGTGAAGCTGACCTCAGGCCAGTGGCCCCTCCTTTTCGTACTCTCTCGCTTTCCTCTTTCATCTGCACCCATCCTCTATCAGCAAGGGGGCTCAGGTCTCCTTATCAGCTCCCAACATCCAGATGGTCTTTATCAAGCAGTGAGAGCTCAGCACTGTTGACTGAAAGACAGATTTTCTCTTTCTGTCCTCTTTTCGGACATTGTCTGTCTCATTTTGTATTCCTCATTTATTTGCTAACCTTTCAGTTATTAAGCTCACCAGATTTGTTAGATTGAATCTCTGAAAATTTCTCTGCTTTTGTTGTTTATTTTTTGTTAGATGTAGAAATTCAGCAGGCTGAAGCAAAAATTGTGGCTCAACTGGCAGAGATGAAGATTGCAGAGCCAACAGATTATGGGTAAACTGTTACTTTGAATTGAACCTAATGGTTTTAGTATTAAAAATCAGTTGCTCTACTTGTAATGACGATTAGAATGAACCAACATTTGACTTGTTCGTTTTTAAATCACAAAGGAAACCGCAACAACTGATGGTTTTCCCAGAGATGAGCCGTTTAACAATGCGGCAAATCATGCTGGAAAAAGAACTTCAGGTCCAGGAACTTCAGGATATTCTGAAGGTAAACTCATGCAAGCTCACTTCAATTCAAACTGCTGACTGGTGAAACATCTGCACAAACATCCATCTTCCTTTATAATGCTCTGTGTGAGGGGAAGCTTGCTCATGTTGCTGCACAAGTGTGTGGAAGTGTGTGTGTGTGTGTGTGTGTGTGTGTGTGCGTGGGGGTGTGTGGGTGTGTGTGTGCGTGTGTGTGTGTGATGTGTCATACCCTGGGTCAGCAGCAGTCCATGAATCACCACCGGCTCAGCGGATATAAATTATTTTTTTTTTCTCTCTTGCCACATTTGTTTAAAAAGGGGGGGGGAGCAGAATGATGACCTACATTTCCAACTTCTCTTTCTAGTTCATGCCTCTTTTGGTAAACTGCCTACATACTGACATTTTCTCTCTCTCTGTTTTCTTGTACTTAGATCCTTCAGGTGAAAGTGAGCAAGTTGGAGGAGCTGATTAAATTGAAGGACATACGCATTGAACATCTGACATGTCTTCCAGAGGTGTACAAAACTAAACTACAGCTATCCGGTTAAAAAGCAACTCACATTCACACACAGATCTGGGATTTTGGTGTCTTCTATTCTTTTTGAATAGAAGACGAAAACCTTGGAGTTCAGTCACTACAGTTTTATTTTTTCTTGAACATATAAAATACTGAAGATGAGATAGTATCAATATGTTATTTGATTTGTTTTAAGATGTAATTAATAAAGTACAACTACATGACCATCCTTCCTTTTATTCCATTTTATTGTAAACATATTTGGCTCTAAATTATGATAAATTATTTTTTTGAAAATACATGTTATTAGATATAGGCAAAAATGATTTGCCCTAATGTAATGTCTTTACTTTCATTTCTTTTCTTCCATTTCAAAAAAACATTCAGTATGAGACAACGATAACCTTAGGAAATTCAAAATGAAGTTTCCAAAAAATGATTTAACGTCTTAAGGAAAAAAATATTCAAATGATCTGACTAGCCATCCTAAAGTTTAAATACTAGAACGTTTTATGTAACTGGCAATTAATCACATTGTGTTGCTGCAGTCCCATTATTTCTGCATTCTTGAGAGTTTTGGACATAAAACCTCAATTTAAGATCAATTTAATTTGAATAACTCTATTTTCTCTCCGAGGGGCAATTTCAAAAAGGTCTTGCCACAACATCTCCACCAGATTTAAGTCTGAACTTTGACTAGGCAACTTCAAATCCAACATTTTAATTT